>OY720676.1:130986331-131656591 GCA_963170755.1 Amphimallon solstitiale
CAACAACATGAATTCTGATAATGAAATGCAATGTACACCGCCTGAAATTCGCGAAGCTGCCAATATTGCAGTGGATAATTTATTACCCATAAAATCAAAAAACGTATACAAAAACACTTATACTAAATTCGTAACTTGGGCTAGATCTAAAAATATACAAAAATACTCCGAAAATTGTTTGTTAGTTTATTTTCAAAATTTACAATCAAATAAATCATTATGGTCCACTTATTCTATGTTAAAATCATGCTTAATAATATATGATAATACGGATATATCTAAATATGCAAAACTCATAGCGTATTTAAAACAGACAACCAAGCAACATCAGCCTAAAAAATCAGCAGTATTAACCGAAGAACAAATTACTAAATTTATTGTTGAAGCACCAAATTCTTTGTTCCTACTAATGAAGGTAAAGTCATTTCCGTATATTTAAATTCCATACAACACTATATATATGTATTTATAGGCTGTATTAATATTGGGTATTTCTGGAGCGTGTCGACGTGAAGAACTTTGCAAAATGTCATTGCGAGACATAGAATTTAAATCGAATTTAATTATCGTAACAATTCCAGAAACTAAAACAGGTAACAGCCGTACATTTGCTATCATTAAGCCCGAATGGATTACATTAATTCGGCAATATGCAAATTTAAGACCGGACAACCAGCATCGATTCTTTTTAACATATCGCAATGGCAAGTGTGTTTGTTCACCTGTTGGTCTTAATACAATTGGCAAAATTCCAATGCGAATAGCTGAGTACCTTCAGCTTGATAGCGCAAGTAACTTCACAGGTCACTGTTTCCGAAGGAGTTCAGCGACATTGTTGGTAAATCAAGGAGGTGACTTGCTTACAATTAAAAGGCATGGTGGATGGAAATCATCTACGGTTGCAGAAGGATATATCGAAAATTCTCTGCATAGTAGAATTCAATTAGCTAAAACAATGACCCCGTTAGAGATATCGACTCCGCCTGCAACTTGTTCGACATCTGAAATACAAGATATATGTAATAATACAATCAACGTTACTCTACCTTCGCAATCAAGATCAATTCAAACAAACCAGTTAATCCCTGGGGTATCAATCTCTGGTTGTCAAAATTGCCCAATCAAAATTTTTAATAATTGTTCCGTTTCAATTTCTGAAAAGAATGAATAATGGTAATTTATATAATATTTGTTACTGTTCTGACATTGAATTACATACCTTCCAAATATAACAATTTCTATTTCATTTCCTTTTATTTTCATAGAAAAACAACGAACTGGGTAGCATATTATTAAGGTTAGGGATTTATGATTTTAAAATGTGACTAAATTAATTAAGTTCTGGGTAGTACCAACTTTACTTTTACGCACTCGTGTTTAAAGTGACTTTTTACGCACGCAAATCGAATCGTGAAATGACAGGTTTTGATAAGCGAGTACAAAAAAGTACTTATAATAGGATTTTGAATAATTTTTATATAAAATAATTCTTATAATTTAGCTTATTTTTCTAAAAAGATCAAATTATTTAAAACTTAATTTAGAACAATTTTGTATAATTTGAAGCGCCCAAACGTATGGTGGTCACTCATAATTTTTTTTTAAGAAGCCTCGGACAAATTATATTAAATCCGTCAAGAACAGATCTTTTTCATAGCTAAATGTTAATTCTTGATATGCTTAAAGATGACTCTATCTTACTCTTTGTCATATACCAATCTTCTTTAGTCATGTTGCATATCGTCATATTTTGGAATGACCGATTTTGGTGAAAATTCATAAAATTCTGAATAGTCAGACTAAACCTTCTTTTTCTGATCGTGCGTTATTACCAAAAGTTTAATGAAGCGATTCTATTCATTGTTGATGCGTTAGACTTCACTAAATTCGTGAAAAATCATCCAACGGAAACTTTCACTTAAAAATTACACTTTTTACAATATTGCTTTTTAAAGGCTCCCTCAGTTGTCATTGTTTTCACAATAACAAATGTCAATCTTAAATAAATAGTAGTGACAGATCTCCATTGTGCCACCTAGCTGGCTTTGTGAGTAAATTTTGCATACGCTTTTAATACGATTTTTACATACATAACATTAATTACGTACTATTTTATTAAATATTAAGGGGAACTGCCGACTACCGAAATCAAGAGGTTAGAAATTCAAGTTTTTCTCCGTTATTTTTGCAGCGATTTTATTTAAACAAAAACCAACAAATGTTTTCAGGTTTTTCGGAGGTACCTAAAGAATTAAATTTTATAAAACGTATTAAAATATTTATAGATGGAGTCTAGAAAGTGACTCAAGTTTACCATATGTTTTCTATATTATTTTTCCACAAATGGAAAAAAACGTCCTTTAGGTACCTTCAATAAATCTTACTGTAAACGTACAGCCTTAATTCAACTTAATTTACAAAATAGTTATTGAGAAAAACTTGAATTACAAACGTAAGTTTTGCCCTATTTCTGACTACAGATATCCTAAATTTTCATTGTTCCTCTCATAATTAGTCAATCATAAGATATACTTAACTTAAAACACACGAATAAATTACTTTTTTTTTTGTATTTGTTCCACAAAAGAGAAAATTACAACTCTCGTCAAGAATCTTACTGACGGCGGCAGTTCACCCTTAAATGATGTATGTACAGGTTATTCATTATAAATTACCCACCCTTCAACATCGCTGTTATTGCATATACAAAAAAATATTTCAAATAAAAGTTGTGTGGCATAGACTGAATTTTATTTGCATGCTATTAAAAACACAGTGGCGTGCAGATACAATGGTATATAAAGAAAATAAGCTTTTTAAATGTAATACCCTGTATATTATTAAATTTTTATAATGGTCTTTTTACTCTGATTTCAAAATATAGCATACCGGTACCTTAAACCGTTTTCGAGTTATTAAATGTCGAATATCGTAGTTACTGAACTATGGAAAAGTTAACATTATTCAAGTAATGACAATTATTGTGTTTGACTATTTTATTAAGGAAATGTCATTTATCAAACGCAATAATTGTCATTTTCATAGCTTACTTTAATAATGTTCTCCATAGTACAGTAAATACGATATTCGTCATTTAATAACTCGAAAACGGTTTAAGAGGGACGTTTATCCATCAAAAATTAAGGCATCGCTGTTTTGCGTTATTTAAACTCATGTAATTTTAGAATCTCAAACTTGGGCTAGTGATGCAAAAGGCATAAATTTATAATGTCAAGGTCAGTTTTTGTACTAATTTATTTTCTTAAGAAATTTATGTGTTTTAGAAATAACCACAAAAATACATGAATTTGATTAATGTCTACTAACTAAGGCTGGTACACAAAAGGACAAAAAACGACCTCTACGCGCCAGCTGCACATTTGATGTACGATATAAAGAAAAAATCAAATTTATGTAATTATTTTTAAAGATAAAAAACATTAAACAGTAAACATTGCCACACACATTTTACACGAGGTTTTCGCGTCGTCTATCCCCACTTTACGGTATCTCTGCCGGTCCTAGCGAAGACGAAAATCTATCGGAATCGGTCAGCTATTGCAGACTTAAATGCAAGTGACAGTTTAATTACAAACTGTTACTCGCACTTAAATGTCATATATACCTATAATATTCAAGTGTATAATAATATAACAGTTATGAACAAGCGAAAATTGGCTTATTATAAAACATCAACAACATCAACAGTTCCGTAAGTACTCATTCTTTATACATTATGTTTCTTATCTATAGTATTACTTTATCTATGATAGAATCTGTGAATAAAACCGAAGCGCTGTGACAGAACCAAATATCGTCAACCTCCACCTACTCACACCCCCTTGCGTCTACCCGTCCCGCGAGTAATATAAGTTGCATAAATTTCTATTTGTTGGTAAACGCCACTCTTAATACCTTACCTTGATACCGGTATCATATAGTATATGATACCGGTATGATGATAAAGGGTGGGAAATTTATAATGAACAGACCTGTACATCTCGATCCAGAAAGCATGTCGAGCTGATGTTCTACATTATTTTACAGACTTTCCATTTTCTTTCGTTTTTCTTTCTTCCTTTTTTGGGATCTTGGTATTCATATCGCCAATAATAATTTTAACATCATTATCGAGATTGAGTAATATACCCTGTTTCAGATTGTTTGTAGAATACATCTTTTGTTTCCCAATCATGTTTGTGAGTGAGTCAGTGAGGCTGTGCACGTTTACTATTGTAAATCTTTAAGAATTTTGTATGACTTCTCAGTTTGCATATTCTTTCGTTTATCGATTGAAACCCAAGTGATATTATTCTGTTGGTAGTGTTCCGAAATGATTCACCATGTCTTTTAAAAACATCTCAAAAAAACTTCCATAAATATACGCTCCTAGAATTAACTTTTGAATTCAAAATGTCAGGATTTTTTCCTAATAATAGGGGAATTTTCTATAATAAATTAAAAAAAACATAATAATAAATTGTAGAGGTGGCTTTAATAATACAGGGTGAGTCATTAGTAGCCGCTTCTTCGATTGCTCTTTTGTGTTTTAAATAAAAGGAAAAACAATTAGTGGAAGATCCATGGTTGCTTGTGGCGTATATTGTCAAAATACTTTAAGCTCTGGCGCACTTTCGGTTTCAGCGGAAGTGCACGAAACTTAATTTTTTTAAATGACTCACCCTATATATTTTTGGATTTTCTTGTACTGCTTTAAATTGTCTGTTTTTTCTTTTTCAAAATTGAGCCAATAGTTTTTAAGTTATTAATTTTTTTTGAAAATATTTGACCAAAACACGTGTTTAGAAAAAATCATTTTCACATTGTTCTTGAAAGCAAAAACATTAACTTTGGTGGTTCTTGTAGCCAAGAAAATTCTCCATCATTTGGTAAAGTTGCACTCGACAATACCTCAATAAACTTTGTTTTTTCAAAGCCTACTTCCTGAAATTTTCACATACCAAAAACTTATTTTTTTTAAATGGAACATCCAGTATTTTATTGAGCCATTTTCTTCCCCTTTTTATTCTCTTTCATTTTTGTTAGCAATGTCCTATACCTATCTTTTGTAATTTCTGAGATAATCACTATAGGAGCAATTAGCGATTAATTAAAGAACTACGAGCGCTGTTGTTCTATGCATCAAAATATTCGTTCAACCAATGGAAGGCAGGGATGGCGCCCGACTTCCTTAGTCAACTGTCAAACAAAGTAAATGTTATATCCAACTATCCCAACAGTAATAATTTTATAGAATGAAGAGCATCGCAATTCAATTTTTTAATTCCGGCAATGTCCAGTTGCAGTATTTCATTTTTAACACTGTAGGTTAACATCGAAATAAAATAAAGGTTGTGTTTACTGACATATTTGAAGATGTCTTCAAAAAGTTTTGAAAATCCGTTCGTAGATAGCGAAGATACTCTCCTCCATTAACATTTTCATCAAAGAAATAAGGTCCAATTATGTAACTACCCACTATTCCTCCCCACAGTTTTAATGACCAACGATTTTGAAAGTTTACAGGTGTGAAAAAGTGGGGGATTTTATGTGTTATAATAACGGAAATTGTGACGATGAACGTATTCACTTGAATAGAAGGTTTCGTTGGTAAACAACAAAAAATTGAGAAAGCCAGGATAATTTATCTGCTGCCAATTGACAAAAATGTAAGCGATTCTGAAAAATTCTTTCATCTAACCCTGTGTATGAATATGCTACAGGTGAATTTCGTGTTTCCTAATTATTCTGGATTCTCAAATTTGACTTACATCTAACTGCCGACTAATTTTCGTAGTACTAGTATGGGGGTGTTCGACTACACTCGCAAGTACCATAAACGTCTTATCCTCACCAGTTATTGGTTTTCCCCCTCTTCCTTTCATATTCAATGCTTTCTGTTCACTCAAACCGTCCACTTTATATTTTCGAAGGTTTCTGGCTTCGGTTGACTTTTACCAGGGATCGCTGTGCATAAAGTCTGGATGCTAGCAAAGAGTTTCTTTCAGATTCACCCAAAATGTCAATCATATCTATTAACTCTTCATAAGAATAATTCATTTGGATGATAACTAATAGCGATGCTTTTATAAGTTTGAAATAAATGTATACCGACTTTCTTTAACAGTTGACTCAGGCAGTCAGCCGCATTCCAGCCTTTATTGGACCAATATTTGGGTGCAGAGAACAGCGCCCGTAGTTCTTTAATTGACCGCTAATTGCTCGTATAGTGATTATCTCAAAAATTAGAAAAGATAGGTATAGGACATTGTTAACAAAAATCAAAGAGAATAAAAAAAGAGCAAAATGACTCAATAAAATACTGGGTGTTCCATTTAAAAAAAATAAGTTTTTGGTATGTGAAAATTTCAGGAAGTAGGCTTTGAAAAAACAAAGTTTCTCGAGGTATTGTCGAGTGCAACTTTACCACATGTTGCAAAATTTTCTTGGCTACAAGCACTACCAAAGTCAATGTTTTTGCTTTTAAAAAGGATGTGAAATGATTTTTTTCTGAACACGTGTTTTGGTCAAATATTTTCAAAAAAAATTAATAACTCAAAAACTATAGGCTCAATTTTGAAAAAGGAAAAACAGTTCAACAGGCAATTTAAAGCAGTACAAGAAAATCAAAAAATATGTAGGGTGAGTCATTTAAAAAAAGTTCCGAGCATTTCCGGTGAAACCGGAAGTGCGCCAGAGCTTAAAGTATTTTTACAATATGCGCCACAGGCAACCATGGATCCTCCACTAATTGCTTTTTCTTTTGTTTAAAACACAAAAGAGCAATCAAAGAAGCGGCTACTAATGACTCATCCTGTATATTTCAAGGTTATGTCATTATATAAAGGTTGAAACATGTTGTAGTTTTTAAAGAGAACTTTACACACTTTATATACTATTCATTTAAGCCCATTTCAGTTAGAAGTATGGAAAGTGAGTGCGTGAACCTGCCAGTTTCTGTAAAATTGATTCCATATTACTTTCTTATACGTAGTATAAGGAAGTATTGTGATGAAAATTTTCGACCTCGAGATTTTTGCAGATGTCCACGTTTTGAGGTCCCCTGATACCAAAAAAGTGGTTTTTAAAAAATGTCTGTGTCTGTCTGTCTCTCTCTCTCTCTGTGTGTGTGTGACCACGATAGCGGTCAAACCGCTGGAGATATCAATTCCAAATTTTGTATTTACGTGTATAATCTCCCTCTTGAGATCTGATTAGTTTTTCAGTAAAATCAGTAGACCGGAAGTAGCAGTTTACTTCAGTGAAAAAATCGAATTTTACCAATATTTCGTCAAATACTAAGTTTATACAAATTTATAAAGAATTCATATGTACTTAAAATTAAAATTGAGAACAATTTTATTTAAAAAGTTTTTCGAAATTCCTACCGGAAGTAGGTCTTTTACTGTTATCGAAAATCGGTTTTTTGGGAATATTTCGCAAGTCAAGCTTTTTAGATAGGTACGTTACGTGTATAAAAGTATTTAAAACATAGTTTTCAATATCTTTTGTATAAAAAAGATTTCAAAATTCGGACCGGAAGTAACACTTTTACTCTTACCGAATAGCGATTTTTGGCAAATATGTCGTAAATTATGCATTCTATATATATTTATTAAGAGTACAAAAGTATTTAGAGTTATATTTGCAATATTTTTTGTATACATGAAATTTCAAAGTTCGGACCGGAAGTAGCACTTTTACTCGTAGCGAGAAGCACTTTTTTTCGAATGTCTTGCAAAGTATGCATTCTATAGCGATTTATTAAGAGAATAAAAGTACTTAGAATAGGATTTTGAATAAGTTTTGTATAAAGAAATTCTTAAGATTGTATAGTTTGAAACGCTCATACGTATAAGAAAGTCGTGTGGTGGCCACACCTCATTTTTCTCATTTACATTTCTACTTTTACAATACAGATTAATATGTTAATGACACATATAGAATGAGTTCCAGATATTGTAATAAGGTGTTGTTAAATGCAATTACAAAGAAAAAGAACATCAAACGCAAGTATAAATTGTCATAGAGTATTTCAGATCTTCACGAATTGAGACAAATTCTCAGAATTGTAGTGGAATTAAAATACTTATAATAATCAGTTGTTCTAATTAGAAAAGATAATGTATAAATAGCTATGAATTATTTTACTTATGTGGTAAGCTAAAAAGTACATGTGTAATTATACTGTCCATTTAGTGTATAAAAAAGCGATGGAATAAGTAAATCACCGATGAAAATAATTATGTACAATCAACATTTTATGATAGTATGACAGTGAAAACAATATTAATAACTCAATTTTAAACAGCACCTTAAACTTGGTTTAGTGTGCAATTAAAATTCGTTTCGTGTTGGTTGTGTTTTAAAAAGTAACGGCCCGTGAACGTCTACGATAACTTGTAAATACTTCAAAATATGCTCATTGTAATGACCCATTTTCTCTCTCGGAACTTGCGCCTAACTTTATATTCATAAGCGTATTACTGAACTAATTTAGAGTTTTAGTTAAATGCAAAACTCTCAAGTATAAATTGCGCTTTAAAAATGACGTGAACTGTTGCAGAACTAGCTATATAATTACAAAGAAGTTGTATACATTTACGAGGTCCATATATCCATATAACGTGTCAACGTATCGTTTCAGCGGAGAGAGTCATTAATATTCACGTTGATGGTTTTTACATGAATAGCGGCTTGAATTTCACGGCTGTTTGAATTACTTACGAGCTTTTCATCGTATGCCACCCGATAAAAATTCTACGTTATTCGTTTTATCAATATGTTTGTATACCCGCGATATTAATGGATGTATTTTTTGGAAATTAAATTTTCATAAACCGGAATATTTTATTATACAAATGTATGTGATGTGAATTAACCGAAATGTGTTCATAACTCGGTGAACGCTGGGGTATTTAGTAATACAAAATATGTACTTTATGCAAAGCAAAATTTATTATGTTCACTGATTCTTTTATTTTATATGGTTCTACCACAATTAAATTGACGTTACGTGCCCGAATTTCTTTATTACGAGGCGACCCTGAAAAGTTCTCCAATTGACACATAGATGGCATTAGAAATTATGAAATCGGAATTGTACTGGAAAGCTCCCTACTTCATACTTACATGTGTAAAATTAAAATTCTAATACGGATCTGTTAATTCATTCGAGCTGTTTAATATAAACTATTGATTTTCGTAAAATGGTAAAATTGAATATCGGGAGTTATTAAATTCGTTATTTTGGATGGTTTAACACCAATAGAAATTCATCCGAAATTGCGAAAAGTGTATAAGAACGCAACACCTTCATATTCCATTGTGAAAAATTGATCTTTTTAAATCTAGTCCATGGGCAACGAGATATGGTTCGTGGACGATCTAGAAGTGAAAAGTGCGTGAAATAGCTGAGACTATATGCATCTGTAAATAATGAATTGGAAATGTTTTGCATGAAAAACAGCATATGAAAAAGCGTAAAACAATAGAAATAATATTGTTATTTTTTAAGATGTAAAGGTAACAGAAGCTTTAATTTATTCTTAAAGTGCTTATATTTGTAAAACGACACAAGAGGTCACGATAATTTTAGGCTATACCTTCATTATTTGAAATTCAAATTAAACGGAATTTAATACAAAATCTGATTGAAAAAAAATTACAAGCAAATTCAATCATTTATGAAAAGTACTATACTTAAATTACTAAGGTTATTTAAACCACAGTATATAACTATGTAATAGAAACAGTAGTTTCAGTAGAGGGAAATAATTGTCCTCGGTAAAACCGACGCGTGCATGACTGCGCAGTAGTCAGCCATCAGCTGTTGAGTCATGGCGGGATTATTTTGTGTTGTACGTATAATGTATTACATTTTAAATGCATGTGTAATATGTACTTAATAAAAAGAAAGTGTTATCCTATTTTTTTGTATTACTGATATAGCTTTTTCATAATTTTAAAAATAGATTAACATAATTTTCTCATAAACGATTTGGTTCTGAATAGAAGAATTGACTACGGCTCTGGTTGCGCGTGCGTGAATGCGCAGTAACATTTTGGGACACAAACATCAAAGGTGCCGACGGCGACTGAAACTATCGTGTCTAATTAGCTCTACACTGTTTTTACACTATAATTAGGAATAATGTACGAAAATAACCAAACACAGGGGTAAGAGATTATAACTTTTACCATCATCGTCGAGAAAACGGGGAATAAAAGGTGACTGATCTGTGGACTCGAACACATGACCGATTTTGAGTTTTCAATATGTGAAATTTTAGACAATCGATAATCGTAAATTTAAAATAAAATTAATATACAAGAATTATCACATTAAACATAACCTCACATTTTGAATAGGGGTTATATACATGTCATTTTCGAAGCAAATGAGACAAAAACTGTTAGCAATGAAAGAAAAAAGTGTATGTTACATTAAAAACATAACCAAAAAATGTTAAGCGAGCAGAAGCTTTAAAATAAAGGAGGCAATTACCTGTTATATATAAATAAGTCCTTTATTTCAATTTGGATCTTGTACGATCCTGCTACCGTTTCAAGAAAGTGTGTTCTGATAATAACAGTTTCATTACGAAAGCTTTTTGACATTTGCCGAGACCTTGCCGTCGCGTGAGAAATTGATCCCTTTCAAGGCATTTTCAGACATTGTCGCAGATGAGCAATGTTTTTGAGTCAATAAGTACACTTGCTTTTATTCATTTTATAAATTTCACACTGTAGCATTAGATTTCTCTATCTCGTTTAGAGTAGGAATCGTATTTTCATTAACGTCACGTGTAAGTATTATGCTTAATAAATAGTCAAGACAAAATATAACATATTTAGCAAACGTATGTGTTATTAATTTTTCACATGACATTACCATTTACAGGGAAAATAAAAGTTTCCGATTAATAATGGCCATTTATAAGTATATTATATATAGTCAGTCCACTTATCCAATTACTCATAGCAATTATTGTTATTAACTTGCTTTGAAACACTTTATTTCAATAGTTGTCCTCAGAGAGTGTTTCAAAAGTGTTATATAAATATGTAAAATGCTTCTTTGTATGTATGGTCATTTTATCTTCTTTCCAGGTTGCGCTCAATCAATCCGTGCTTTCAATGAGGTACGCAAGCGTTAACTGATAATGAATATCATATATTTGGACGTCTCTACAAGAATTCATCTATTGAATAACAGCTATCTATGATTTTTTTTTATGACGGCTTTAAATTTCAAAATGATTGGTAGGTATATCCCTAAATTCATTCATGACGGGATACCAAAGCTAACGAAACATTGCCCACACAAATTACTTGTTCTAGTCCTAAGCTAACTTTCTTTGTCAGAGTAACAAACCCTAAAGTGTTCTGTGAGCTTAGGCGGGAAACAGTTGGACTCTAATTACTCTAATTAACGTTAACATTATTTATGTACAGGTTTCATTCATTCAGCTTAACAAATGAAAATAGTTCATTTTGCCTAACACCCGGACCCTAGTGATAACATCTGTCAAAGAGAATTTCAAAATAGTATATTAGTAATGAATAAGAGTGTCTTAATAGCCATTAAATGCGAGTTGCATACACTATTTTTTCTACGACCCCATAATAAAACATTATTTTTTGAACATTCTATATTATAAATTGAGGTTAAAATTTTACATGCACCTTTGCGAGTTTAGCTGGTAATAAATTGTTGGTGGTTACTAAGGCTTGTTCCATAATTTCTGGTGGACTCAAATTTTACATTTCACCGTCATTATCCCTCATTTTTACCGTTTATATTTTCAAAAAAGTACAAATTTTAAGTACTTACTTGTAAATTGCAGAGAACTGTCACATTTATTTAATTTGTATATCTGTCAGATATGCAGTCGCCATATTGAATATTGTTTGAATATTCGAATGTCGCATATTTATTGGATATAAACTTGTATCGTAATGAAAAATCTGTATTCCTATTGGATATAAACTTGTAACATAATGAAAATCTGTATCGTAATGGACATCGTTAAAGTACAGGTTCGGCATATCTAATAATACAATTAAAGTATGGGAGTAGAAAATAGTATATTATGCAATGAGCATTTAATGATAGTTATTAAGACACGAGTAAGAAAATTAATTTGTACATCTGTCAGATATGCAGTCGCCATATTGAATATTGTTTGAATATTGGAATGTCGCATTCCTATTGGATATAAACTTGTATCGTAATGAAAAATCTGTATTCCTATTGGATATAAACTTGTATCATAATGAAAATCTGTATCGTAATGGACATCATTAAAGTACAGGTTCGGCATATCTAATAATATGTACAATTAAGGTATGGGAATAGAAAAATTATATTATCTTCAGATTAAAGTCTCACTTACGAATTGAATTATAATTTAGATCCTCAATTAGTACTCTAAATACAAAAATTGTTTTTATTTGTATGTGAGTGTATTCTTTCCTTTTAATTTGAGTTACGTGAGATGCGCTGAATAAAGTTTTTTAGTATCCTCATATGATTAAAAGGAAGAATTGAAAACGTCAGCTCCACAAAAAGTAGTAATTAAAGTAACTCGCAAATAAGTTAATATATCTAGATTATCATAGTAGATCAGTCTTTAAATCAGAGAAGTTTGAATGAGGCAAACTGTGGAAAATGTTATTTTATTTTTCCCTTTTGTACCACTTATTTCTAGCACAGCAAGCGATCGTTTATCCGCCAAATAACTATAAAGTCCCTGTACATGTATCTTCTGTTAGACGACTTGATCGCGATTTCAGAGGGGTGACTGGTAAAACACGAGCTTCGTTTTAGAGAGATTGCGGTGGTAAAACAGCTTTCCCAGTTTGGTCATATAAACACGACATGATGCAAGAAGACATTACGCAGACTACAGAACATTACATTAACTTAAATATTCGACAGATAACAGTAAAGCATGTAAACATACATGTTTTTATATATTTTGCTTCAGATATTATACAGAGTAACTGAAATGCAATTTTATTTTCTATACGGAAGATATATTTTTTTAATTATAAAAAGATATATAAAGTTGTTTCTTTCTATTATACCGGGTGTTAAAAAAAGAGTGAAATATTTTGGGATTTATTAGTTGAAACAAAATAAACAAACAAGTCTTTATAAACATATATCCTCAAAGTAACGCTTTATTTTTTTTGAAACATTTATTTTTGCAATGTACGAACAAACAATGGAAGCTTCTAGCAAAAACATGAAACAAAGTTACGTGATATGTTCGAAGTGCCCTTCTTCCATTTCCAAGCAGGCACGACATCTTAGTCTGAAGGATATTTGAACTCTTTCTGAAACCCCCTCATTGGCTTGGATGTGTTGGTATTTTTGATTAATTCGTGGCTGCAGTTGCTCGAAGCTATTTACAAGAGTACCATAGACTCTTACTTTGTTGACACATATTTATTCAGACTGTTTTGTTATTTTGGTTCATACTACTACATCCATAAATATTATACGCTCTTTTTTGAACATGCGGTATGTTCTTGTTTTCTGTTATCATTTGTAAAGTTTATCTTCAACATTCAGCTGGATACCACAAAAGGAAAACTATCTATTGGAATAAAAATGACATTACATAACTTTGACAAAATCAAATTATTACATAGGTTTTTTAAAGCACTATTTAGAGATACTATTTTTGCACATGAAGAAATGTTGGCGTACGTGATAGCACAGGTGATAGGCTGGCCGACGCAATTGGCGTTTACTTTACAGTCGAGACCGCAAATATTGTCTCATCTATAATGCTATAGTAATACGACACGACGACGCTAACACTATTGCCGTGTGAATAGTGAAAATGCAAAAGCACGATTATTCGACATACACATTTGCAGCATTTCGCCGTTTCCGTATATGCAGTGTGCCTTTTCGGGTGGACATGGTATGTAGGTACAAAGTAATCTCATTTTTCACCTAATTGTTGTTTTAATTCGTTATATTTAACTCAATGCACTTTCATAAATCTTGTCTTATCTTCAAATTCATGTTTCGGCGTTTTATCCGAAACTAGCATTGCACTATCTTCCAGAATACATTTATAGAAAGAAAATCTAACACGTGCCGAAGGCACTAATATCGAATAAAATATCTCCCATCCTTTTCTCTATATTACTATAAATTGTCAATAAAATGAAAGTGTACTATCATATGTAAGTATCATAGTATAATAAGAACAATAACGGGTTTTTATATTATAAAAATGGTCCTAGATACAAAAAAAATAACACACAATTGCTCCATTTACTTATGTCAAGAATGACATTCAATTTAACAATTAGGTCTCCCAACAAATTTTTTGAAGTTTATAGGAAAGAAATTTTGATGCGATGTCAGTTTGTGAACAAATTTAAATTGGACGTATATACAGGCTACGCCAAAAGTTTAGAATATCAGACATTATAAAAACATCATGGCAATGCTTGCGTTTTATAGGAAATTGTAATAAAGCTGTAAGCGGGTGCAAAAGAGCTGGGGCTCAAGCTCGAAGAGGTTGACAAATTCTACTAATCCTGAATTAGTATTTTTATTAGTTGGTAAGTATAGAGATACAAGTGCTTACCAAGAAGCAGTAAATACATCTTCTCTAAAAGCAATACTGCCCCGCAAAGTACCTACCTCTGACTACCGATCAAATGTACTCCTGACTGCCGATTCCTAAGTAAGCACAAAATCAATGGCATCAACTGAGCTATCTTGAATTACTATTTCAATTGTACCGGTCATCAGTATAATCTCTTGTTAAAGTATATGAATTTAATATGCCTATAAACCAGGGCTTCTTAAACTTTTTTCATTCACGACCCCATTTATGATTGCGAGTTTCCTGGGGACCCCATATAAATATAAAAGAAAGATAAATAAATATTTTTTGACGATTTATTTATTAGGTAACAATATACATATACATATGAAAATATATAGTTTTAGAATTCGTTTAGAAACATACAAAAATCTAAAATTAAAAATTGCACAAAAAGTTGTAAAATTGCATTTTTTGCACTAACATAAATAGAAGGGAATTCTGACCGTCTTAGTTCGCTCGAATATATTCGAACGCAGTCGTTGAGTGGTAAGTATTAAATTAAAATTAAAAGAATAAATTTAATGAGATGGATGTGCCTGTTTTTTATTGCATAACAAATTAAATCTTGGTGGAATGTTTGACACTGCTGGACGTAAGACCACTTCAACATTTTTTTAGCGATGAACGATATTGGGATTTAATATGTGTTAAAGCTGAGAAAGTAACTTCACATAAATATGTGGTGTTGAATGGCAGAAAAACATTTAACGACATATCAGCGATTGTGGGAAATTCAGTTCTAATTCCGATCCAGAATTCAGTCAAGGGCTTTTTTGGAAATTGTAGTTTTAAGTTTGAGTCACTCGAAAGCTCAGCAAATTCCTCTTGGGCTTTAAGTGGCAGGTGATCAATCTCACTTAAGCCAATCCAAAGCGGCTTTTGAATCCTAGCTACCTTTTTGAAATCAATATTTAATATAAAATATGTACGGAACTGTGTTCCTAGCGCTTTTAAGTGATCTACAATAATTTTTGCAATAAAAGTTTTACAATGATTTTTCTCCATTATAAAATTGTCGACACTGGAAAACATTTCGAACGAATTTTTTTCTACCCTACTTTTCCAAATGTTGATCTTTTAAATAAAACTTTCAATTTTATCATTCGAAGTAAATATATCGCAATTTTTTCCTTGAAGAGACAAGTTGAGATCGTTTAATTTCGCAAAGATATCTGACAAATAACACAGCTTGGATAGCCATAAGTCATTTTGAAAAAAAGCCGCAAGTTCACATTTTCGTTCGGTTACAAATATTTCGATTTCGTCCTTTAATAACAATAATCTTCTTAAACTTTGACCTCTTGACAACCATCTTACTTCTGCATGTAATAATAAAGTTATGTAGTTGGAATCCGTATCCTTACAGAGATTTGAAAATAAGTGGCTGTTAAGGGCATGGCTCTTAATAAAATTTATAATCTTAACAGCATCCTGAAGCACATCGTTCAATTCTGGTGCTAATTTTTTTGCTGCAAGGGCCTCTCGGTGAATAAGGCAGTGAGTAAAAGTTATATGATCATAATGAGCAGCTTGAAAAAATGATTTAAAACCAATATTTTTGCCCGTCATCGCTCTTGCACCATCTGTGTATTCCACAGCAATTTTTCCATTCTAAACCTTCAGTTTTTAAAAATCCGTCAACTATACAATATATGTCTTTCCCTGTAGTATGGTCTTTCATAGGACGACAAAATAACAATTCTTCCTCCACGCTTTCTTTATAAACGTACCTGACATATACTAACAACTGAGCCAATTTAGTAATATCCGTTGTTTCGTCCAACTGAATTGAAAATTTTGGGCTTTCTTTAATTCTTGTAATAAGTTGCACTAATTGGTCCTTGTTAATATCAGAAATTCTATTCGAGACAGTGTCGTTCGACAAAGGAATTAATCGTTTATAGTATAAACGATTAAATACTACTGAAATATATTAAAAATAATACTTCCTACAGAATACTTTCATGAGGCTCCTCCGTTTACGGCTTTTACAGGTAAACAAATAATGTTGGATTAGCATTTAGGTATGCATAGCAGTGGAAGGGCTTTCTTATGCGCAAATGAAACAGAAGGCATGTTTTGTTCCTCGAATGTTCTAAAAATATCACCATTTTATGTTTGTTTAGTGGTGAGAGATAGTCTGGTAACTGAATACCTGTTACCTATTTTCTGCGGATTGCTTTATATTCTAAACTGATGGAAAAAAAACATCAAAAAAAGATGTGTGAAATTTTGTTTTAAAATCGAAAAGTCAGCTTCGAAGGCATATGAATCCTTGAAAACAGCGTTTGAGGATATGTATAGAGCATACCAAATGTTTTTATCTTGTTTAACAGATTTAGATATTGCCATGAATCAGTCAATAATGGCTCCTAGTGTGCAAGATCATTCGAACCCAAAGCCAACGAATACATGACGAATATTCGGAATTTAGTGCATTTTTGTTATCGACATATCATTATAGAAATGGATACTTTTAAGTTGACTAGTGTCCTATAAAAGTATTCTTAAGCGTTTGCGTGAACATATGCGGAAGAAAATGACTGTAGTAAGACAAGAATTGGAATCCCCACTAAACTATCAACAATTCCTCGAAGGGCTACAATTTGTTTACATTGAAGATACCCAGGCAAATAAAAAGAAGATTCTCAACACTCTTAAGAAAGAAGATTTTCAGGAATGCTTCCCAAAGGGGAAACATTCCCTACGTTTAGTCAGAAGGTGCCTACTTTGAAAGAGATCCATCTCAATAACCTGAAATACCATTCCAATCTTAAAACATATCAATCTCACCTTGTACTATGTGTTGTATATTTGGTGAATAGCTAGCAGACCAACATAACGAATTGTCCTCGGAAGAGATATCATTCGAGTTGTTCAATTAGCTTCTTATGCTTAATACCTTTTAACGATCTAGAAGAACACCATAAGAGATATTCTATTTTCCAATACAGAAGGCAGGGTTGCATATAATTGTTAAAGTCGATGACCTACTCCTATTTGCTATAAATTCTAGAAAAGATGTGTTTTTTTTAAATAGGATGGTTCCTAAAGTAAAATGTATTCTCCCATGTAGTCCAATTGCAAACAAATGTGAATCTATGCGCATATTGTAATCTCCGTTCATATTTATCTGTTATATTCGTTTATACTGATATGCATCCTACATAAATGTATAGGTACTAGTGTCTACGTGTACATATATTGGTTAAGCGAACGCGAGATTGAATTCGAAGTGCACGTAAATAATATAATCCCGGGAGCAAATATCCCTAGAACGGTAAATTTATTTTAAAATTAAACTTTGCCAAAGGTTGGCAGGTGTATCCAATTACAGGTTCAGTCCTGAAACAGCATAAACTATAAGCAAAGCCTGCGGTAATCGAGGAACATACCGCCATACGGGATTATGCCTTTACGAAATTCCTTTTCGCCTTCTAAGTACAGTTATTCCTCTTTTGCGGATAGTTTTTGAGGTAGTTCACTGGTGAAGTACATATTTATTATTGATTGGCATAACGCCCCCGTTGACTGGCGTCCAAAGACATTATGACAAGAGATGATAAATATTTAAATTTAAAGAAATATAAAACAATGTTTTCTTAGTTTTTGACAAAATAAACATATCTGTATCAATCTCCACATTCTTTAGATTGCTAGTCCATAAACTTTTTTTTATATGCCTTTACTTTATTTCTTTCTTTATTAGAAATAATTGATTTATTAAGTGATAATAAAAATCATGGGTTTAAAAGTTAGTTCATAAAGTATTGTACACTAGCAAATATATATATATATGTATATTAAATTCATTTGGATTGAATTTAGATCTTATTAGAGCGTAGATATATTTACTTAATGATTTTCAATAAAATCTATCATGTCTCTTATTGTGGGTTACTTTTATATCCAAAACAAAATCAATCAGTGAAACGTTATCTTTCTTAAGAAAATACCTTATTATTTATGAAATAATAATACTATAACCTTTAGAAAATGAGTATATTGTCATGGCCAATGTAATACATGTATAAATAGTAATTATGAATCCTATGTAGAATATTGAATAGTTCTGTATGGCATATAAATAGTGTCTTCAATATATCGAAAAACAATTTTCAAACCTGTTAAGAAAGTTACAACCCTTCGTAAGTATTACTGAATAATTTAAATAATATAAATAAAATACTATTTAATATATTCATTCAAAGGATACTTATAAAAATAACAACGTGTTTGGAACCAATAAAAATGGCTTTGTGTATTTGTTTATAACTTTGTAACAAATTAATGCGCCGGTGTTTTTTCTTCACATATCGACGGCGCATATTAAGCGCAAACTTTTGGCACTAAAAAGAACATTTGCGCCGCAAGTTGTGGTGCTAACTTCACGCACCTACATAATTGTATTTGTTTATAACTTTGTAACAAATTAATGCGCCGGTGTTTTTTCTTCACATATCGACGGCGCATATTAAGCGCAAACTTTTGGCACTAAAAAGAACATTTGCGCCGCAAGTTGTGGTGCTAACTTCACGCACCTACATAATTGTATTTGTTTATAACTTTATAACAATTAAGTGTTTCGGTGTTTTTTCTTCAGATATCGACGGCGCATGTTGTGTGCCAACGATTTGCACTATATTGAAAGTTTGCGCCGGAAATTTTGGTCAGGTACAAACTTTTGGCACTAAAAACAACATTTGCGCCGCAAGTTGTGGTGCTAACTTCACGCGTGAAGTTGGAACCAAAAAATGTTTTTGTTTATAACTTTGTAACAAATTAATGCGCCGGTGTTTTTTCTTCAGATATCGACGGCGCATATTAGGCGCAAACTTTTGGCACTAAAAAGAACATTTGCGCCGCAAGTTGTGGTGCCAACTTCACGCACCTCTTTGATATCTGATTTTATTTTATCTTTCCACGACTAGATAGGTATTTTGAAATCTTCATATTATTAAATCGGTAACTTGGAATCGTTTTTCTAAATTTGTTCTACGGCCAGAATTGTCCCTAAATATGTAATTTACAAAATAAATGTCATTTCATAATCATACTAGCTGACACAGCTGACGTTGTTCTGTCCTGGCGTGATGAGTTTGATTTGGTTAAAGTTATGAAATTTATTAATAACTCGACCACAGTACTACATATCGGGAGATATGTCATTTTGGTCCATAAATATAGAACTTGTTTTTGACTACAGCGCCACTTATCGGATGATAGCATAGCTATAAACTCTTGTTAATGGGTCAAGTCGTTCATATATTACACAATCACTAACAGACGCGGCAAAGGTTATATTTATATATTAGAGGTGGGTAGTTCATGAACAATCGATTCAATAAGAACGACTCTTCTCATAGAACTGCTGCATATTACTTGTGTAACACATGCTCTCCACAGAATCTGTGAATATATCAGAGACAGGTATCCGGAAATTGATAGACTTGTATCCGCTTTTAAAAAAGTTTTCAGAAAAGCACCATCAAGAGTAGCTCTTTACAGGGAAAAATTTCCATCTTTGTCACTGCCTCCGTCGCCAGTAATAACTAGATGGGGACATGGTTGGAAGCTACTAGTTTTTATGCAGAGAATTTCGATAGTTTACAAAATTTCGTTACATGTTTAAATGTCGATGCTCGAAGTATTTCTGAGCGCAAGGACTAACACAAATCCCAAATTTAAAACATCAGTTGTTATTCCTTCAGGAACACTTTGGAAATTTGCCTAAACTAATCACATATTTTGAAAATCAAAATCTCAAATTAAAAGATGGATTAACCATATTATATGTAGCTATTAATGTTTTCAAAGGTATTCCAAGTGACCGGCAAAAGTTAGACATAGTTTTTAATAAAAATCCAGATTTAATAACATTGCGGCAATTGTGTATGGGGACAATGACACAAAATCTAACTGCTAAATACACTGAAATAAAAAAATATTTCCAGTACGCACCTATAACAAGTTGCGATGTAGAAACGACGTTTTATATCTACAAGGATTCATTCAAAGAGAACAAAACTTACAGAAGAGAAAATGAACAAATTTATACAAATATACAAATTTATTTTGTATTCTATAGATCACCAGCCACTTGTTATCTAATTATATAAATAAAATTAAAACTTCTTTAAAAATACAATATTTCAATAGTGCGCCCATGGCCGATAGTCATCAACCTTTCGTGTCCGCGCCCGATTCATCACTAATATATATATATGTATATATGTATGTATGTATGTATATGTATGTCGATCCATAAAATCAATATATTGAATATTCATCACAAAGGCTTCGTATTATATGTTCTAGTTATTCAAGGTTTTCTAAGAAAATAGACGGCCCAGGGCTACGATTCTGCGATAGATAGAAGGAAAACCGATAATGTCGATTATTGTTAGAAATTCTTACATCAGCCCAGAAGGGCGGCGAATTTAATCTCCGTTCTATAGAGAAACATACGTAACGTACGTACGTGTATATATTACTATATATGTATGTTCCGTTCCTTGATAGACTGAAATTTCGCAATTAGTGGCATACTTCTGAAAGTTGTTTTAGAACAGGAAATTTATAATGGTATTCGTTAAAGTATGTGCAAAATGGAGATCGTTTACTAAAGTGTGTTAACACTTCAAAAAGGGGCAATTAAGATTATCAGTAAGAATTAATTAATTGTTAATTTAAAAGTTTTAAGTAATATCTTAGATATAAATATGTTACATATTTCATTATATACTATAATAATATTTTGAAAATATCTGATCAAGCGTTAGTTTTATTAAAATTCATAAGAATAAGTATTTAGAAGTCAGCTTGGAATAACTTTTGTTTGGAATGTTTAGAAGAACCAATGCCATCAGGGCTACTAGTGTTAACAAGAATAGGGGAGAAAAGATCTAACAGCTTGCGAAAACTACAGAAGAATCACGCTATCTTTACGACTAGAGAAATATATTTGTAGTTATATGGCGAACTATAAGTAAATAATAGAAAAATCAAAAATATTATTTCACTCTTCATATACTCAACATAATCTACACAGAGAGAAGCTTATGAAGGAAATGAAAAATGTACATATGCCAACAAATCTCATATCATACCCAACGATTTTGCGGAATTCACTGTTTTCAACACCAGAAATGTTGTTTTTGCACCAGAAACTATCGATACTGATTTGAAATGAATTGTCGCCCTAATTTCCAAAATAAATAAACAAAAGCCCTGTTCCATTATTTTCGGTAGTTTCGAAATTGTGTTGTAATGGGTTCGATTTGTATATTAAACGATTGGTATTGGCCCGGAAGAGTTGCGTTAGGAATCGGGGTCTGTTTATGGATAACTTAAGTTTTAAGGATAACACTAGCACCCTTATTAGGCGAGCTTATTGTAATTTTGCAATTACATTTACGGTCCTTGCCTTGATAGTTTGGACTGGATGAGCATACAGATAACTCAAAATTCATGCTTGATGTTCATTTTCGGTATTGGTAGACGGGAAAGAATTTCTTTTATATTGTCAGAGATTGACCGGTTCAATATGGAAAAGCCTAAGCTTTTTCATTTGGTTTGCTTCGTCTACAACACAACCCGCACGCCACCATATTTGCTAAACAAAATTAGATACCGCACTGATGTCCACAGCATTAACGGTCGGAGAAAGGATTTGATCTAGATCACTTCAAGCGTTGCTTTCAATACCATCGTGCGTTGATTATGAACGATTTGCTACCGTACTTCAAAGAATTCTGCTACCGTGGTTTCAAGCGATGTCTAAAGGAACGTTTACTAAGTGATCTTGTAATTTGCGTTATTTAGATTTATGTTAATAGCAGAGTTATGTTGTGCTTTTTGTAGTTATACTTGCATTATCGCATAGTGTTCACAATGTGGTTGTATGTGCATGTGCATACATATCTACCCTTTTTCTTTTTGATTTATTTGGTTCACTTGGTAGATAAGAGAGCCGTCAGGTAATACTGAAAGTGTTGCCATTTGATTCATCGATAATTAATATGTTTAACATTATAATGTAATGTAATGTAATGTTTATTGGAATCAATAAACGTATCATTGTTATTCGTGAAGATGAAAATGGCAGGATATACAGCTGTAATAACCACATCTTAGGGCGTGTCTGAGACGCTTGTAATGGAAACGGGAATCAGACAAATTGACCACTGCCCTGTTCAATATAACGCTAGAGGCTATATTTAGAGCATTGAAATACGAAGCAACCATAGGCAATAAACGTGAAATGCATATGCCTCTATCTTCTTACTTATACTTATAAACCATAAACACTTTCACGCAATATCAATCGACTTGGATAAAGAAGCAAAAAACTAGAGAGCTGGATGTAATAAACAAATATGACGTAATGAATAATTGCAAATTTGAAAGCGTAAAAAGTTTTAAATATCTGTTGCTAATTGGAAATGGCGATAACAAAGAATCCTAAGATATGTCAGAACGCATACAAGCAGGTAATAGAGATTGTTTCTATTATATAAAGAAAAAGTTATTCTGCAATACAACAATCTTAGCAAATAAACTTAATTGTGTATATGTTACAGTGAAAGCAGGGAATCAGTGATTGCAAGCAGTTACTAATCGAAGTTAGCTTTTATTGATTTACCTATTTTTAATCAGGAAACGTTGTACAGTGAACATTTAAACTCACTTTTACTAGTGAATGCTAGCATCCACTTCTCACAAGCAGCGAATGTCTGATATTCTCTTCACCACGATAACGCGCATGCGTAATAGACACGTTGCCTAGTTCAATCGTACCGTTCAACCGTCGTACAGTTTCGCATTTTGAAACTGAGGTTAAGTGGTTATGTTTTCTGTTTGTGTCGGTTTATCTTAATTTGAATAATGGAAGGAAAGTTTCTAGAGAAACTTGAAAAGGACAGACTGCATCAAAAGGACAAAAGTTTTGGTTTCTCACTAACTAAATATAATGACATCATTGAGAAGGTGAAGTGCGCCAAACAAAGACTAGTTAAATAGCGGTTTGAGGTATTAGAGATAAATGGGATAGTTGAATTAATAGTCCCTTTAAGAGAGAATTCGGGAATGATTTATTTCGTTCACGATGATGAATTATTTGGAATTTTAGTTCTGTTCATGTGTCCATTGGCCATGGAGAACGAGATCGGATGATAAAGGAGTTGAAAAGGAAGTACAAAAATATTATATATAAGGACGTAAACATTTTTTTATCACTTAGTGAACCTTGTTTGCAAAAACAAAAAAAGGGAACGTCAGGGAATTGTGGTTAAGCCATTGTTATTTAAAGATCTCAATTCTCGATGCCAAGTCGATCTAATTGATTACCAATCACATGAAGACAATGGCTATAAATTCATAATGGTATACCAGGACCACTTGACGAAGTTTGTTATTTTAAAAGCGCTGTAATCAAAAAATATTTTAAGGAATCTTATTTTATTTTGTGTTATGTCGTGCAATATAATATTGTTTCATGTTTTACTTTACATTTTAAGAATTTTTTTTCCTATTTTGTTAAAAATATTATAGTTTATAACAATATTTAGTCTTTTATTGCTAAAATACACGAAAATTCACAAACCTATTATTCAAACTGACCGCTGTATGTAAGTAATCATTTACTCTACTGGCTTCTTGCTGCACATTTACTGGTGGCAATCAGTGAATGTACTTTTACTAGTGATTGTGAGTCTTTACTAGTGATTGCTGGCATTTTCTGAATTTCCTGCTTTCACTGTAACATATATATAAAGCTACAACACGCAGGCGGAACTATGATCTTTACCAAAAAACAAGAGCAAAAGCTGACCATTTTTGAAAGAAAAATAATTAGATAGATTATGAAGTCTAGAAAAATCAATAAAGATAAATATAGACATTTGATGAATAACCAAATTTATGTAATAATTAATTAATTAAGTATAAATATTGTGAAGTGTTGAAAATCCCAAAGAATACGAAGTCATTGTGAAGTAGACAAAAGGGCAGAGCGAATATAGACTTGGAGATTAAGTAACGGAAGATCTCATAACCGTGAACTGGAGAAAGGACATCAAGGATAAGAAACGTGCGCCGGAAGATTACATCCAAGGTAAAAACGGACAGGAAACTGTAAGGAAAAGAGAATAAATAATTCGCCACATTAAACGAATAAGAAGCGGCCACAATTCTAAGTCAGAACTTATATATAATAAAATATTATTCCTAGCCAGAATATTAAGGAAACATATTGTAACGTTTTCGGGTTCGCGATAAACAACTCGTGCAATTTATTTATTTAAAACAGTCTGTATATTCATACACGTAAAATTAATTACAATATAAAATATAAAACTAACGTATCACACTTAAAACTACTATAAATGAATTAACACATGTATTTATTTCTATTACTAATATGTCCGTATATTTATATCTTTATTGCACTATAATAAAGACTGCACCGTATTTATATCACTTCTATTTACATAACACTCTAATATTTATGTCTTTTCTTCGGCTACCACTTAAAGAACTATTTATTTATTTCTTATATTTATTTCTACTTTGGT
Source organism: Amphimallon solstitiale (assembly GCA_963170755.1). Lineage (NCBI taxonomy): Eukaryota > Metazoa > Arthropoda > Insecta > Coleoptera > Scarabaeidae > Amphimallon > Amphimallon solstitiale. The sequence continues at coordinate 131,011,548 of OY720676.1, forward strand.
CTGCGCGTCGACTACTTAAGGAACTTCTTATTCCGGAATTACTCATCTATCGGTGACCCAGCCGCCTCATATACACATACGAAACATCTGGAAGCATTCGCGTAAACTCCATCTTCCTCTCGATGTTTGTAGAACATTCGATAGACATTCTGTTTCTTTGCAGTACATATTTATTGCTTTACGATGTTTATCAGTCGCGTCCAGATTATTTACAACCTCTTTTTATTGTCGCTCGGAAGTGTGCCTTTCTTTTGTTGTCGCCCGGATGTCTACTGGTTTCGTTACAATATAAAAGTAATCTAAAATGGCATCTTGCCGTACTGGATTATTGACAAATATACTAAATTAATAACGGAAAAAGGGATGGATAGGGATAGAGAGATTTACAAAAGCTACTTTAGGCGATTTTGGAAAATGTATAGCATTTAGCTGACCCGGTCAGATAGTAGGTGCACAAATTTTACCCGGTTATTCATAGCTTAGAATCCGTACCAGCAGAACGAAAACATAAATGGATACCACATCCAGATACTCGTAAAATAGTTTTATTAGCAAGTTTGTTTGTAATTGAATCTGACATTGATACTGTAAGCTAGTTTGCATTATAAACTATAAAGCAGTTGTCCCAAAATACAATTTGTCAGATTTTCACTTACCAGGGTTATAAAAACCGAGCCGGATTGTTGAACCCGGTTACTTTTCGATTTTACGAACGCGGTTGTTTTTACCCGTCTGAATTAACGAACGCATAGGTATGTGCTAACCGTGTTGTAGCTGGGTTTAATTTCCGAAAACGCCTTTTATTGTTATCAGGGATATACTAAACATGGACATCTGCAAAAATATCAAGCTCGAAAATATTTGTCATAACAATACTTCCTTTATTACATATATGAGACACTGAAAAATTGATTTACTTAATATAAAAGTAATTATCACAATATCTGGCGAATATAGTTGATTATGTAAAGTGTTTTATAGTTAATATGGACTACCTATATTTCTTTTATAATTGAAATAAAATAAATTTATTTTAAATAGATTGCTGGAGATGCCTTAGAAGCATTTCGTGGGTTAAATTAAATGCAATTAAATTTGTATGTACCGGATAATTAGAGTAATAACAACACTTTTATAAGTGCAAACAGAAGAAAATGCAGGAATTATGTTTATGGTTTTAGAAATGTTAAAACAATAATATTTCGTAGAATTATTCCCAGAAAATTTATATTTTTCAACAAGTTAAAACAAGTTTATACCGCATAAAATATACATCCATCTATGACGATACATTAAATTTGCTTGGTGAAGCAATCAAAGACGATTATATGATTTATTTATATACGCGTGGCTTTTTGACCGGAACGCGTGTTTTTAATCCACAACGTGCGCGAAATTTTTGTAATAAAAATTCACGGAGAAACGATTAAAAATTTATCGTGACGAAATCGTATCAATTTACGAAAACATTTATAATTAGAGTCCGGATTTCTAGGAACTTAAAAGTTGAAAAATAGGATCCTATAATAGGATCGAAAAAACTCAAAATAGGACATAGCCTATAAAATTAAAAATAGAACAGTTTTTGAAACATAAGTGAAATAATAAATAAAATACCTAATTATAACTTATAAAACTTCTAGAAATTCTAGAAAAATTGCACAATTAATTGGTTAAACTTTGGTAAAAAAAAGAGGATTAATGCGTAAATAACAGCGTGGAAATTGCAGTATTAATAAATTCCACATATGTATTAAAAAATATTTGTTAGTATAGATATTTTGGTGAAATTTTCGTTAAACAAATTTAAAACATTAAAAGAACAGAATATATACGCAAACAAAACATTTATGAATATTTTGCATTTGCATAACAAACTAAATGTTTTTCAAAAATTTTCTGCTGTAAAATTAGTACGTTTCGCAGTTAATACGTTTTTCAATCCGAAAATGATCTCTCCACATAACAGTTGGTGATGGGACCATATTTCAAAACATATACATTTACATCAGTATCTAAAGCATCTCTGTTTAGCACATCATATATTTTTGAAGCTTTTTTTCATATCCAGTTTTTTTTTTAATAGTAGCCTGTAATTTTTCATAAAAGCATCGAGTTAAGATGGATTCGGGGAGTAAAGGAAGATCTGGCAATGGATCTTTATATAGTTCTACCCTTAAAGGGGCTTTTAGAAATATTGTTTTCACACTAGATTCCAGACTATTGACATTTTTGTATTTAATTCTAATAGTCTCACACACAAGTTCAATGCATGCCATATATGTTAGAGCTAGATGAATTAATTAATCATAGAATATTTTTAGATCCAGCCCAATTTTCAACATATATGCGCAACCGTCAGTTAAAAGTAATTTTACTTTACTGTACTGAATGCCATCAGGCTACAAAATATCTCTAATTATTATATTAACATAAAATACATAAAAAAGTAGAAAAACTGTTGAGTCAATATTACCCAGTGATTCATTTATGAACAGGTAACAGTTAAATGATTTGTTTTTACCAATGATTTTGAAGCTTACAAATATGGGGTACCTGCTTCATGACGTGTTAATTTACTGACTATAATATTTGCCATATAACGCCCAGTAATGCTTGTCGTTTCATCAATAACTATAAATATGTCATTTTTTCCGATAGCCTTTCTTGTGTTGTCAATAGCCTAAAACAAATTCATATTTTGTTAAAATTTAGCACTACCAAATGTTTCATGTCCCACCTCATTGCAACAGGGGAGCATATAATATTTACGAAATGTGCGTTCGTTGGGTATGTGCCTACTACAATATTGTGCTAAAAATTCGTTAAATGCTGCAGTTCAACTTGTTCCATAAAGTATTGGAAGCTACAAGGGCATTACAGAGATCAGCGTTAGTTCAGTTCTCTCATTATCTGAATTAAGAGCATTAACAATTAAAATTGGTCTTTCAGGCAGCTTAATAGGACACTGGTGTTTTCATGCTGTTCCAGGTGTGATATTTTTTTTTTACATAGGAACTACAATATAAATAGGCACTAAACAATAAACAGAAAAGAAATATAGGTATCAAAAGCACCCCTAGTATTAATTTAATATGTACTTATTTACACTTTTCACGCAAGATTTACAAAACACATTTCCTTTTTGGAATCACATATTTCCTAGCATCCAGTTTCAATGCTGGTGCCAATTCTATTGAGTCAAATTCTCACTTTATTTTCAAAACAACTTATTTTCTTTTGGCATTTTTTAGGTTATGTCAACCTTATCGTTTGTATACTCGGAAATGGGAACGACAATACAGTGCTGGGAATTCTATGTTCTGCGTCTGCGAAGTAGGTGTAATGTTACTGGCTGGTGGTATAACCAAACCAACTTTGTGCGGGCAACCACTTGCAATCGTCGGTGAGCAATACAACTCGGATCGTGACGAAATGAAATAAAAATTGAAAAATACTTGTATTATGATATTAATATTTGATCTGAACTGGGGATAAAATCTTTAAAATAGGATAAATTAGGACGCTACCTCAGTTTTAGGACATATATGCGCAATTTAGGATTTTAGGACTTCCATCAAAATGTCTTATTTTGTTCAAAATGTATTTAAGGATGACTCTCGTTCATGGACCTTAAACCTAGAAGAAAAGACATTTTGTCTAAAATCCGGACTCTACGTATAATATGACTTAATAAAATTTAAAATGAAAAGGAGCCCGCGATATGTAAATCTGGCTTCTAAAATCGTATGTTTTAGAATATCTACTTGTTTAGTCAGAAGAAAATGCAGGAATTATGTAGATGGTTTTAGAAAAGTTAAAAAATTATTTCGTAGAATTATTCCCAGAAAATATATATTTTTCAAGAAGTTAAAACAAGTTTATACAGCATAAAATATACGTCCATCTATGGGCAACACTTTAAATCTGATCGGTGAAGCAATCAAAGACGATTTTATGATTTATTTATATACGCGTCCCTGAAGCTGAAATGGTAAAATTTTCGACTGGAACACGTGTTTTTAATCCACAACGTGCGCGACATTTTTGTAATAAAAATTCACGGAGAAACGATTAAAAATTTACCATGACGAAATCGTATCAATTTACGAAAACACTAATAATATGACTTAGTAAAGTTTAAAATGAAAAGCAGCCCTCGATATGTAACTCTGGCTTCTAAAAATCGTATGTTTTAGAATATCTACTTGTTTAGTCCTGGTCGTAAATCACTGGTCAATCAATCATGTTTTATTATGGTGTTCAAGTAAATAATAATAATAATAATAATAATAATAATAATAATAATAATAATAATAATAATCTTTATTGTCCAACAGTACAAACCATTTATAGGACATAAAAAATATGAGGAATTACAAAATAGTTAAATACTAAACATTTAAAACATATCTCTATATAATTTGTCATAATTAGCTGACATGTGAGAAACAGGAGACTTAATTAGTATGTTGGTCCTAGCTCTTGGAGTAGCAATGAAAGTGAAATGGCGAGTATCTCGAGCCGGCACGTTAAAATTGATTTGAGCAAGTAGAGAAGGGGAATCAGTTATATTTGTTAACAAGTTTAAAAGAAATTTCGCACTGTAACAGTCACGGCGACACGACAGAGATTGAAAACCATGGTATTCTAATAAACTTATATATTATATAATCAACATCATGACCAGGGTAGGTGCCATTTATTTTATATGACATTATATTTTAAGAACCTCCTTTGAACTCGTTCTATTGAAATCTGCTGATGTAAGTAATGTGAATACCAGATATCGGATGCATATTTCAACTTACTACGCACTAGGGCGTAATATAATACTTTAACACTGTTTAAGTTACTAAATGTACGACATGATCTCAAAAGAAATTCCAGAGATTTAGAGGCTAAAGAAGAAATTGTCGATATGTGTTGCGTAAAGGATACTTTATCATCGAAGAAAACTCCTAAATCCTTGATTACAGACTTTCTAACAATAGGTGTGGAATTCGATGTATATTGATACAGTAATGGATTGGAGCTCCTTGTGTAAGAAACAATTGCACATTTTTCCACATTTAAAGAAATTAAATTTAGATTACACCATTCTTTGATTATGTTGAAGTTAGTCTGCAGTTTGACACAATCAGCACAATTGTTAACCACATTATAAATTTTTAAGTCATCCGTATAACCCAAAAATTCGCAGTTTGGCGTTTCCAGTAAATCGTTAATATATATATTGAAGAGTAAAGGCCCAAGATTCGAACCTTGGGGGACACCAGAGGAAATGGAAATGATATTGGATGAATGACCATTATAAAAACATAACCCGTTCTATGTGATAAGTATGACGCCATTAATTGTACAAGGGATGAAGAGAAGCCAACCTGATCCAATTTGGCAAGACGCAAGTTGTGATCTATGGAGTCAAAGGCCTTGGAGAAATCAGCATATTTGACATCTACTTGCATGCGCTGATCCATTGCACTCGAGAGATATTGCGCAATTTCGACTAAGTTAGTAATTGTAGATTTTCCAGAGACAAATCCATGTTGATGTAAAGATAAAACAGATTTCATGTTATTAAATATTCTAGTGTATAATATGTACTCAAACACTTTACTGAAGTTAGTCAACATACTTATCGGTCTATAATTTTTTCCTTCTGATTTCTCACCACTCTTGAAAACCGGAACATGTCTGCTGATCTTCCAGGAGTTTGGGAACATGCTCGTTTTTAATATTAAGTTGAATAATACTGTGAGTGGTGTATAAAAAGCTCGGAATATTATCGTTTCCCGAGGTAAAGTCAGATTTCAATCTAGTTGCACTATGTTTCACTTCACTCACATGAACGCAGTCAATACCAAAGGAAGGATGATTACTCAGTAAAGTTGTAGGAAAAGACATATTATTTTGGAAGGCTTTAGAGAATTCCAACGCAAATCCATTCACTTTTTCCAAGGGCTGAGTGAGGTCATCATCACCGCAGTGCATATGCCCTGGAATTGTGGTTGATGAACGCTTGGCATTTATAAATCACCAACATATCTTTAGATTAGTTGTGATTTCTGATTCCATCCGAGTCCTGTATGTATTATAAGCAGTCCGTGCCTCACCAGATGTCTCACTCTTCCGAATTCATTTAAATAATATAAAGATTTTGTAGATTTCCATTTTTTGAAATAAAATTCCTTCCTATGGATTAGCTGCTTAATTTCACCAGTAAACCACTGAGGATAATGACGTTTAGATGTTCGGAACTGAGGTACAAAACAATCTAAACTAGAATAAAGACTGTCATAGAACGCCTTTACCGCCATATTTACATTAGAAGAGGTGTCCAGGAAGGACCAGTCAGTATTTTGTAAATGAAGATATAAAGAAGCCAAATCCGCCTTACGGAAGTTGTATCGTACATTATCGTTTGACACAAAGTTCCCACTCCTGGCCGTAGAGTCCACCTCCACAGTTACAGTAAGTGTGGGATGGTGAATGTCTTCTGGCACGAAAGGAGAAGAATCCCTAGCTACTATTGTCAACAGAAAAACAGAAATAGTTTCATGGTTTTCGTTGAGACTTTCTTGGTTGGAACCTAGATGGTAGAAATAGTCTCAGTTTGATGTCATGTAACTTGATTAATCGACTTTATCTTTCTAAAACTGCTATGGCTTCTTGTTGCAAATACAATACATCTCTTCTAAAGATTTCCCCAACATATAAGTTCGGTCACTGGGTATATATTTATTTATTGCATTCAGTATGTAAATTTCAAATGATGCACATACGGGCATGACTTACCGCAAGGTGACACTTAAAACGAAATATTTGAATTTTGAATTACGGTAAATATTTGCTTTTTATTTTTAAAGTATTTTCTTTTAACATTAATATACTTAAACTAGTGGTGCTGGAGAGCCATAATCATCAGTATCAAGTTCGTCAAACGTATGCAATAACTTCTATTGTCTTAAATTTCCTTCCGGGAGGTACATCTTGAGTTTAGGGAATCATTGGAAATCTGAAGGAACTAGATCCGGTGAGGTGGGTAATTGGAGATAACCTGGAATCACTATTCGTCCAATTTTTCAGCGCATTGTCATAACGGAATATCACTTTTTCGGTTCTTTTTCGGTAACGGCAACGTAATATGTCTCGTTTAGAGTTTTATCCTTTTACGGTATAGTCGAACTATCCCTTTCAAATCCTAATATATAATAATGATGATAATAATAATAAAATAATAATAATCATAATAATAAAAATAATAAATGTCTTTGTTGAAACAAAAGAGAGAGACAGCTAGGGTAATTACATAAAGTTATGAATAAAGGATAAGTACACCTTTTTTCTGAGACAACCCCAAGGTGAGATTCAATAAGATGCATCTCCAAAAAAGGAAGAAGCAATACACCTGTTCTTCCATTTAACCTTGAAAAATATTATAATTTTTATTTACTCAAAATTGCCTAATATATTTATATAAGAAAATACTGGAATATAACTAATAATAAAGCTAAACATTATTCCGCGATGCACCGCTGAGCGATCCGAAAAGCACGCGAGAGTTTAGGAAAGAAAAACTTGAAATCATATTAAGTATTATATCAATGCCAGGCACCATATCAATCAAAATCAAGTTGATTCACCATAAGGAATTGATTATTAAGTACTGTGTGTATCTCGACCTGAAGCCTGTAACACTCAAATCCTTTAAGTTGTCTTGAAGATTATTCTATGACTTATATGGTAAGAGAAGGGCGCTCAAAAAGCGCTGTTTCATGTCAAGGGACCGAAATTATATTTTATGACGTATTGATGTGGTTACAAGAATATTCAATGAATGCTGAGATTGCATTAAATATCATTAAAAATCTTCACCTATAAATTTATAAATCTAATCCCTATCAGCATTCAATTTATTCTTGTGAGTTCTAGCAGTGATCTTTCCTCTTTTGCTCTGGTGTGTTTCTTATTTAGTCTTTTATTTGGATAAGGTTAATAATAACATCAAATTCTTATTTAAATTTCATAATCATCTTTATTTCAATAAACAACATTATTTTTTATTGACAACATGTGGCTGTGTCAAGAATGTCTCTTCACAATTATAAAGCATAGTAAAACATAACTCCTTTTTTTATTTACGATTTAAGAAATAATATTATTTTGCTATTTTATCCTTTGTAATAATACTATTTATAGATTCAAAAAATAAATTTTCCCATACGAAGCTAATTTTTATTTCAACAAAGACATACATTCGCACATAGTGCCTTTGATGATCTAAAACTTTGCAACGAAGAAAATATCTTGAAAGTGACCTATACCAATCCCTGAATGTAAATATTCGCACATAGTACACCCAATGGATTGGCGCTTGTCCATCAAGAATATTCTTGTCTATTCGTATTTTCTACTTGAAATTTTAATTAAATTTGACCGCAACTATCGTTAATAATGCCCAGTGATACACAGGAAGCGCACATAGTACCTCAAGCGCCCTCAACACCATTAACGATCTTCCCTCAATTACAATAAAATCAATGCAGTTTAGCAAAACAATATTTATTTTAAAATTAATAATGTTAAACGCCTTGCCAAAAGTAAATATTTTCACATAGTACTCTTGGAGTACGTCTTACATCATCAATTATTCAAAACTGTATATTTATTTCAAAAAGTTACTTATATTCCTCATATAAATTATCAAATTATTTTTTATTCATGTCTTCCATTTTGAAATATTTAATATTGTGAAACAGTAAAAATGAAATTATTAAATACAGCAAATAATTAACAATAACAAAATTAAAATAATACTTGAATTCAAAATTAACTAAAACATTCAAAACTAATATAAATTTAACGTAGTGTTTCAAAAACTATGTCTATTGGTATCGTTTGATTCGAGGGAATCGTCTGCCTTACCAATACATCGTGGTGTTCCTCAGGGTTCCATAATCGGACCACTTCTTTTTTCGTTGTATACACGAGACTTGATTGAGAGTATCAGCTTTTGCAAGACCCATATATACGCCGATGATACACAGCTATATCTGTCCTTTGACCCTTCTGACTGGGAGTCAGCTGAGAGGAAAATTAATAGTGATCTTGAATCTGTGTCGAGGTTTGCATCGGAGAGAGGGCTTGTGATTAATCCCAGCAAGTCTCGGGTTCTGATGTTCGGTGGACCTGCCGCTTGCGATCGGATTAAACAGTTCATTAATATTGAACTAAGCAATTCAACTCTGCCTGTGGTGGGTTCTGCGAGGAGCTTGGGCCTGACCTTAGATAATAGTTTTAGGTATAGACATCAGATTAGTAATTATATAAGAAATGCATATGCAAATTTAAGAAAGTTATTTCCGCATAGGTCAATCTTAAGCATTAAAGCTAAAACAATTTTATGCGAAACTTTTGTCCTATCCCGGTTTACCTACTGTGCGCCTCTTTATCACTCATGTATCGATAAGTATACGGAATACAGGATTCAAAACATTCAGAATTGTTGCTTGAGGTTTATTTTCGGTCTGAGAAAGTTTGATCGCGTTTCTCACGGACTTGGCCGCTTGGGATGGTTGAACATGTATAGTAGGAGGGAGTTGCAGACCCTATGTTTATTTCAGAAAATTATTCTTTTTAAAACGCCTCCTTACTTACACAGAAAAATTAAATATCGATGTGATGTTCACAGCATCACAACCCGGTTCAGGGGCCTCATTTCGCCACCACCACATCGTACCTCACTATTCAAGAGGGCATTTTCGTATGTTGTCTTCTCCAAATACAATGCATTACCTATTGAACTCAAAGGGTTGTCCTTGGCTGGTTTCAAGCGTGGGCTTAGGAGGAGATTGACTGTGACTGTTGGCTGAATAATGTGTCTAGATAATACTTTTTTTTTCCTCTAAGCTAAGCATAAGTATCTCTGGGTTATTTGTGTATATTATGCATCTGTAACTAGGTTTGTTGTATTTTAGGTTTACTGCAGTGACAAACTATCACTTTATTTTAGGCATAATCTCTTGTGAGGATTTATGCCGCAGCCAGGGTTTAGGTGGTAGAGCAGTCTTCGACTGAACCTCGCCCTGTGACTTGCGAAGGTTAAATTGAATCATATCTTATTTAGAATGTCACTTTTGTACTTTGTACTTTCGCAATAAAGATATTATTATTATTATTATTATTATTATTATTATTATTCATTTTATCTCCTTCAAGTTTTTCCAGTCGCGTAAATACACATTTCACACTTTGACAGTTAAATGTTCATGAAATGGCATCACTCAAAAATTGTTTACTGAAATTTACACACACTTTCCATGCTTCTTCTTCGGTGGGTATGTTCTTGTTTTCTTAACGCCATTCTTCATTGTATCTGTATATGAACATATCGCCTCTCTTATCCCTGTTTACATATTTTCTTTTTCCATTAACTAAGGTTATTCTCAATTTCTTCTTATAGGTGCCTTCCTTGGATGCAATTGGAAATACATCAAGTACTACTGGAATCCTTTTCATCAAAACCGTGTTGCAAGGAGTACTTACTTCGAAAGCACGGTCTGCAAGTTCTATCCAATTCTTTTCTGTTTCCAGTATGTTGATTTGTAGATAACTGCGAACAATATTAATGTTATCTCTTCTTTGGAGGTTTTAAAATAACCACACAAAATTTATACTGCTGTCTTTGATGCGTTTTGTATTTGTGCATACAAAATTTCAAAGTGTATCCTATTTATACATTTGGTGTATACATAAAATGTATTAATGTATTGTCCGAGATAGAGAAATACCTTTCCATATATCCTTTAAAATGTTTTTAAATTTAAGTGTCAGGTATTTATTCTATTGCTAAATATGATCATAAAACTTTCATAAATTTAAGATTATTGTTTACGTCTGAGATCTATTTATATTCATTCCAATTGATGTTTTTCGTCTCGAGCATGCCTTATTTGACATTACTCATGCAACTTAATATTATTCAAATGTTTCACTCTTTTATTGAAACCATACATTGTGCTTGTCTTTTCTATAAAATATAGAATGGATAGATTTCTTTTGAGTTTATTTTTATTTCTTAATTCTTTATATTTAAACTTAAATTATTATATCTATATTTTCATAATGACATTGCCCCTTAAAGGTTATACAACTCATTATTCACCTACTAAATCTGAGACTTGTGATAATTCTACCTTAAATTATACAGGCTGTCCAGAAACTCTCCTGACAAACGAAGACCGGAGATTCCTCAGATAATTTTAAGACAATTTAACCCAATTCACCCTAGTCCGAAAATGCTTCCTAAGGGAGCTAGAGCTCTTTGAAGATAGCGCCTTGTAATTAGTTTTTTTTTAATATCTCCCGAACGCTTCTATTTAGAAAAACAAAAACTGGTGTGCTTATTTATCCTCCGGAGATGAATCGATTCCATCAATTGCGAATTTCTAGTACCGGTCATAGGCGTCCATTTTGGGTAGGTAAACGGTTATTTTAACGCATAACTTTTTTGTCTTTAACTTTTAAGCATTTGTGACACTAGATTATTAAATTTTCAGGTATTCTAGTACTAAAAGGTACTCTTACTTTAAGTCGGTAGGATACACCGTTTTCTAGAAAAATCGATTTGAAAATTTTTCGTTTTTTCGTCATTTCATCTTTGCTCATTTCAACTTCGCGAACCGACAACAATTTGACAATTAAAAACGTAGGTTTTATTTCTGTTGGCAGTTCAGAGCGAGCTAGTGCAAAAAATAATAAATTGAATTTTAATGACGAAAAAACGAAAAATTTTCAAATCGATTTTTCTAGAAAACGGTGTATCCTACCGACTTAAAGTAAGAGTACCTCTTAGTATTAGAATACCTGAAAAATTAATAATCTAGTGTCACATATGCTTAAAAGTCCTCATCCATGAACATAACCTTAATTTTTTTATACATGGTACCTGAAGAGAGGTTGATTTATTATTTTGTTACATTAATAGGGTGACTTGGAACAAGCATGCCGCGTCATTACACGCGCAAGTTAGGGTCTAGGCGTTACAAAGACTACGATGCCGACACTGTTGATCGTGCAATTTTAGAAATTAAACAAAAAAAACTTACTTACCGCCAGGCTGTTGATAAGTATGGGATTCCGTTAGGAACATTAAGTCGTAAAATAAATAAAAAACATCAAAAAGTTGCTGGCGGTCAAACTGTACTCTCCGCAATGGAAGAAAATATATTTGTTGATGCCATAGGAGTAGCCGCTGATTGGGGCTTTCCTTTTGAACCCGACGACATGAAAAACTTTGTTAAATCGTATTTAGACAAGTCAGGAAAAAAAATTAAAAAATTCAAAGATAACAAACCGGGTCATGATTGGCTTCGTCTGTTTCTAACTCGTCATGAAAATGCATTAAAAGTCAGACTTTGTGAAAATATTAAACGCGCTCGCGCCACAGTAACAAAAGATGATATTAAAGCTTATTTTCTTAATCTTGAAGAAACATTAAGAGATATTCCTCCAAGCAACATCGTTAACTTTGATGAGACATGTTTTGCGGACGATCCTGGCAGGTCCAAGGTGCTGGTGAGAAGAAATTGTAAACATCCAAGCAGAATTATGGATTCTTCGAAATCAGCAACTTCTGTTATGTTTGCGGCTAGCGCTTCAGGCGTTATGTCAGCTCCGTATGTTGTCTATAAAGCTGATCATTTATGGTCCACTTGGACCACAGGCGGACCAACAAATTGCAGATTTAATAGAACTGCGTCAGGTTGGTTTGACCAAGGCGCCTTCGATGACTGGTTTTTTTCGCAAATGTTACCTTATTTCCAAAAATGTAATGGAAAAAAAGCGTTAATTGGGGATAATTTAGCAGCTCATTTATCTTTATCTGTCATACAAGCCTGCGAAAATAACGACATAAAGTTTATTTTTTTGCCCCCCAATAGTACACATTTACTGCAGCCCCTTGATGTCAGCTTTTTCCGCCCAATTAAATCAGAATGGAGAAAAGTTTTAATAGCATGGAAGAACCGACATAAAGGTCCAGTGCGTAAAGATATATTCCCTTCATTACTAAATGCAACTCTGAAAAATATTGAAGCTTCAAGTTCCGAAAATATCAAGTCAGGTTTCAAGGCTACAGGGATATATCCCTTTGACCCAGATCAAGTGTTGAAAAGAATTCCTAACTCCACTGTCACAGAGGCTTCAACCAGCGCTGAGATTATAGAAACAATGTCAGAGTTTTTTAGCGAAGCTAGATACGGTGCAAAGACGAAACCACAACAAGGAAGACGAAAAAAAATAAATGTTCCACCGGGCCAAAGTGTAACTACTGACTTCATTTTAAATCAACAACCTAGCACTTCCGGAACCAGCAAAAAAAATCAGAAGAGAAAAGGTCATTATAATCTAAGTGACGAAGACATAGTTTCCTCAAAGGAAGAAGACAAATCTTCTAGTGACGAAGAGACTGAAGAAAACGAAGAGACTGAAGAAAACGAAGAAACTAGACCAAAAATGAATGACATTAACATAGGGGATTTTGTTATGGTCAAATTTACAACTTTGCGAAATAATATAAAAATATTTATTGGAGAGGTTCTCGAAAAAAGTGAACAAGGGTTACAAGTAAAATTTTTAAAGGAAAGCTCTTCCATGAAGAACTGTTACATATTTCCTATCAGAGACGACATAGAAATTGTGTCAGAGGACCAAGTTGAAAGAAAAATGCAAATCATATCTAATACAAGAGGAAATATTAGATTTTTATAATTCATTTTTAAGTGTTTACATTTTTATTTTTTAATGTTTTACAAAATGTTATTTGTTTATTTTTTGAAAGTGATATTTATTTTGTTTATTTATATAGAAATAATTTTTTGTTAACCTTTTGATAATAAAACGTTTTCTTTTCATAAATTCGACATTCATTATACCCAATCTAATATTTTTCTGATCATTTTTGGTTTTAAAAATTATATTTATGTTCCAAGTCGCATTAACACCAAGTTTTAATGGAAAATACATATATTTTCAAGCGTGTTCTAAGACACCCTATTTGCGGGGTGACTTGGAACAGTCTTTTTTTATTTTTTTTTATCGAAATGTATATACTTACATACATAAATTATATATCACCTTATAGCTGTTAATAATGCACATACGTTACATATTTTTGTATTCCATTTTGCAGAAGTTTTACGAAATTACGAGGATTTTAATGTCAAATTCGTTCCAAGTCACCCTATTTGACGGTATTTGATATACATTTAGTAAACGGGACACCCACCTGACATATAGCTCAGACGTGCCTAATTCAACATGTAAAATGTGTACACGTTCAGCAGATATGCCTACAATCCTTGAAATCTTCTCCACATTCACTCTTTGGTTACGCGTCACATTATGAACTTTTTCAACCATATTTGGTAAGGTAACATGTTTCGATAGTTGACTATTTTTATCATGCCCTGAGCACCCTAGCGACAAATCGTGGTCTTCGAAGGAGAGTCGTTGCGCAGTGTTTGCTGCATATCCAACGAAATCTGCACCATATTTTTCCTTATTTTTCAACTTTCACTAAACACATGTTCTTTAATCTACTGAATCTGTTAAACGAAAAATCACACGACATTAAGAATTTAAATATCCTCTTGTAAGCGCAAGGCCTACTCAAAAATAATACATTTTTCACTAACAAAGACGTATTGTCGAATTTCACTTTTATATCATTAGTAGCATCAATATCAAAAAAATAATCCGGGGCTCTCTCATATTATACATTGCTTCTACGTTTCTAATATAGTGCTTATTACGTGTGTCTTTGATAAATAAAACGTTATATTACATTGATTATTTTCTTGGTTCTGACAGAGTGTAATGATCGAATTATTTCCATTATATATAATGCATGCGTCCATTAATCAAACAATCCAGAAATAAGAAGCGGTTTTACATTAAAGTGTATTTTTTGTCGACTTCGTGGACAATACATTCGGTCTATTATTGGAAGAATATTCGTTAATAAATTATCAGTTATGAAACATTTAGTTCCTATATAATCATGTATTGTTCGATCTGTTTTGCTTTTTCAGTCTTTCTCGCTTCCGAGGCAACTCTCTTAGAGTACGTAACAATTACGTAAATTCCATTCAATTTAGTTAGGTGATTTTAAGTTTACCTTTTTTCATATTTTAATTTACAATGCACCTTGCTTTAGTTTATTCCAATACATACAATTATTGAGTATTTCTTTTTACATCGAATGTGTTTATATTTTCTTAAAAGCTTTTTTCTTACTCTTGGTATCTGTTTTCTAAATATCAAGAATACGTTTGTTTATCCATTTATTATTGTAACGATAATTAAGGTATATTCACTGGCCGTGCGCATATGTATATTATTAGAGCCAGTAATACTTACAATACGTTATTGATATCAACTTAATGACATTCATCCAAGAAAGGTTACGGATAATCGAGTTAATGTAAATAATGTTTCCTCTTAAGTCCTCTGGCTCCTAAATTTACAGTTTAAAGCTGCTTCAGAAACATGACAGAACAGTTCATACATAGCCTAACTTTATCAGGTGTTTGTAGAATGAATTGATTAAATAGCAAATTACTAACTCAAACTAATGGACGATTTTACCAAAAAAAACGATAAATATTCCAGCTAATGTAGGAATAACTTCTTTCCAAGTGCTCTGAGCATTCGATTTAATGTTTAAAGCTTCTTGAGTACTTGTATGAAACTGAACACCACAATGCAAACATTGTTTCATCTGTTTGTAGAGTCAATTACTTATTTTTTATTGGTCATGTAGCAGCTTCATTTATTTACAATTATGGTTACATTTTGAATTGTTATACATATAAGCTTCGCAACTATCACTAGTTACACTGCGAAAAATTTAAATAATAAAGAGGACGCTCTTGAGCACTTGAAATGTAATTTTATGTTAAGCCAAAATTCTTCTTATTTATCTACCCGAATGTCTACTTAGTGAGTGAGTAAAAGAGATTGTCTTTCACGCACTGTTAATACATGCCAAATTTGAAATATATGTGGCAGTCTTGGATAAATGTTTTGAATTTATCTGTAAGATATGTTAGAATTCAATACGTCTCAACTCCTGACTCGTTTACAGTGTGCATTTGACCATCTACGCATTGCTCAATAATATTAATTTGTCCAGAAATTCATTCTCTTCATAACATGGGTATAAGCAAACTATATAATATAATTTTCTAGTATAAAGTATCGTACTCTGATACTTCCCTAAACATTATTTGAAATTTATTTTTATAGCGGCATCGACATTATTTTTTGAATAGTTTAAACTAGCTGCCAATGTGATCGCGAAATTATTTGTCGTTAAAACTTTATATTTTTATTATTTTTAATACATTTTGTCGGTTTTAGTGATTTTATGTTGTTGTAAACGTATACGTTACATTATATCGAAAAGTCCTGTGTCAAATTATTAGGAATTATTATATTATACAGGACGTACCACTTAAAACACCCAGGTCAAATATCTCGGAAACGGATAAAGATATTAGAATTTTGTAAAAAGCAGTTACTAAAGAATGTGATCGACTCCAGTTTGCTCTCACAAGTGTGTTTTATTATGTGAATATATAGATGGCGCTGCGAAGAAAAGAATTTTTTGATCGCCATAATCTTCATTTATTTTTTATTTGAAAGACTATTAAAATTAATGTAAATTTTATTATTTGTGTTAGTTTCCAAGATTTAACGGTTTCATAGATATTCGTGTTTAATAAAAGTAGGGTAATTTCAATTTTTGTCTTTATTTTGTTTAAATATTTAAACGAATCAAATATAACTAACAAAGATGTTCAAAATTGTTGCCTTCTCGATTGCTACATAACGTATGTCGCCTTATTAGTTCTCTTTCGCAAACATTTAACAATGTATTTCTACTAATTTTTTGACTACTTGCATAAATTTTATTATAAAGGTCGCCCATATCTGTTACGGGTTCCTTCCTTGAAAAAATTCAGCTTTCTAGTGACCCCACAAGAAAAATCTAACAGGGTTAAAATCGGTGAACAAGCCGGCCACCTAAGGACGCCTTTAGTACCAATCAAACGACGTGGTAACGTTTGATTAAAATTATGTTGGCATGATAAGCAGGTGTCCCGTCTTGATGTAACTACATATTATTTCGCAGCTTTATTGGTACATTTTCGAAAAGTAGTGGTAATTGTAAGTACCGCACGCCAGTTAATGTTTCATGATAAAAGTGGGGGCTTATTATATATCCGTTTAAAATTCCACACCAAACGTTAATGCCAAAAGTTGTTTGATTTCTTGTTTGCCTTATTCATCTTCTGACCAATCACGACCATTATGTTTAATTAAAGTACCATTGTTGTGAAAACGACATTTGTCACTCTACATGATCTGATTTATAAAGTTATTGTTTTCCGCTAACTTTACAGAACATTCTGCCAGATAATCTCCCATTCTTAAATGATGCTCTAAATAAACTTTATTTTCTTCTGGAATCCTACGCCCTTTTAATTGCCGTAATGATGTATGTGGATTATTATTAACTGTTTGTAATACCTCTGCCGTAATTTCATCATCTCTTACTCTTTTCGGCCTTAATTGTTTTTGTTTTTTGAGGCTACAGTAATTTATGAGATTTGCACACAGACTTATAAATGTTTTGTGATCTGGTAAAGGCCTGCTTGGAAATCCTAGAGCATATAATCGCAGAGCTTCAGATACATTTCTACGGGATTCTGCATAAATTAAAACGATATTTAGCTTGTCTTCGTTTGTTTGTAAAACCGTATTTTACATACAATCTCAACGCAAAGTGAGTAAATGTTTGAATGAAGTTCATTATAAAGACAATTTGTAATCAAGCAAATATCATTAATGTCAAAATATTTCCTAAATTATCAAAACACGCATACATACATATAACACAGACATGAATGCTTTATTGCCTACATACCTATGGGAGAAGTAACTATAAAAGCAAGAATTGTGAATATGTTTACTACTATTTTTTCATATAAATTAAATATTTAAACAAAATAAAGAAAAAGACTGAAATTGCACGAATATCTATGAAACTGTTAAATTCTGGAAACTAACACAAATAATAAATTTTACATTAATTTTTAATACTCTTTCAAATAAAAAAAATTAGGTGTGGCCACCACACAATTTCCTTATACGTATGAAAGTGTTACTTCCGGTCCGAATTTTGAAATTTCATTTATACAAAAAATATTCCAAATCCATCTCTAAATACTTTTGTACTCTTCATAAATATATATAGAATGCATAATTTACGACATACTTGCAAAAAACCGTTATTCGGTAAGAGTAAAAGTGTTAGTTCCGGTCCGAATTTTGATTTTTTTTATACAAAAGGTATCGAAAATTAAGTTCTAAATACTTTTATACTCGTAACGTACCTGTCTAAAAAGTATGACTAGCAAAATATTTGCAAAAAATGATTTTCGATAAGAGTAGAAAACCTACTTCCTGTAGGATTTTCGAAAAACTTTTTTATAAAGTTGTTCACATTTCAATTTTAAATACATACATATGAATTCTTTTAAATTTGTCTAAACTTAGTAGTTGACGAAATATTGGCAAAATTCGATTTTTTCACTGAAGTAAACTACTACTTCCGGTCTGCCGATTTTGCTCAAAATCTAATCAGTTCTCAAGAGGGAGATTATACTACCAAATGCAAAATTTTGAATAGATATCTATAGCGGTTTGACCGCTATCGTGGTCACACACAGACACACAGATACACAGACACACAGACACACAGACAGACAGACACACAGACAGACAGACAGACATTTTTTAAAAACCACCTTTTTGGTATCAGGGGACTTCAAAACGTGGATATCTGCAAAAATCTCGAGGTCGAAAATTTTCATCATCACAATACATACTTCCTTATACTACGTATAAGAAAGTAAAATGAAGATTATGGCGATCAAAAAAATGAGGTGTGGCCACCACACGGCTTTCTTTTACGTATGAGCGTTTCAAACTATACAATTCTAAGAATGTTTTTATACAAAACTTATTCAAAATCCTATTCTAAGTACTTTCATTCTATTAATAAATCGCTATAGAATGCATACTTTGCAAGATATTCGAAAAAAAGTGCTACTCGCTAAGAGTAAAAGTGCCACTTCCGGTCCGAATTTTGAAATTTCATGTATACAAAAAATATTGCAAATTCAACTCTAAATACTTTTGTACTCTAAATAAATATATATAGAATGCATAATTTACGACATATCTGCAAAAAATCGCTATTCGGTAAGAGTAAAAGTGGTACTTCCGGTCCGAATTTTGAAATTTTTTTTATACAAAAGATATTTAAAATTATCATTTAAATACTTTTATACTCGTAATGTACCTGCCTAGAAAGCATGACTTGCGAGATATTCGCAAAAAACTGATTTTCGATAAGAGTAAAACTTAGGATTTCGAAAAAGTTTTTAAGATAATTTGTCTCAAATTTAATTCTGAGTACACTTCAATTCTTTATTAATTTGTTTAAACTTAGTAATTGACGAAATATTGGCAAAATTCGAATTTTTCACTGAAGTAAACTGCTACTTCCGGTCTACCGATTTTACTGAAAAACTAATCAGATCTCAAGAGGGATATTATACACGTTAATACAAAATTTGGAATTGATATCTACAGCGGTTTGACCGCTATCGTGGTCACACACAGACACACAGACACACACACAGACATTTTTTCGGTATCAGGGGACTTCAAAACGCGGACATCTGCAAAAATCTCGAGGTCGAAAATTTTCATCATAACAATACTTCCTTATACTACGTATAAGAAAGTAAAAATTCTTATCATCGCAACGCCATTTATATATTCTCATATTAAAACACAACTGTGAGAGCAAACTAGAGTCGATCGTATTTTTAAGTAACTGATTTTGACAAAAGTCAAATATTGGTTTCTGAAGTATTTGACCTGGGAGTTTTAAGTGGTACAGCCTGTATATACAGGGTGTCCCACCGGGAACCAAATCGATCTATATATGGAAAACCACACATAGGAAAATTTTTAAAATTTGGGGGCGTGCGAAAGTCGATGGGGGCAACTCGGCTAAAATATTTTCAAGATGGCGGCACTTCCGGTTATACAGGAAGTAGATGTCAACTTTCTTATTTCAAATGGAACACCCTGTGTATTATTGCATTTTTGGAATCTACACAAGATTCTAGGCTAATTTTATGTATCACGTCCTATACCTAAGTCTAACTGTTTTTGACTTATTTAATTTTTTACGTGAAAAATGACGTTTGCAGCATCTCAAATAATTAATATTTTTTCCCATAAGGAAGCCCTTATTATTCAATTTGGACTAGAGTCCTTGTTGAGAAAGACCTACTGAAATAGTTTTTTTATAATATTTTGAAAACTTTTAGTACAGGGTGTTTAAAAAATATGATTAAAAATGAAATTGAAAAAAATGCCAAAAATCAATTTTTTCAAATGGAAACCCCCAATTTTTATAATTTTATTTAATTTAGCATTAAAAAATAGTGTAAGTTTGTGTAAGGTTATCTATGCAAAAAATTTTTAGTTTTCGAAATATTGCCAATTTAATATTTCTATTCGGAAATTTTGCTGCGTGAATTTTAAATTCAGTTTCTCTTAGTTGGCTTTGGCGGCATTGACAATCAAATGCTAAAGAAATGTATGACGCTGTCATTATTTGAGAAGTATTATTAATTATTATGCCAGGGCGCTTAAATTACACAAACGAAGATTATTTAAACCTAATTATTATTTATGGAGAATGTAACAAAGTTATATCAAGAACATGTGACACATTTTCTATTCGATATCCGCAAAAACAGAAGCCATCACAATGTACCGTTAAACAAATTATAGAAAATTTCAAGAACTTTGGATCCGTCAAAGCAATGGTGCAAAGAAATAAACCTCTCGTTAATAATGAAAATATCGAAATTGCTATTTTGGGATATTTCGTCGCTAATCCAACAATGTCTGTAAGACAAGCTGAATTGGAGTCAGGATTATCAAAATCAACAGTTCACAGAATATTACGCAAACATAAATTTCGTCCATATGCATTTTCCATAGTCCACCATCTAAAAGAAACTGATTTTCCAAGACGAGTGGCGTTCTGTGAGTTTATTACAACTTGGGCGCAAGGAAACAATTTTTTTTTGGACAATATCATTTGGACAGACGAAGCGAAATTTACAAAAAACGGTGCATTTAATCGACATAATTCCCATTATTGGAGTGATTCGAATATACACGTGTTTAGAGAGCAGAATTTTCAAGATTCCTGGCAATTTAATGTTTATTGTGCGATAAGAAACGATGGCGTCGTGGCACTACACTTTTATCAAGAAAATTTAAATGGTAAGTTAGAAATTTTAGAATATTTCTAGGTAAAAATGTGCTTATTAACTTACAGGTGAGGGCTACTTGAACATTTTACAGAATTTAGAAACCGACTATTTGGACAATTTGCCGCTCGCCGTTCGTAGAAACCTCTTTTACCAACATGATGGCGCACCTCCACATGGCAGCTACCTCATTGACAATTTTTTGCAAAATGCTTTTGTTGATCGATGGATAGCCAACAACGGTCCTTTCCTTTGGCCAGCCCGCTCCCCAGATCTTGCAGTGCTCGATTTTTTTATTTGGGGTACAATCAAAAATCGAGTGTATAACACTCCCATAACAACCATGGAAGATTGTATGCAGCGCGTGAGGCATGAATTTGCAAGTTTAACACCCGAGTCAATAAGGAAAGCGACTCATGAACAACTGTTGCTTAGATGCCAAAAGTGTCTGGAAGTTCAAGGACGTCAGTTTGAACATTTATTGAAAAAATAATTATGCTGTTCTCTTTAAATTAAACAATAATAATATTCTGTGAACTGTTGATTTTGATAATCCTGACTCCAATGCAGCTTGTCTTACAGACATTGTTGGATTAGCGACGAAATATCCCAAAATAGCAATTTCGATATTTTCATTATTAACGAGAGGTTTATTTCTTTGCACCATTGCTTTGACGGATCCAAAGTTCTTGAAATTTTCTATAATTTGTTTAACGGTACATTGTGATGGCTTCTGTTTTTGCGGATATCGAATAGAAAATGTGTCACATGTTCTTGATATAACTTTGTTACATTCTCCATAAATAATAATTAGGTTTAAATAATCTTCGTTTGTGTAATTTAAGCGCCCTGGTATAATAATTAATAATACTTCTCAAATAATGACAGCGTCATACATTTCTTTAGCATTTGATTGTCAATGCCGCCAAAGCCAACTAAGAGAAACTGAATTTAAAATTCACGCAGCAAAATTTCCGAATAGAAATATTAAATTGGCAATATTTCGAAAACTAAAAATTTTTGCATAGATAACCTTACACAAACTTACACTATTTTTTAATGCTAAATTAAATAAAATTATAAAAATTGGGGGTTTCCATTTGAAAAAATTGATTTTTGGCATTTTTTTCAATTTTATTTTTAATCATATTTTTTAAACACCCTGTACTAAAAGTTTTCAAAATATTATAAAAAAAATATTTCAGTAGGTCTTTCTCAACAAGGACTCTAGTCCAAATTGAATAATAAGGGCTTCCTTATTAATTAAATATTAATTATTTTAGATGCTGCAAACGTCATTTTTCACGTAAAAAATTAAATAAGTCAAAAACAGTTAGACTTAGGTATAGGACGTGATACATAAAATTAGCCTAGAATCTTGTGTAGATTCCAAAAATGCAATAATACACAGGGTGTTCCATTTGAAATAAGAAAGTTGACATCTACTTCCTGTATAACCGGAAGTGCCGCCATCTTGAAAATATTTTAGCCGAGTTGCCCCCATCGACTTTCGCATGCCCCCAAATTTTAAAAATTTTCCTATGTGTGGTTTTCCATATATAGATCGATTTGGTTCCCGGTGGGACACCCTGTATTAGATAAATTAGTTATTTAGATTTAATATTTTGAAATTCTAATTTAAAAAATTGTTGAAAGGTAAATAAGGAAGCCAAGTTAAATAAATATAATTCTTTACATATTCACATAAAATGTCAGTTCTATTAATAAATAGCGAAATAGTCTAAATAGGCTTACGTATACTCAAAGGACAATATAAGGTGTTTTTATAGTTAGGATATTGAATGATCTCCTTTGATCTATTAATCAGCATATGCTTGGCTTAAACAGTTTATCTGAAAAATGTTCAATAAACATTAATAATATATTCTGTATCATGTTTTGTAAACGTCATTCTAGTCACTACTTTTATTAATCACGTGTGAGGTGTGGTCGAGCGGGTGATTAGTAAAACGAGTAACTAACTAGTTATAAAACGAGATTCATACTATAATTTCTTGACGACAGCAAATAATCAAAATAATACAAAATTACTTGTTATTGTCGCGAGTCGCGCCAAGTCGGGTCTTTTTGATAGATTGATGACAAGTTTCAACCAACTAGATGGAGTTTCAATTGATTTTTAAAATTAGAAAACTTCAACTCGTTTAAATAGCCTTTTAAAGATGGGAGTTGAAGAAAGATATGCGTATTAACTAGCCACCCAGAAACATTTTAACATTTGTTTATCAGGATATGTCATTTCATCTGTAGATCTCAAGATTATTACGTATCCTCAAAGAGAAAATTAGGTGTTTTAAAACTAAAGTACTAATTTATTCATATCCATATATATGACTACACGAGTGTTCCTAGTAAATTTACAATAAACATTATAAATTATATGAAAAAATCACAACTTTACTTTAAAGCGCTAACATACTTTTGCGAACAATAAGCTGTAAATTGCATGCGTTTATTTCCAAACAGCCTGTATATATTTTACTATTATCTTAAGAAATGTAGCTATTTAGATACATATCCATATTTCACTCGCGTTATTATATATAATCAAGAATTACATAGAATAAATCTTGATTAATGGCATTTAGCATCGAAAGTAATTAGAAATGAAATCGGTAACTTTCGTTTGTTACATGCTGTGTAGGCAATATCTCAGTTCCACGTGTAAACAGCTATTTGAAAGGGTCGGTATTGTAGCACAATGGTCTATCGGCTTTTCCGCGTGAGTCAAGCACCCTCCGCTAGAGTGCGGCATCAACTTGAACTCTGCCACCACTAGAAACAATATCAAATAGAGGGAAATATTCTTTCTCTTCAAAGCTATTTTCCCGTCTGTTTATAGTCAGAGCTTTGTGTATGTTGTTAGGTATTCGGATTCTGAAATTTTAGAATTAAGGAAAGTCGAATATTACACTTACTTGTTTGTTGAAATTTATTTTATTGTTACTTTGTTGAGTTGAGCTTTAGTAATGTGTAGAATATTGTGAAAGTTCTATATTTTCTCGTACTTCTGTTCAAATAAAATATCTTTATTTACATGAGGTGTATTTTTGAAATAGGTAAAGTATAATTATTTTAAATGGCATACATAATTACGACTGTCAATATTATTTTATTAATAAATAGTTTGTTGTTTTTATATTTTTTAGCGGTGCTACAATTTGTAACACACATGTTTAATTTTAGAATTCCAGTTGTATTGCAGGAGTTGTGCATCTTTAATAATAATAATATTTAAACAGAATGCAGGACTTTGACCTTCTAAGTGGAAACTACCACCATTATTCAATTATCGTTTACTATTTATAGTACAGAACGATTAGTAGAGCGCTGCATTTTAAATTGTTATATGTACATATATTGGGATAGATATACCCAGTAACATATTTTTATTTTTACTCAGGTTATTGACTTTTACTTATTTATGCCCGGTTTTTCCATTTCGATTAAAATACTTTGTTAACTAATCATACATTTGAGTAATCATCCATTATCTCTAACCGACATTTTTCAATACTAAGAAACACGTCGGTTATCAAAGTGTTTAAAGGTTTATTTTATATGCTAGTATATTTGTCATAACTGCTGATGAGTTTTAAACGATGGTGGAAAAAGTTAGAATAAGCAAATCTCATTTGTCTTTTTTTATTATTAGTGAACGATTCAGCTGGTTTAAAAAAATATATTGTAAATATATATGTTACACATACATATTGCTGTGTCTCTTGCAAATTGATGTTTATTTAAAATATTTTATCGTTCAATCAGTAAGTAAGTGCAGAATCAATCATACATCTTAGTGCTAAGCCTTATGCTAGACCAAGATTCAATAAAT
Source organism: Amphimallon solstitiale (assembly GCA_963170755.1). Lineage (NCBI taxonomy): Eukaryota > Metazoa > Arthropoda > Insecta > Coleoptera > Scarabaeidae > Amphimallon > Amphimallon solstitiale. The sequence continues at coordinate 131,036,838 of OY720676.1, forward strand.
TTTCTACAAAATAGTAGGTTAGGCAATTTTTACATTTAACTAGCTCAGTTTAAAATGACTAAAAAATCTTTTTCTGTCAGGGGCAGAAAATATAAATAAACTCTCCAATCAAATCGAATGCTCTTCAGTTATTTCCAGGTCAGATAAAGAAAATAAAATGCAAAATAAACCTTATAATATAATTTATTAAGAATATTAAAGAAATTTTTTTTTATACAAATATATTTACAACAAAATAAATATCTTAAATATTACATAAATTTATGCATGTCATGATTAAATAGTCAAATCAATAAACAAATTATGATTAATACAAAGAATAATATCGAATACAAAATTGTATTTTTAAACCCTTATCATTTTCTTTATTCATCAATGATACATGTAAACAATCAACATCTCAAACAATTTTTTTTTATGTTGTGAATTGTACTGGAATATAAATAAGTAACATAAAAAAAATTATGTAGCTTATCGTTTGCAAATGTATATAAACATTAAGGTAAAGGCTCTGCCCTAATTAATTCTGCTCAGCGCATTTGCTCGCTCCCGAACAGTATCATCAGAAAGCAAATCTACACCGGTAGGTACCCCAAAGTTCCATCCTACGAGTATGCTTTTCAACTCGTTGGACACAACCCCAACATACACTACTATGTGCTCACCCCTTAAGGTCTATATATAATTTTGAGTTTAATTCAAAATGTCTTTGTGTCTTCAACCAATTGACTCAGCCCTGATTAGTTCTGCCTGGCGCCTTTGCTCGCTCCCAAGACAGTACCACCAAGACCAATTCGTGCTTTAAGGATTCACCAAGGCTCCATGCTATGAATTAAACATCTACTTAATTCATTGCACACATCCCTGATCTATTACCCAACACGTCAATATCAAATACACAAACACAATAAAGTATAATCAATATAAAGAAAGTATATACAAAAAAAAATTACCTCGTTCTAGGATTCCAGTGTAAAACACCACATAAGAAATTTTTACAACACGATATATACATTAATAATGAACATTACTAAATCACCTTAATTCCTCATACAACACTTCAAATTCATCCATCTCAAAAATAAGCTTTTTCACAGTCTAAATATCCCTACATGTATATAAAACAACAAAATTATTAAACTATAAACCCTTTTAATCTTGTTAAAAAAATTTTAAAATGCAGAGTGTTTATACTTATTTTCTAGTTTCATAATATTTTTTTTTTATTAGGCTATTAAATTAGATCATTACAAACACTAAAATGCTTTACCATAACACACGGTGTAATAACCCTGCATATAAAAATAAAACATTCTACATAAGAAAAAAAAAGTTCTAATTAGATAAAAATGTTCTAAATACGAATAATTATTTCTGAAAAATAATTACAAGTCCCAATGTATATGAATCTTCTGGGTTAAAAATGATATTATATTCATAAAAACATTCTAAGTCCCGCTTCGATTTAAAATTTTCTAAATACATTTAAATCTTTAAGAAAATATTATAAGTTCCGATACAGGAATAAGTTTCTTCTGTTTCTTCTGTTGTTAGAATAAGGTTTAATCCATAAAATATTGTGTCATATTTTATTGAAAATTTTTCTAAGTATATTAGTTCTTTTTGGAAAATTATTCTAAGTTCCAATTCATGAATAAATCTCTAAATTTTAAAAGTATAAGCACCCCGGGTAGGTATTTAATTTTAAGCGGTTCTCACCTGCTTCAAAAGTCTTTTCTTTTTAGAGAGCGGGTTTCACCAGGCATCTCCTCTGAAATGTATATGTCTTCGCTTATATGCATATTTTTCTTCACAAAAACGTACGGTTATCCTCCGCATGATGCCGATTCCACCTCTTCAATTGCATTTCTATAGTGCTGTACCTTTCGGTAAAGTGATGTATTATTTATTTCAAAATGTAAACAAATATCCATATCGATGTCGACTTGTTTACGCTTGTGATTGTAAATAGTATCTTCGCGGGGAATATTGTTTCGCCGGGCTGATTCATTGAACGTATTCGGTCATATTTTCTTGCGCTAAAGCTTACGTGAAACACTTTCTTGTGAATATTCACTTGATATACCAGGCTTATTTTAATATTAGCTTCTTGAATAAAATTTACAATGACATTCTTATATTATTTTACTTAAATTAATTTAAATTTGCTAAAATTCTAACTTAATAAATATTTATATACACTGATCATGATAAAATAAATAAAATAGTAATTAATTAAATTAAATCTAGAAGTGATCTTGATTATGCTTATTTACAATTTACCACCAAACTCACGATCACTGCAATATGTTATATTGTTTGAAAATTTAAAAATGCCAAATTTTATAGACTATAGCTAACCGTAGTTTACATTTAGGAAAATTAAAATTCTAAATTACATAAAAAAGTAAATGCAAATTTTTACTAACCGGTAGTTTAGTCGACGTTGGAAAAGGTATGTTTCGTGTAACAATAACAAAAGAAGCTAAAAAGGGAAAATCGAAATATCCTAGATTGAAACTAATTTGTATAGAACTCAAATTAAAAAATACATTTATGTAATTTTGAATATTGTCATGAAAAATAAGAAAAACATTGCAAATCAATTCACACATAACTGAAGTTGATCAAAATAGTGCATAATTTAATTATTAAAGCAAATATCTTTAATATATCATAGTATTAATGAGAGAGAGGAGATTACAATTGTATTCTTGAAGAAGATAATTCTGTCTAAGTTTCCTGAATTTAAACTGCAACAAATCGACATTTCCTGGAACTCGACTAGGAGGCTGTATTGTGGTAACCAATACCTTGAGATCCAGCACCCAGATGCATAACGCCTACCTATCCTGAACTTCCACAATCGTTGCCGATGCTGAAGTACTCCTATTTCTGTGTTCGTACTGCAGTCAGCTTCTTTGTTGATAAGAAAGGCTAGGCTATCACAGTTTAATAACACTTGGATAAATATATTCAGTTGTGTCCGTTTAAGCGATTTGTACTAAGATATTCTGAATGCTATTATTTTAATTATTTTAATATTGTTAAGTGACATATTCAGGGCAAATAATCTACTGCAATTACCTCAAATGATCAGCCCTGAAGATGACGCTTAGGGTAGTGGACGTAACGTCGGCAACAGAAGTAGATTCGATGACACGGTTTCAACCCAGAAATTAAAATGCATTATTATTATTATTATTATTATTATTATTATGTATATTAGTGAAAGGAGAATATGTGAATCTCGTATGGTAATCATTTCTATTACTAAATGATTCAGCATTTTTTCTGGAGATATATTGTAATAGTTATTTGTATAATAAGGCATAAAGTTACATTTTTCATTACGAATGTGGATTTTAGTTGCTCGCTTTGAGTGATAAAATAGTTATTTATGTACCAAGTCAGTAAAGTGATTCATTATCGAATGAGTCTGATGATGATCCAAGCTAGCGAGGCGAGTTCGAAAAAGGTACTTTACTGACGTAGTGCATACAACATTTTATCGCCAACCGCAAAAATTTGTAATTTAAAAAATAAAGATATAATGACATCACATTTTATGACAGCGACAAACGATTTATGTTTAATGTCATACAATCATGGCTATGTTGATAGATATTTGCGGCAAGTAAAGTGCTTTATTTTACAGTACGATAAAGTGTTTGTTTAGTTCCGTAAAACGCTATGGTAATGCATCGCTTTATTGACGGTTGGCAATAAAATAACTTTACTGCCGAGTTGCACATCAAATTTTATCGGAAATCGTTCGTAATAAGGCAAAACAAATGTTCATTTTACTTTTGATTGTTAATTGTGATGGTACAATTATTACCACGTTCTCCTGGCAACTGTCAGCTAGTGAAAACTTATGCAAGCCAATATACACCAAAATCGTACAATAATGATGAGTATTGTAATGAATACGAGTGTCTTAATAGTCATTAAATGCGAGTTGCATACACTATTTTTTCTACGACCACATAATAAAACATTATTTTTTGACCATTCCATTTCATAAATTGAGCGTAAACTTTCCGTACATCTTCGCGATTTTAGTTGGTAATAAATTGTTCGTGGCTACTAAGGCTTGTTCCATAATTTCTGGTGGAGTCAAATATTACATTTGACTGTCATTATCCCTCATTTTTACCGTTTATATTTTCAAAAAAGCACAAATGTTTTGTTATGTCATACTGAATATTGTTTGAATATTGGAATGTCGCATTCCTATTGGATATAAACTTGTATCATAAGAAAAATCTCTATTCCTATTGGATATAAACTTGTATCATAATGAAAATCTGTATCGTAATGGACATAATTAAAGTACAGGTTCAGCATGTCTAATAATACAATTAATGTGAGGGAGTAGAAAAATATATTTTTCATACGATAACCGATGCATATTGTGTTTCATGTTGTCAGAAAGCTTCAAAATGCACGATTTCATGAAGACTTTAGCTAACAATAGTTTAAATTTAAGAAAATTAAAGTTTACGTAATAGATCAAAAAGGACAAATTAATAAAACAATAAGTTAAGCTGCATTATTACTAATACTAATAATTCTGTACACTTGTTCAACCTAATAAAAAGTAATTGCTAGAGCTATAAAAAGAAATCAACAAATTTCAATTTTTTCTGTCATGTCACTGCCTTTTTGAAACCAACAAAAACCATATAATTTTTTAAAATTGACATTCTTCTACCACATAAGTTTCGTTTTGGCTTCGAACAACAACGCACCCTGTATAGAGAAGAACGTGAAATGAAATGTAAAACTTACATTTCCTAGACAGGCGCAATAAACTTCAGTTTATGAAACATCAAACAATCAAATAACTAGAAATAAATTAAATTAGGTGTATATGACGAGCATCAACCCTCGCCTCGATTAATTTCAACCAATTAATTCTAATTAATGGTGAAATATGTGGTTGATCATAATCAAACTCAATACAAAATTCCGTGAAAATTATAATTCGTTGTGCTGTTGCTAGATATATTTATGTTAGGTGAAAGTACTTTGTACTTCGAATTTTAACACTGAAATTGCTACACTTTATCGATTTTAAATATTAATTAATAAAATAGTATCTGTACAGCTTTCCCTGAACGATAACGTCTGTATTTCCGGAAAGCTGACACCCACCCGTTCCCGGAAGCTAGGGAATTTCGGCGCAGCATCACTTCGGAATAGGTCCTTCCTGATAATCCTTAATGGTATCCAGGAATGAACCCTCATTATTCTCTCGTATTGTTGAAGTACATTTACCGAGAAAGAGTGTTTCTGAGCAAATGTCATCGTTATACTTATTGGACTGAATTTATTGCTTTATCGTTAATATGATGTTAAATGTTGAGCTATAAATTGCTTTATTGGCTAAACATGTCGGCTTCCATATACATGAACAATTTATATCCTCGACATATCTTAACCTAAATTGATTTCTATTTTACATTACAATCAATTCGCCTTAAACTCCTATAATTTATTGGATCAAGCATAAAAATATGAACTTATTAAAGAGTTGTTTCGTGGTAAATAAATTCTTTATTTTATAATTTAGTTTATAATTGTAACAATAACTTAAGTATACCGAGTGACAACTGAATTAAGTGACATACGAATTAATTTAGGTTTTGCCATACCCAACTTTTAACATTTACCTGTTTTGGTTTTACTCTATTTTTATTTTATTGTTAGTTTTTTTTTTTTGTAATATTCTCATTCGATTTAAAATGTATAGTTTGATGATATGTTATGACAACATTTTAATCCAAAACATCTGATAAGACAATATTTTAGAAACGAATCAAATGATGATAAATGCATATACAGGATTATTTAAAAATATGGTGACGATTATTTATTATCCTTAATAATCATTTTAAGAAGAAATGGTCAATACAATTTTTTAGGTAATTCCTAGCAACTGATTTTCGTGTTCAGCTATTTTTGAGTTATGTCATTATGTATTTATTTGAAAAGATATGTTAATTTTACGCCAACATTCTATAAAGCATTTTTCTCCTTCACATTGACAATTGACAATGTCCTAATCGATTAGAAATTTTGAAGCGATATTTTTAAAAACTGATGAAGAATTTCTTGTATCGTTCTGGTAATTAGGAATTTTAAATCTACGATGTCATCAAGTTTATCTTTGTTAACATTTTCTTTTACATATCCACTAAGAAAAAAGTACAAAGGGCTTACCAGACAGGCCACTTAAATGTGTTCTCATTTCCCATTCCATTTATTGACAAACATATAAACCGCAATGTTTTGAGGCCCCATCTTGCTGGAACCAGATAGTCAGATGTTCTCGAGGAGATTCGTTCTTTTCGTGTGGACAAAGGATAGCCGAAGAAAGTATAATTTGGTTTCGCAACAGCTGCAAATATAAAATCGAAGCTGAAATGCGATGAATCTAAAAAGTGACCGATGTTATGGCCTCATAGCAACCAAAACATAAACAAAGAAGAATTTTCTATTGAGCATTATCTTCCGGTATGTCATTTCACCGGCGAGGTGAAAAATCAGAACAATTTTTTTTTTTATTATTATGGCTAATATCTCTTCACAAAATTGTGGTCTAATATCAAAATCATCTTCCGTCACCTTGTTTATAAGTAATATCTCATAAGGCTTGTATTTTAACTTTTGAAAATTGAAACAGCCGATATCAAATATGAGGTTACCCCCTATATAATCCAGAAGCGAGATTACCTGAGGTATATATAGCCAATACACCACTTTTTCATTATCACTTTTTGCTGCTCTAGGTCTACTACTCTACAGTACTCTTGTGCCTTGTAGAAGCCGCAAAAGTACAGAGTCCTATGCTGAGCTTTTCCTGTGCACCTCTGGGTTTTTGTTTTACAAAAATGTGTTGCCTCTTTTGATCCAATGATTCACAGTTTACTCCAGCATACATGCCTATCTTATCGAAATGCATTTTTACATGTGCATGAGTGGTTAGGAAAACAGTTGTGATTCGTAGCCGATCTCTGCTCATATGAAGTAGTTCTTCAGCATTTTTCTTACATGGTTGTTCAATAAATTTCTAATATTGTCCCGTAATTATTACCTTATTAGTGCCTATGTCTTTTATGAACCCAGTCTTTGATATGGTTTCGGGTTATAATTTCTGATATCACTAGAGCCGGTTCTGGGTTTATAGGTTTTGTTTCTGGTCGTCTCCTAGCACTTTTATCACCTTTTTCTGTACCCTAGATGCTACTGTGTTTACTATAGCACATTGGAGTATGCCATATACCTCTGTCTGAAAGACAGAGGTATACATTTCCAATGCATAGTGTTCGCTCTGACTAGCAGAGTAGATTCTTCTTCTTGTGTCAGATTCGGTTTTCGACCTGTCTGTGCACTGGGTCTAGTCTCGCCTGCTGAAAACCTGCATATCCTTTTCTCTTTCGATTCTTTCTAAAGTGCTTACCTCAAATGGTCGGTTAAAGCAATATCGCTTAATCATGTACACTATCATTATGTCTAAAACATCTACACCCACAAGTTCTACAATTACCATGTGCCCTGCTCTTCATGTGATATTGGCGGTAGTTAACTGCAGTGTGAATGTGCTCATTCTAAGATGGCCCCCATGGTTGCATTTAGAATGATCCGCAAGGACCTCATAATGCTCAAAGAGGCAAGTCTTTGCACATTGTCTAGTTGTAGAATCGCCTTTGTTATTTTGTCTTCTTGCACCACACTAGAGAGGTATATGTTAAGGCAGGCTTTATCACCATGTTTTTTTTCCAGTACATCTTGTATGGTCTTAAACCTTATTGTGTATCATGCAAGTTATCATTGATGATACTGTTTTCTTGGTGATGATCTTCATGTTTTGATTGGAATTCAGGCTGGATTTTAGTGTTATTCATAGATATTTTACTTCACGTAAAATTTATATGTTTTCTTCACGGGGTTAGCTGTCCGAAATATTCCTGCTTATGCCTTTCGGTAATGTTGCGATGTTCGATTTCTTGCGTATTATTAAATTACAAACGTCTTGCAAACTTATGCGTTTATTTTGTTAACCGAGCAATGCCTTCATGATAACCTAAACTCGCAATTGCAAATATTTTTGCGTACATATTTTACGTGAACAATAACCATGGATAAGGTTTGGACAAATTACTTTATTGCAAATAATTTTGCTTGCATCATTGTCAAATTACATATGGAGATTCGTACACTTAGTTTGGTCAATTTAACCCTATTATAAATAATTTTGCTTTTAGTAGAAATATCCACTATCCAAAACATTTATTAAATAAATGGTTTATAATGTTTTAAAATAAATTTTAAAAAAATCGTATCCAATTTTTGTGTTGATCATTATTTCCTTAAATAATTACTAACGAGGATAAGTCACAGTCTTTATACTTTTAAGCTTGTAGAACATTCCCTATTTGCGAGTTGGCTGTGAAAATAATAAAAATGTGTATAATGTGTCCAAGTAGTAACTTATTCTACAATTTTATTTTGGCAAAAAGTGATTTGAAAAATAAGAAATATATTCTAGGGCGTAGCTTTTCGCAGTCGTTGTAAGATGTAGATTTCAAATTCTGGGTTGAAACCAAGTCAGTTTAGGCGTAGATGATGGTGTTTTGTCAACTGTTGTAAAATATATCGACAGGGCTGTTTGTTGATCAAATCGCTGTAGCTTCAGGAATAACCAAGAAAATTATTCGTGTAAATATTTCCACATATTTGATTTTTAAATAGCAGACATACCTGTAATTATTATTTTTTATATTACTCATATGTTCTCTTTGATTTAATGCTAGTATTGTATTGAATTATTTAGGCAAACATGTATGTAATTGAATGACAGTTACAATACAGTTTTGAAATTTAGTATAATTAAATTTATACTAAATTTCATTTTATAATAAAATTTAATGACTTTGCTTAGAGACAATCAAATAAATATGTGACCAATTAAATTATATGGAAATTTTTGACAAATCTAACAATTACATGCGCACCACAGCCCACTCACAAATATTATTTTATGCCTTAGCTTTGTCATGTAGCTGTGGTGTGATAGCATTCCGCCTTAGTTTCGTGACAAAGACAATAAGCAAATAGTCTGCATCTCTCCGTTAATGGATACTAAATGTTGAAAAACGTACCCCTATTTGACAATTCTTACTAAATTTATCATGACGCTAAGGATATTTTTTTAGTAAACCCTTCTAAACTCGTAAGATTAAAACAAAAATTGCTTAAAGAGCCGACAAATGCAAATATTAAAGAAAAAGAATTTATTAAAATCTATAAGTGGTAAGTGTTTTAATGCAGGCAAAAGTGAATAGAGGCATATGACCACCAAATTCCATAGTAACTTGAAACAAGTCGAGAATATATGAGAAAATGTTTGCAGTTATGTAAATACCAAACCAATCATTTAATATTTGTAATTTCACCTACAATAAATGTATGTTTTATATACTGCCCAAATAATTAAACTAAAGCAAATAAATTAGAAATTAAAAGCGCAAAAGTTTTTTTGGAGGCTAGAATAAGTATGAACGTAAAACTAATACTTTCGTTTTAATTTACAAGTATCTTTTCGACAAAAAAATCATGAAAACACTATGTCCATTTGTACAAATTAAAATCAAGTTTAGAAATATTTCATACAGACATCTATTAAAAACTACCTTGCTATAGTCGATATGTAACCTAAAATGCCAAGATACATGCTCTACACCAGCATAATATATAAGTGCTTGGAAGCAACTCTCGACTTCAATAATTCTTAAATACGAGGTAGGCGCCATAAATTCTCGGCCTGATATACAAAAAAGAAACTAGGAACAATATAAAAAAATTTATTTTTCAATGTAATCTTCCCTAACTTCTATACATTTAATACAACGATTAATTAATAATTCGATACCCTCGTAAAAATAATCTGAAGTTTTTCCGTCAAAATGTTCTATAACAGCTGCTTGCAACTCACTGTCGTCCTTAAAACTATGTCCCCTAAGGTCTTTCTTGAAATTAGAAAACAAACAAAAATTACAAGGACCCATATCCGGACTATACGGTCGATGTTTCAATTCTTGAAAGCCGCATCCGCGGATGGCAGCTTGTGAAATGGCGGCAGTATGGAAGGGAGCATTGTCGTGCAATAATCGCACACCTTTTGTCAATTTTCCAGGACGTTTTTCACGAATACTGTCCCTTAATTTATGCAATAAAGACGCATAATATGTGCTGTTCACAGTTGTATTGCGCTCTTTAAAGTCAATTAGCAAAATGCCCTCACAATCCCAGAATATTGTGGCCATCACCTTATTCGTCGATTGAACGACTTTCGCCTCTCCGGGACGAGGTTCATCAGGTCGCCGCCATTCCATGGATTCCGTTTTCGATAGAGGATCGTAAAACAGAACCATTGTTTCATCTCTTGTGACAATGAACTCCAAAATCGGTTTTGGGTCGTCTTCACACATGTTTCAAAACGACTGCTCACATTCGACCCAACGTTCGCGTTGGAGAGCAGAAAGAAGTCGCGGTACTCATCTAGCACTAATTTTATTCATACCCAAATGGTCATGGAGAATTAGGCGAACACTTGTTTCGGAAATGTTTGTTATCACTGCTAATTCCTTCACTTTCAAGCGGCGATCTACTAGCACTAAATGTTCAATAATTGAAATTTGTTGAGGCGTTGTCACTTCAATTGGTCGACCCGACCGATCAGCATCTTCCAGGGATTCTTGTCCCAAATGGTAAAATTTTGTCCATTTTTTTTACAGTTGAATACGAAGGAGATAAATGACCGTAAACGCTGTCTAAACGTTGTTTAATGTGATAAGGTGTCTGCCCTTCTTTTGTTAAAAATTTAATGACCGCGCGGTACTCAATTTTCGTTACTTCAGATATTTTCATGCGCGAGTCACGTTAGTTGGCTGTTTACTAAAAACTACTAGGCTTCGAACCATCATATTTATAGTGTACACCTCGCGTATATGCATGCGGAGTTTGAACACATTTGAACCTGTGTAAGCCTGTCAGGCCGAGAATTTATGGCGGGTATCTTGTAGTACACTCATAATGCAAACGATTTTAATAGCATTAATTTATATAACTTTTAAAAAAACAAAAATTTATATTGCATATTTATTTTAATTTTTAAACGTTAGGTAGTAGCACTACAAATATTATTTGCAAATTGTGTGATATACACAAACATATTATGCTTCAAACAAGTATGAGATGTACCATCTAATAGTAAATATTTCTATAATTACTACCATTATTTCATATCCACGAGATTCCACAATTTAGTTTTTGATTGAATTCGACAGAGGAGCACGAGCAAATAAATCTAAAAGGAATCTCTTTCAGCTATCCGTCGATATACCTCATTGCATCGTCACACCGATAAGCCGGCAATACAGAACCCTTTTCCTCGGTAAAAGTATCAACTGGAAATCCGAAATCAATACGTCCACAGGAAATAATTTCAGTAATAGAATCAGAAAAGGTCTACTCGCTGTTGCTAGTAAATAAGCCGGATGCGGCGCACACGTCTGATTGAATCGATTGAAGGAATGGCCCACAGGGGTCGCTGAACTAGATTTTTTCTCTCATGACAGGATGAACTGTTAGGTACATGACTTTCCCCATTAAATTACGTACGGATGCCTTTCGAATTGTGTGTAGTCCTAAGTAAAATGTCTATCCTACTTTATGTAAACTATTAACGAGAAGATACTCTTATTTACTCTAAGAACAGAATAAAATCAATATATATATAAATATATTTATAGCGAAATAAAGACGTACCTAAGATGCTTGTTAGAGAACTACACAATATTATTAGGAATTTGAAATAATAGTATTAATATTTATATTATTGATTAAATCATTTTACTTGCAAAATTAGCTTTCAGGTCAAGCACGTTTCCATAGGTTACAAAGACTGAATAGACATTGTTTGACGTAGAAGTAGTTGTTCGTTACTTATTATAGAGATTATTTGCCACTTAAATTATAAAACATGTTCATAGTTTCATTGAATTATAATACGGTTTGTGTCAAAGATATTACAATGCATAATTGTGTAAATCAAACATGAAAGTGTTAATTAATAGTTATAGTAGCCATAGATATATATGTTTCTACATTACTTGAATTTTTCAGTATTTCATAAAAAAGAAGATATGTGTTAATTCAGTGGCGCAGCGAGATACAGATACAGATGATTTTTAAAATATATATGTGTGTTTTGGTTTAAAAAAAATCTTGGCAACAGTGGCAAACAGTGTTAATTGTTTTCGAAACGCCACGCCCACAGCATGCCATTACCACTAAACGGTTATTACAGGTCATTGCTATAGTTAGTGCAATTATACCGACGTACCGATTGTACGAATCAGGTACATTTTGCACTCTTCTGTATTCTATACAAGTCTACAAGTTTACTTTTCTGTACATTTTAAGGATATTTTTCATTCTCATGAAGTACATTAATTTTCTAAATACTCGGTCATTTTTTTACTGTGGGGGACCGCAGTAAAAAAAGGGGTTTCTTTCAAAACAACGATCGATGGACAAAAATGTACACATTCCTATGAATTCCACGAAAACGAAAATCTTGCATCCCTTCATAACATTACAATTAGAACAGGAACAGATATGGACATTCGGACATAAATGGATCGTAAAAATCCATAAATTTGCCTGGTAGTTAAAAAATGGTCTATATTTTTTACTTGAGTGTTCGAACGTGTCGATCCTGGAGTTATAAATTATATATGACTTCCCCTTTTTTAAAATTTTAGGTATATAATAATACAAGTATGGTGAGTAGAGACATTGCATTTTATTGCTTTTTTTATCAACAATGCACTGTGGACTAGGAATCATATTAGGAAAACGGCTGAAACTTTTCTAGCCAAACAAATTGTTTATAAATAAAAGACTTATTGTTTGCCCTTTTTTCGTATTTACATGTCCTGCTCTCTAAATTTATTGCATTCTGTACAAGAGCCAATAAATTAGTACATTTTGGACACGGGCCTTGTACATTTTCTTTTAAAGCTTTAGTATAGTTGAGTTTCACTTGCTGGTATCGTCGGTAGCGTTTTTTTTGTGATTTACTGCTTTGCGGAGTACATTGTGAGCATTAGTGTGACTTGTGAGGTGAATTTTCTGAAATATGGATAAATTTTTAATAAAGAAACCCAGACTGGATTCGTGTGCTCAGAGCAACAATATTAGTGTAAGTATATTTTTTGAATATGACGCTAATGCCGCGGGACGAACGCATCAATGTTGCATTTTAGTTTCAAATAGACTTATTTCATGGATATACACAAACATTTTTCATTTTCTCAACGCAGCCTGTTATTTTTTAAACAAACTTACCGATTTTAATGCTTTGAATTGAAATAATTAATTTCTTTTAGATTAAAAATCCTTAAAAGATCTTTTGCGATATTTTGAATACATATTTTTGGATTATACGGGCTGAAGTCTAAATAAAAAGTCAAATAAAACGTAAAAATCATAAGTATTTTTCTCTTTCAGGTTACGTCAGACTTAACTAGCTCAAAATTTTGGTTCTTTAATACGCTTAATATTTTTTCCTTTGAAAACCCCCCCTAATACAAAATTCTGACTGCGCCACTGTGTTAATTAAAATAATATGCGAAAATTACCTTAAGATGTCAGTTCCAAGCAAATCCAAAGATGTCCATAGTGTAATGCACTAGTAGTGTGTAAAGGCCAATATACAAAATTCTTAGCCAATATACAAGAATGTGTTTAAATTAATCTGTGATTATGACTTAGTTGTTATGTTGATTAATTAATACCTAAAATGACAATAGGACATAAAACTCCCATCGAAACAGCTCCATTGTAGTTAATATTGATTAAAAATAGCAAATAGTAAAAAAATAGTCATTAGGAAAGAAATTCAATTAAGTAGAGTCATTGAAATATATTTGATTTTTCAAAAACAACATTCAAGAACATTGCTAGGCAACAATTATGATATACGTGTTTAATGATAAAGACAGAAAAAGATGCAAACACGAAATGTGTATATAAAAGTGAAAATGTAAACATTTAAGCATAGAACGGCCGCTATTATCTATGTAGTTTCATCAAAAGATCTAGATAAATGCTTCAATACTAATCATAATGTAATGTAAAAGTTAGAATTGTAAAAAAAATTGAAAATGTGAAATAGTTAAGCATAGAACTATCGCTATTATTAATGTAGTATCACTAAACGGATTGATTTATCAATACATGAGATATTCAGCCACATACATTTACGTGCGTGTGTATATGAAATTGAGCATATTTACCTACGTAAATACTTTAATTAGGCGCCTAGCGTTAAGTAATTTTTCCTTATAAAAATATTTATCACAACAATAATTAATTGTTTTATTACCAATTTACGACTTAACCGTAACACAATTTTAAATATGAAGTGAGAATTGATTAAAGTATTTTATTGGTATGTACATATACAAATATTGATTCATTCTTCTGTTACGAGAACCACTTCATACTTGTTAAAAGTGTCGTTTTAGTTCATTGAACGACGTTTTTAAATATTTACCTACATCAAATTGCTGTTTCGAATAATAGACTACATCGTGTTTCGTGGACTTTACTTATTAAATTGTTTTACAAAATGTTTACGCCTAGCGCCGAAAGGTATAGTTGAGTAAAGAGAAGAGAGAATAGAATACGTACATAGAGTTATCGTGACTCATCGAAGTTATAAGTTAGTTGACGGAAATATTAATGTATTTTCAGGATGGTTCTATTATCATATTTATTTCTTAATGACAATTTACAGGGAAATATTTGATTTAAAAAAATAACTTTATAAAAATTACAATTTCATAGTTACGATGATTCATAGTGCAAAAAATTGCATGAATCAAATATTTTAAGAAAATATTTAATATTTTCAAGTAAAATGAAATTGAAACAGGTATATTTTACACTTAGTAATTTTCATTTTATGTGCCGACTGCTATTCTAGGGTTCAAATGCTGATTTGAACTTGATTTTAAATTTAAATTTCGAGGAGTCCTGTAGATATTACTTTGTTGAACCGGGTGTTTATACAATTTATATTGTATTTATTCAAACAGCGACAGCCTTTCTTTCATAGGAAAAAAATAGTTTAAATAAACACTTTGAAGATTTTCTCGTTCTTTCAAAACAAATTTTACCTGTTGTCTTAAGCCGAAACAAACTCTGAAGAGGAATGTCATTAGTTGCCTGTTGGGCAACATTCCATTCGGAGAATTGTTTATCGGGAAATTTTCTAGCTCCCATACAATGTGTTGGTACAGTCACTCTTAGGCTTTCCTTGAAGTAAATGCTTGCAATTCTTCATTATGCTCGATAGTATTTTCTATTTTGAAGCCAAGAAGTGGCTGTACTAATTTTTAAAGCTGAAAATTATTGAATGAATGACTAAACCGCTGATCGCGTTAAATGTTGTTCACATATGTAATATAATTGGAGAATAATTCAGAATATAATCAATAAATATAAATACAAACGCAGGACAAGTAAGAGCTAGTTCAGCTACGTTAGTATACACCCCGCTTTGACATTATTATAAATCGAACATAAAAAATAAGTAAGATTAATTATTTTTATCCATTTGCAACCACAATTCTTTCCCAGATTTTTTTTAAACAAATTGGCTTTGAAATGATCTATTTAGATCAGTTATGCCATTACTCTAATCATCATAGAATATTATTTGGAGCTATATTTATAAATATATCAATATTTTTATGAAAGTGAAGCCAGTTTTCAATTACTAGGTTACTTCCTTATTATTATTCAAACTTTAACTTTAGGCAACTTGTAATGCTATGAGTATTATAATTATATTTCGGCTTTAAAATAGGGGCATTCAGCAACAAATAGAAACTTATGCAACTTATATTACTCGCGGAACGGGTAGACGCAAGGGGGTGTGTGTAGGTGAAGCTAGACGATATT
Source organism: Amphimallon solstitiale (assembly GCA_963170755.1). NCBI lineage: Eukaryota > Metazoa > Arthropoda > Insecta > Coleoptera > Scarabaeidae > Amphimallon > Amphimallon solstitiale. Next base: position 131,052,882 of record OY720676.1, read on the forward strand.
CGGTTTCGATCACAGCGCTTCGGTTTTATTCACATATTCTGTCATAGATACAGGAATACTATGGATGGCAAAAATAATGTATAAAGAATGAGTACTTACGGAACTGTTGATGTTGTTGATGTTTTATCATAAGCCAATTTTCGTTTGCCCATAACTGTTATATTATTATACACTAGAATATTATAGGTATAGGTATATGACATTTCTTTTTAACTACAAACTGTCACTCGTATTTAAGTCTGGAATATCGGACCGATTCCGATAGATTTGCGTCTTGGCTAGGACCGGTAGAGATACCGTAAGGTGGGGATAGACGACGCAATAGCTTCAAAAACACTCGTATGAAATGTGTGTGACAATGTTTACTATTTAATGTTTTTTATCTTCAAAATAATTATATGAAGTTTTTTTTTATATCGTTCATCAAATGTGTAGCTGGCGCGTAGAGGTTGTTTTTTTTCTTTTGTGTACCAGCCTTAGTTAGTAAACATTAATTAAATTCATGCATTTTTGTGGTTATTTCTAAAACACATAACTTTTTTAAGAAAATAAATTAGTACAAAAACTGGCCTTGACATTATAAATTTATGCCTTTTGCATCACTAACCCAAATTTGAGATCCTAAAATTACAGAAGACATTTAAAAAACGCAAAACGGCGATGCCTTAGTTTTCGATAGGTAAACGCTCCTCTTAAGAAACAACATTTTGATTGCTTCAGGATATTATTTATAGAGAAATGAGATAAAATTATTTTGTGGATGTGAACTGCTATAAACTACAAAACTTAAATGAAATTAAAAAGAGGTAAATTAAAAGCAAACTATAAAGGCATTTTGAAGTTACGAAAGAAATAATGGCAGATATATAAAAGTTGAAACACTACTAATGTTCATACTGAAAATATTTCCGGTCTCTTTCCCATCTTCAATTTTATTCGTATTAAATTAATAGCCAACAATATAACAGTTAACGGAGAATATTTAAAATTCAAGGTGACTTTTCTACTGACTAGACAACCAGATAAGTTTCTATATTTCTTGAGTAAACTCAAACGAAAAATAGTGAACAATCAGTATGAACAAAAAAAAATGCAATGATATGGGGAAGATCTAACAAATGAACTAAATCCGATGTTCGATTTGTAACTGACAATGCTAGAAGCAGAAAGCTTTAGTTATAGATTCTAAAACGTACATATTCTTCATTAGTGAAGACATCTTGAAGCGTAAAAACAAGAAATAATATTTTTAAGAAATCGTTATACATAATGATCGGCGCTACTAAGTTACTGGAATTTAAAATACTGTCTGTTTTCATCACATTAGATAGCACGAACATAAATTTTCCAAATAAGCTTCAGGCTTTTAGGATATTTTATTAAAGCAAAATAAATTATTTGACATTTATTTACTACATTGCTCAAAACAGCTAAAGGGTATTTTATAAAATATTACCTGATAATATTTCACATATTTTTTTGGTTTCAATATATTCGTAAACAAATATCTGAATACATTATTTCATATTAACTTGGGTATAGTTTAATGTAGTGTTTCTTAACTTTTCAAGTGAGCCACACTCCTTTGAATCTGAAAATAGGTCTCCGCACTCCATTAAAAGATGTGATTCGATATTTTAGTTTAGAAAAATACATTTTTTGCGAAATTTATTGTTTATTTAAAAAAATATTATACATCAAATATAAAACAATATTATTTTTATTAATGGGGCTGTTGTTGCTTGTTTATTATAATACTTGAAGCGAGGCTCTAATTTTGAAAGTGACACGCGTAAGTGTTCACTTGCATTTAAGCGATTTCTCGCTTTAGTTTTTATATGCAAAAGCAATGAAAATCCCATTTCACACAAGTAGGTGGAGGCAAATGGTAGAAGTGATTGCAATGCTTCCTTCGCCAATTGTGGATAACGAAATCTAATTGTTCGAATTCCATTTGAATATGTCCATTGTCTCGCACTTCAATAAGATCGTCTTTTTTTAAATCCATCGAAATTAGGTTATACAGTGAGCTCAAAAAGGTTGGAATAAATTCATTTAAAATTCAACCTTTAATTTTTTTAAAAAACACTGGGACCCGTCAACTTTTATTTTTAGATGGGCATTTTTTAAACTAATTTTTGTTTATACAGGGTGACTCAAAAGAAAGATTTCATGTGACACTTCAATTTTTTTAAATTGAAACACCCATTTTTTATTTTATTTTCGGATTCTACGTAAAATTTTGATCACATTTCATGTATTATAACCTAAGTCTAAGTTAAGTTCTTTTCTAAAATAATCAATGTAATTTAAAAAAAAAAATTATTTAATTCTAAATAATAAATGTCTCAATGATTCGTAATTAAATTGTGAAATATTAATTTAATAAATGTTGAAATTGGCCACCACCAACATCCTGGCAATATCCGAGGCGATCTTCGAATTCTTGCAAAACATTGTGCACTATTTGAGGTTCTATCAGTCTGATTTCTTGTCTTATTCGGTATTTAAGTTCGTCAATATTGTTCGGTCTGTTGATATACACTTTAGATTTTAGGTAGCCCCACAGATAATAGTCTAACGGGGTCAAATCAGGGGATCTGGCCGGCCATTCTATTGGGCCCCGTCGACCAATCCACCTTCCAGGAAAAACACTATCTAAATATTCACGCACCGGGCGAGTAAAATGGGCTGGTGCTCCATCCTGTTGATACCATAAGCTATCATTGGGAATGTCAGGATCTTCTGGATTTGGATACACTACAGCAAGCGCAGGTATCAAATCGAATTCTAGAAATTCTAGATATCTTTCTCCAGTCAAAGTGCCGTCAAAGAAGAAGGGACCCAAAATTCTGTTTCCAATAATCCCAGCCCAAACATTTACTTTTTGAGGGTATTGTGTGTGACACTCCATAATCCAATGCGGGTTTTCTGTAGCCCAATAACGGAAATTTTGCCTATTCACGGTTCCGTTAAGGTAAAACGTTGCTTCATCCGAGAACACAATTCTTCGTGAAAATTGAGGATCATCAATACATCTCTCCATCATTATTTCACAAAATTGCATTCTTCTATCTGGATCGTCCTAATTTAGTTCATGAACTAACTGAACTTTATAAGGATGCCATTTATTTTTATGTAAATAGTTTAATACAGATCCTTGACTAATTTTGTTCTCGTCAGCAATAGCGCGACTAACTTTATGGTTGTTCTCTTCAACGGATAATAGCACATTCAACTGCACATCTTCTGAGATAGTGGGCCGGCCTTTTACATAATTATCTCTCACATGCCCCAAATCCCTATATTTTTTTTCAATTTTACTAATAGTTGATTGAGATATAGGCGCTCTGTTTGGGTATTTATTGTTGAACAGTTCGGAAACTTCCAGTTGGGTACGCATCCTATCTCCATAGCCAATCATCATTAGTATTGCTATGCGCTCCCTTTCATTTACTCGTGCCATTTTACAGTTAAAAAAACTACTTTTATTAGAACTTTTATACAAATGTTTAAATACTTTTGACAGGGAATGAACTTCAACGTCAATGTTAAATAACCTAGGTAACAGATAAAAATGGTATTAATGTTTAAATGTTTACAGTTTCAGTAAATTTGATTATGTTTAACTCCTAATATGTACAGTTTAAATGAAAAGAAATAAGCTAACTTAACTTAGACTTAGGTTATAATACATGAAATGTAATTGAAATTTTACGTAGAATCCGAAAATAAAATAAAAAATGGGTGTTTCAATTAAAAAAAATTGAAGTGTCACATGAAATCTTTTTTTTGAGCCACCCTGTATAAACAAAAATTAGTTTAAAAAATGCCCATCTAAAAATAAAAATTGACGGGTCCCAGTGTTTTTTTAAAAAAATTAAAGGTTGAATTTTAAATGAATTTATTCCAACCTTTTTGAGCTCACTGTATAGAAATGGATCCAGTATCCATCTCTGAGTTTTCGTAATATTTCCAGTGGAAAAATATCCGTTTGTCGATTCGCTCAATCGTTTCAAATGTGTTGTATGTCGGTTATAATTGTATTTTTTTCATTTTCCACAACAATTGAATCAAGCAACGGAAAGTTTGCAAAATTCCCATTTTCAACTCGACATATCCAAATTTCTAATTTTCCAATCAATGAAGATAATTTTTCAGTAGCTATTATTATATTTTTACCCAGTCTTTGGATTGATTTGTTCAATTCACTTAAGTGGCTAAATATATCTGCTAAGTAGGCTATAGTCTCAGAATTGCATCCTTACTCTGAAAATCTTTTAGTAAATCACAGTTTTGACTAGTCAGTAACTGAATAATTTCTTCGCGCAATTCAAAAACCTTGTAAAGCATGCGGCCCTTAGAGAGCCATCGTATTTCGGTGTGATATAGAAGCACGGTATGAGCAGCTCCGATTTCTTCACAAAAGGCACGAAAAATTCGATGATTAAGCGCTCGTCAATGGATATGTTGTACTACATTTACTGCAGTAATTAGGTGCTATTTTAAACTTTCTGGCAAAGCTTTCGACGCAAGTGCATGACGATGCAACATGCAATGCGTTATTGTAACTTGCGGTAATTCTCTTTTCATATGTGAAAGAAATCCGGAATTTTTGCTTAACATTGGTGAGGCCCCTTCAGTGCATATTGAGTCAATCAAATTCATTGGTAATTGATAAATACCAAATACGAAGAGCTGGCTGCAATTATCAACATCAGTTGACACATCCAGTTATGGACTGACTTTTATGTCTTCTGTTATTTGCAGTAAAATATCTTGAATTCGCGATTGAATTATATCGTTCGATAACGGAATCTGCTGAATTTTTTTTATGTGCTTCAGAATCTAATACAGTTTTAGCTATTATTAATGCACAAGGTTTTATCAATTCCTCAGCGATGGTGTGAGGTTTTTTCTTTGCACAAAGATATGCCACTTGATAGAACGCTTTTAACAAGGGCTTTTAACTTCCTGGCCCGCATAATTTTAGGATAGTACCACTGGTATTAAATCAAGCCTTTTTTGACTTCAATCTGTTCATGCTATGCGTACCTTCACAACCATGCAGATTGTTGAAATGCTCTAATAACTTTGTGGTTTGAAATTGCAGTTTGAAAATATCTTGGAACATAAGCAGCATACTTGTCGTTCCATTAGCGTTCTTTTGACACAGCACAGGGTTTACTATAATCAATAAATTATTTAGGAATAACGTATAAAAAAATACAAAATATTATTAAAATTAGTGAGAAAAATTCTTACGTTTGTATTATCAATGTATCCTATTCGGCTTGAGTCACTGATCAATTAAAAATGTATTAAATAGGTAAGTAATGTTCATAATCGGATGTTTACATGCGTAATTGTTAAAGGTCCATTATTGACTCTAACAATATTTTTCTAAAAAAATCATTTATATAACAATTTAATTAATTATTGAAGAAGTATATGATAATAATATGGACATATGTAATTGAATTAGACGTATAAATTTATTAATTTGTTGTACAGAAATATTTGTTAAGTATGGTACATTACTTGGTGAACCGACCAGTATATTTTCTGAATAATTATTTTCTTCTTTTCATTAGACTTTACCATAATCTGTAAAGAAGAGATTTGAATATTAATTATTGTACTATAAGAAATGTTATTATTTTGTAAAAACTCATTTAAATGACGTTTAAAGAGGTAAAAGATGATTAAAAATGAATATTGTAAGGTAAATGATCAATATTGAATTAAAAGGACATTTTAAATATCGTACAACCGGATGGAGAGTAAAATGTCAAAAGTGACATCTGATATATAATTTTACTGTAAATGTTTCATTTTTGAATATTAAAAGTATGGGAAGGCTTAATTAAAATTCAAAATGTTTGAAATAATGAAATTTATAAAGATTAGTTAGTATTAAAAATAGTCAAATAAATTTAAAAACTATATTGTCTGGACAAAGTAAGAAAAGATATCAATTGGCTGATTTTGAAAATTTAGAAAATCACTAAGGAGATTTGTTGAAAACAGTTAACAGAGAATTTTCAGAGAGATAATTAAGTGCGGACGCATTATTTTGGATGTGAGAAAAAACACATCTAAAATTGTCCGAATTGATATATTTGTGAATAATAAAAGTGTTTAATTCCTCATACATCGGTACATGAAATTTTGAGAAGATACATATAGTTTAATTGTAACCAGAGAACTTTAAAATATAACATTTAAGACCAAGAAAGCTGTAAGAGATAGTTATTATACTAGTACAATAATAAAAAGTGAATAGAAATTTTTAAAAAGAAGAATTGGAATTGATTAATATATATAATTAAAAGAATACTTACAATTTTGAGAAAACGATATTCCATAATAGAAGAAGCCATTAAGAAGAATTTTCTACCTACAAAAGTTACAGAAGTCCATTTACATCCAGAACTCAGGAATCAGTGTTTTTATTTCAGCCCTAATATTTGAATTTGAAGTACAGAAGTTCCTTTGTCCGATCCAGTTCTTGTTTAATAATATAAAATGAAGATCCAAGGTTCATAAAGCCAAAGAAAACAGAGAAATTCAAGAAGGTATTAATTTGTCGAGTAGTAGCAGCCAGAAACCTGAATTCCATCGTCGTAGTCAGTCTTTCCGAAGAAATTAACCATATTCAAGCCGAGGTGTCCAATAAGACAGCTATTTCAAGGATACAAACCAGGATAGGAGATTTTCTAAGAAAAAAAAAAAGGAGTAAGGTAAAGGGGGGTAATTGTGTTACAGTTTTTTAGTAGTGTCACTTTGAAATTTTTTTTTGAGGACATCGATTGTCAAATTAGAATACTTTTTTGTATACATGAGCGTTGTGGTACTTTGTATCAATGACCGAATTTAAAAAGGAAAACGTTTATGCATTTTTTTGTTTTAATTTTTTTTGAAAATTTGGCACATTGTGAGACATTTGCCCCATACAACGGGGCAAATGTAGCAATGGCCTGTAACAACCATATAAGTAAAGATAATTTGAACGGGGCAAATGTAAAAGAAATATAAACTCTTCTCAAAAATAATGCTGAAAGAAATTTAATATTTCTTGTAGAAATAAAAAGGCCACACACTTTTTTCTGGTGGCTTGCACAATGGAGTAAATCCGAATGCATTATTAGGTTGTGAAAATGTTGATTTATTCAATAACTAACATAAAAATAAACATATTGAACATAAGTAAACAAAAATATACTTTAAAAAATATAAACTGAACAAAATTTCGCAGCTTGTGAAAAAAATCTTCTGGTGTTTTCATTAGCACATATGAAGACCATCAAATTTTACTGAGAATGTCATCCCAGAACCACGTCTGTCCATTTGGGATCGGGAAGCACCCTTATTATTTGGTTTATGTTGACAATGTCTTCGTCGTTAATAACAGGCCAAAAAAATTTGTTCTTTTTCAGTCTTAAGAACTTCACAGTCCATTCTTCATTGCTGGGTTGATCAATAACTTGTCCAATAAAATGTTTGATACTTTTTTTTAGCGAGTATTGCACGATTACCCACTTTTCTAGTTCAACCACATTATTTACATCAGTGTCTTTGTCGCAGTGGTCTTCTTCCAGTTCTTCAACATATGCAATACTGGTATCAGATTCGGCGTAACTAATTTCCGCCTCGCTTTCTTCAGATGAGCTAGTGTATGCTGGTGCTTTTTCTTTCTTCCCTTGTTTCATTTTCTTCTTTATCTCCAAATGTAACGCAGCATCTTTTTTAGTTAGTACTTCAGCTCCGGGGGCAACCTTTCGTCGAGTCTGTTTTGGGATTACTTTGTTTTGCCTCACACTTTCTAATAACAGATCCTCAAAGGAAATCTCAGAGGATGTACTGCCTGGTTGAAAAGTTGATGGTTCAGCAGTATCGCCGGCTTGTGCTGAATTTATACTAGTTGAAATCCCAGAAGCCATCGGTTCGTTACTGGCACAGTTGTCACCAGGGTTGTCACTAGGGTTGTCACCAGGGTTGTCACCAGGATTGTCACTCTTATTTGGTGCATTCTCTGATGCAGTCTGTGGTTCTCGTAATTGCAACAAATCGTTTTCCCACCGCTTTAAAGCATCTGGGTCAAACTTTTCTCTGGCCACAACGCTGTTGTTGTACAGAAAAATACCAGCCTTTTTAAAACCATTTATCACAATGGTTTCAGAAGTATTTTTCCATGCTTCAGCAATGAATTCTGAAAACATCTTTTTGGGCAATTTGCGGCCCACATTTTTGCGTTGCCAAGCAACAAGTTTTTCGTCCCATCTAAGTTTAAGCGATTTAAAGACGCTGAGATCCAACGGCTGTAATAGGTGCGTGGTGTGGGGCGGCAGTTTTAGTATAGTTACATTTTCCTGAATCGCTAATTCGATTAATTCTGGGGTTACGTGGGTAGCATGTCCGTCGTATATAATTAAAGCGGGTCTTTCCTCACCCAAGATAGGAAGTAGAGTCTTTTTAAAAAAATTGAAAAAAATGGATGATTCCATCCACCCATTCTTGCTCGCTGCATAGGCCATATCAGGAAAAGCAGAATCTTCAGAAGACATCCATTGATCCCAGATATTAATTCCTTTGAACACAATCAGAGGTGGTGCTTTTTGACCAGCAGCATTGGCGGCTATTAAAACTGTAGTATTTTCACGTCCTGGGCCACTTGTGATTCGACAGCACGGCTTTCCTCTTGCGCCAACAATTTTTGTTCTTGCAGGATCGATTGCAAAACTGGTCTCATCCAGATTCCATATGCGGGAAGGCTTGTCGAGAAGATCTAATTCGTCTAAGGTCGATTTAAGGAGGTCAAAGTATTTGTATATAATAAACGGGTCGGTTGCCTTTTTGCGGGCGTATTCTAGTGATTGAGGTGCTTTAATACTCAGGCCGTGTCTTTTTTTAAAAGCAACAAACCAATCAGGGCCCGGCTTCCCATCTTTAAATGGCGTTTTAAGATGATTTTCATTTACGTACTTGGCCACAACGTTCATGACTTCTTTTCTGCTTAGTCCGTAACCCCATTTTTCCAACGTTTTGATGACATTAGCAAGTTTTAATTCTGTGTCCTTTTGAAGAGCAGTACATCTTCCTTTCGTTTCTTTCAGCTGCCCGCGTTTTCCTTTGACGTGACTAAATACAGTTGCATATGGAATATGGAATAATTTTGCCGCCCCATAGATGGTTTTGCGACCAGCTTTAACTTCATGAATGGCGGCTTGGAGGTCTCCCTGGCTGTAGTTTGGGTCTGGCATCTTTTTTATGTAGTAGCGCACCATCTAAAAATAAAGGGGTAAATATAATACAGAGTGGGGTAAATGTATTATAGTCTATATTGCAAATGCCCCCTAAGCACTTTTTGCAAGGGCAAATGTGCGGTAGTCCTGAAGGATAACACACATTGAATTTTTGCCAAAAATAACTATAACAACACAATCAGCACCGCCAACTACCCTTTTAGAGAAAATTTTAATATTCTTACCTTTAAATTCAGCGCGTTACAGCTAGTTTGTCGCACACACGCGCACTTGATTCTTGAGTGAAAACGCAACAATGAAATAAATGTCATCTGGTGTTTTGTTCGGTCGGTAAAATCGGAACCTATTTGTGGTGACGTAGTTCACACACTTCATACTTACATGTATTGTTCGTTGTAAACCTATAACACGTACAATGGATGTTTTTTATGGCGCTGTTACATTTGCCCCGTTTTGACAATTACCCCCCTTTACCTTACATTAAAATTAATGGAAACAAGAAACATACATATCGTTATGTTTAAATAAGGTTGTATAAATTCTTGTCTAAATAAGGGAGTCATTGAAGCTAATTCAAGCCTATAATTGTTGTAATAGTTATCTTATCTATGTCCAAATAAGATTAAATTACTTTGAAATATTAATATTTGAATCTCATGTTGATAAAGTTCTTGAATTTTAAGATACAAATTTCCATACTGAACGAATAATTTTTTCATACCTAAATATAGATAAATATATTCTGAATATGGTATTATAAAGAAATGAAACATATTATAAAGAAGTATAGTGTATTTGTATATCCATAAAAGCATTTTAGAAGTACATAAAAAAATTTACCTGAAAGGTTATTTATAAAACTGTGTTGACATCGTACCATAATATTATCATATCTTTTTAACGTCATCTAAATCGGTTTATATTATTTGTGAAATTGAAATTTATTACATAGCAGACAAAAAAGACGTTTATATTAATTTTCATCATATTCATTAAATTGTATAAAATCTGAAGAGTTGTGTTTATTTGATTTCTTTAGTTGCATCTTGGGAATTTTCTGTGTTCTTGGTCTATTGACATATCGATAACCTTAAAACATAAAAGCAACATGTAAAATTATAACATTGTATTCTGGATTAATTGATTACTTACCTAATTTATAGGAAGGGAATAGTCTTACAAAGTATTAATAAATATTATTCGCTTATCGGACTTCTATCACACGATCCTGAAGAGAAATTATAGTTATCTAATATATAGTAATATTTTTTTTAAAGTTGAACGTTCATAAATATAGAAGAATAGAATTTAATACCAACTTCAAACAAAAACATTACTAAGATTGATGTATAGTTGGTGGTATAAGCTACAGGAAAGTATTTTAATTTGAATTTGAACTAGTAAATTTTCTTAAGTAAATACTAAATAAAGATAATTGATGTTTATAATAAAAGTAAAAGAGTCTCATGTTCAAAATTATTACAAGTATAAATTAATAAACATTTATAATTGAATTAAGGAGTTAGCCGGTTGAATTTTATTAATTATTGGCTGGTCCAATATAGGACATTTATAATTTGATTAATGGAAGACATTACATGGTAAGCCTTTTATTAATGCGTACACATGTTCGTCTCAAGAGGTTTCTCGACAAACTGCCGATGACGCAGAAACAATAGTAGACTCAGGTAGAAAGTAAGGGAGGTGCAGCCAAATCTACCTAACTCGCTCCCATTTACTATGTCCCCGTGTGTGCGAGTTATCGGCACAATTCGCCGGTACGCGCTCGATGCAACAATGAACGATAACTCCCTATGTATTGTCGGTGATCGCATGCATAGCAACGAAATATTTCATTCACGTATTTGTTCTACTTTATTCTTAGTTTTGGCATATTTGTTTTTTTTTGCGAAAAACCCATAACCCTAATTTTTGTATGAGCTTCAATATCCCAATAACGCGCTATTCTAATAACGCGGTCCCGACTTTCGCGTTATTGGGGGGATTACTGTAGTTTTCAAATACATATTTTATTATCAAAAATTTAATAAATGATATTTAATGATTAGGGGCTTCTCCTGCATCCCCAAAAATACCTTCCCGCACCCCAAGGGGTGCGAACACCCCCGGTTAAGAACCACTGGTTTAATGTTTTATTTAATTTTAAGAAAAGTAAATTAATCAAATTATTCATACACAAAGACGTATTTACATTAACATACATTCGTTATCACATTATTAAATGTGACAATAATAATGAGAAACTGAATAAATTGAAGAGGGCCAATACTGCCAGTCTGGTAATTCAATATATGCTGTTTTAAATACATTTCACGTTTTTTAGCAAAGAGCATTCTGATACTTGTAAGAAGACTTGACACTGTTCATTTTAAGGGATCATCACAGTGTCACGGGTTGAAAAATAACTGATTTGTGCGATTTTATTTTTGACGTTTAAAATATGCTAATCAATCTGATTTTGTGTCGTATCAAAACACTCACGAAGAACAGGAAATAAATTTTCAAACGTTTATTCACACTTTTGATAACATTTTTTCAACGGGCGAAAATGTCTTCGAAAAAAAGGAGTCCTCACGGTGTACACGATCGAAGCCGCAAATCTCATCTGAAACGAAATCTGGAAAAAGGTTATTAATCAGTATGAAAACCGTTATCTTGCTATGGAGGTTTTTTTTTCATCTTCAAAAGTGACAAAATGGCGACGATTTGAAAAAAAAATATCGAATTTAATCTATTTTTCTGACAGTTTTTTCGTTATGAAAAATAGATAGATTTCGAAAAATAGAAAAAACTTCCATAGATAGAGTAACGTAAAGAATGTTGAGTTAAAATTTGAGATCGATAGCTTGAGAACTCTTCCTTTGAGAGTGTACACCGTTTTGAAAAACTACATTTCGAGAAAAACTCGTTCACAGTTTCGAGTGCAGAATTTTTATATAAATAGTCTACTTACTGTCAATCAGCAATGCCAGTTTGAAACCCAATCCGCGAATCGATTTTTTGTAAAATTTCACATCACCGTTACATTTTTTGCATTTGAGCAACTGCTGAAGTGCGCCGAAAACTAGACAGAATTCAATAAAACAATAGCTAAAACTTTGGTCAATTTTGACCTCAAAGTTCGGATTTTTTTCTGGCTAGTTTTGCTGACGAAGTCTCACGAATTCAGAATCATTTTCAATGAAATGTCGATTCGTTCCCTTGAAACCTGAGGCTCTTTTCCTACAAGCTCGTCCACGTATGCTCCTAGAGCCTTTCTTATCCTGCCACATGGATTCTTCGGGCGTTTTTCTCGTTGATCTATCCACGCTCGATATCGGAAACGTACTGGCTTATCTAGCGAGCAAGTTGAAACGTGGGTCTGCAGGAACGCTGGTAGTTCCAGCAGTTAATCGTACGCGCAGTCCGCGTCACCTCTCATGTAGCGGCTTGATAAGAAAGGCTGTAGTGACCAAAATAATTCGAATTTCACCCCAAAATTTTAACTGCATGTTTATAACCGTCTATATTATCTGATAATACAAAAAAAATTCGAAAATTTGAAAATTTTACACTGTGATGATCCCTTAATATAAACCTGCATCTAAATTTTTATGTTTCTTGGTAATGCTGGTACTAATTTACTTTTTGCATTATCCATGTTTTCCTTAATACACAATAAATCGTTAGCTTCCATTTGTTCACTGTTATTGCATAAAATAGATTACAAAATTTCACTCCATCTCCCTCACCAACAGTAAAAAGAAAAGCTTTACAGGTTTTTGAAATACATCTCCATCGAGTTTCACTAGACGACAACACACGATAAAAGCTAAACTTGTAGTTTTATAGACAATCTGCCTCTTACCCCGTTGAGTAACAGTTTCACTTATCGAATACATTATGTTTAGCTCTGAAGAATATTTAGCACATATCTTTACAAAACTAAACTGATACTACATAAAATTTAAGGAGGAATTGCTTACAAATTGGTTTCTAAATAATGCAGTCGTAAGAACACTCAAAATTACAAGATATGATTGATATTATTGGGGTATAAGGCGCGGCCTATGCGCAGTTAAGGGAGATAATTGCAAAACTAATCGCATGTATTAAGAGAATTAACGGCAAGTGATTGTATACTTCTTTAGCTTTAAACTATTCCATTACCTGGAAGTAAGTACCTAAAAGTTTCTTGTGTAAACATTATAAATCTGTTAGCACAAATAGATAATAGTCAAGATAAGTAAAATTATGTGCTCTGAAAAATTTAAGATTATCACGTGATACTAACACATGTAGGTACCTAATATTCGTTGATGTATAAAAAATTGGATGATTAGAAATTACTGTGTGTCAGAGGAATGTGAAAATTAACGTACATGTAATATTAAGGCCAACTAATAGTACCTATACTTAATTGATATATTAAATAGCATGACAAACTGAAAAATAAGTTTTAAAAGAATGCTGTACATAAATATTAAAGAAGTACCTTTTAAAGGCTTGTTATAGAAGTTCCTTTTAGGAGTCCTTTCTAGAAGTTCGTTTTGGCAAGTTCGCTTGAGTACATTTTCGACAGTTCTCCGCGAAAGTTAAGCAAGCAGGAGATCTCCAAGTTCTATAGAGTTACAGCGCACTTCTTCGCAACGAGAATGAGAACGTGAGCGTGTGTAATTAATATAATTAAATAAGAAAGTTTTTGTAACTTTATGTTACTGTTTGCTTTATGTAAATTATTAATTTGTATAACATTGTAATAAACTTTAAATTCAACAGTGGTGATCGTTTTGTGGTATATTTTATTGTGATATAGTTGATAGGAGGTAGGAACATACAAACCAGGAAGACCACTTTTTTTTATATACATTGTAAATATCAACGAGGAAAGGTATGAACTGAATAATTAAAAATATGTTTCTAATAGTATAGTAATGTAGATTTTGAACCCCAAGATAACATCATTGATAGACACATGCATAATTTTGTTTATATTATTTAATCACAACACTTAGTATTAAATAGTTTTAAGACAGTTAAGTGGCGTTTCTTTTTTCACACCCGTACCCCCACGCTGGAAGAGAATAATTGTTAAGTTAGCTCGACACATTACTATCGAAGCATCATCAATATCTGAATGCATAAAGGTGACGACGCACAGTGTTTAAAATCGACAAAAACATGATCATAATTAAAAAAAGTTTAAAATTTTGGATAATGCTTTAACTTATATATTTGTTTGTAGGCGTCATCATACATCTTTTCACCAAGAATTTTATCTTTGTCGGAACCAGAGATATTAATTATCAAAAGCTACAAAATTAACAATATTTCTGGAGGGTACATTTTAGTACTCGAAACTTAAGTTGTGTTTGTTATTACCTGGGCCAGGTATGTTGGTCGATTTCAAAATAATTATTACAGGTGAAAGTACTTATTTTATGGATTCAAATGGCATCATTATTTTCAAGGAAGCTGTTTTTATTTCCAGGTAACATCAGCTGCCTATAATCCTATAAGGGCTATGTATAATTGAATTTTTAAGGAGGGTTAACGTTTATTGCTAATACTTACTAGTCCGTAAATGTTTCATTAAATAAAGGATTATAGTGTAGGTAATTAAAAATGTAATCTTTTACTTTCGGAAAGGTGCGGAACAGGACCTAATATACATAAATGTCTGATGAGTGCCATACGTATCTAGTCTTTTATTAGAAGTTACGAAGTGTAGTCGTAAGTACAGTTTATTATTTTCTTGGTGTCCTCAGAATTTTTTTTGATTTCGCATAATTGTTTCTTCAATTACTGTGTAATCACTTTTAATTAGTGTTTACTTAGTGATTTTAGTGTTTAGTTAGTGTTTTTGGTGCATTTTCGGCGTTTTGCCGCTATGGAAATTACACATCAGGATCTATATCTGACAATGATGGAAGTATTTGGTCAAGGTTTTTCTGTGAATAAAATCGTATTTTGGAGTATCTCAGAGAACATTCTCAGATAGATGTAGACGAAATTGCAACTAGTGCGCTCGAAAATTTTACGAGATAATCGTTTTTTCCGCAATAGCTTACAAAGTAGTGTCATTTTGCGTGTTTTAAGTAGTGGATATTCTATTAATATTGGCAAGTTTGACGAATATTGTAAGGCCACTGCAGAATTATATGTATCTTTGTACAATTTGTAGTTAATGCTACCTATAGTACATAAAATTCGTATTCATGGTTTTGCAATTATTAAGGAAGTTTTATTGCCTATCGGTAATCAGAAGAAGCCCAAGAGTCAAAAAATATGGCGTAGGGAAGTACCGGGATAGACATACGCAAAAATCAACCCCGTGAAAATCAATGAGGCTCTCATTGAGGTTCAGATTCTCTTCTGATTTCATGATTCTGTTGCTTGACCTTACAGACGAACTTGAACTTAAGGAGCAAAATGTATAGGGAAGACGCAAGTGAAGACTCGGATGATTAGTCTTATATATGTTTCGTCTATGTCTTGTCTTGATTATGTGTATGCCAGAAATAGTTTCTATAATATGTACTTGCAATAAAACAACTGACAACTCGCTAAAAATCGTCAACCACTCCTCTAGCTCTTTATAACTAAATATTAATAGTTATTCACTAATAAACAAATACAGCTCGCAAACTGAGACCTGGCCGATGAGATGCCCTTCCCATAAGATGTGCAGTGAATTCTTATAATATTAGGATAAGTACGAGCAGCTGGTCATTTCCTTTTTCCGAATACTTTCTCTGTCTCGCACTGACCTATAAGACTCCGCCCATTGGCCAAGACTCAGTCTGTGTACTGTACTTATGTGCTAAATATCACAGAAAGTAATGATTGTTGAGATCGTGGCATCTTTAAGTACTTATTTTATCCCCTAAGGAGTTGAAATCGAATGAGCCGTTATCCATTATTTATACATATTTGGACGGCTTAAAAAAATTCAACAAGATTCAATTTTTAACATACTTTAACCGCGTGATTAATTTCGATCGCAACATCGTTCATTTTGAACACTGTGCGACGTTTCGAGATACATTTTATGTGTGAAGTTAAGTCAAAACGCATACACCACTTATCTGAATAATACTCGTTCTCAGCTATTATGATTACAATTGATATGATTTAGGTATTTTGATTTTTTTATGCTTTTATGACCTCTATTTTCCAGAACGCGATTGACTTATGGCCATCCAAGCAGTCTCTCTATTAGGAATAAATTTTCATAAACTTGGTATAAAAAATTGTTCTTGGTTTTTGGTAGCCAACGAGGAAAAAGTTTCAAGGGAAAATTGCAATTAGCAATTGAACTTTTTTCACTTTTTTGGACTCTAAGTGCGGATAATTTTTATAATAGATAACGAATTCTACGTTTGTATACGTAGTGATGTAAATGATAATATAAAAATAATTTTACCAGATAAGTTATCAATGAAAACAGTGTCATTTCTAAATTATTCATATTCAAAGTATTATCTAGTAACACTAGAAATCCTAAGCGAGGTAACAAGCAGAAAAGAAGATTATATATTATATTATTATAACGTATTAAGAAAAATGTATTATAAACAGATTAAAATTTTTGCCCGATATTTTTTCTGCTCCAATTTTATTCAAGTTCTGCACGATACTTTACGTATATAATGATTAAGAGCTATAGCTCGGGATATATTATAACACATATTTATTTACTATTATTTTATTATAATTTTCGTCAAAATTGCTTTCTAAAAATACTATTCTTACAGTAATTAAGGAGGTAGTATAATTTATTACTGTCAAAATTTAAAACGTCTAGTGTAGTGTACAGCTAAGAGTTTTGTAATGTCCAAGATATATTGACAATATTCCGTGCATATTATTGCGTGATTTAAAAGACTAACATAATTTTTTGCTATAATAAGTTCCATATGTTTGCAGTACAGCGTTAGTTATTAACCTAATATATGTGCATATATTATTTAAAAATTATTATGAAATTCTGTTTTCTCCTAAAGGAAAACAGAAATTTAAATTTAGTTATACGATAATTTATGGTGATACGTTGAAAAACAGACATAAGAATGGGAAATAGTTATGAGGAAACTGAGAAAAAAGTGATCTCAGTAGAAATTAGAATTTGAGAAGAGAAAAAATTGATAATATTTCCAACACGAAATGCATTTAAATTGGATTACATAGTATTCGTAAACATTAGGGATCGGCAGTACGGGGTACATTGCAGGACTGGACTTAAATGAATAACGTACTTCGATACTGATAATAGTGATGATATTGCTATCACTGTGCCCTCTGACTACCGATTCCAATCGTCACTCGTAATGAGTGATATTATCATTCGAAATTGGGCACAGTAATCATTATATCACCATTACTGTGCCCATTTAAGTCCAGTCCTGCAGTGTACGTACCCTTGGCTACCGATCCCTAGTGCCGTACAGGTAATTTAAATTACATGACAAGCGAATAATCTATAAATACGTAAATTATTAAATAATAAATAAATAATGAAAGAATATTTTGTCGTACTGATGAAAATATTACCATAACTCAGCATTTCTCGTCATATGGTATATTTGAGATCTCGAAAGAGAGCTTTCCTATGAAAGTGTTTGTTAGTTGAGCATAGATATTGAAGGAGCTGTCACGGAAGCCATAGTGAACACTAAAAGTGAAAGTATGCATTCGACGCGTGCGAAAGGCTATGCAGACTACATCTTCCTATCATTGACGATCAAATTTTTCAGTAAAATATTGCGTGAAACAATCCGCTTTTATAATCGTTGCATGTCTTAATTTAATTAATGGTCTTGGGATCTAACTGTATTATCACCGTCTGTTGTTTGAAACAAAAAACGATTATTGGATAGGTGGGCGTATAGGAAAAATAAATTTAACTGAATAAATAAAATACGTAAACTTAGTTTCAAAAATTATTTAATAATATCACTACAATATCGTTTCGCCAAACTTTGGCTTCATCAGGTGATGAGTAACTGAATATACAAAATTATTACAACATAATATATAGTGTCACAAATGTACGGGATATGAGTGGGGGTATTTTATAAACTATAGCATTGTAACAACGGGGAATAATTGAATTGAGTCTGATCGTTTAAAGCACGACCTAATTTACAATATCTATTAATTTCTAAGGTTTCTAATAAATTAAGTTTCTGTCCTTTGTCTTGTATATGTAAAACTTTGAAATCTCTATTGAATTCGTGTTCTTCATCTATACAATGCGTTCCGAAAGTAGAGTCCGTTTTTTACCCATATAACTTTTTTCATGTTCCCCGGTCCTTTGTTCAAAAGTACGGCCTGTCTGACCCACATATACTTTATCACACTCACAAGTCAACATATAGACCCCCGATTTCAACCTCTTATCCGTTTTATCTTTATCATTTCTAATATATTTTTGAACTGAATTATTAGTTTTAAATGCTATTGACTCATTTTTAACGTTTTTAATTAGTTTACTTATTTTTATTGATATATGTACTATATAGGTGAAAGCATTATATTTGTTATCTGACTTTTCTTGTATTTTTGGATAAATTAACGATAAAGCCTGCTTTTTTCGTTTTCGTGCAAGAATATTGTCTACTAAATTTACGGCATAGCCGTTATTGTTAGCTATCGTGTAGATTCTATTTAGTTCTAATTCAAAGTTATAACTTTGAATTTAAGTTGTACAATAACACTTCACTCACAAGGAATGTAGTTCAAATCGTACTCAATGATTGTTCAGAATTAATAGAAGCAGTATTATCCCACATTAAACAAAAAATTAAAGCAAATCTTCCAGAGAGCTTTCATAGAGAAATAAAGGAAATTTTTGATATCAATATTTTTGGAAATTTATCTACAGAATATAAAAGACTTGAATTTTTGAAAAAATCTAATATCTTAATACCCGCGAAATCTTTCTTAATTGGCGAAATTCCTGATAACGTTAGAAATAAAATTACGACTACTTCATTGGGCGTAAAAAAATGTGAAGGGCAACTAATTTCCCTACGTGATTGTTTGAAACAATTTTTAGAACTTCCCAATGTGTTTAACACTATAAGAACTTATATCAGTAAGGAATCCAATGCAGAAAATACTAGGCTGTCTAATGTATTTTGTGGTCAAATTTGGAGAACACTGAAGTCTAAATTTCCAAATAATATTGTGTTTCCTCTGCTGCTTTACTATGACGACTTTGAATGTGGTAATCCGCTTGGGTCAAGAGCTGTGGTACATAAAATTGGTGGCTTGTATTATACGATTGCAGGTATACCTCCAGAGTTTTCTTCTTGTTTAGACAATATTTTCTTGGCACAATTAATATACAGTACCGACCGCACTACACATGGAAACCGTTCTTCATTTAGACACATTGTTGATGAATTAATTTACTTGGAAACACATGGAATAAATATTAGTGTTAATGGTGAACGTTTTCACGTGTATTTTTCTTTGTTAGCTTTATTAGGTGACAACTTGGGTGTCAACAGCTTATACGGTTATAACGAATCATTTTCATCACATAGTTTTTGTCGAATGTGTCGATCTACTAAATTAGAAACAAAATTTAAGTACATAGAACAAATAGAATTTTTGAGAAACAAAGTCAATTACAGTAGCGATCTCTCTGAGCTGAAGTGCGGTGTAGAAGAACATTGTATCTTTAATAATTTACCAAACTTTCACAACACAGTCAACGTGACTTTTGATATTATGCATGACTTATATGAAGGAGTTTGTAGATATGTAATGGCAAAAATTATTAAGAGTTTGACAGAACAAAAATATTTTTCATTAGACCAACTAAATTCCAGGATTAAATATTTCAATCATAATTCAGATTTAGACATTGGAAATTCCATACCTCCTATTGTTGATAGTCATGTTAAACAAGGTTGTTTAATCATGTCTACCTCTGAAATGTCAGCTTTGGTTGTATATTTTTCTGTTATAGTAGGTGATATAGTACCCGAGGACAATAAATTTTGGATGTTATACTTACTCTTGTATGAAATTATTCATGTCGTCTCAGGTTTTGAAAACTCTTTGGAAGAAACACGATATCTTCAAAATGTAATAAAAGAACATCACACATTGTATATTGAGCTTTTTCAAGAACATTTAAAACCAAAATTTCATTTTCTAATTCATTATCCATCGACAATATTAAAATTTGGTCCTTTGCGATACGTATCGTCCATTCGATTTGAATCATTCCATAAACGTTCTAAAACAAACGCACATGTCGTTGCCTCACGAAGAAACATTGTGTTCACATTAGCCTTAAAATTACAATTACGATTTGCTTATAGATTATTGACAAAGCAAGGATTCACTAAAAGACTTGAAACCGGTCGTCAGATCTGTTTTGTCTTTGAAATTCCAGAGTACATTTATATCAAAAATTATTTAAGAAATAACGTTTGCTATTGCGTTTCTTGGTTGAAAATGAATGGAATCATGTATAAACCGGGATATGTATTTTATGAAAAAAATGACGAAACTGATGAACCCCTATTTGGAATGATAAAGTATGTTATAGTCGATGATAACAACAAAAATTACATTTTGTACTATCGCTTAAGGAATAATGGTTTATGTAGTCATAAAAATGCTTATGAAATTCAAGTTCCAGTTTTAGACACTAACAAAAAATTGTTCAGTTTACAGTTAGAAGACAATCTGTCTTATGTTCCACGTTCAATGCATACTATGGGAGATGGAACAAGAGTCATTTCAAGATTTGTATTATAAATAATTGTAACAGAATTCTTGCAATGACTTTAAGCCAGGTTCGCTATAATCTAGACCTAGCTGTAAGACATGCCAGTCTGTAAAACCTATATACCTACTTATTTATATGTGATACTTGTTACGTTTTTTTTAGTCTATATACATAATAGCTATACATATAATATATTATGGGTATGGAATATGCCTAGTTACTGGTTAAGAATAAGTGTTTTTTAGTTTTTATTTATTTTAACATCACGGATGTAGTACAAGTATTTATTTTTCATTTTCATTAAAATAAATTATATTTTAAAGTTCATATGTATTATTATTTCAAAATCCTTTAAACGTTGATCGAATTTATAACATGAACATAATAAACAACAGAAAGATACTAGGCGCTGCTTGAGGTTGTCTTGAGATAATACTTTGTTGGTAGGTATACATATCTATTTACAATTACTAAATATTTTCAGATAAAACTTATGTCGGATATTTCACAGTAGTTTAGAGAGCACATAGTAACTCTACAAGCATGTATACATATATTGAGAGATTGAGAAGGTGCTCATGGAGTTTGAAATACCAGTTTTGTTTATAGAATTAAGTTTTAATATTCAACAAGATTCCGTGATGTCACAATGTAGATTTCCATATTCCCTTGGGATAAAAATATGTTGGAACTGAGATGATAGCCGAGGGCTGTGCAGCTATGATAGAGGTGAGACTTGAACGGTTATATAAATGTACAATCGATATTAAAACCGATAAAGCGTCACTTCCATCATCGCGCTGCTTTTAAAATTTAATTTAAAAAAATTGTCTTTTTTTTCCATTACTTTTAGTGTTAAAAATGTTTACTTTTTTCACTCAGTGAAAAAAGTGACACTTCTAACACTAAAAGTAATGAAAAAAAGCCTACTTTTTTTAATAAAATTTTAAAAATAGACATTTGTTCAATTAAATATTTTTTCAAGTAGAGGAATCATACGTGATTTGAATTAAATTTATAATATAATTGAAACAAATATGTCGCCATACAAATAGGGAACTAAACAATATTTTATAGGACTAGAATATTTAGTTGGCAAAATTAAATTATAAAATAATAAGAATGGGAAGATATAGTTGGCTCAAATAAACAACAGGTCTACAGTCCAATTAAAAAATTCGATTGAATGGATTCGAGACTTTAATTGGCCATATTTAAATATACCATTTAATTAGGACAAATAGGTTTTATTTTACTGAAATAAATATTAGCTATTATTTTTCTCAGTGTAGTTTTATTCATCGGTACATTAATTAATCTATGTATCATTGACTCATACGCTGATAACTTCTGTGACCAGGGGTGGAAAGAACTTTTATGTATAGTAGTATCTGTGTGTGTAGGTTTGTGAAAAATTGCAAATTCATGCCTGCTTTTATTATTCGAAATCGTTAAATCTAAAAAATTAATGGATTTATCCTTTTCTATTTCTGTTGTAAATTTTATATTATGGTGTATGGTGTTAATGTGGTCTTGAAACGATTTTAACTGCCTAACTGTACCTTTAAACCAGACTAATATGTCATCAACATAACGGTACCAATAAACACAATTGTTAAATAAGGGGTGCTTACTTAGTTGTGTTTCGATGTAGTTCATAAATATTTCTGCCATTAGCGGACTTAAGGGATTTCCCATTGCTAAACCTGTCGTTTGGCGAAACGATATTGTAGTGATATTATTAAATAATTTTTGAAACTAAGTTTACGTATTTTATTTATTGAAATAAATATGGAGTTTCAACATGTATCAGCCTCATCAATTAACTATTAAATAAATTTAAGTAAATTAAAGCCTTATTTCAAAGTACGTCGGTAATGTTTGTACTTTATTATCAAATTAATTTTTAGCAAGCTAAAAATTCACCAATAAAGCAGAAATTATAATAGCACATTATAATATATAAACAAATCCAATCTTTCTACTGCCTCATACTGGTTGTAAACTAATGTCATCAGTATAAAAGTGAACAAATTGCAATTTTCATATAACTTAGAATGTGTTAATTCACGTCAACAACTTCTACTTTTTTATTTGAACAGATTTGATAGATTGATTGTCTAGATTGCATACCCAATATTAATTCTTTTACCCTATAGTAATTACGCAAACGTGATATAAATGAAGCTTCATATTTAATAATTCCTTGGGGCAACAGTCCTCTCGAAACTAATTCTCTAAGGTGTAATGAAAAAATTTACATTCCGTTTACACCCGCATCATTATTTATTAAATTGTACGCATTCAGAGCGCTCTGAATATTTCATTTATGCCACAAGAGCATTTTCTAAAATGCTCCGCATAACAATAAGCAGTGGTAATTACTTATGTATTATTATGATTTCTCTACACTCTAAGAGCCGGAATCTTCTAGTTATTGTTA
Organism: Amphimallon solstitiale; assembly: GCA_963170755.1. NCBI lineage: Eukaryota > Metazoa > Arthropoda > Insecta > Coleoptera > Scarabaeidae > Amphimallon > Amphimallon solstitiale. The sequence continues at coordinate 131,076,343 of OY720676.1, forward strand.
TTACCTTTGATCTTTTTGAAAGTTATTGCTGTATACTTTTTATTTTGGTACACTTTTATAATTTTTATAATTTCTTAGCAGTCAACTTACATTATTCATGACATGAAATCTGTAACAAAACGATTTAAATAAGTTATTGAAATCGTGCCATGTTTCTTTGTGCATATTTTATTAGTTTCTTAATGCATTTTTTTGAGAAATTCAAAATAAAATATGTTAATACACTTCAGTAGATACAGAAGTATATGTTATAGGTACAGTTATTTCATTAATAGTTAATTATATAATTTAGAATGTCATTTTGGATGAATATATAATAATTCTAAGACGAAATCTGTAGAGTACTTTAGTACTGCAGATTTCACCATCTACCATAGCGAATAAAAAAGTTGGCATAACAAATAATTCTCTTCCACAATCAGTTCTACTGGAGATAATAAAATTGACATATTTGTTACTAAAATCTTTTGTCTCGTCTTTATGACCTGTGCTGATTTGGGTCTGAGTAGTTTTATTGGCCGACAATACATATTTTCCATAGTTTTCATGCCACAACGTACATAAAGTGGTACTATCGCTAATACAAATAAAGCCGTATCCACATTATCTCTATTTTCAGTGTTGTCCTATGTAAATTTTTGTTCATAGGGACTTAAACCAGAACTTCCGTTACAGCCGCATTTGAAAATTAATTCAACATTTCTCACTATGTCTTTCCTTGCAATAAGGAAATGTAAACTTACTTAAGCATATGTTTTGGTACCAACAACGTTATCGGTATAACATTGCTTTTTTGCTTTCATTGCAAAGTGATATGATGATAAAATTTAGGAGGTTGCCGTTTTTGATGCCTTGTTTCACAGTCGTTTAAGATCTTTTGCTCATTTTCCCATCCAAAAAAGTTGCAATCGCAACTTACATTTCGGACAAGAGATTGCGTTGTACTTATTCTGAATATACTGTGCTGGCTAGGTTAGTGTAAGAGTAGCTATAGCTAAACTTCGATCAGTACATTGTCTGTATGTATATACTAAACAATAAAGTCGATTTATTATTGTTATTATTAAGTAATATCAAAAATTTTCTAATATTCGTCTTGTTGAAGTTGTCATCATTTTACTTTGTAATATTGCTGCATCGCGTTTAGCTGAAGAATGTTTGTGTTGCATAGACTAGCTTTACAGACGCGCTTATTTCCAACAAGAGTTTTACTTTACGCCTTTATGATCTTTTACCAGATTCTTCAAACGACTTTGTAGGTCTTTCCGACACACTGAAATTTGAAGGTTGACCCTGAACATTGTATATAATATATGATTCAAATTCAGGGAAGGCGAACCTTGATTTTAACCAGGTTCATTTGTTTCCTTAAAATCTTTCCTACTGCCACCACTTTTCTTCCATGTTTGCGAGAGTTTATTCATAAAAGCAGCCTCCAATTTTTTGTCGGTATCTTAAAGCTTGAAATGGTTAAGATCATATCGAGCCCATATCTCAAACAAACTTCTACGCGGCGTATGGACCTAAAATTTAATACACAAACATCGAAAGCAGCCTAAAGTAGGTAAGCTCTATGTCAAATGGTAGATCATATTACTCGTAATACAGGGAAACAAAATACTACTCGTAAGGAATCGGAAATTCAATTGTATGTCTCGAGAAAGTTAATACTTATAAAACTATTAAACTCTAAAAATATGAGCACTAATTTTATTTAATCAAAAATAAACAGCAACATATTTTTAGAACAAAATGAGATATACATACCTTCAGGTATATTCTTAACTAAATTATCCTTTACACAAGCATAGCTTGATAATAATTACGTATTTCGACGTCAACAATACATGTGGACGACAGTGAAATGGGTACTTGCTCCCCCCCCCCAGGTAATAACTGTTATTTTTAAATGATAGTATATATCAATGTGTCCTTTCTAAATGCTAAGGAAAAAACAATCTAGTAAACGTGAAATTTATATGGTTACATAATTACTTCATTTTTATAGGGATCTTCCGCCAGGCTTTAAAGATGTAATGAAAGAAACCCATTACCTGTTATTTTGTTGCTTTTATCGGAAACGTTCTTTAAATATTGGAAAAGTATTACCGGAAACATTAAATTGCACATAATTTACTTTGAAAGTTTCGGGAGAACATCATAAAATACTTCAAAGTACTTGTAATAGCAATACTTTAAAATGTTACAAAAGTTTGTACTGTATTGCACATACATATATCTAGTTATACTTGTTTTCAGTGAATGTATACGAAATACATTCAAATACCAGTTTCATTCGTATTTATAGCATGTTACTTCCTGAACAGTTTTAGGGCTTACCTTACATTCATATGATTTGCATTTGACGTACACTGTTATTTTTTTAAATATAAATTTAGGTATGTCATGAAAATATTTATGTAGGATTTGTAAGAATTCTGATAAAATGGTTTCAACTATTAGAAGTTTTATACCTAATACGAAAGTTTTACAATACAATAGAGGTATCAATCAATTTTGATTACGTTTTGCTCCACTCTATTTCGTTTCGGAGTAGTCTTTAAAACTCCTGTATTTTTGTTGTTTTTTTTTAGAATTGTCAAGTAATTAAAGAAATTAAATTAAACATTCCGCCAATCACGAATTAAATGAGAACACCAAAATAAAAAGACATATATCAAAGATGAGATAGCTACAAAAACAACAGCAATAACTTTGAAGTAAAAAGTATCGGTACTGGAAGTTACAGAGTACTACTTAATAATACAATTCAGTAGTTTGCAGAATTTAAATTTTATAAAAAGTTACAATATAACTATAACATATAAATTCTACCAATGTACCTCTCACTGCCAATGCTTAGTTATTACCAAAACAATTATAACTTATATATACATATAGTATATACAAGGAGATCATTTTGAACTGTCCTTGGTTGGCAACAAACAAGTCCCAGTATTATCAAAAACTAGGAAATATTTACATCCGTGAATTGTCCATGCTAAATTTACATGTAAAATGTCAAAACCGTAATATATTGCAGTATCTTGTACTTTTGTATTTCAATGTTTTATTGTCGTTTTTCTGTCTATTTCAAGACAATATACCTTGTATACGATGCCTTTTACGATACAACAGGACATGTTTATCGTAATGTCGCATTTTCGCAGTTGAACAATGATTATGGAAAAATTCATTGGGATCGTGTTTTCAACGATTTGTAACGGAAAATGGAAATAAACTTGGACACATTCACTTGTCATTGTAATAGGGTGATTGACAAGTTTTGGGAAACGGGGAGTGTTTGTAAATGTAAACCTGAAAAAGCCCCAACAGTTTTAACTGAAGATGTTGTCGCAGACATTAGGCAGCGAATGGAAGTTAGTCCCACAAAATCTGTCTGCTCAAACTGGTAAAGAGATCTAATTAGTTAAACGTAATTTGTTATACAGCATTATGTAATTAAATTGTAGGTATTTCCTATGGATGAAAACAAACCTGCATATAGGTACACCCATATAAAGTTTCTGTACTACAACATTGACGTGGCAATCACTTTGAGCAGAGCTTGAATTATTGCAGCTGGTTTAATGCAATATTACATGAAGAAGACTTGAATCGCACTTTCTTTTTGGATGAAGCTTGGATCCATTTGTCGCGATATATCAACTCTCAAAATTACCGTACCGGGTCAACAGAGAATCCACATGTTTTTGTTGAAAATACTCTCCATCTTATAAAAGTTGGTATTTGGGTTGCATTGTCGAAGAGACGGATTATTGGACCAATTTTTTTTCATGATACAATTAATGCAATACGATACCGAGAACAAATATTGGAACCCTTCATTAACAGCCTTCAGGAAGATGAATTAAACCTGGGGTACTTCCAATAAGATGGGACAACTGCACATACTGCGCAACAAACTATTAATTATTTGCAAGGATACTGTGGTGACCGATTGATTAGTCGAAATCAATGGCCAGCCAATTCTCCTGATTTAACCCCACTGGACTTTTCTCTTTGACCATCTAAAAAATAAAGGACAGACTGTATAATCTCGATGAACTTCAAGAGGCAATTACAATAGAATTGCAAAATATTACACCGGAAACACTCCACAATGAGTTCAATAACATGGGAAGACGTGTCAATCTATGCATTGAGAATAACAGTGGACATTTTGAACAACTTTTATAAAATGTATTCATTTGGTGACATAATTATGAGATTATGTTTTACAGTGATAAAGTTCTAACGTATTCATTATTGTTTATGATGAAAAATAAAGTGCAAATACTACATTTCTAAACAATTCTGTCATATAATTTAACGTAAAACTAACCCTATTTCATTGACATTTATCACATTAAAATTTTAAATAGTAAACCTAACCACAAAAATAAATAAAAAAGGCTTGCCAATTACACCATGTTCCCATATTAAAATCAGTATGGCCAACTCAGGACAGTTCAAAATAATCACGTAGTATAAACAATCAATTGCGTATACAGACAGTTTGTATAAATAGCCACATCCGTATTTTAATCGGAGTTGGAAAAACCGGCACACATATTGAAAAAATATTGTTTATACTTATATATTTGCACACAGAAGAAAATATACTATTTCACAAAATTTATATTGAAGAAAAATTACTCTTCGCGTAGTTTAGACTACAGGCTTTTATTGTGTAAAATAAAGCATTACTATCTCAATCACCATGACCGTGTACCCTATATATATATACAGCATGTGTCAATTTTCATTAGCCATAGGCGATTAATACATACAGTACGTGGCAACATAGTACCCCTTCTTTACTTTCCAATGCCAGCACGACCGATGCATGTTCGTAAATACAAGTTAGCGTGGTTAGCAGTAACTATTCGACCACCGGCTTGGGTGTTTGTAATGAGTTCAGAAATAATATTTACGAGTTGCAAGGATTTGTTTTTCTTTTTCCTTTCAGTAAATGCAGAGAATTTTTAAGCTGCGTTCACGCTGCATGACACAAACAAAAGCGTAATTCTAATAAAATTAAAAATAAGATAAATAAAAAAGGATTCTGAAAATAATAATAAACTACTAGATCAGGAGATCGCGGCGGCTAAACATTGAATGTAAAATCTGGTGATCGGAGAAAATCGTTGTGATGTCGATTGTTGCCGGGATTGGTGACGGAGAGCCTGTAGGGGTGCCACGTTGCCATGTATTACTTGTATACGTATAAATCGCACGTAAACATTGAATCCCTATACCTAATGAAAATTGACACATACGGTATTGTATAGTCTGTCCATTCATACAAAGATTCGACGTTTTAGGATTTAGGAGGATTATCTGATACTATTCAATGCCTGTTGCCGCAGGTACCCAAAACTTGTAAATGAAGTCATGGACCATATTACGAGAAATCAGATTTTCTTATGTAGAGAAGTAAGTATGTTTCATGTAATATAATTCAGTGTTTATAATTTTAACTTTATTATTCTAAATGAAAACATTCTATATTTTAAGTATTAATATCAATTTAATCCAATTAGATAATTTATACAAATCAATATATATAAGAAAATAAATAAGAAAATGTTGTTGAAAGACAGCTGTCGCAAAGTAAAGACGTTTACATTTGTGAAACGAAAACATGTGGAGACCGTGGAGTACCAATCAAGATTCAAGAACCGATGCAGATGGCAATATTTCGCTAAGTGAAAGTAGTGATGCGATAGAAGATGATGTTGATAATGCAAGAAATCATTGGAGTACTGAAACAGCAGATAATCCTAAATATATAGGATAATTTGAAGAGTAAGAATTATGGGATTAAAACTGAGACAATTGTTAGAATATGGAAATTAATGGAAGTGTCTTACGGGACAGTCCTAAAAACCATTCAAAATGGTTTATTTAAAAGAAAAACAAGGAAGGACAAGAGACAATCGAAGAAAATTAGTATGTGCGGTTTTGATATTGTGATAAGTACTGGTTCTACAAAAGAAATGAAGTTACTACTTTGCGAGGTTTGTGCAACTCCTTGAAAGAAAACAATAAACTGCTATGTTCTATCACTACGTTATCGCGCGTTATGAAGAAAAAAGGTTTTAAATTTACCGTAGTTAATAAGCGGCAAATAATTATGGAATCGCAGTAATCGCAGCTACTGCGAGATGCACACCTGACGAAAGTCAAGGCGTTTAGAGAAGAGAACCGTTTTATTGGCTACTTGGACGAAACGTGGTATGACAGTCATGATACTATAAACAAAGATTAGGATGATCGTTTGGGAATGTGCTCCGTGTTCCTAATTCAAGGGAGAAAGGAATAACTATTGTACATGCGGGATTTGTGAATGGCTGGGTTGGTGATATATTACTATCTGCAAAGAACATAAAGTCGTTGTTCTTGAATTATCATGAAGTTCCTTGTTTTTGAAGAGTGGTTCGTGAATAAGCTACTACCGTCTTTACTTACAAAAAGCGTCATTATTATGGATATTGCTAGTTATTACTCACTACAAGTTATTAAAATACCTAATGGGTCAAGTAGAAAATTTGAAATATTAAAGTTATTAGAAGATCAAGAATGAAATACAAAATAAATATATTATACAATCAAATATCAATGTTCTTATAATAAACTTTTAGTATAATAAACTTTGTGAATACGTCCCTGTGAACCACCTGTGCTCTATAGGGATTAGAAGGGTAGGGTTATTTTTTTTTGAAGATCGAGTGCTGTTTAAGAAGTGAAATCGTTGTATCTATAAACAGACTTTACATATATATTTAATAAAATGAGGTTGGATAAATAAAATACATAGTTATACATTATGAAAATTGTAATTTATATGAATATCACTGCTTATTTACTTCTATATCTTTTTCTTCATTTATGCTTGTATATCTTATTTATCTTTATCTATCTTTATTATATTTTTAATGTTTATGTATTTCGTTCGTGTTCATGAACCTGTCCTTGACTCTATAACAGATACATTCTCTAAAAATAAACAAAACCACCGCCTCTTTCGTATGACAAATCGATAAGGAAAGAAAAATGTTTACGAAAACGAAACTAACAGCCCGCACCAAATAAGTATTAAATAATTTCAGGTCTACAATGGGTCTGACTTACTGACAAACAAGAGCACAGCGAAATGGTAAATATTTGCGGTTGAGTCGGTGTTTTCTACGCTCTCGGTGGAAATGAATAAAACAATAAAGCAAGATAAAAAGGTAAGCGAATGACAAGCGGTCAAAGGCGAGTTTGCTATTGGCAGTAAGCTAAAACGAATGAGACTATATCACGAAACAAAAATAAGATGTATTAGATTTTCCCTTTCTTAAATATAATATTATAATAGAATCGGATTGGAATCCTTTCCATTTATGTGTATATTAGCATGTGCACAGATACACTTCATATTTCAATATTTGTGAAACGTTTTGTATGTCATTTTTCTTCCAAATAGCTCGCTTGATTCTGTTGGGAAATGTTGACACGTGTGTTATTATTATTGTTTTAAGTTACATATTATAATTTTAAAACTAACTGTTGTATACCAAGCACAAATAAATAAGTTATCTCTTTTTTAGAAAAGCTTTTCAATTGTCCCAAGAATAGTAATATAATAATGAGTAAAATATTTTTCTAGGTCAACAACATCTCCTATATTTTTCCATTTCAGCAACTCATTTCAGAGTAAATTCAATGGCGTAGAGTTGAAAATGCATTACAATCTTTTAAACTTAACAATATATATCCAAAAATATTGAATATGATTAAAATAGAAATCTATTAAGAAATGTAAAACTTTTTATGCAGGAAAATGCAATAATATATTAATTAAATAAGTTTGATTGTATTCTAAATTAAAATATTAATGTATGACAAAGAATTGGATAACAAGTGGGTGATGATCTATAAAATATAAAATACCTTATTATTTATAAGCAAGTAATAACAAAAAACACACTTGGTATTGTTTCACAAATAAATATAATTAAATACTCGATGTACATTTCGCCTTGCGGCATCGTCAGGAGTTCTCGAGAAACTAAAGTAAAATTTAATATACTGTAACTACCTACTTCTAACAAAAATGTAAATAAAAATGTACAAAAATAGAAAATTATGAAAAGGTCATGGCTTATCTGGAAAGACGGTCTTTCCAGATAAGCCATGGCTTGTGTTTTTTGTTATTACTTGCTTATATTTCGACATGTTTCACCAAGAGATTTCAATCACTTCATTTAATTATTCATTTAATTACCTTATTATTTGTTCATTTTATAGTTCAAGTCGAGTAAAGGAGTATTGATATGTACTAGCAATACTTTCTCTTCTGTAAGATTTGTTCTCCTTGAATGAAGTACATCCTTGTAGATAGAAAACGTCCTTTCTACATCGCAACTGGTTATAGGTGCGTACTGGAAATATTCTTTTATTTCAGCGTATTTAGCAGTTAGATTTTGTGTCATTGTCCCCATACACAATTGTCGCAATGTTATTAAATCTATATTTTTATTAAAAACTGCGACTAACTTTTGCCGAAGGCCACATCGAAAGTCACTTGGAATACTTTTGAAATTATTAATAGCCATATGGTTAATCCATCTTTTAAATTTCGATTTTCAAAATATGTGTTTAGTTTAGGCAAATTTTCAAAGTATTCCTGAAGGAATAACAATTGATTTTTTAAATTTGGGATTTGTGTTAGTTCCTAGTACTCAGAAATACTCCGAGCATCGTTATTTAAACATGTGACGAAATTTTGTAAACTATCGAAATTCTCTGCATAAAAACTAGTAGCTTCCAACCATGTTCCCCAACTAATTATTACTGGCGAGGGAGGCAGTGACAAAGATGGATTTTTTCCATGTAAAGAGTTACTCTCGATGGTGCTTTTCTGAACCTTTTTTTTAAAAGCGGATGCGTCTATCAACTTCCGGATACCTGTCTCTGATATATTCACAGATTCTGTGGAGAGCATGTGCTACACAAGTAATATGCAGCATATAAGGATATGTTTCCTTTAGTAGTCTGCCTGTTCTTAACATATATGCGGCACTGTCACTAACAAATAAAAGTATTTTTCCACAGTACCTGTCGTCCGAATGAAGCATTTTGTGCAAATTCTCGTAAATTGTTTTAGCAACTGTTCCCGCATCAACTGTATTTATAACTTTAGATGCTATTACATATGCGTTATATGGAATAGTTGGATGTAGTACACCAGCTACAACATTTACCACACAGCGTCCTAATATATCGACAGTTTCATGGGCACTTATCCATAGGTATTGATTTGAAAGATGTCTTCTATAATGCACTCTACTGTTTTCGTGAGGCACATAGAAACATAATATTTGCGTAAGGTGGATTCATCAGAAACATTTCGACCAGTATATTTTTGAAGAAATGTTTTGAAAGTGGGTTTGTCAAGCTTATTGCATGGGATATTAGCCGCCATTAAAGCTTCACAGAGTTCTTCGTTAAAATTGTCAACTTCCAACGGGTTCAATTTCTGTATATGTTTTAGCGGTGCTGTACGACGTTGTACGTGCGATTTTTGGCGATTCTGTAACGATATTTTACAGACTTTGCAATAAATTTCGGAATCACTGACAATGGATTTACCATCAGTATGACCCTTAATCCAACTCGCCATTGTTTCACGATGCCATACTCGACGTTCTTCCATATCATAGTAACATAAACAATGTTCTAGATCTAAATAAATGATAACTAAAGATCTATGCGTATGTTATTGAAACTTAACGAAATCCAGTGCACACATACGTCAAGATAATTGGGATAAGTAGATTCAATGAAACGGTATTAAACAGGAACAATTACAAAAATTACGAAGTATGTAATTGACAACCAGAACAATGCAAAAACGAAACTGACATAAGTATGAATAGGCTTATACATATATAACTTTATTTATCTTAGGACATAACACAATAACAAAGAAAAAGCAAAATTGTGTGACAAATCAGGTGTTTATGAGGTAGGTTGCAGTGATTGTGACGCAATCTACATTGGCCAAACAGGCAGACCCGTACAAGATCGCATTAATGAACATAAAAAATCAATTTTAAACAATAATAAAAATTCAGGCTTTGCTGAACATTGCATAGACCTTGTACATGTATTTGATACCAATAATTATACATTATTACATAATAGTTATAAAGGAAGGAAATTAGATTTATTAGAAATTCTAGAAATTAAAAAAGCTACAACAGCAAATAAACATGTCACAAACACACAACTGGACTTCATAAACACCCCCATTATTGACACTGTACTTAAGACACTAGCCCACACATATATATTGGTAATTTTCTTAGTTTAGTTTAAGTCTCTAAACTCTTCGTTAATGACCGAGAGGTCGAAACACGTGTCAGAGTACAATAAATCTGTCCTTAAGTGAAACAATATAACCAAGTGTTTTATTCATTTAATATAAAGAAAATATAATAAATTTTAAAAACCCCTCACGCTTCTACCTACGCCCATGAAGAAATGATTTTATTCATAAATTCCTTTCTTGATGGGCATTTTTTGTTGTCGTTTTCGAGTAAACAACAGATGTTGCAGTTTATCGTATGATAGTGATATTCATTAACTGCGTGTTGTTTACATTATTTCTTTGCTCCGTCGTAATTTAAACCTGGGACGTCCGGTGTATAGTTATAAGATACACATACATATTTACGTGTATTCAGTTTGGCTTTGTCAAGAGGCTATGTGAATCAGATTCGTGCTTACTGAATTCTCAGAAGAATAAGGAGGTAAGAACAAGTTTCTCATGTCATGCGAATAACTTGGGTAACTAAAGCAAAACCAGGAACAATGCTGTTACTTCCTTGTTGATTATCCAAATTAATTAAGTAGTTGATATGGCTCTTTTGTGACAGAACTCATACAACTGTATACAAAAATAATCCTGATTTATTTTTCATAAATTTGTAATTATTATATATGTGTTTTAATACACTTGCTAACTTTCTAAATTCTGTTTTGTTTTACCTTTGCCACCCAACGAAGAATTTTTCAATAAGGACGACGTGAATACGTATCTGAAAGACAGAGATCAAGGCTGTTTGTCATTTTATAATCATATGAGTGAATAGAGAAGTAGATTAAAACAAAAAGATGTATAACTCACAATATGCAGTTACGTTAATCTGTGCAACCTGGTATTCAGTGTTTTTCTATATGCGTATATGAAGTCAATACACAATGTATAGTATAAAGTAAGTGGCACAGCAATATGTTTTTAATAAAAAGCATACATTTTCTCTGATCTATTATCAGCATAATTACGGCGCTTCTAATAGAAATAGCTTAGAAGTGAACACATCACATTATTCGTTCACCATTTTCCATTTATAACCGGCTGTCATCCATTTAATAAACTACCATCAAGCATCCCGGGCACAGGTCTGACAAATTTTAAGAATCTGTTGAGGGGTTTCTTATCAAGCGAGCACAGCTTCTACAACGTGTCAGGACTGCGTACACAGTTACAATAGTATATGTACGTTTGATGTATTGGTGTGTTTATATTTATTATTATTCAGTCTTACATTCTTATACATAGTATAAGGAAGTATTGTGATGACGAAAATTTTCGACCTCGAGATTTTTGCAGATGTCCACGTTTTGAAGTTCCCTGATACCGAAAAAGTGGTTTTTGAAAAATTTCTCTCACTCTCTGTGACCACGATAGCGGTCAAACGACAGATATCAGTTCCAAATTTTGTATTTACCAGTATAATCTTCATCTGATTAGTTTTTCAGTTAATCGACAGACCGGAAAAAGTAGTTTACTTCAGTGAGAAAATCGAATTTTTCCAATATTTCGTCAACTACTAAGTTTAAACAAATGTATAAATAATTTTATTATAAAAGTTTTTTGAAATTCCTACCAGAAGTAGCTCTTATACTCTTTTCGAAAATCAGTTTTTTGCAAATATTTCGCAAGTCATGCTTTTTAGACGTGTACATTATTAGTATAAAAGTCTTTAGAACTTAATTTTCAATATCTTTTGTATAAAAAAAATTTCAAAATTCGGGGCGGAAGTAACACTTTTACTCTTATCGAATAGCGATTTTTGCAAATATCTCGTAAATTATGCATTCTATATATTTATCAAGAGTACAAATGTATTGAGACCTACATTTGGAATAATTTTTGTATAAAGGAAATTTCAAAATTCGGACCGGAATTAACACTTTTACTCTTAGCGAGTACCACTTTCGAATATCTCGCCAAGTATGCATCCTATAGAGATTTATTAAGAGAATAGAAATAGTACAGTAGGATTTTGATAATTTTTTCAGAAGATAAAAGTATTTAAATCTTAGTTTAGTAGAGCAACTTTTGTATAATTTCAAACGCATACACGTATAAGAAAGTCGTGTGGTGGCCGCACCTTTTATTTTACATTTAGCTGCATGACGTACTCTATCTATATTTATTGTATATTGTATGTATATTATATGTTGCAATTGGCCTATCTATCTATCTATGACATGTTACAGTAACGGAACAACCACTAAGACATTGTCTAGTGTGACTGCTCTTTGTTTTATTATATAATTTAGTAGGGCGCTTTTGATGCTTTAATTCAACCTTAAACGGCAGGCTTATGTCTGCACACAAATGCACGTAAGTCGCATTGTAGGAAACTTTGAAACATTAGGCGCTTCTACTGATCGTAGTACATGCGTACAGAGGTTGCGCGCTGTATTTTATGGATGTAACACTAGTTAGTTAGGGGAGAGCTTTGCACGATCGACGCTGTAAAAGTGGATTCAGTACTATAGAGACGCGGGCAGACGGTGCCTCCTCAATCAAAGTGGCGCGATACGGACTCGCCCGCCTCGTGGCGGCTCGCCACGCCATCTGGCGGTTGCGTAGGACCGGATCTCAACCTTGTGATAATCCGACGGATACGGATTCGTATGTACCTTACCTACCGCACCACGCTTGAACTGTAAAATAAATATTTATAACAAACGCTTCCCATCAAAGTGGACACTGTTAAAGATTGCTTTTAAGATACTCACAAATCAGAGTAATAATATCTCTATTTATTTTGCTATCGATCGGTGATTCTGGAAGCTTCTGTTTATATTCTGAATGGCTAACTAAAAACACATATATTATTCTTCATTATAATTCATTTACTCTTTATTTATAACCGATATTACCACTTGTAAATAGGTATGAGTAAGCATATGTAGTTTTGTCAATATTTGCGTTCTAGAAAGATGACCGGCATTACCTAATAACAATACATAACCAAAAAATATACATGTTCATACATTTGAACACAAAAAGAAGTGATATGTCACATATGAAGTTCTTTTCTTTGCATAAAAAGTGATTAAAAAGTGTTAAACGGTGTATTATATTAATGAAGTAACTCAAAGTGCATGTGTGTTATTATGTGGTGTTTCTTTTCTAACATTTAGATTAGCTGCTTCTCTCCTCTGTCAGTTCAGGCATCTTCTGTATCTAATATGATAAACTATTTTATTCATGCAATGAAAAACGAAAATTAGTAATCTTGATTTATACAACGTTATCCTTTCTATATTATACAGGAAATAAAAATCTGTATACTTACTTAAAATTAATGTTTTTTTTTAAAAAAATATTTGTACTAATTAAAATTGAATTCATAGTCTTTATTGTTGCAGTAGTACTTATAACAATTTCTTCGGGTTAAAGAACTTTGATTTACATTTCTCGATAGTTCTTTTAAGAATTAGTTTTAAATATCTTGTATCGCATTTATAAAAATCGAGTTCATATAAATATATTTAATTCAGCTATATGTAACTTGTAAAAGAACATTTATGTTACTAGTTCTAACAGCTGGACTGTTTCCCATTATGGTCAATATTTAATTCGTTCGCAAGATATCTTTATTGGTTCGATATCTTTCATGAAAGACGGAATTTTGAACTAACTCTTCTTCACAACAAAACTTGTTGAATCAAGATTACATAGTTTGCATCACCACACAACAGCCCATTCAAAGCGAATGCGGAAATATTGCGAATGGTATACAGTTTATGTCAGAAGATACAGAGTGATTAAGAAGATAATTTTAAAATTTCCAGGAATTGCAGCGGAAGTTAATACAGTATTTTTCGAAGAGAGTTACAGTGGTATATTATTCTTAAATCAGTTACACTAACCTGCTGAAACACTAATATAATGTGTCTGTTCACCATATCAGTATGTCATTACGTGTTCTTACATAAATAGCATTGTGCAAATTGCATCCTTACAAAAGATCGTGTCTCCATAATTTTGTAAGTATTCCTGTTCCACCAGAAAATTGATTGACGTACCTTCGTTACTCCATGTGCAAATAATACAGCAAAAAAAGCAAGATTACATAGTTTGCATAACCATACAACAACCCATTCAAAGCGAATACGGAGATATTGCGGGTGGTATACAGTTTATGTCAGAAGATACAGAGTGATTCAGAAGATAATTTTAAAATTTCCAGGATTTGCAGCGGATGTTAATACAGTGTTCTTCGAAGAAAGTTACAGTGGCATATTGTTCTTAAATCAGTTACACTAACCTGCTGAAATACTAATATAATGTGTCTGTTCACCATATCAGTATGTGATTATATGTTCTTACATAAATAGCATTGTGCAAATTGCATACTTACAAAAGATCGTGTCTCCATAATTTTGTAAGATGATTGTTTCTTACTCTATGATTAGTCAACTAGAAGAGTGGTAAAAGAGATTCAAGGAATAAATCAAATCGAGAGAAATAAATTTAGCACATTAATATATGAATTAATTATAAAATATATATTTACATAATCTAAAATTTCTGAAATTTTATTTTGAATTAATCACTTTTACAATTGAATTTCAATTCGTCAATGGTGAGGAATCAATAATATATATGAAAATTCTTCTAAGAGATTGATTTTGGAACTTCAACTGGAGAAGCTTCTCATGAAACATATTATAGAATAAATAGAGAAACCGAAATCTCATCATTTACCAGATTATTATAGACTGGCATTTGCTAAAGCATTTAAGCTTTCCCATTGATAATACCTATATCCCTTCATATCTTTGATTTTAATCGTGATTACATTTCATTGTTCAACAGAATATAATGAGGGAAAATTTAGAATAGTAAAGTAAATAATATCTATGAGTTTTTCTTAAAAATATTACACTTTTCAATTCTTAATACAGAACTTGCATTGTCTTAGAAATTTTAAACTTTAAACTTTCAGACGTATCCATAATTGTCTATCTAATTGTATAAGTTAACTGATGGAAGCATTATTAAAATGTTGCACTTGATATTAATTTTTTGAATAGATTTATTGGAAAATATAGAGAATAATATTACTCTGATTCACCGTAGAAGTTTAATATAATAAAATATTTCGTGGATATGAACATACATCATGAATGCTTAGAGAAAATAAACTTCACAAACATCTTCACTCCTGCATGGATAATGGTTCTAGCACAGGAATCATCTCTTCTCTGCTCTTTTGCTCTTTATTCTGATCTTCACACGTATGCAAACGTTTTATTGGGGATCTACGTTAGTTTTTTTATTCACATTTTACATAATTTTTTTTTAACGCACGAATATTTTGGGCTTATTAGTTTAGAATTTTTGCTAGATATTTAGACAATATTTATTCATTATAGTAATATAAATTTAAGTATATTTTGTCTGACATATTGTTTGTTACAAAATATATCATTTCTGATTTTTTTCTGTAGAATCATATGTTGTGTACAGAAACTAAATGGTGTAGTAAGAAATGTACTTTACGTTATGCATTCTAATGCAATACTATGAGATGCAGCATAAGTTAAAATAGCTGTTTATTCTTTATAAACAAGTAGTGTATCAAAATGTTTGTTTTAAGACGAATATTTCAAAAATATTTCATATTAATTTATGACGTTTCAGCAATACAAATATGAACATATATCAAGTTGTTAGTAGGTATGTATATACTATGTTTGTGCATTAGAAAAATATACAAATTGGCGTAACCTTTAGCCCTTCTTTTAGTTTAGCTTTTCGTGTTTATATACCGGGTGTCCCAGCGAAGCGGTAAAGCCTATCTACGCATGTTCTTTAGAATTATATATCGTTCGCTAAAGTTAGAAATTCTAAAAAAAAATGGCCTGTACATTTATATGTCATTAAAAAGTACTTAAAATTTACTAAATAAAAATATATATTTTCTTCCACCTGTGGGAGATATTGCAAAAGTTATAGGATATTATATCTGAATAAACCCGATTACGACTTAAAAATATGAGCTGCCATGACTTGCACTACAACTATAACTAAAATTAATCGAAAAGAGTTACTTCTATTTTCTTTTTATAAATAAGTAATTTTTATTAAAATTTTAAAACTCATGACAAGTTTGGAATTAGCAATAATATAAAAAATATCGCAGACATTGTGTGTCAAAAATTGTTTTAACGTTAAACTTAGATTTATAGCTTCAGTTTAAAGAGATGTAAGTACATGAATTTACATTAAGTGCGAAATGAAATATTTAAAATTGAAATTAATAGATATGATCTACGTTTTGGGGAAAGTGATTGTTTACTGGCTGAAAGGTATACAAACAAAAATATTCAAATATGGAACTGCCAACGATGAGTGCTTTTCAAAAAATTTTAACGATTTTAAAAAACTGGCAGTATTCCGTATGAAAAGGAGTGTTACTGCTGCCGCTGAAAACGCGGATGCACAAAAGATTCTTTTGTTATGCGTTCAAGAAAATCCTCATACAACTGCGCGTAAACTTTCTGAGTCCTTGATGAAAGCCGAAGCTTTATTAAGAGAACCTTAATGAAGATTTTTTAATTTGTTATATAACTTATAATTACTGTGATGCTTGAAAATAGTAACTTATATATTCTTGATGATATTGCGAAAGTTATAGAAGGTTTCATTAACGTACATTTAAATACCTGTATTGACGGCTTGCTTTTCAAGTGAAGTTATAAATCTAAGTATGACTTCTTTAATTTTAAACTAATTTAAAAGTTAGTCTGAGTTTGACGATAAACAATTTTATGACACAGAGCGACTGCGATATTTTAACTATTGTTAATTCATGAATTTCCAAACTTTTCATTTTATGAGTTTTAAAATTTTAATAAAAATTACTTATTTGTAAGAATAAAATGTTAGACTAAAGGTAACTCTTTTCGATTAATTCTAATTATGCTATGGTAATTAAGTCATGGCAAACTCATATTTTAAAGTCGTTCAAATATAATATCCTATAACTTTTGCAATATCGCCTACAGGTGGAAGAAAGTGACATTTTTAATTAGTAAATTTTAAGTACTTTTCAATGACATATAAATATACAGAGCGTTCAATTTAATATTATTAGAATTTTTAACTCTAGCGAATGGTATGTAATTCTAAAGATAATTCGTAGATATGTCGAAATAAACATTAATTTCACGTAATGGAAAGATATCTCTACTAATTGAGCCTATAATAGATATTTCAACATCAATTGTTATTTCATAGCAAATTTTCAAATATTGTACAATTTTTAACGAAAAATCGCCATATCTCAGAAATAGTTAAAAGTCGACAAATACAAGTTGATGTCAGTTTAATCAACCCATCAAGGGCTATCATAAAATGTAAAGAAAATGCATGGCATTCTATTTAAAAAAAAAGTTTGTGTTGGTTCGTCGTTGTCGAACACTCTGTATAAATGGAAATACTTTTAAATTGTAGAGCTTATGATTATCTACAATTTTTATATTAAAAATTATTCGCTACCTACATTATTAGATACCAATAATGGACTTTACCGCTACGCTGGGACACCCGGTATATAAAACACGTAAACACAGAAGAACAAATTAATTTTAAGTCATTACTGCGTGCGTATAGTTCAATATCTAAAATATATAAAACATACAAATAAATACATTCCACGTAAAGAATGATAAATAAAACTAATTGATATTTAGAAGTATCGCTTTCTTCTTCAGTATATATTTGAAGTCGAGTTTCAAATGACTAAATATCTATTAAAATTTTTTGATGCCAGTATATAATTTCCCTTTTATGCCATAGAGCAACTCTGAATACTTCTATTTGCAAATTTATAAATTCATGTACTTTGACCATTTCTTTTTACAACTAAAGTTATAAATGTAAACTTAAAGTGTTATCAATTTCTGATATATTCAATATATTGCGAACTCATCGATGTTCAAACTTGTCACTTAATGAATTTAAAAACTTTATGAAAATTATATAATTGAAGTAGAAAGTATTATATGAATATGTTTGCTACTACTTTGGGATATGCTGTGTGTAATGAAAGTCATAGCTAATCATATTTTTAAATAGTAAGTCGTAATTGGGTTTATTCAGAATAAATAACATTCCATAATTTTTGTAATGTCATTTACAAACGCAAGAATGTAGGTATTTTTAAATAGTAAATTTGTAGTATTTTACCCTATTATGTTAATATACAGATGTATCATTTTTCAAGAATTTTTATGTACAGTAAATGGTATGTATTTTAAAGAACATACGTTGAAATGTGGAGCGAAATGATATATTTACTAATTGAACCCATAAATTTGTTTGTTAATCTTTATTTCATAGGAACTTTTTAAAAGATTTTCGAAGAATAGTCACAAAACAATTGAAAATCGGTTCATATAAATTGATATAATTTTAATGAGCGCTTTAAGGTCTATCATAAAATGCAAAGCATTCCATTAAAAAATGTATAAGTTTGTATTTTTTTGTCTTATACACACAATGTTTGACTATTTGCATTATTAGTTACCAACAATGGACTTTGAGGTTTCGGTGTGACCGCCGGTATAAGCACACATGATACTGTAACAAATCGAGGACAGAGGGTTACACACTTATTTGAAATTTAATGAAATATTTCAATACTGGATGTTTGATAGCATATATACTTTGTTTTATACAGGATGTTGTAAGAGGCAGTATCAGGCTAATTTTGTCCTTTCTAAATCGTCTGTTCAATATATCCCCCATTCCTTAGCGTATTAATTGAAAATACGAACAGCTTTCTGATGTTCTGACATATTTAGAACTTCACAAGACAGGATTTTAAACATATTTAATACCGTTTTATAATTTATAATTTATAAATTTTTATAATTTATTTTTGGTTAAATTTATACAATAAAGCAATTGTGTAATATTTTCCAAAAAATTATGCGGCAAAGAAGAAAAAGAATAAAATCATGACACTCTTAAAATCAAACTGTGATGCTTTCACTTCAAGAGATTTTGACACATGTAAACTGAAGAACAACATTTACAATAATCGTCCCCAGTTGAGTACGCAAGTGAAGATATTTTAGCAAGTGAAAAAGAATTAGACGAAGGTCATGAAGCTGACTCCGTTACAGCAGACTACGGAGAAGTTTTCAATGTCTCTGTACTACAACATTTATATGAAATATCAACATCTACCCTTTTAATCGAACTTGATGATCTCTCTACGATAAAATCGGAGCACTCTTTATAGAAATTGCACCGGTAAAGGAACAGATATAATTTATCCACTAGACGATAAAGGTAGAAAATTTAGCAATACATATTATTATCGTCAAAAGACAAATTCAAAAAATATGTTTAAGAATTGCTTAGTTTATTCGAGAAACTAATGGCGTAAATTATTTTTGTTGTAAACTATTTTCGTTTGTTTTAGGTCAGTCAAAAATACTAACTTAATGGATTTAAGCGAACTAATTATAACAGGTTGTTCAACCCTTTCAAAAACTTTATACATACATGAAATTTCTCTATCGCATTAAATAATTTTAAAACATTAATTGAATTACATTCTTTAAAAAACCACAATAGATAAACAACATACATAAACAGCTTTTTGAATTATAAAAACAACACGGATTTTACAGCGTATTATTGACATAATAAAATATTTAGCAAAGTAATGTCTTGCAAAATTTAATGCCACAGTGGAATTTCACACACATAAAGCCTTACAAAATAAATATACAGAGTAAAGAAACACAGAATGAAATTATTGTTTTATTATCTAATAATAGTAAAGAAAGCATTTTATGTTGTATTCCAAGAGCAAAATATTTTTTCTGCTACGTTGGAATGCACACCAAATATTAGCAAAATTGAGTAAATGAGCGTAATCGTACGATACGTATCAATTGAAAATAAAAAAGTGTACAGGAAAGTTTTTTAGGTTTATTTAACACTACAGAATCAACCGGGATTTAACAAACTGTTTAACTAATAACAACAAGGAATTTAATTTAGATATTAGAAATGTGTGCGAACTCCAAAGGAAAAAGAAATGATTTACAACTACATATCCTAATCATTAATGTTAGAACGTTCTTTACATTATGTTCAACATATTTTCTCAATTAGGTTGTTGACAAGGCTGTAAAATAAAACTAAATTTCAGTTCAAATACACATTTATTTATTTTCGGTGTGCGCCGACATTTCACACGCACATGCCAGTCACTGCCGTCCGTACGTATACATAGGAGGCCTTGCATAGCATTCGGTGTACAGTCGTGTAGCCCTGCCGGCAGACAATAAACTCGGCCGCTGAGACTGTATACGCCCGAAAGCAAGCTCCGCATCAGTATGCTCAAATATTTGTAAGTAAAAAAAATACATTAAGTGACAATATAATTAAAAGTGAAAAAAAATTAAACATACATTACAAAAATATAATAACACATCAAAATAAAGGAAAACATTCATATATAGAGCAAGAAACAATAATATAAAATAAAATAAAATGTGTTAAGTTCTTAACAATAGCATTTTGTTGAGTAATTCAAGAAATATATAATTTTTAGTTGATGTTGAACTAAAGGATGAATTGTTTTAAAAAGATGTATTAAATATTTTACATGAAAACCATTATCAGAAACACTATGAGAATCTCGTATTGATGTATTTAAACTATTGCGATGTCAACTTGGTGAAACTTATGATGCCCTATTTGAGTTGAAGGAAAAGAGTGAGATAGACAATCAACAAAATTAAAAATCTCCATTTTGTGTGTGCTTTAGTATTTTGGCATAATTTACTCAATCATATAAATATTCTTAGCAAAATGCTCCAAAATATAAATACATTCATTGGAACTGGTGCAACAGCTATTGATAATGTAATTACGTGCGTTAGAAATTATAGTTCAGATAAAAGTTTTGTAAAATTGCTAGAGACTTCAACAAAATTAGCAAAGACATGTACATCATGAATTTGCATCATAAAATAAATTTACTCCGTCAAACAGGCGATTACGAACATGAAGACAAAACAGCAGGAGATTTATTTAAGGTAAATTTTTAGCACGTACTTTAGCTCATTAAATTATATTTATGGAAATAATTTAGAAACTTCATATGTAAATATACGTATAGTACTAAAACGAAAATGAAAAGTGTGAACACATGGATGTTAAAACTAACATCAAGCAGTAAATAATTACTGTGACTTACATATATACCTTTATACGTAAAACGTATATGCATATATGCATGTGTTTGAGATACACACATACATTAAGTGCTATTGTCGACAATCGAACGCACAGGCACCGGTGTTTCGACCTACGACCACGCACACTGATGAGACCTCATAGGTCGAAACACCGGTGTCTGTGCGTTCGATTGTCGACAATAGCACTTAATGTATGTGTGTATCTCAAACACATGCATATATGCATATACGTTTTACGTATAAAGGTATATATGTAAGTCACAGTAATTACGTATAGTACTATTTTATAAATACAACGAGTATTTTTTGTGCCAGTTTTCGAAATTAAAACTATTTAAAATATATCTTCGATCAAAACTGATAGCTGGCCTATCAATAATTGCGATTGAAATTGATATTTACGATCAAATAAACACTGAAACAAATATTACTCAATTTGCCAGCGCCAAGGCATGTTTATTTTTATATTTTAATGAAGGCACAATTTTTTTTTTAATTTTTGCTGATTTATTTTGATTTAGACGTTATAAATATTAATGTATGTACAAGGTGTCTAAAGTTAAGTGTTCAGCATTGCTAACTTTGTTATTATTGATGTTGCAAAGTCGGTTAAATTAGCAAACTAGTAGGACTTTTTTTCCTGATGAAGTTAGTCAAAACAAAAAATAAGCGAATAAAATGCGCTTAAATTCTTTGATTATTATTACTTTAGTACTACTTACATATTAAAGTAATGATAATCAAAGAGTTTAAGTGCATTTTATTCGCCTATTTTTAAATTTAGGACGATATTGTATTACTTATTTTTTGTTTATAATTTAACTCTCTTTCAAAATATGTCGAAAATACAATTTTTAATTTAAAAATTTGTTACTTTTGTGAATATCTCAAAAACTAGCTCTTCAATTGTTTCTCTGTTTTGACTAACTTAACCAGCGAAGAAAAGTCCTACTAGTTTGCTAATTTAACCGACTTCGTAGCTTCAATAATAACAAAGTTAGCAATGGTGAACACTTAACTTTAGACACCTTGTATATTCATTAAGAAATAAAATTACATAAATATTCCAATGTTTTAGTTTTTGTTTTGTTATAATACCGTAGCTTTAACGAAACGTGCGGTGATGGGTGCAAAGCTAGACATTGGCAGGGGACGCCATACAAAAAATAATTAAAATTATATATTTCATAAAAGGATATCAATATATTGTGAAAGCCCAAGTTTAGTTAGTTCAAGATTAATTGAAACTGGTATCATAGAAATTAAACATATAGTGAAATTATAAAATGACTTTTTGAGTAAAATAAATAGAATACAATAAACAAATAAATGAAGAGGTTTTAAGAGGAATCAATTCCAAATAGCTACATTATAACATTATCATTGACGCTTCAGTTTAGTTTGTACTCTTAATAATTGAGGGTATAAAATAAATTCTAGAAATAAATGTCAAATAATTAAGATTGAGATTACTCTCAAAGTGTTTTCTAAATGTTCTTGTATATTCATTCTGTTTAGACAAAAATAAAACTACAAAGGCAATATGGGTAACAGAAATGTAAAAAATGAGGTGTGGCCACCACACGACTTTCTTATACGTATGAAAGTGTTACTTACTACGTATAAGAAAGTAAAAGCGACACAATCTATTTCCTCGTTCACCAGCATTTAAGTCTATATTCCATTATGTAGAATTCCATAATTATGTTACAAAAATGATTGCCTTGTGGTTGAAGAAACAGTTGGGAAATATGGCAAATTTTACCTTTGTCTTTTTATAAGTAAAGCTATTAATAGTGTAAAGACAAGGGATGTAGTAGAAACAAACAACAAGTAATCAATATTAAAAGATTTGAATCTGTTTATTTCATATTTTCCGTAATACTCGAAATATGGTATAAATTGGCTGCGATAATATCTCGATTTTATTGCTTCGTCGTATGATCAATTTGATTTGTTGAGTTTTACAAACTACAACTTTTATTTTCACAGCTATCATATTTATTCACTTTGACATGTAGTTCTACTTTATCAGTTACTTTTATGTATAAAATGACGGCGTATAAATATCATTATTATTCATATTCTCAACATGAATTTATCAGGCTCTATTTTTTTCTTTTAATGGTTCCAAAGTGCGCATGTCAGTTGACCTAATCTAATGTACAGCTGAAAAAAAAACAGAACTAATCTTGCATAACTTTCTGCTCTATAATGAAAAAAAGTGACATCTATAAATAGGACAGGACTTGGCGCTATAATAATAAGAATTAGAGAGGTATCGTGCCTATATATCTGGGTCTGATATCTCCTGTTAGCATTAACCACAACAATGAATGTGATGGCTTAATGGCTTTTAGCGGTTAGGCCTTCTATCGATAATGTATTTACTGCTTAATTGCACAGACCGTCAAAAGGATTGTATTTCCTTGTTACTAGCCAATAAAATGTACGATACGAAACAATTATAATTATCTTGGTTGTTTGTACTCGAACATAGATATATAATTAACAAAAATAAGATTTCTGGCCATATTAAACAAATGATATTGATTTATTCTTTAAGTTTATCATATTTTGTATTTGAATTAGAAAGATAGTATAGTTCAGTCATTTAGCATTGTCATTGGATATATACAATAATATACAGCGCGAATCATCTGACTGGCGATGGAAAATCGTGGCTTTATAATAAAGATTTTTGTAAGCTGAATTTTCCCAGCAGGACTATTTAAATTTATTTTTATTATATCAAGTGTTCCGCAAGAAGGCGGCTGACCATAGTTATATTTTTATATTATAAGTCAGTAAAGGCCTGAAATCAAAAATGTTCTGAAAAATTCAATGCTTAAACTACTAAACTTAGAGGGTCATAATCTTTCATATTTTAGTTCATAATAAAAGAACCTAATGCAAAGAAATGTGATATTTTTTCAATTACTAACAGGATGTGCAGAAAACTGGATTAAACACATTTTTGTGTAATAGTTATTTACGTATCAAGGGAGTAAAGTAATAATTTACAGTCGATACTTTGCTCCCGTGTGGAGTACATTAATTTTTCGCACGCGTCATTATTTTTACTTAAAGAAAATACAAAAATACTGATGTTACATAATTACAAAATGTATTATTCATAATTTTTTAATTTTTTGACAGTCACTGATATTTTGTTAAATTGGATGTAAGCAGCCGTGATGCATACATTCTTAATTGTGTTGAATATACAACACAATACACACCACAGCGGTTATTATTATTTTTCTTTCTCTATGTAATAAAATTTTGTATCTTTTTATCATTGTCCAGCATGGGGAAGTAATGTATTTGATTCCCTTGGGTCGTTTTAATAAAGGTTATGCCTTTGATAGTAACTCAGTTATATGCTTTTTACATAGTGATGGGCGGAAAAAGTACTTTTTCATATTTAACACCTTATATATAGTTTAATTTTCGTATTGCTGCTTTCTCACCAAAATCATAGATGTCTTTACCTTAAAGTGACCGTTTTGGAGCTATTGTTACTTTTTGATAGAATAGCTGCGCAACTGACAACTGAATAGATGATATTCAGTAATTTGTATTGCACCTGACAAACGTAATGTGTTGATGGTAGTCAACTTAGAATACCAGTCTCTCTTTCTGCATCTACTAGAATGCTATTAATTTGTTTGGATTCCAAATTTTGCCGGCTTCAATGCACCGTGTTATTTATTATGTTGTCTGCTTTATCATTTATTTTTCTGATAAAAAATATCAAATTTTTGCATAAATAAAAGTGGGCATAGAAAGGACATATTTATTAATTTTTATACTCAAAAAATAAATGAACATGAGAAATGGTATCTTATATAGTTATAGTGTGCAATGATATAAGTAATTCAAATTCCTTAGCTTGTAAATATTTTTTTTCGTATTACCCCAGTACATATAAAACTCAAATCTGTAAGATCTTTTTCAGATATTTGAAATTAATAAGTGTCATTAATTTTTTCAATTTAGCATCTAAAATTGGGGCTCACTATACTATTTTAAATAAAAAACATAAAGTTTATAAAATAACATCAAAAAATGACAATGCTTCAGAAGTTTTCACTTTGAAAGAAATAACGTCATGTATTTTTTTTTGGTGTAAACTTTTAGAAGTTGTTCCATTTGATGAAAATTACATTCAGACTAAAATGCGCTACGTAAGCTTACTCGAGTTTTCTGCACATTCGATTAGTTTGAAAATATACTTGCATTAGGTCTTTTTATTGTGAGCTATAATATCAAAACTTGTTATTTTAATGTCGTTTTCGAAAAATATGTTTTTGTAAATACATTGAATTTTTTATAAAAATGTCTTGTAGCAAATATTACACATGATGATCTAGTTACTTACCCATTTTACATGCTTCGAAAAGACTCCTGTAGTAATGAGATTATTTATTTGATTTTTACCTGTATAAATGTCCCCCACAGTAGTAAGATTATGTGTTATGTTTTCACACGCATCAGTATTTAATTTTCTGTAAAATATGCCGGTCTTTAATATCCACCTATGCCGGCAAGAACCTCTGTATTACATGTCCACTTGTTCATAATGTGTCTGTGTTGCAGTTTCGAATATTTATCAATATACAGGATACATTAATAAATAATATAGACTTCATTTTTTATATTTAAATAAAATTTGCAATATATATTTTTAATTCATAATTAATTCTTTTTCTTTAAGTTAGGTTAATAACAATATATATGTTCATATGTGTATATTATATGTAAGCAATTGAGTTAAAAACTCTCTTAATAGGGTAAACATAACTTGTTAAGGAGAAGTCTACAGTTTAAATTGCTTGACATCGTATTCCTGAACGATTTTGAAATCTTCTAGTTTCTAGTTTGTAGTAAATGGTAGCTCTATGGAATTATATCGGCAAGCATTCTTGTGACACTCTACAGATCAATATTAAAATTCCTTATAAATTTGAAACAATGTTTCTCAATATGCAATACACGAGCACACAGAAATAAGAATTCGCAGGTTTAATGTTATTGTCAATAAAAACTTCCTTGACTGATATCTACAATTTAAGAAAAACTTAATGCACGCGATTTATATAAAATGTAGAAATATTTTAAACAACTGTACAATTCTCTATTATCTATATCGCTGTTGCCATTTAACATATCGCGTATTGACAAACATTTTAGGTTTGAGTATTGGTTCGTAAAACGATATTGAAAAATTACACTCTTCACAAAAATTGGCTAGATTATTAATAAGTACGAAAAATAGGAATGATCTAAGGACTGACACTTATGCTATGCTTTTCATACTTGTACCTGGTATTACACTAGCTGTTAAGTTGGTTGAGAAATTGTGACAGATCGGTATTTAATTTGTTTAAAGAATAAACAATGATTGATTTAGAAGATACCTTAATTAGGTACTGTCGGTATGATTACTCTTCAAAGGTCTAGGATATTGTGCTCTAAGAGAAGGTATTAATAAAAACAAACAAGGTTGTCGTTAAAGTCTTTATTTAATGAAATAAATAAGGAATAAAAAGCAGAGGTTAATGTTTTAAAAAAGTTACAATTTAAAGCAGGTAAATTATTATATTAGGGGTCTGTAAATAAACAGGGATTAATTACATGGTGGTTCAAACTAAAACGATTTAAATTAAAGGTAAAATGTACTAAGCCCTACGATTTATACTTGCGTGTATGTGTGAATATGGACAGACTTACATATGTATATCAGGCGGACGCCGGTAATGAGCACTAGCAGGCACTAGACAAATATTGCGAAGAGGAATCGCAAGTTACGTCGAGAAAATCAAGTGCATTAGACATATTTAAACAAAAACAAACTACTTTTATTTTATCTTTTAAGTAAAATAAATACGACTTAAGACATATCGCTCCTTCTTTACTGAACGTGACTCCGAATAACCATACAAGCATTTATTTAGCAGAATGTATTAATGAGGAATTTATTAAGTTTGTGCAAAGTAACATATATTTTCGAAATACTGTACAATACTGGAGTAGAAGGGTATATACTTTAAAAAATACTAGCTAAATCTCGCTTTTAAGAAGCTAGAAAAATGCAAGCAATATTTAATTAACAGGAAAACTACCCCTGAAAATTCATGAACGTATCAAACCGACACGGGAATTAGGTTTACTATTATACGTGAAATACTGCTGAGATGTTGATAATTTTATTATATACTTGAGAAAACGTAAATAAATAAACAAATATGGATATTTATTTAACTTGTAAATCACACATTTTTAAAATGTTTACGAGAATTGTCTGTTCCAGTCTTTATACAATATCCATAAATATATTAGAGAAATAAGTCAAAATAATATAAAAACTAAGAAAACAATAATAATGGAATATATAATAAAATACATAGATTTACATATATAAAAGCATTTTTCTGAAGTTTCGTTATACAATCCAATACAATACTACACTTTAAAAAAGAATTTCTATCTAAAGAAAGGCCTGAACTACGAAGAACGGGATTTAAAGTTATAGTATAGAATTCTCGGATACCCTTTTCTCTTATATTTATTAGTATAAGACTTCAGTCAGGTGTTGAAATCAACTTTCGATTTTCTTCGTTGAAATCGCTTCAAATATAGGGTTGGGTTATTGAAAAAGTTATTTTTTTAGTAATAATTTATTACCAAACAGTTAAACCCTTTAAATAAGTAACGAAAATCCATTTATTATTAATTTTTAACATTTTCCAATTTCTTGTTATTATAAGAGACATCGCCAAAAGAGAGCAACAGAAATTGCGATAATATAATTAAGAAAGAATTAATTTCGTGTGTAATAGTATAAAAGTGATAGGTCAACTATTTTTAATAAGAATATATTGTAACGAGACGATTGCCACTGGTTTGCAGGATGACCCATGTGACACACATATGACTCGCCACAATTCAAAAATTATATTCAGGATTAATTGAGAAACAGATGTACTAGATTTGTATTTCAAGGAAAGGACATGCTATTGTTACTTTCAATTAAAAAAATTCAACATCTATAAGAATGTGTCTTAAAATTACAACAATGTAGATACTAAGGTAATAATTAAGAGGGACTATTAACATTTGGAATGCAATTTCATACTGTACCCAGATTAAAGGAGAGTGTTTCAGAAGTATCGTAACTTATTCCATCGTTTTAAATTTTTATGGGTTTGAAGCACAAGTTTAATTTCTGACACAAATTATTTTTTAAAATTAATTTAGTAGCTTATTTGTAAAGTAATGACACAAATAAAATATTTTAATATATTATATTATGTCCTTTACCACTTTACTTTTGTACTAACAGTGACTAGTTTTATATTGGACGAGTCCTTTTTAAACAGAGTTGCGTTACTTGAAAATGACGCACTAGAGTTGAAATACATAAGTACTAAACGCACATAAGTATGTTAATTATATTCCGATATCCCAGGAAAACGGTAAAGTTAATTATTGGTATTTGATAATGTGTACAACTAACATTTTTTAATAAACGTAGTCGATAATTATGAATTCCATAATTTAAAAATATTTATTAAGATTAATGATGAAAGACCTGTTACGGATTCATTTAGTAGAGATACCATTTAAGTACGTGAGTTTAATGGTCATTTGGACATTTGAACCCATTTTCTTTAGTATTACATATTATTTATTAAAGATAGGTATTCTTAAAAACAGAAATGTATATATTTTCATGCCACTGAAAAGCACTAAAAGTTTACTATTTAAAAATAACTACCTTCTTGCGTCTGTGGGCAATATTGTGAAGGTTATAAAATCAGTTGTTGTGTATTAAAAGATTGATAAAACTTATAATTCACATATATAACTTTAGTTGGAAGAGAAAATCCTTATTACAAGTACATGAATTTACTTTACCGCAAAAATTAAACATTTAAAATTGGAATTAATAAATATCTTATATGTTTGGCAGGAAAAGATTGTAAATATTTACTGCCATAAAGGTTGTACATAAACATACAGTTTCTACTATTAATCAAGAAATTATAACATATGTTTCAAACTCGACATTAAATGTATACAGAAAAAGAAGTGGATACTTTGGACATTTTTAAGTTTTATTTATCATTCTTTACTTTAAATCTATTTTTTATGTTTTATACCTTTTAAATATTAATTTATACGCACGTAGTAAGTAACAAACTAATATTATTTGTGCCTTAGGTGTCACTGTTATGCTTGAAAATAATAACCTATAACTAGATTTATTCTTCAGTAGAGTATATTTGATTATTTGTACTGCTTGTTTCGCTTTTTCAACTGAAGTTATGAACGTAGTTTGGCGT
This sequence comes from Amphimallon solstitiale, assembly GCA_963170755.1. Taxonomy (NCBI): domain Eukaryota; kingdom Metazoa; phylum Arthropoda; class Insecta; order Coleoptera; family Scarabaeidae; genus Amphimallon; species Amphimallon solstitiale. Next base: position 131,106,285 of record OY720676.1, read on the forward strand.
TTTGACTGCTTGGTACACTTTAACTGAGATATTTTCAAACTATGCATAATTCTTGAATTATCAAGCATGTCACTTCAAACTTTTAATAAGTAATGAAAATTATTTCACATACATAAAAAAGTGGTATTTCTAAATAGTATATTTCTAGTACTTTTCCGTGCATTTATTTTTTTTAAAACTTTTAACTTTATCAAGTGGTATGTAATTTTAGTGAAGATGCATAAAAATGTCGAAAGAAACATAATACACTTGAAATGATATCTCTTCTAATTCAGACCACACGAGTCTTTCATAATTAATAGTTTTCTTAGCAATTTCTCAAAATTTGTCAATTTCTTGACGAAAAATCTCAGAAACTGTTAAAAGTCAATTAATACAAATCGACGTCTCAATTTAATGAGATCACAAAATTTGAATAGATGCAGTACTCTGTACTTAAAAAAACATAAATTTGTATGGATTCGTCGTTGTCAAACACTCGGTATAAATTAAAATATTTTTATATTATCTACAGTTTTCGTATGAAAATTTTTCATTATCTAAGTTATTAGATATCAATAACAATCTTTACCGCTTCTGGGAGACCCAGTAGAATGAATTAAGTAATTTTTCATTAGCAGAATATGTTAGTTTCTTTCACATTTGTGTAAATATATTTAAATGTAAGTCAAAAGAAATTATAATGGATCCATAATCAAGGTTGTAAGTATCACTCTCATAGTAAATAAAAAGTAAACTTATTAAGGAACATTTCGTTTTCGTAGTTAATTATTTAACCGATAATATTGAATGAGCGGTTATGTATGCGTTAAATGAATTAATAATAACTTATTTAATTATGCAAAAAGGTTATCTAAATTTAAAAGTTCCAGTTTATATAAAAAAATGCTTATAAAAGGAATAATTTATGTTTTTGCTTTTACTTACATATTTGATTAATACTTCTGTTCGGTTTATTTATATTAGTGGTATAATAAGACGACAGCAAATAAAATATGACTTCTTCGGCTGAATTAAATTTAGAGTAAAGCGTTCTGTTTACAATCTTAAAAGTGGCCTAGGTCCATAATTTTTTTCCTGACAATTTTATTTTTTTATATTTCGTATGCTTTTACCAAGCCAGCCAACATGAATGTTTTTCCTGTAATTTTATGTATGTTTGAAGGTTATGTTATTGAAATCAATATTTTAAAGTTGAATAATCTTGCATTTCTAAATATGTAAACTGTGATAGTGGTATATGGAATACATTGTACAAGTCGACGTGTCCATGACAAAACGGCACAAGCGCCATTTTTTCAATAAACAACCTTTTGACTCCATTCAATAAAGTTCAAAATTCTCTATCATCCTGTTGCTGTGGCATAAATGAGAAAAACATATTATGGAAGAAAAACCGATTTAAAGTCGGCCCAAACGCCATATCATAATTATGCGCATGAGCGATATTAACCAATTCGTATCACAAGCGCCATCTTGCCACTGAGCTACTGTTTACCTGTAATTGTGTAATGAACATTGTTCGTTTTATCATCGACTTGAAGATAATTTTAAGGTGACTAATCATTAATACTTAAATTTATCTTTCTTTCTTGTTTTTGTAATGTATAATGTCCCATAAGAATTGCTCTTAAATAGTGTTTGAAGATGTGGTGTTTGTGCCAAACCTAACAATGAAAGAAGATAATGTCACATTCTCCATTAGAGAATTATTTGATATTAATCTGTTTGGCATTAGCGCCACTGTTTACATTGAATTGATAGGGCATTAGAAACTCGCTGATAGCTTTTGTTTAGGTAAATTCTGTTTCAAATAAATACTGGTGACAGGTTCTTTTCTGTATAAATAGTGTACCCAACTAATTTTTTCTCATAAATTTCCTTACTGTAGGAAAAAATACGGTGTTTATTGGAAGGCGTTTATGCCTTTTTCTTACTTACAGGGATGGCTTCTAGTCGCACTAAGAAAATGGTAGCCATGTGCAAACGAAATTGATTGATGATTCTTGTAATACGCTCTTGGATGAAGCTCTAAAAAATTCAATTATTTTTTATGACTGCGCATTGAATGACAATTATTTTCATCCCACAGATTTGGGACCTGATAATTTGATGTCTGTCGAGGATGAACCAGTTTTAAATACAACAACCATTCCAGATACATCTTCGCCTACGAGTATATCTTTGATGACCCTGACGACGCTAACGCTTGTCCAAAAAATGTCGAAACTATGCCAATATATCAAAAAAGGTCGAAAATGTGCTGACGGATACTACACCTACCAAAACGCCAGCATCATCCAGTAATGACAATAGTTCAAGTTTTCAACCCACCATGTCTTTTCATGATAGTGCAATTGACAGCAAAACAGAAAATCCATGCATATGGAAGATCACGAATAAACTACAGCAAAGTCACCGTGAAGGCCTAGAAAAAGTTGAAGTTTCTCTAAAAAAAATAATGAATAAGAATAAAAGAAAGGCACTTAGAGACTCGGGAAAAGAGTATGTAAATAGCAAAGGTGATAGAGTAGATGCAAAAAAATTAAACCCAATCCGTGTGAAAAAAAGAAATGTTTGAATCAATGTAATATGGTTTCAGAAGAGGAACGTAACGAAATATTTGAATATTTCTACAAACTTGAGAACAGTAATGATCGAAAATGGTTTATGTCTGACTCCATAAGAGTGTGTGATGTAAAACGAAGAAGAAGCTATGCAAAAGGAAAAAAGCCCAGACTAGTAACCAATGAATATTTTCTTAAGAGAAACAATATTCCTCAAAAGGTATGCCGTCAGTTTGTAGTGAGCACACATGCAATAACAGTAAGATTACTACGTACCGCTTCAGAAAATAAGAAACCAACTAAGTTTCCTAACACTGATTTGAGAAGTCGACATCAGCCTAAACATAAAGCATAAGATGAGCAACTGAAAGTATTTACAAATTTTATTGAATCCCTACCTGCGGTGCCGTCGCATTACTGCAAAGATTCCTCGCACAAAAAATATCTTCCTTCCGAAATAGGAAGTTTTAACAAACTGTTTCGATTGTATGTTAAAAATTGTCAGTGTGATGGTCTACCAATGTTAAAATGAAGTAAATTTCTTCAATTATTTAAAAAAGATTATAACTTAGGAATACATGTACCGAAAAAAAGGATCTTATAATATTTTTTTAAATGTTACTTTGTTTTACTTTGACACAAGTGCCATCTAATGACTTACAGCAAAATATGTAAAATGGCACATGTGGACATATGCACCAATATTAAATGATTGTTTTCATTTCGTTTGGCATAAGCGCCTCTTGTTATTAATGGCACAAACGACATTTAACACTTGTTAGGGTACAAGCGCCATGCCTTTAATTTTCATGATTTTGGAAAAGATGTATTAATGACAGAGTGAAAAGTAGTACTGTTATAGTAAAAAAAACAGTATAGCTAAATTTTTAAAGAATCTTGTTTTTAACCAAATGAGCAAGTAATCTGTCAAATACATTTTAGGTTATAGCGTAAATTGTCTTCAGTGGCGTTTGTGTCGTTCTGTCATGGACTCGTCGAAGTACTCAGTACTCATAGTTCTACATGAATTGGTAAATTACATATCAATTAATTGGTAAAACACTCTAGACAAAATATGAAAAACGTACCTATGTGCTAAGTGTTCACATTTTAGTTTCATTTTTCGAGTTTTTATAGCAGTATACAAATGAAAGTAAACAAATATAGCGATTTAGTATTGCAAGTTGTTAATGGTATTTCATCACAAGCGTTATCATATAATCATAAAATGATGTTTGTTTTGTTAATTAAATATTTGGGAATAACTGTAGCAGTAGAACCAATGAAGAACGACGTATGCAAGTTGCCGATTTAATAATATTAGTCAGTAATGTCACCAGTTATATTATAAACATGTTTATATATATCTATTGTACACAATATATCTATTTAATTCAATATAACAGTTTTGTGTATACTAGATATACCTAACAAAAATAAATCTGCAAATACTATTTCAAAGTTTATTTTTTTTTTAAAATTAGACATCTTGAACAATTATTATTGTTCTCTTGTGTCCCTTAACAATAATGTACTCATTACCTACACTTCAAGAACACTCTGTAAGATATACCAAGTGTAAGCCAAATATGATGTAATACACTAACATTGAGAATGTTTATTATAAGTGTTACTATTTGTACAATGGTTTATTGTAAATTGTGTTCCACTGGAATAAAAAAAAATCTGAAGAAAAAACGTACTTAAATTTATGAATAAACAATAAATTAATGAATATGCATAATATATATATTTTCATGAAGCATTTAATGTGTGTGACATTGTCATTATATTTATTTCATTCGATATATTTTATTCTTATATTGAAACATCAACAAATATCTAATTCGCATGACATACATTATTTATATAGAATTGAAATACGAATGAAAATAAGGTGGTTCTAGGATTGTGTAAAACTCGCTTGAGTGAGTAGTATAAATTTAGTAATAATGACATTTTTTCATATCGCTTGAATTAATTCGTTTATTAATAATAATTCTTGATTTAATATATCCAGAAGCTTTAAATCAATTACAGACAACTTCGATGATAATGAGTTATTCTCGCGCCAATACCTGTGGTACAACTTAAGTTGATGCGTCTTCGTATTAACCAATGAGTATGAAAGCCATAAAAAACTCAGAGAGGGCAAATCAAAAATCGAATCCTAAATCCCCGGATCGTGTAAAATACTAACACTAATAGTATAGTTGTAGAGCCTTATTAATCCTTTAAAATACAGAGGTAGTATAGGACAAGTTATAATATTTATCACACTTTAAATATATCGCACATTTAGCTGATACTAGCATCGAACATTCCTATATACAATAAGAAGAATTTACAATAGAAAAAGGAGAATATAAAAATCATTAACTTATGTTAACATTTAAAAACTCGCTGAACGAACATGTTTGCTATAATAATCATTTAATCCCGTCTAAAAATATTGTGCTTTCCAGATTTACACATATTAGCTACTTAATTTGTTGAAAGTGTTATTTTTTTTATTAGCATATAACAATAGTTGCTGTATGTAAATGTACAACAGCGATATTATGTGCACAGAAGTAAAATGCTCTTATAAACTTTGTTTACAACTGAGATCCTTAATTGCAAGGATAATGTACTGCACGTTTTGCACCCTATCAAATTCGGGCAAAGAACAACCTGCTATTGTCGCGTATGATGTTACTGAATGAAAACTACTAAAACATAAAAATAAAATATTGTCGGAGTAATATCTGCTATGAGCGTTCTGACTATGTGACACAAGGAAGATAATCCATTGTAGAAGTTGTTAACATGCTCCTTCTATCTACAACTGTAACCAATATTCTCGCACGCACCAGTACCTGTGTACCTGTGGTATACATCTGACATCAACTTGAGGTATGTTCCTGCCATTATGCCTTACTACGATTTATTTCTATCATATGCGATTGTGGTTATCAACTCCATATATGACTTTTCTAGAATTTTCTGTTGTGGTGTGCGTAGTTCTCAATAGTATTCAATGTATTCCGAGGTACTCACTAGCAATGACACGTCATCAGCAAACAGAAATATGTATTCTACTCCAATGCCTTTAACATAGAACGTGTACAATAAAATCCCTAGAACACTTCCCTGCTGCACTCATCTAGGCCGAGTACACCATAACCTCTAATGGTATTCGAATGGATAAGCAATGAGTGAGTTACTTCCTCACTAAATCGTTGTCCTTTCGCCAGCAAGAATTTACTCCAAAAAAATGAACTATCAAAAATGTAAAACGAAAATGAAAAGTGTGAACACATGGATGTTAAAACTAACATCAAGCAGTAAATAATTACTGTGACTTACATATATACCTTTATACGTAAAACGTATATGCATATATGCATGTGTTTGAGATACACACATACATTAAGTGCTATTGTCGACAATCGAACGCACAGACACCGGTGTTTCGACCTATGAGGTCTCATCAGTGTGCGTGGAGATTCTCGACAATAGCTTCAAGACTTAAATCGCTGCTTATGTCATTTTAGCGTGTTAAATGCAGTGAGAGTATCACAGCGACATCTAACACCCAAAATATGACACAGAACAGGTATATATGTAAGTCACAGTAATTATCAAAAATGTATGAACTTTATACCAAGTAATAGCTGTAAAGCTAGATATAGGGATACAATATACATAGAATTACATAGAGCTTTTAACAGTACTGACCAGACAAATTGCCCCACAAATGAGTGCGTTGGGTTTTAATAACGCCCTACTATGCCTTTTTAAGTGCTACTTGACAAACCGCCAGAACTACGACTGTAATGGTTTCAAATCCATTTAAAATATGTCATTATCTGGTGTGCCACAGGATTCTAACCTTGGTTCATTTTGATTAAGTACATTCATCAACGTGACTCAAAGTCCTGTTTTGGGGTATGTTATCGTAATTTACCAAGAAATAGTTACCTCTTCAGGTGTCTATATAATTCAGCAGAACTTTGACATGATTTTTACCTCGTGCAGTAATCATAAATTGTATCTCAACATAGACAAATGCTGCTCTGTTATTTATAATAGGAAAATAAACTGTATCCTTTAATATACTGTATACAGGGTGTTTGTTCACTCGCTGACATAATAAAAACAGTATGTATATTTATGTCAAGTATATCGATATCCTACAAAAAAATATTTTTTTTAATCATGTACATTTTTTTAGAAAAAGTCAACGTTTTTATATTAGATAGTACACATTATGCTGATTAACAGACGTGCAAAAATAAACACTAATATAATTTAAAGGTCGAGTGTATGTTATGCATGTTCGCGTAATGTAAAAACTTTCATTAGGGATAAAAAAATACTTGCACAGCTACTTCTCAGATATCCGATTACAAAATAATATATGAAACAGTTTATCTTTTAATAGCGATTCAATATGTTTTGTTGTTCGTTTGTAATGCACAATTACAGCAAATGTTCAAAATTCTCACTATTCTCTTGAATACATACTCTGGCGCATTGTATAAGTGACTCACGCACACTTTGAAACAAATTGCGTTCACGTATACGATCCGTTTCCACAATAATACGTTCACGTAATTCGTCAATATCGTTGATTTCTGGGATGCATTTGATCTTCCCGCAGCGTTCTCCAGACGGTATAATTGGACACATTAAACTGTCTTCTATGATATCTTCTTCAGCGTCTAATACTCTATTACTTCTGCAACGTCCTTCGCGTCGTTGTGGTTCAATTCGTCGCTGAACTAATTGCACAAAGGTAGCTCTCGCGGGCAATTGTCTGTTTGAAAATTGTTCCGCATATCGTCGCCGAGCTCTTGCAGCATTTTGCCGCACTCACCATACATTAACACCATATCTACTAATTCATTATTATTGTAAGCCATACTCTTGAAAGGACACACACAAAAATAATTAAATAATACAATATCCGCCAGGTACAACTTCAGTGGTCCATACAAATACGAGCACTTAGACTAACAGCTGTTAAATATCGTAATATGATACACTGTAAGCACACTCTTCGTGTTCGAGAGTTTCTTGTTTGCAACAGGTCAGCATTTCTCGTTTAAATAAGCAAAAAATACACACTTACACTATGTTAACAACATTTTTCAATATTTTCTTCTTTTTTTTTTCGCGCTTATTTGAGAACTTTTGCTACGCGAATTTTTGTTAGTACATTCTACATTTTGGGAAATTTACGCTCTCCAAATTAGGAAACCGAGTAATCAAACACCATGTATATAGACAATATATTGCTGTGGCAACATGACTATTTGGAATATGATAATTGTGGTATTGCCATACATTAGGCTTTGCCAAATAAATCATGTTGTGTGCTGTTCCAGCAACATAAATAATAAAGATGATGATATTTTTTATTATCCTTAATGTATATTTTATTTATCTTAACAGCACGTACTTTATAAGTATACGTGAATTCTATCAGTGTATCTAAATTTCTCCTCTCTCGTCAAATCTCTTGTTTTACTTTTGATTGGGATAAGGTTATAGCTTATTTAAATGAAAACCAGAAACCATATAAAACATAATTGTATAATTTATTTAACATTTATTACATAATAGATAGCATCGCTATACTATATTCACCATTTTATTCAAAAGAAACATAATTAAGAGAAAACGTTTGTACCTTGTTCTAGATTGTAACGTTTTATGGTACGAATATATTTTTCTTATACTTAATCAAATAGAAATGTAAAATATTTTCCTGTTTCAAAACAAATAAAATCCAATTAACTTTTGTATACTATTTATATTTTATGCTAGTTCTATTCCATCAGAGACATTATATTCGCACGTAATGCTCTGACAAACTTAGAACTTCGCAATGGTCAATGTTCGGAGAAAAAGCTTGAATCTGATTACTATCTATAACCATTCGCACGTGTTATATCTAGCATCTCAGAGTCCGCTACCCAGAAACACTTTCCTTATTAAAAATTTAATTTTAAGTCATTAATTTATAATCAAAAATCATTGTAAACATTAATGATGCCTAATAAAGTGCCAGAAAATATACATTTGCACGCTATATCCTCTTAACACCCAACACCATTAATAATTTCATTTTTGTAAACTTGAAACTAATGAATGCTTATTACTATTACAGGAAAATATTTATTATCCCTGTTGCACAACGTTATATTGAATATACATTTGCACGTTGTATTCCAATACACGCATAGCCACATTGATAATAAATCTTTGTATCAAACTTACTTTGAATCATTGAAAAACTTCTCAAATTCTGCCATTTGCATCTCCATTATTTTTAAAAAATACAAAGACAATTAACCAAAGAAAATAAATGAATGAAACTTAAATGCAAATAAAAATTAATACGCTAATACAAAAAAAATACACACACACACGCACTTGTTGTCTTTTGACAGTTCCCTCACTTCCAAATGTCAACACCCCGAGAATTGTCCGTTTGCACTTTAAAAGTTTCTCACAAATTGTCCAGCATTTCTCCAACGTAGGTATATTTGTATTAATATAATTCTTCTTTATATTTGTTTATGAATGTATTACCTTCATTACTATTTGCCACATATTTCCTCTTTCCATTGGCTAACACAATTCTTATTTTTGTTTTATGTCCAGCTCTCGGTAATATTGGAAATACATTGTAAATAACAGGTATTCTTTTAATAAGATTACTTGTACTACCATCATCCATTTGGTTTGCCCCTTCATTGCTTCCCTCTATCCAGGACTTTTCCAACGGTGATATATTTATCTGTAATAAACTACAAACCAAGTTTACATTATATTTTCTTTTTGTAGGTCATCAAAACCGTACAAAACCTTTCTACAGCTTATGAAACATAATACTACATAGACGAATTCATGAATGTATTTTATTATTGCCAGCTGTCGTTTATAAAAACACTACTGCAGATTGTATGGTCTCAGAATATCTTTATTTATATCCTTTTTTATTTATTTACTTATATAGTCATAAGTTAAGGTAAATTTTTATTCTTTTTGCATGATTGATTTAATAAAGTTTTATTACCTTATGCACGTTCTCAAGTTTACATAATTTATTCAATTATATTTTTCTCCCGTGCATATCGAATTTTGTTTTCTTCATACAATCTTATTGCATTTAGATGACTAATTCTTATCACACTTCCATCCTTAAGCATAACCCTTTCTCGGTTATTCGCTTTCATTTCTTTTTTATTTTTAAACAACGGTCCATTATTTAAAATGTTCAGTGCAATTCTCACGTATTTTATAAAGTCAGGTTGTTTTTCATTATACACAAACCATACATCTTGTTTCTCTTTTCTATAAAAGAAATATATATATCTTAAATTTTATCTCGTCTTTTATTTTATACCTGTTTCATATCTAAATTGTAAATGTAAATTCATTCTTATGTCTATGTTTTCTCACTTTAAAATGTATGCAACTTAATATACTCATGTTAAATCTTGGAATACAATAAAACATTATTATTGTCTCTTTTCTATTTTATATACTTAAATTAAATCTTAATGCTATTACTATTATCTTACTAATATGCAAGAGACCACGGCAATATGCGTAACTAGTTTGTCATTCATCAACGATCTGAGCATATATCAACTATTACAATTTCTGCGGATAAAATAATTGGTTTTATTATTTGGACTCTAAATGATTTTACTAATTTCCCAAGCGATATGTTCCCTGTTCTATTGCCTCGTTGCAGTACGCACCGATATACATTGTGTGCTCGAACGCAATTGAACAGATAGAAATGATATTTTTGAAACACCTGTCATATAAACTGGATGGCTCCGATCCGATTTAAAACATCGACTACGGCGCATTACTCTTGAGGCATAATTTTAAGGCACTATCAAAAAAAAAACTGTTAGCAGGACCTCTTTTACGGACTACTAACTGGATGCATCGGAGTTGCTCTCTTATTCAAAGCATCGTTATATCATCACTTCGATAACATTTTATTTTTTTCTTCACATATATAGTCTACATATACCATCTGCATAAGCGCAAGCTGCGAATTGGATATTTAGTTTCAAATAACCGAATATTCAACAGAGTTTTAGTTTGTATAATATCGCTGGACATTCATATCTACATCAACAATTGACTTGAGAAAAGAAAATGTATGATATCGAACAAGAACGAAAACACACATACCTATCGTTTTCTAGACTAACACAAATTTTGTCGATGTATTTATTTCTTACCATCATAGGCTTTACGGTAGATTGCATTTATTCAAGAGCTAAAATAAAATAATGGAGATATATCTGTTGTTCTTATATTTTGAAATTAATCTTTGATTTTCTAATATAGTTGGCAATTTATCTTTTATTGTATGTAAACTAAAAACAAAACAGACATTTATGCAAAAGGTCACTGCATATTATAATTTATTAACTAAAATTTTCTATTTTTGATTAATAAGTGTTATTTAAGAAAAGGAACGGATTTCAGATACTACTAATGGTTTTTTAATGTTCATATACTTAATGACTTGTTTATTGTTGGGTAATTATACTCTAAAATTTTGAAGATGTCATACAAGCACAAGAAATGAAGTAATGCATGTCACCACCACAATGCAAATCACTAATGTCAAGATCCAGCCAATAAATATAGCAATATAACTCACCAATATAGCTCAGCAGAATTGTTAAGAATATTATTTATGAGCTACGCCGATAAGTACAATACACAAGTACATACGAAAATAGAACACATGGAAAATCTGCAATTTTGAAAAACCAAGAACGATAATTCCTCCGAATTTGGTTGAGGTTATCCCAGATAATACAGAACTACTCACCTTTATGAGTGCATCAGTGGCTCTGTCGTTTCTAGTTTGTTCTAGAGAAATCAAAAAACTGTGCAATAAATGCGAACAGCTGCTATTCCAACTGCCATTACCAGGTTTACCAATGAAAACCCATAGATTGACTAATATCATACTTATGGTGATTAAAACCACGACTGATGAGAAAATATTAAATCCAATTAGTAAAAATGTTGCTACGAAAATGCCCACATTGTTAAGTACTGTTTATAAAACACGTAGAAAATTGATAAGGGAAAACTTCCACCTTAGTGACATTATCTCCAGAACGCATTAGTTTAGAACTGATCTTGTCCGTCATGTACTGCGAAATTTTTCTAGCGGCTTTTAGACCTTCGTAATAATCACTGGACGTTTTCAATATCATGTGATAGGCCATGAAATATGACGAGCCAACTACCGACATCTGTGTTCTGTGTTTTGTTTGTTTTATAATTTAATCCCTGACCGTAAGCTGCATGACAAGCTTTTACACACTCACTATCGGGTTTATATTGCAAAAAGAAGGAGACGTAATGGGAAAAATCTCCTGCGTCCGGTTTTTTTGTACTTCGGCAGAAGTGGTATGTCACAAAATTTGTAAGCGCAATCTGAAAAAGAAAATTAAATATTCATATAAAAATGTTCTTTGAATAATAAAGTGATATAATATTTTAGATCGCAGGTGAAAATGAATGAAGAGAAATAAATTGCTATTTTTGATTTCATAGAATTTCAAATGAAACAGATTAAATTTAATAATTTATTATATATAATAGTTAAACTTGTTAACAAAATTTATTCTTTAGAATAAAGTAACTTAATTTGTTTGCCTTTGTGTATAGCAGTAAAGGATTACATAATTTTTTAATATCCGTTCTAAATTTTATCCAAATCTATTCTTCAATTCATTTAACTTCGCAATCGTGACCATTTTCATTATTCATTACTTTCGTAATTATTCAGTTGTTCTCCAAATTGGGTAGATTGATATAACTTTTGTATGTTCCCGTGCTTTATTCTCCTTGTTAAATTTACACATAAATTTGTAAAATTCCGAGTTTATTTTAAAAATAAAACGTAAAGTGTTTAACAAACGATTAATTTGGATATATTTGTGGAGTATGCTTATATATAATGTTATTCTCGGCGCTTGCTGTTATATTGTGGTGGGGTAATAATGCTCCTAATGGCGAAATAATGAAGTTTTATTTTTGACATGTAATTTCAAATAAATTATTTGTTATATATATTTCAAGGTTTGTCAGTTGATTAATATTATTTAACACTGCATGTTATATTAAACAATGTTATCATCATTTTAATAATCAGTCTTCATTAAAAGCGTAAAACAGACTTATACAGTATTTTCAAAAAATATTTAATTACGTTAAAGGGGAGTGTAGCTTAAAAAAACTCTATTCATAAAATTTTTTTAACGTTACAACTCTAAAACTAAGCATCGTGTACCTACTACCTACATTTATACTGACGCTAACCGTTGAAATAGTCAAATCAAGCGGGAGGGTCGTTCCACCAAATAAGCCAGTGGTTCCCAAACTTATTTTGCCTACTGCCCACTTTGAGAATAAATTATTTTTTAGCGCCCCCATTTTTTCACCTACTCAAAAACCACTATAACTTCAAATTAAATTAATTATTGTGAGCTATATTAGCGGAGATTAAACATTCATTCTAAACGAGACTTTTACTATGGGTTATAGTAAAAGTCTCGTTTAGAATGAATGAGTTAACTTGAGACCTGAGCGTAGTAGGTAGTACACAACGGCGCTCAGGTCTCAAGTTAACTTTTACGGGCTACACCTGCCAATGAGAATGATTATTGAAACGCAACTTTATAGTATTCAGACAAAGTATCTTTTATTCAAAATTCAAAATAAAACAAACATAATCGATTCTAATATAAAAACTAATGTGAAGGATGAATCTGATGCTGTTTAATAAGTTTGTTGATATCAGGTTCCAATTTACTCAAGAACAGCCGCAAGTCACCACGTTCGGTAACATGCAAACGATTTCTCTTTTTAGTAAGCAGCGTTGCTACAGCACTAAATCCACGTTCACACAAATATGACGATGGGAATGCTATCAAGAATCGTTGAATGATTGACCACAATCCAGGGTACAATTGCGGGATCGGTTTTTGTAGCCAAAATTCTTGGTAGCCATTTTTGAACTTGATTTTTATTTCCTCGTTCGTTGTCAATTCTATAAGTTCTTCTTCCAGATGTGGTGATATTGCTGTGTTGACATTTGAAAACGGATCCAACACCCAGTCTGGTATTTCCAAGTTCAAAATATCCTGGTATCGTTCGGTGAAGTCAATGTGGAGCTTTTCCAAATGTTGGCAGTAGGCAAACAAGTCGTCGTTACTGCAGGATACTGATAAATTCGGAAAATTATGAAACTCACGTCTGCCCATATTCTTTTTGTGTAGAAGCAGTTTGGCTGCGAAAGCAGCAACGACATTTTTTGTTTTAATTAAATTTAGTTCATCGCCTTGCAGTTGGAGATTCATGTTGTTGAACAATTTATACAGGTCTGTCATGTAAGCTATATCATTTTTTGATGTAATGAGCTTGTTGCGCAATTCTGTATCTTTAGTTTCCAAAAACTCTATCACAGAGTCAAACAGGTTGTAAAATCGAGTCAGACAATTGCCTCTTGATAGCCAACGAACTTCGGTATGAAACAACAAACGGTTGAAATCTTCGTCATTAGTAACACAAAGCTGATGAAATAATCTATCATTCAAAGAGCAGTTACGGATTTTATTGACTGCTTTGATGACATATTGCAGTGATTGAAATAGTCGTTCACTTAAATTTCTAGCAACCAAATGTTGTCTATGAATAACGCAATGTACAGCAAGGACATCTGGAATTTTATTTTTTACGTACGCTATGAAGCCTTTATGGCACCCTGTCGTAGCCGGAGCGCCATCCGTAGCAACTGATATAATATTTTTCAAGGGAATCTCTTTCTCATCACAAAACTTTTCCAATGTATTGAATATGGTTTCGCCTTTTGTATCGGTCTCTAAATTTCTAGCAAACAATAGTTCTTCACATATTTTCTCATCTTTAATAAACCTCACATAAGACAGCAACAATGCTTCATTAGTTGGTAAAGTGGACTCATCGAGCTGAATTGAGAATTGACTAGTCCTCAGATGATTGCACAATGATTCTTCTATGTTTCCGGCCATTTCATCAATTCGTCTTTGCACAGAATTATTACTCAAAGGAATTTTTCCGATAATATCTGCGGCCGGTTTATGAAGCACAGTAGTTATTACTTCCTTTGTTGCTGGCAAAATTAACACTTCTCCTATGTTGTGTGGTTTGCCTTTTTGAGCAATTAACAAAGAGATGTTGTACGAAGCTTGAAGTCCGTCGTCATCTTGCTTAGCAGCCGCCGAAAAGAGTTTTGCTACACTTGGCCGAGTATTATGCTTCTTCTCTAGGTCTTGAAAATATGCTACATTCTTGTCTTTCTTATCTGGATGCATTTTATTCAAATGATCTTGAAGTCTTGAAGGCTTCATTGCTTCATTCGAAAATGTTTTTAGGCATAGAAGGCACAAAGGCGACGATGGGTTTGTAGGATTTTCAATGAATCCGAATTTAATATATTCCGCACAGTATTGCCGTCTCTTCTTTTTTACTTCCGACATTGTTTTGTTTTGAGAAATACGTAAGTATAAGTGTTGAACTTAAGTACTGCTTATCTATTACGCGCGAAACCGCAAATGAAAATAAAATAAATATTACGTTGTTTATATAGGATTGCATAAGCAGCACGCACCGACAGGAATAAGACAAACATGTATAAACTCGTTTATCTCATTCGACGCTCAATCGTACTCAACAAGTAAGAACAAGTATTCTATGAACCAGCCGATTGATACAGTTGCCTTTTTATTTGTTTGTTTGTGTCTCTTTTCGTTTCGAAACGGAGCGACCGATTGATATGTTTTTTATTTTATTTATTCAATAAAACAGGACAGATATATGAACTACTCGGAGAGAAATATCGAACCGAGTTGGTTTGAGCAATCTCTTAATTAATATTAGTTGATGTTCACAAGCTGTAGTCGAGAGTAGGGATGGGACATCGGTGGGTAAACATCGATATCAAACATCGATGTTAACATCGTTGATCAACATCGATGGTTGCAAAATATCGACTACCAAACATCGATGTTTTTAAACATCGATAATTATATTTATAGATTTATTTTTTGGCAGTTTAACAAAAACTTTATTATAACTTAATTAATTTACGTCCTTAACAAAATGATATAAAAGATATCACTATTCAAAAATAATAATAAAAGAAATATATACATTTATAATATGTAGTTAACTTTAGAAACTACTCAAAAAAAACTATATAAAAAAACAATATTATGCAATTACGCATGAAACAACCACATGACTTAAATCGTCTGATACTTAAAAAATATATACATTTACGTGTATCAAAGCTTTTTAAGAGAACGATTTTTATTTGGGATTTTATAGTCTTGCATTTTTTTTGACTACGCTGGCAAATACCGAGATACATATGGATAAGGTTTTATATTTCTGATGTGTCATCTTGCATTTAATACGTGTATCGTCGTGTATGATTGTACGCACTAGGGAATTTCCCGAAGAAGTATACATCGGTAATGTCTATCTCCCTTCTTTTTCTATGAAAATACGTTTACCTCCTTCACTTATTCTGCATGCATACATAATTTAACTTTTATTCTGCACATTAAAAGTACTATAAATTTATGTATTTAATTATATATTATTTAAATATTTATACTGAGTAATATTTGAAAGAGCCTAAAATGAAATATTCGAATTTATATGATATAGCACTGTGTAATTTAAATACTTCTTTTATTCGTAGACAATTTTACATCCTCGTAGCCTGTATGTGAGCTGTTAATTTGGAAACATTTTTGTATTTGTCAACAGAGGACGCTGTTTTATTTTGTGATTAGTGCAAATACATTTTGTCAAGCTTAAAAGTTCGATGTTCACTATATTTCTTCTAACATCGATAGTTTATCGATAAATCTAAATTGCAAACATCGATGCAAAAACATCGAACATCGATCCTAAAATATCGATGTTCAATGAACATCGATGTTTATCGCCCATCCCTAGTCGAGAGTCGAGAGCTCAGTCGGTGTCTAAGAGTCCTCCTAGATTCTAGATGAAATTACAAATCGCCCCCTAAGCCTTTACACAACGCCCCCATTTTTTTTCTGGGTCTCTTACCGCCCCCATTTAGACCTGCAGCGCCCACAAGGGGGCGTTATCGCCCACTTTGGGAACCTATGAAATAAGCGATATTTACCTTCTAATACGTACTATGAGGAAGTATTGTAACATTTTCGACCTCGAGATTTTTGTAGATGTCCACGTTTTAAAGTTCCCTGATACCGAAAAAGTGGTTTTTAAAAAATGTCTCTCTCTCTTTACTATGTGTACGTGTGTGTGACCACGGTAATAGCCAAACGGCGATATATATCAATCCCAAGTTTTGTATTTACAGTTATAATCTTCCTCTTGAGATCTGATTAGTTTGTCAGTAAAATCGGTAGACCGGAAGTAGTAGTTTACTTCAGTGAAAAATGCGAGTTTGGCAATATTTTGTCAATTATTGAGTTTAAACAAATTTATAAAGAAGAAAGAAAAATGTACACAAATTGAATATGAGAAAAATTGTATTAAAAAAGTTTTTCGAACTTCCTACCGGAAGTACTCTCTTATACGAAAATTAGTTTTTTGCAAATATCTCGCAAGTCATGCCTTCTGGGCAGGTACATAACGGGTATAAAAAAAAAATTTTTAATGTGTTTTGTACAAACAAATTTTCAAAATTCGGACCAGAAATAACACTTTTACTTTTTTAGAATAACGATTTTTTGCCAATATGTCGTAAATTATGCATTCTATATACAGGGTGAGTCATCTCCGCGGGTAAGGCCGATTATGCCTTTATGAGTACAGATATTTCGAAGCGGCTTTTTTCTTGCGATATGTGCTCCGTAGGAGTACATTTTAAAAAGATGTTGCATTATACAGGGTGTTCCATAACTTGGTGGCTAAGCATAGATATACTTTTTTAAATGGAACACCCTATATATTATTGCATTTTTGTATTCCCCGTATAATTTCTAGTCAAAAAAGATAGTATAGGTCTAAAATCTAAAGTTTTTGACTTATTCCCATTTTTCTGCAAAATTCAATGTTTGTATAAAATTATATTTCTCGAAAACGACGTATTATATGGACACAATTTTTTGTATGTTTCATTTTTTTACAGTTACTAACTGCATGTGCAGAAAACTGGATTAAAATTACGTGACACGTTTTTGTATAAAAATCAATTTTTTCAAACGAAACACCCTGTATATTAGTTCATTTTTGAATTACTTATTTAATTTCACATTAAAAACATGTAAGACGTTAATATTTTAACACATATTTAAAATTTCTATTATAAAATAAATAACAAAGTGCAACAAACTTGAAACTGAAATAAATTTGTTGATTTCTTACTGCTATTGAAAAATACAAAAATTTTGTAAAAAAAACAAATACAATATACATACATATATGAATTTAACAGTTCCCAAAATTATGGAAAATATATGACATGTAACAAAATCATAAAAGTAGGAACAATTTGCTGAAAAAGAAAAGTCTATATCTAGGGTCTTAAGCTGGATTATAAGTCACACTATAATGGTATAAAATATTGTACTTTTCATTGCCATATCTGAGATGATTTAACTTTCACCAAATTCCTGTGGGGTCAATAAAGCCAGATATGTTTACAGAAAGATCATACGTCAGCTGTTTATTAAGAACAATACATGCTTACTAATTTTATATCCTTCAAAGAAGGTTGATTGAGAAAACCTTGTTTCCAAATTGATTTACACGATTTCAACATAATAAATGTTATGTTCTGGAGGAATCAGTCTGAACTTGACACCTTGACAGTGCCTGTAATAATTATTAGTGTAGAATTTAACTGCACGTCAACTTCGCAGGCATATACATTATTCATCTAAACCCAGTTCCGCTAAAAGAATTTAAAGTGTCTGCATATAATCACAACGTAAACATGCCAGCTTCTCTAGAATTTTTTCCATATTTTCAATTTCATATGTAATTTTTCAGTATAGTTTAATATGTTAATGACATATCTAAAGTGAGTCTAAAATATGTTCGACTAAAATGATGTTTTCATAAGGTTCTATTAAATGCAATTATAAAAAGGAAATGAGCAAATGCAAGCATAAATTGCCACAGGATCTTAGAATCTACACGAATGAAGGTAAAGCCCAGAATTATAGAAGAATAGAAAAACTTCACACACAGGCTTTGTGAGAGACGGAAAAGTTAGAATGTAACACTACTAAATATCGAGGAAAACTCTTAGAATAATAATAATAATATTCATGAAAATATATAGCAGAACTACCAATGAAAACCCAAAAGAACAACAAATAAGAATACTGTGACTTACATACCTATGTACATTTATACGTAAAACGTATATACATATGCGCTTTTTCTGTGTCAAATTTTGGGTGTTAGATGTCGCTGTTTTAAGTTTCAAAGCCATTGTCGACAGTCTCTACGTACACTGATGAGGCCTCAAAGGCCGAAACATCGGCGTCTGCGCGTTCGATTGTCGGCAATGGCACTTAATGTATGTGTGTATCCCAAACACATGCATATATGCATATACGTTTTACGTATAAATGTATATATGTAAGTCACAGTATTTATTTACTGCTTGATGTTAGTTTTAACATCCACGTGTTTGCACTTTTCATTTTCGTTTTAACAAATAAGAAGATTTAAATTTAAAGAAGTTAAAGACTTCAGATATCTTAAAGTAAATATAAATAATAAAAACAAGAGAATCATCATAGAAATATAACAAAGAGTACAATAGGCTTATAAAAACTATTTCAAATTTTAGACATTCATGAGAAACAAGAGAAGCAGAAACCAAAATGAAGAATATATAGAACGGTAAGAAGAAGTAAAAGCTAAAATTGTTGCTAATGCCTCATGGTTGCAAGAGTTACTATCCTTTGGAAGTGATTCGGCGTTTTAATCTGACTAAGCAAATGCTTCATATTTATTGTTTTGCTCACACTGCAACTAGATTTTTTAAGTATGAAATTTTATGACAGAATAAGAAGCCCAAGAAATAGATTTCCTTTTAAATAAAAATAAATTAATACGTTAATAATCGACGAAGGAGATACATGTTGAAACTCCATTATATATATATAATAAAACACAAGTGTATAGTTTCAAAATTATTATAATGTTTAACACACTACATACGTTTCGCCACACTGTGGCTTCATCAGGTGGATGAAAATACAATTTCAAAATACAAATTAGCTCCTATATATATCAATACAAATTACAAACATAATCTCATTCTAAGAGGGGGTGGACATGTTTAAATTATAGATTTAGTAGGGGGGAGTTATTTAAATCTAGTTGATCATTTAATATTATACCTAATTTATTACATTTATTAATTTCTAAACTTTTAAGCATATTAAGTTTTTTACTTTTTCCTAAAATATGTAAAGTTGTAAAATTAGTATTGAATTTATGATTATGTTCTAAGTAATGATTAGCAAAAGTTGAGTCTGTCTTCTTATCCCTATAACATCTTTCGTGTTCTTTCATTCTAGTATCGAATGTTCTTCCTGTCTGTCCTACATACACTTTTTTACAGTCTTCACATGTCAACTTGTACACCCCTGAGTTTAATCTATTGTCCGTTTTATCTTTATTGTTTTTTATTGCGTTTTGTAAGGAATTGTTGGTTTTGAATGAAATTGTCTCTTCTCTACTTGCTTTAATTAAGTTCCCTACTGTGTTTGAAATTGTACCAATGTATGTGATGGAATTATAATTGTGCGTTCTATTGTAAGTAAAAATACTGTTAAACATTTTAATAATTTTGAAACTATACACTTGTGTTTTATTATATATATAAATTAATACATTAACTAAAATACATTACGTTAGTTTATGTTATTTAGTAATATACATAAATTAAAAGATGAAATTTAAGTACCCCTTGAATCCTAGCTTCACCTGCATATTTGTCTTAAAACCATATTAGACGAAATACATTTTTCCAGAAATACAAGAACTGAACTTTCATAATCCAACTACGTTGTTAATTACGTTAACTTCTGTATTTTATTAGGAAACTCCGACGTAGATATCTTAATTTGTGTACCAACTTTGATGAAGTTACTTTATAATAGATAATAAACACTATTCTAAATATTTACTTATCTTAAATTGCTAAAGTTTGAATTTTAGAAGATTGTAGGAGGGTTCAAGTGCTTCGATCATTTAAGAATTTATATTTATTATATATGATTAACTGTTTTTTTTTTGTACATGGTTTTCGTGTAAGTAAACACTTTAATTAGTTGTAATGGTTTTTTTTTACAAGTTGATAGTCATTAATAAGCTCACTTTTCATTAGAATGTCTAAGTAGATATGGATAACTTGCATATAATACCTTCAGTAAATGATCAGTGAGTTTATTATTTTTGGTCATTATGTTCCAATTTTTTGTTTTTATTTTATATTTCGTTCTAAATGTTTTGTACTAATGTCATGTTCTAATTAAAGTAAATTTTTTACCGTTTCATTGATGTTTATTTGGCTTCGAAAGGCAAGTGATGTTTCGGTTTCTGCCAAAAAACCACATTAAAATAAAAAATTTGGATTAACAAGAAAACCACTGGAAATAGGTATAGGGAATGTTATAGCAAATCGATGCAGAATGAAATTCTGCATCCGACCATCCAATAAAATACAGGATGTCCCATTTGAAAAAACGAACTTTCTCAACTTTTAAAATGATGTAATTGGTCATTAAATTTTGGATACCCTGTATGCGATAAATTAGTTGTCAATATGGCATTCGAAAGTATCATTCCTGTGCTTCCGTCCACCCCAGAAGCCCTTTCCACCAATCGAAATTGGTTAAAGGGCGCAATGCTCAAAACAGGGCTGCATCTGTCAAAATTTTCAAAAAAATCAAGATATCTAAGAAAAAATTGAAAATAGGTATAGGGAAACCTGATGAAGACCCACTATGAAATTTTCTCAGGAATCCAAAAATGAAATAATAACCGGGTGTTCCATTTAAAATAAGGAAGTTAATGGCGACTTCCGGTATAACCGGAAGTAGTATGATCTTGAAAATATTTTAAAATGAAAGAGAATCTTGAATAACCCTGGAACCCAAAATTTCAGAATTCTAAGTTTTTGCTAACCACGAAAACTTCTAACGAACGGCTCTCGTGGAATACCCTGTATACGACATCTGACATGTTTTTGATGTGAAATTTAATACTAACAATACTACAAAACATTGTATCAATCTAATACGTCGTTTTCGAGAAATATAATTTTATAGAAACTTTAAATTTTTCAGAAAATGTTAATAAGTGAAAAACTTTAGATTTTAGACCTATACTATCTTATTACTTTTTGCCTAAAAATTATACGGGGAATACAAAATGTAATATTATATACGGTGTTCCATTTAAAAAACTCTAACTATGGTCAGGCACTAAGTTATGGAACACTCGGTATGATACAAAATATTTTTAAAATATGCTCCTAATGAGCAGGTATCACAAGAAAAATACTGCTTTGAAATATTTTTACTCGTAAACGCACAATTGGCATTACCCGCAAAGATGACTCAACCTGAATATCTATTAGAACATGAGACACGAGAAAACAGAGAAGGTTAAGGAATTTTGACATGTTCACCAAATCCCGTAAATCGTTTGGTATAAGGTAATAATATCCTAAAAATTGGTATTACAAGAAGAGATTAGCCGGCTATTGGAAGTATTTTTGTGCAGTTTTTAATATTTTTAATAATTGTTCAAGATTTCATAATTCAGCATTGTAGATCAACAAAAACGATTTGCAAAGAGGATTTCCAAAAGTAACTTTGTTCGTTTCGAGATCTTTGGAAACTAAATTGGTTAGAATGTGTGTGTTCAATAAACAGCTAATAGACAATTCTTCAGTTAAAGCAGCCGTGATTATGCATAGTCAATTGGGTTACTAGTTAAATTCTTTGGGATTTTGCCATGTGTTCTTTCTGGACATTTTCATACATTGTGAAACTAAACAGTGGAGTGTTGTGAATGGCAACATGATATCTGGCGGGACTCAAACAATATTTCGTTTTATTATGTTACATTTTATAAATCTTGCAATTTTTAGGTACCGGGTAATTCATATAAATGAAATAATTTTTTGTTGAAATTTCTAGGGGATATACATAATACAGATATAGAATTATGAAAATAAGAAAAACAAAATATAATTTGTTATTGTATAAGTGAAAATTTAACTTTCCTCACTTAATCAAATACAAGATCGTAGGCGTTCACTGTAGTCGTTGATATATTTTTGATTCCTGGGGTCAAACCGCGCCGTCGTTCTCTGCTTCTACTGCCGATGTTTCGTCTATTATCCTAAGACACATCTTACGGCTTCTACTACTGTGATAACCTGAAACAGACAGTCTCTTTCAGTATAGTGGACAAAACGTCGGCTGTAGAAACAAAGACTACGACGCGGTTTCAACCCAGAAACCAAGAAGATATAAAACATCAAACCTTAGTATTTTTTTGTATTCATTCTAATATATGAACATAAATAAATATTGACCAAGTCTTTATTTCAACGAATAGAACCATTTCTATACAAAGAAGTTAAAATAATGATATTTATCAGATGCCAGATCATTTTCAATCACAAAATGTTGTAGATGTTGATGAATTCCATCACTTTTGTTCAGATAGTCATGTTAATTAAATCTGTATGCGTCAGTGATTGGTGGTTTACCCTCTATCGCTTGGGTAGCCCCGGTAGACACTGTCTGGTAGCCGCTAATCGCTCTCAGCAGCACTCTTCTCTGGAGTTTTTCCAGTTGTTCTTTTTGTGCATTTTTGGTCAATGCACGTGCCCAAACCTGTACTGCGTACATCATCTGAGACTGTACTACACCATAGAGGATCTCCCTACGACTGCTTGTGGGTTCCCCATCATTAGACATGATCCTGAGCAGTGTAGAGTCTACCCTTTCCACCACTCGCTTCACGTGTGACCGGAACGTTAATCGATGGTCCAGAGTGACTCCGAGGTATTTCAACTCTTTCCCGGGGGTGATCTGTTCCCCTATCACCCCGAGCTGCATGTCACCCTGCCTGTAAGGCCCCTTGAGGATAACAGCCTCTGTCTTTTCCGGGGCAATCTGCAGGTCAGTTCCCATCATATTTTCCACTATTTGCTCTACCGACTTGTTTACTTTGAGCACGAGCTCCCTCTCATCTTCGGCTTCTACTATGAGTGCGAGGTCATCGGCATACGATATCGTCTTGGCTCCATCCATAAGTTGCACGTTTAGGATCTTGTCGTACAAAATTAGACGATATTAGACGATACTAAATAATATAATTCCACATTATTTCAAGAAGCACATACAAATTAATGCAATAGTTTCAGAAGTTTTTTGCCAGAAATTCATTTGAAAGACATCAAATTGTTTGTTTGTGTTTTTATACGCTTTCCTTGCTCAACATCATATTTTTTATGTAAATCTGCAAATCCAATGATGAACGCATGAAATTACAACTTTTCCAAATGCTGAATTCAATAAAGAAATGTTTTTCGTTATATAATAATTATAGTTTTTATTTTAAAACAGAAGTTATATTTAAGTTTTGTACTTATCTGTCAGTTCTAATTTTATCAAAAAACACATTCTGATTTAACGCGTGCGCAAAACAGACTAGGTCATATACTATATCTTTCTTAGTTGGGAAGAAAGATAACAATATGAAGATACAACACAAGCATTATATTTATGCCAGGTGCAAAAGCCCAACCATATGTATAATTTTTTCGAAAATACTGAAAAATTGAACTGAACGAGGCTACCATTTATTTGTTACGCATGATCATGACTACTATCATGACTTTAGTCATAAATCATGATTGTTTGTTTTGGAGATCTCATACTTCTGTATCCTGTATTTTCGACAGTTAGAATGACTAAAATTTACTTAAACCCTATATAATTCAGTTCTTATAATAATCTGAAGAAATAATTATGATAATATGTTTATTTTGGAAATGCCCTTGTAAAACGTAAACGATACCTAAGAATGGGGTTGAGCTTAATGCGTCTGTATATTTGCGTATCTTTATAAGCATTATCAAATTTAGGTCAGAACTGTTTTTGCCCTCTTTGGGATTTTGTATGTCTATTTAAAGCATTTCCCTTCGAGGAAAACAAATATTTACGTGGAGACGTATATCGGGGTACATGAACGTATCGAGAGCCCGATGGCGCAAGTGTTATTAACTATTTTACATATACAAACAGACGTAGACCTAATGTTTAGTTGTTGCGAGGACAATGTAAATTCCATTACAGGGCTTATTCGATTACAGAAATTGTGTTACAACGTAGTCAGAAAGCTTATGCATGTGGATTTATAATTGAATATCGGCGAAGTTTCGCGCGCTCTGAGCATTGTTACTTGGAATTAAACACATCATTCGACTTTAAGAATAAACACTTGATTGTTAAGCTGAGTGACGTTTCTAACAGATTTATGTGCTGCATTGTTTCAATATACAAATATGAATGGCGCGATTTTTTAGCAATTCAGTAAAAACTGTAAAATATAAATATATGATTTGGAATTAAATCATACAGTACCAATTCTTCCTAGTTTTTATTAAAAAAAAAATGAGGTGTGGCCACCACACGACTTTCTTCTACGTATGAACGTTTCTAACTATACAATTTTAAGAATGTTTTTATACAAAAATTATTCAAAATCTTATTCTAAGTAGTTCTATTCTCTTAATAAATCTCTATAGAATGCATACTTTGCAAGATATTATCAAAAAAGTGCTACTCGCTAAGAGTAAAAGTGCTGCTTCCGGTCCGAATTTTGAAATTTCATATAAACGAAAAATATTGCAAATATAGTTCTAAATACTTTTGTACTCTAGATAAATATATATAGAATGCATAACTTACGAGATATTTGCAAAAAATCGCTATTCGATAAGAGTAAAAGTGGTACTTCAGGTCTGAATTTTGAAATTTTCTTTATACAAAAGGTATTGAAAATTATGTTTTAAATACTTTTATACTCATAACATACCTGTCTAAAAAGCATGACTTGCGAGATATTCACAAAAAACTGATTTTCGATAAGAGTAAAAGATCTACTTTCGAAAAACTTTTTTAAGACAATTTGTCTCAAACATAATTTTAAGTACATATGAATTCTTTATAAATTTGTTTAAACTTAGTAGTTGACGAAATATTGGCAAAATTCGATTTTTTCACCGAAGTAAACTGCTACTTCCGGTCTACCAATTTTACTGAAAAACTAATCAGATCTCAAGAGAGAGATTATAGACGTATATACAAAATTTGGAATTGATAGCTATAGCGGTTTGACCGCTATCGTGGTCACAGACAGACACACAGACAGACAGACACACAGACATTTTTTAAAAACCACTTTTTAGTTATCAGGGGACTTCAAAACGTGGACATCTGCAAAAATCTCGAGGTCGAAAATTTTCATCATCACAATACTTCCTTATACTACGTATAAGAAAGTAAAAATATTTAATATGTACTTAGTATTCGGTTTGTGTAGAACCAATGTATTTTTGAATGAACTTTATGGATATTTCACATTTTAAGTTTTCTCAAATGCTCAATTTTCGACGGACCAAAGGTTTTTGAAATTTCAATAAAACACCAGCACTGCTGCATTTAAATACTTTAAGACTACACCTTCAAATAACTTTTTACACCGACTGCTTTCTTTGCAGTAAATTACGTTGTTATGATTGATGGTGATGGGAAACTGACGAAAAATGTCTTTTTTGTGAATTGTCTATAAACTGAATGATTTAAATTCTCTTCTTTGCATAACACAGTAAAAAAAGTTTAAAAGAACTAAATTGCTTCCATTACAACAAATATTACTATATATATTTGTGGGAATATCTAAGGAAATTATATGATAACGATGTTCAAATGCACAAAGTTGGACATAAATTCCAATGATTTGCTTAATAATGTATGTAATGTATTGTATTTGCTATATAAGAGTTGTGTGTAATAAAAATCAGGAAAATACGCTTTTTAACTTGAAGAAACAAATTGGGTGCGATAATGGTACAATATAGATTAAAAGAAATTAAAATCTGACACCAGGAGTTGGCAATAATATATAGATTTGTGCTAAATGTAGTTAACCTTAAAAGTAACATTATGCTAAATTTCATAGTTATAAAATATGAAAATGTGCAGTGACTCCACGCAACACACAGCGAGTCGATGACATCATTCGTGGTGACCGCCGGATGACTACAAATGAATTGCATCGCTTTCTCTCGCTCAGTAAAGGGAGCGTGATGACGATTATTCAACAGCTGAGGTATTCAAAAGTTTGAGAAAGATGGGTACCAAAGAATGTAGACTGACCAGAATAAAGAAGTAAGAGAAACAATAGCCTCACAACACTAGCAGTGCTCCTGTTTGGAGAGAGATGAGAGTTAATTTCTTTTAACCTGAATCAAAGAGGCAGTCAATGGAATGGCATCACACAAATTCACCGAGAACGAAAAAGTTCAAAATTGTGCGATCGGCAGAGAAGTGTTCTAGGATGCAGAGAGTGTGTCCAATACGTCATAAGCTTCAAAAAGCTTAAAGCACGTCTTCAGCAGGTTCGCCCAACGAAAACTATGGCAGCTGTTCTTCTTTTGCATAACAATGCAAGAACACAGACCAGTCGTCATATCGCTGAAGAGATTGTGAAAATTGAATAGGAAGTTTTGCCTCATCCCCCATACAGTCCTAACCTGGCATCATCAGATTTGCAACCCTTCAGATCGCTAAAAGAAGCTTATCGTGGGATTCACTTTGAAGATGAGGAGGCCGTGAAAACGTATGTGCGTCAATGGCTTAAAAAGCAACACTGTGCTTTTTATTACACTGAGATACATGCCCATAACTGTGGAAATAGACGGAGATTATTTTGAAATGTTACCAACTAATCATCAATATTGTGGTTTTCAATCAATGTAATTAAATTTAAATTTCATGACAATTAAAAGAAGAAAAAATAGAAGGCATAAGTTATTGACTGACCCTAGAATTAATAATAATTAAAATTAATTTACTGTTGGTAATTGCTGACGATAAAAAAGCTTTGGCATGAAAATGCAAAAAAGAAAAGAAAATTGGAAGCCAGTTAGTGTAGGTGGCTCCCACATTCATCTGCTTCAAACTCTCGGTTTCTTCAGTACAACTCGGCCAAAGTGCGTGTTGAAATTATAATATGTGTAATATAAATCTTACCCTTAAGAATCCCTAACTTCAAAAACCTATTCATGTCCATAGTGTTCAGCAACAGTAGTCAGCTGTATTCCATACTGTGTAAATGCCAATGTCAGTCAGGCATACTAGTAAAACATTTGTATAATAATATAGTAACCACTCGCACTTAGTAGTTTCCATTTTCATTTTTTTGCACATTACGGTTTTATTAATTTCTATACATTGTCATTCATGTGTTATTTTCGCACAGACAGGCATTGCCTACAGTGTAGTGAAGTTGTTTTTTTTTGTCTACAATAAATTGTGGAATTACCAACAGAAACCACAAATTAGCTCTTGATTTTTATATTTCTCATTTTCTTCTTTTATATTTTATTAACAAAACCTCTACGCCAAGACGATCCCTTTTATACGTTTCTTTCCTGACTACGAATAATTTAATGTGTTTATAATATAATACTTGTATATTATATACTGTTTTTAAACTGACTTCTTCATGCAATTGCCTTCACCATAACTAACCAAAGGACAACAAGTTCGTTGCCGAAAGCGGGTCACTATTTTTACGTTGGACATTGGAAATAGTCCTAATAACAGCTTAAATAGCATACTATTGCCCACAAAAATATCTCGTGTCCATAATCTCTAATCGCGTACCATGACAATGCTTTTTCAGTTCCGCAAATATCCTTAATTCCGTAGAAGTAATCATTGGTGTGATCGTAGTCGTTCCTTTATTTCGACGAATTCTCTTGGCCTAACAATGTGATCATTCAAGATGAAGTAATTGCCGAAATTTATCACAATAACAAAGAGCCATTATGACAGTCCAGGAACAGAAAGACGTGTGAACGGTAATTGGTAGACGGGAGCTTTATTTCTACGGAATAAAATCTTTCGGAAACGATCGTACTACGTACATTCGATTCGGGCGATTAATAGCAATGACAAATAGGATTGTATTTATCTGGAAATGTTTTGTCACGAAAAGGTGGCTGTCTGCGGTGGATTCTGTTAATGAAAAGTGCTTATATTAATTACCTCGAATTTGATATTCATATTGACATTAATCATGTTATTTTGATTATTTCAAATGTGTTGTTATAATTGCAACCATAAAAATGTTTCACATCTGAGAAGTTAAAATTATTTTCAATGATATCCACATCCTTTTTCATACTTAATTTTATTTTAGGAAACCAATCTGCAGGTATTTAAATATAACTTTCGTACCGGTGAATTGAGCTATAAACAGAAATTAAAATTTGTCGACCACAGTATATGTAACGTTTTGTTTAAAAAACTGTATTTTAGGTCCTGTACACCCGGGCGTCTTGAGGGAAATATGACTCGTACCTGTGACATATTAAGTTTCTAATGAGGTAGTTTACACGGTTCACCGTTGCGTGTTTTGTAGGCACATATATGGAGTGCGCCGCAACATTTTTTGTTTTTGGGTGACCAAAACTGCTGACGTTACATTATGATATCGGCTGCTATAAAACGCCGTGTGTGAAAGATCTCCAGTAGCATTATGGATTTGATAAATATAATAATATTTACCAGAAAAAAGAAATGAGGTGTGGCCACCACACGACTTTCTTATACGTATGAGCGTTTCAAATCATACAATTTTAAAAATTATTTTATACAAAAATTATTAAAAATCCTATTCTAAGGACTTCCAGTTTCTTAATAAATCTCTACAGGATACATACTTTGTGAGATATTTGCAAAAAAATGCTACTCGCTAAGAGTAAAAGTATTACTTCCGGTCCGAATCTTGAATTTCCATTTATACAAAAAATATTCCCATCCAACTCTAAATACTTTTATACTCTTGACAAATATATACATATAGAATGCATAATTTACGAAATATTTGCAAAAATCGCTATTCGATAAGAGTAAAAGTGTTACCTCCGGTTCGAATTATGAAATTTCGTTTATACAAACAATATTTCAAATCCAACTCTAAATGCTTTTGTACTCTTGACAAATATATACAGAATGCATAATTTACGAAATATTTCCAAAAATCGTTATTCGATAAGAGCAAAAGTGTTACTTCCGGTCCGAATTTTGAAATTTTTTTCATACAAAAGGTATTGAAAATTGAGTTCTAAATTTTTTTATACTCGTAACGTACCTGTCTAAAAAGCATAACTTGCGAAATATTTGCAAAAAACTGATTTTCGATAAGAGTAAAAGACCTACTTCCGGTAGGAATTTCGAAAAACTTTTTTAAAAAAATTCTTCTCAAATTTCATTTTGAGTATATATGAATTCTTTACAAATTTGTTTAAACTTAGTAGTTGACGAATAATTGGCAAAATTCGATTTTTTCACTGAAATAAACTACTACTTCCGGTCTGCCGATTTTACTGAAAATCTAATCAAATCTCAAGAGGGAGATTATATTCGTAAATATAAAATTTGGAATTGATACCTGTAGCGGTTTAACCGCTATCGTGGTCAGAGAGAGAGAGAGAGAGAGAGAGAGAGAGAGAGAGAAATTTTTTAAAAACCCTTTTTCGGTATCAGGGGACTTCAAAACGTGGACATCTGCAAAAATCTCGAAGTCGAAAATTTTCATCATCACAATACTTCCATATACTACGTATAAGAAAGTAATTAATTTACATATTTGAAAGATGGTTTTATGACTCCATGATATTCTTCTTTCTTATATATCGATCTCCGATCCAATATATTTTTTGAAATCAAGCATATGCCATTACATTACTACTTGACAACATAATTTATTACTTCCATTGAGCATAAAGCTTCTCTTTATGAGGACAGTTTTAGGTAAGTATATGACTAGAATAACATAAAACCTTCAAGACATCAATATCTCTACTGAAAAAAATATTTACTATTTAAAAATTGTTATAATGTAACTCTCTCTTTTTTATGTTTATCTTACTAATACATCAAGCATAAAAATATTATTTACTAAAGCAAAGTATACGCATGCAGTCATCTTGTCTTCAAAGTACGCCAGCAATGGGTTTCACGATGTAGAGAAAATTGTCAGAAAATCCTTATTGCTTGTCCAGTTCCAAATCAAAATTCTAAGTGGACATTTTTCGACATTTACCGATACAATTTCAAATACGTAAGTCACAAACATGACTGACGATTACATTTCAACGGTATAACACCAAGGGAAACTTTTGTTTGAAAGCTATTACTAGTACCCAGTGATCGTCATCAAATAAACTTTATAGAAATAGTAAACAATTGTACATAAACTAACGAGAAGTGGAAATAAGGCGAATTTATAAAGTAAACCATTAAATAATATTGGGAATTTACATTTTCTGCAAGCAAAACCTTAATAGTATATTATGCAATGAACATTTAATGATAGCTATTAAGACACGAGTAAGAAAATTACAATACGAGGCGAAGCCGAGTATTGTAATGGTTACGAGTGTCTTAGTAGCCATTAAATGCGAGTTGCATACACTATTTTTTCTACGACCCCATAATAAAACATTATTTTTTGAACATTCTATTTCATAAATTGAGATTAAAATTTTCCATGCACCTTTGCGAATTTAGCTGGTAATAAATTGTTCGTGGTTAGTAAGGTTTGTTCCATATTTTCTGGTGGACTCAAATTTTACATTTTACTGTTATTATCTCTTATTTTTACTGATTATATTTTCAAAAAAGCACAAATTTTAAGTACTTACTTGTAAATTGCAGAGAACTGTCACATTTATTTAATTTGTATATCTGTCAGATATGCAGTCGCCATATTGAATATTGTTTGAATATTGGAATGTCGCGTTTCTGTTGGATACAAACTTGTATCGTAATGAAAAATCTGTAATCCTATTGGATATAAACTTCTATCATAATGAAAATCTGTATCGTAATGGACATCATTAAAGTACAGGTTCGGCATATCTAATAATACAGTTAAAGTATTGGAGTAGAAAAACTTCTTTATCATTAAGAAAACCATTATATAACGCAAAACAAACTATCCAAGCTTTACCGTAAAGCTATTAAACGGCTAACTTTTAATTTTAACTTCTTCTGAATACCATTCTTGATTTATGGAAAATTGCTAACTTAATCGAAGCCTACGAAGTTGCGTGCACTTCAGCCAAAGAACGTCTTCTACAAATGACGAAATTATTTCATAAATCATTTTTTTTGCATGCTGTAACATGCCTATAATATACAAGAATTTTTCTTTAGGTAGAAGTCTCAAGTGCTGGTTAGACTGGTTTCAATACGTAGCTGCTTATATTTTTCTAAATTCAGTTGAAATAAAATCAATAACAATTGGCGCTTAGATTTAATTAATATAATATATAAGAGAAACTTGACAGACAATTACGTCTGAAAGATCATAGTTGTTTGTTAAATTAATTAGCGCTAGATACCATCAAAAGGAATAGCTTTGCCATATATATAATCAATATACAACCACATTAAATTTCACTATAGAAAAAGACAATATGTTAAAAATATTGAATAAGAGGTAACATATATTAATATTGATTTTCAGCAAGTTATATTTAATTTCAAATTAAAGGACTTACATTTTCAACAAGAAAGTAAGTGTTATTTTAGATATAGAAAAAAATAAATTTCAATATAATACGGGGGAAACGGTTTAAGGAAGCAATATTGAAATGATGATACGCAAGGAACTGAATATCTATCTCCTACTACTGCCATTAATATCCTCCTTTGCAATTCGTTTCGAAGCTGCGACCCATTTCTTTTTTCGTGATGTTTCGTTATGCCGTAGAGTTGGTAGAGACAAGTCGACAATTGAAAATTGAAAAGAAAGAGAAACAACTTAAAATCCAAATCTTCGACGTGATCGCTAATTCAACTGGAAAACTAATCTGTTTTCCTTGTGTAAGTACCAACTTTGAATCTCGAAGAAGTTAACAAACATAACAACATTAAATATACTTTATAAAAAGATAAAGACATTTTGTTAGGATTAATATTGTAAAAATACAATATTTACAAAGAACTTTTCGAAATCCGACAACGCTGTTCGTTAGCAACAAAATCCCATTCTATACGTACAACATTGAAGAGTATGTTACGAAAAACGGTAACTACCCTAAATGGTTTTATTAAGCGGACCCCTTTTTCTAAATATAGGGATCATGATAATTATGAACACTTAATTAGTGTATTCACGTAAAATATTCTTCAAGGATGCATTTCATTCACAACAAGAAACAATAAAGATTTCAGATTAATTAAAATTGCAACAAACCATGTTTCATACTTACGTGTATCACAACTGTCCGACTTCGCCATTGTTCGTACTCTATAATATCGTATACATCATCACAAAACTGTTGGGCGCCATTTGTGCAATTCTTTGTTTGCAAATGCATATTTTTTAAAAATTGTGGAAGATTGCTTTACCGAAAAGATAATAATACCATTAGCTGGAAAAGAATAGTGCCTCACGCCTTTAAATTATTTACATATTTAAACCTTCTTGGTTTTTGGGTCGAAATCCCATCGTAGTTTCTACTTCTATTACCTACACACGTTGCGTTATTCGTTCACTACGCTAATTTGAAACAGACTGTATTCCGACTAGTAGAAAAAGCTATGGAGATGTCCTTATGGAAAATTCAAAAAACGTATACAATGGAATTATTTACAATTTAATAACATTAGATAACACCAAAACTCACACCTAAGATGCTTTGAATAGCAGGATTAAAACATAAATTTAGTGAAAAATTCGAAAGCGCCGGTTGAAAACTATCAAGTTTAGCTATAAATGCTTTTATATTCATAATAAATCTCTATGCAGTGCATAATTTGCACATGTTTGCAAAAAAAAGTGCTATTCGATAAGATCCGAATTTAGCAATTTTTTTATACAAATATTTTTTCGTACCTACCTGTAAAGGAACCTGTAATACATAAAAAAACTGCTATTGCATAAGAGTAAATGTGCTCTTTCCGGTCCGAATTTTGACATTTTCTTTTAAAAATTATACAAAATAAGCACTAAATACTCTTGTACTCTCAATACGTCTGTCTAAAAAGTATGACTTGGGAAAAAAAGTGCTTTTCGCTCAGAGTATAAGATTTACTTCCGGTAGGAATTACAATATTAATTTTTTTTATACAAAAATTATTGAAATTCAATTTTATATACTTTTATACTAATACATTTTTATAGAATATTTAAGTTGCAAGATACTTGCAAATAACTGCTACTAGCTAAGAGTAAAAGTGTTACTTCCGCTCCAAATTAAAAAAAGGTATATAGAAAGTGATCAAACTAGAATATTAAATACGTTTGTACTCTTGATAAATCTGTATACAATGCATAATTTGCGGTAACAGAGTACATCAAACCGTAAACATCTGCAAAAGTCTCTGGTCGAAATTTTAACCATCACAATACTTGAATACTTCCTTATACTAAGTATAAGAAAGTATAACGTGCAATAACAACGATATAGTCTGCAGATATTTAAATCGTTAATATCTCTTCTTATATTTTTGAAAAATATATTTAGCTTATTTAAAACTGCGTATCCCATTATTTGAGATGCTATATGAAGCAGATTGTATATTTTATGTGTGTTTCTCTAATTAGTAAGACAAAAGCAATAAATAAATATAAATTTTGTTGTTCTCAAGGCAAGATTCCCAGCGACATTGTGTGTTACTACCACCAGACGTTGAAGTAATACAATTTATGAACTGATACGTATTAATTAGATTATTATTGCCAAACTTACCTCAACGTAAACGTGTTTGTATAAATCTAACATAATCAGGGGCGTAAAAAAGGTCTTATGGTCCGAAGCGTTATTCTAGCCCGATGCGTTTGCAAAGGATTAAGAAAAGGTAGTAGGGCCGTAAAAATAAGTTAGACCCGCCATATATAGATACATGTACGAGTATATTACTCACAGATTAAGTTTTTGTGTAAAAATTTATATGTACATCCATTATATCAAGCTATGAAGCTGCTGTGCTTACAAGTTAAGTGCGTTGCTGTAGCAAATGCAAAGCATAGTTACAAGAAAGTGTCCTAAATTTAATTATACTTTTTTAAATATACAAATAAAATAAAATTTAAGCTATAAAGATCCCCCCTTTGATTTCTAATATTTTCAAATTATCATATATTACTAATTATAATATATTAGAAACATTTCTAAATAAAAATATTAAGGGTACTTACACCTTTTTCTTGGAGGATACTTATATCTTTATATTTAAAACCTGCACATTTACAACTTTATAAGATTCTTATGTTTTAATATTCCCCTTAACTAAAACGAATTTTCTTTAAGATTAAAGTCACTTTATTATTCAAATTCGCGGAACACACCATTCAGCATTAAAACTTCATTGATAATACAATAGGACTCCGTGCAAAACATTTCTCGGGAAGTTGAACAAAAGTTTCTTTTTGTGTTCACTGTGAAGCAACATCATCGCAGATTTTGCACGGTGAAAAACAACGCTTTGAGTGGTGGTACTTTTGTGAGAGGACTCGGCATTGTTTCAGCGTCTTTTTAATAAAAGTTGACCTGAAACTGAAACCACTGCACGTGAGGCGCGTGAGAGCCCTTTGAAAAAACTGCAAGGCCACTTGATTTGTCAGATAACCTTGACTGATTGCATGTGTGTAAAGTGTCAGAAGTTATTTCTGATTAGCGTCTACTTGGAGCGGATGATACAAGGCTCATTAACTTTAGATATTCATTTTAGATAAAAGTGTTACAGCTTTTTTTCAATTTCTTCAAATCAGATTGTGTTTTGTTGTATAAGCAAGATTATACATACTTCAATTACCACATATAGTTTGATAAGAAATTGACAAAAGCTGTTATTTTAATATATATATTTACCGGATACATGATACACAGCGTTCATTATCATCACGTTTCAAGTGAACTAAAAAAAATATGTTTATATTTTTATTATAACCTAAGTAACAAACATTTTTTTAGAACCAGTATTCGTTAAATGTGTTTTCGGTATCAATTATAATTATGTGCCGTAATTTTTTATAAGGGTACAAGGAACCCTTATAAAAAATTAAATTGATTCATGCATTGCGATTTAGATATTTCATGTTATTAAATCGACAACTTCCAAACGTCTTAATTTACACAATAATTATAATTTTATAATCAAGTGCAAGTATACGATTGCCAATATGAATTGTATATATGCTAACTACTAATTAGTACCTGAAAACTACACAGAAATAGGGTCTTTTACTTCCTTATACGTAGTATAAGGAAGTATGATGAATTTTCGACCTCGATTATTTTGCAGATGTCCACGTTTTAAAGTCCCCTGATACCGAAAAATTGGTTTTTGCAAACACCTCTCACTATGTGCATGTTTATGTGACCTAGATAGCGGCCAAACGGCTACAGGTATCAATACCAAAATTTATATTTATGAGTATAATATTCCTCTTGACATCTGATTATATTATAATGAAATAAGCTTCACAAAAAATGAAAGAAAGAAAAACAAATATTGGCGCGACGACGATAAAAACACACCCATAAATCATCGACATGTGTATACTGGATAGGCGGCATTTCTCTAGAAGGCTCCCGGCCTATCCAGTATAAGCACGAAGTTTCTGGCAACTTCTACCCCTTTTTACGATGCCGATATAAGAACAGCTGGAGCCGGAATTCATTGATTGATTCAGAAGTATTCGTACGACACAAAATAAATATAGTGCAATAAAGATATAAATATTACCGTGTCATGTAAATAGTAGTAGTGAATAGATACGTGTGTTAATTTTAATTTATTAATAGTGCATTACATTTATTTCACATTTTTATATTTTGACTAGTTTTATATTTTTATATTGTAATTAATTTTACGTGTGTGAATATACAGACTGTTTTAAATAAATAAATTGCACGAGTTGTTTATTTAAAACCCGAAAACGCAACAAGATTTTCAATAAAATCAATAGACCGGAAGTAGTAGTTTACTTCAGTAAAAAAATCAAAATTTACCCACATCTTGTCAACTACAAAGTATAGACGAATTTATATAGAATCCAAAATGTATTAAAAAGTGAATTTTAGAACGATTTTATATCGAAAATTTATTTTGCAAATATTTCGCAAATTATGCATTCTGTACTGATTTATTTGAAACAGATCGAGTTGGAATAATTTTTATTTTCTTATATATAGTATAAGGAAATATTGTGGTGATGAAAATTTTCGACCTCGAGGTTTTTGCAGATGTCCACGTTTTGAAGTTCCATGATACCGAAATCGTCGTTTTTAAAAAATGTCTGTTGGTCTGTCACTTTTTAGACAAGTACGTTACGAGTATAAAAGTATTTGAAACATAATTTTCAATATCTTTTGTATAAAAAAGATTTCAAAATTCAGACCGGAAGTACCACTTTTACTCTTAGCGAGTAGCACTTTTTTACTTTCTTATTTATAATGAAGTATTATGATGATGAAAATTTTCGACCTCGAGATTTTTGCAGATGTCCACGTTTTGAAGTCTCCTGATACCGAAAAGCAGTTTTTAAAAAATGTCTGTGTGTCTGTCTGTCTGTGACCACGATAGCGGTCAAACCGCTATAGCTATCAATTCCAAATTTTGTATTTACGTGTATAATCTCCCTCTTGAGATCTTATTAGCATTTCAAAAAATCGGTAGATCGGAAGTAGCAGTTTACATCGGTGAAAAAATCGAATTTTGCCAATATTTCATCGACTACTAAGTTTAAACAAATTTTTAAGGAATTCATACGTACTTAAAATTAAGTTTAAGACGAATTGTCTTAAAAAAGCTTTTCGAAGTTCCAACCGGAAGTAGGTCTTTTATTCATATAGAAAATTAGTTTTTTGCGAATATCTCGCAAGTCATGCTTTTTAGACAAGTACGTTACGAGTACAAAAGTATTTAGAACATAATTTTCAATATCTTTTGTATAAAAAAAATTTCAAAATTCAGACCGGAAGTACCAATTTTACTCTTATCGAATAGCGATTTTTTGCAAATATGTCGTAAGTTATGCATTCTATATATATTTATCAAGAGTACAAAAGTATTTAGATCTGGATTTGCAATATTTTTTGTATACATGAAATTTCAAAATTCGTACCGGAAGTAGCACTTTTACTCTTAGCGACTAACACTTTTTTTTGAATATCTTGCAAACTATGCATTCTATAGAGATTTATTAAGAGAATAGAAGTACTTAGAATAAGATTTTGAATAATTTTTGTGTAAAAAAATTCTTAAAATTCTATAATTTGAAACGTTCATACGTATAAAAAAAGTCGTGTGGTGGTCACACCTTATTTTTCAAATATCTTGCAAAGTATGCATTCTATAGCGATTTATTAAGAGAATAGAAGTACTTAGAATAAGATTTTGAATAATCTTTGTATAAAAAAATTCTTAAAATTCTATAATTTGAAACGCTCATACGTATAAGAAAGTCGTGTGGTGGCCACACCTCATTTTTAATTTTAAAATTCGGACCGCAAGTAACACTTTTACTCAAAGGTTTATTTTATTAAGAAATACAGAATTTACAGTTTAATTTGGAACAACTTCTGTATACACATACTTTTTTTTAAAAATAGGTATTATGTAACTAACAATTCATGTATGGCAATAACAATTAGCAATCTGAAAGACCGAGTTCTACCTTAAGAGACAGTATTTCAGTTGTGAATTCTTTAAAAAGATTTTCTTGAAAATTTATCGCTAAAACTAAATATACAAGCAAATCACAAACAAGTCAGAACCAATCAAATACTGTAAAATTAATCATTATAATTTCTCACAACCAATCAATGTCATCTAAAATTTATTATTTTGGTATCTACAATCGAAGTAAATTCTTATAACATTAAATAAAATTATAAATAAAAATATCGTACATTCCATAATAATCGTTAACTCTATTTTATAAACGTTTAAGCCTCAATAAAAAATCAAAATTTAAATGAATATATTTGTTATTTTTGTATTATTAATTTTATGTTTTATGGAGTAACTTATTGCCTGTGTATGCCGTGCTTAAGCCGTGCGTAATGATGTATTTAGACATTTGAAAGTACTATAGATTTTTATTCTTTTAAAGCTTATTATACTTGTAGGCTATAAATTAATCCCCTAAAATAGTACAAAACACGTTGTGCGAGTAGACTAATAATGTTAACAAGCCGGAAATATCAAAGAATTTATACAATAGAACTGAGCCAGCAAAGTTTTTCATACTTTAATTAAATCTTTTGTTGTTTCACGTATAGTTAGCGATCTCCCTAGAAAACCAATTAAAAAAGTCCGCCAGTATTTTTAACGAAAACATTCGTAACGTAGTTGGTTTCAAGAAAGTTTTGTTTTAAAACTCATATTTCTTTAATTTAATATATATATATTAAAATAATAATATTACAGGAATTAAACACTTCAAACATTCCTCTTCCCAATACAATGCCTTTGAACAAATGCCGCTGTCTGATTATTAAGATTATTTATCAAGTTTCAAATATCTGGACTCATCCGTCTACAATTAAATTGAGGTATATTATCATACCAATTAGGTATAATTTAAGTTAAATTTAACTAAACTATTCTTTTTGGAATTCCAGCATACTATACTATACTCGTTAAGTTATAGATTTGACTTCTTCGCCACTGTACTTTCTTCAAGATAATTGCGTGCGTTCGGATGTAATACAGGGACATAATTCTTGAACCGAGAGAACATACATTTCAAGAAAGTTTTGCTTATGAAATGTTAAATATCTTATTTTTGAAATTGAGAGTTGCTCTTCTCGGAAGTTGTAAAAACTTGCATTTCTTGGTTTAAATCATTGGGTGCAATGATATATACTGCATTCTGAATCGCTACATTCCATGCAAGTCAAAGTCAAAGTCCCATGTTAATTATTCACCTTGGTTCTCGTCTGAGATAATATTCTATATTAAAAATAAAGACTTCTCCCACAGAAAATGGATTTAATCGAAAAATATTGTGTTCTATAATGAATTTAAGAGACTTCGACTTTGGTTAAGAGAGAGATTAATGAAAGTTACATTTTATAAGTATCAGTAATGGAAGATTCTATTAGAACTGATCCTTCAAACCTTTGGGGTTTTCTTTCTGCAAAGAGACATACTGCTAGAATGCCAAATACACTAAGTGATCAACATGGTAATACCCTCAAAGAGTCTAGCCACAATGTCAATGCTTTTGCGAACACCTTTTTAACTGGACTAGCTTTATCTATGGCTCAGAATCAGATTACAACAAAAAGAAGAGTTTTCCCAATAGTCACAGTGAAAACAGTAGGTTTATTTCTCCCACTCCTACTCGGCAAGCAATATAACATGTGAGCCGCCTGCATGCCGTGCGTAGTGAATTTACTTAACCTTATTCACTTTGTTGTTTACTATGTGGATTACAGTATTTTCGAAAGCAGCATTAGAAATTTTAGATATTAGAGGGGTTGCTCTCAAATGGATGAAATCTTCCGTCATAGGCATGAATTTTAATAGAATAACTAATCATATTTCTGGGCTAACAACTAACATAGGTATGTCTTAGAGCTCAGTACTACGACCAGTAAATTTTCTGCTTTTTATAAATGATCTTCCTTAAAGCGTTACAAAAATTTGTACAAGGGAATTTTTTTAATTCGCAGAACGGGGGAAAGGAGAGAAAATAAAATATAGAATTTTTTTCTTTTTATACATATTCACCTGAAACGCTAATATATTTTTCATCTTTCAATTAGCTTGTGTAAGCCTTCATTTTTGTCTGAGAAATACGCCAAAACTGCGTTTATTACTTCTTCATCGCGTGTAAATTTCTACTCACACTGCTCTTCTTTCATTTTAGGGGACAGGTAAAAATTGCTAGGAGCCGGGCAACACGACTCTTGTGGACGGGAGCAAAATCGTGCAATAACAGGACACCTTTCGCCAATTTTCCCCTCCTTTTTTTTAAAGACTTTTTTTTAACAGCTTCAGGAATGAAGCGTGGTATTCACAAGTTACGAAAACGCCTTTATCTTTGTAATCAATAAACAGGAGTCCCAAAAAATAGTAGCCATAGTTTTTGTCTGTCTGACACCTTAAACTTCTTGGATAGTAGCGTGCCTCTTTATGCCATTGCATGAAGTCTTGCTTGGACTTACACAATCTCTTCCTTCAGTACAGAGCTCCTAGAACTCCAAAAATGCACGGGAACATTCCGTACTCTACTGTTTTGTGGTAATTCGGTCAAATGCATTGTTAAGTTGGAGATGTCATATTGAGATCGTATTAGCGAAACTAAATTCACTGAGTTATTTGTTTAGATCGCTAAAAACAGTGTTCATTCTACAGCAATTCATGAGTTTATATATGTGTGTAATATATAAAATAAATTCGCATATTTTGTTTTGAGAAGAAATAAGAAAATTACTGTTTTACATGTACCAAATTGATTTATTTAACTTCAAACTCAGTTATAGCATTCGTACACGCACTCTATGTATTTCCATAAATTTATATAGCGTGAAATAATTTTATATGGTACCCAAACCACTATCCTACTGGGATTACAGTTGCGTTCAGGACAACCCCAATAGGATAAAACAAATATATGGCAGTCAGAATTCCTAACGAAATGATAAAGGGTTTCCGAACTGTTCATCGGGGAATATTTGTACTTATTCAAGAATATTTACGAGTAGCAAATAAAGATAGCAGTCCTTTTAAAACTATGCGATACGGGGAAAATAAACTGAATCTAAGAAAAACAATATAATTGATATAATAAAACATATATAGCCTGTAATATTAATACGACAGATGTAAAGATGTACCATTTGTTGTCATTTTACGTACCGCATGACTCATGGTCTTACGTTTACTCGTATATTATATAAATCATGCATGATTCTAATTAAAATTATAACATATTCTAATTTAATAAGATATAGGTAGACGACGACAAACATGAATGCATAAATATATAAAAAAATCAGATATAAGTTAAGTAGTAGTGGAGTAGAGTGTATATTTATCCGTAACGGCCATACTCAACAAGAATGTCTATCAGGATATACTAGATTCTCCAACATGATTTATATGGCCTTTTGAAGCGGGACTTCACTGCCCGAATAGAACATTATATATAACAGATTTTATCCAATGATCATCTATCACCAAGGACACACAAAAACTAACATCCCCAGACACGTTAGCGGCCTTGTATTTTCCCCATTTTTAGCGCCATTTGCAGTTCTACTTACAAACTGACAAAATATCTTTCTATCGCGTTGAAACAATACATGGGAAATAAAATCTTTCCACATTTTGTAACTCGTTTACATGAATTCTCTTGGACACCTGTGCCTTGCTTGTTAGTTTTGAGGTAGAATCATTTTCACAGCCCCCACCCCCGACAAACCAAATGATAAGCCGAACGTATCTGACAGTCAAGCGGCACTAAAGGCGATATCAAGCCAAGAGGTGTCGTCAAGACTGGTCTGGGAATGCTTCGAAGAACTCAAACTGCTGGAAATCCTGAATAAAGTAAAACTGATCTGGGTGCCAGGGCATAAAGGGATTGAGGGCAATGAAATAGCTGATGAACTCACTAGGATAGGATCAGAAGTAAGATTCATAGGCCCAGAACCGGCTCTGGAGATACCCAAAAGTATAACCCCAAGTCACGTTAAAGACTGGGTTTATGAAAAACACAAGCATCACTGGGCAACAATTCCAGGACAAAATCATGGCAAGGAATTTATTGGCCAACCATGGAACGAAAGAGCCGCAGAACTACTACACATGAGCAGGGCACGGCTGCGAACAACAATGGGTCTTTTGACTGGTCATGCACCTGTTAAAGTGCATCTCAACAGGATAGGCCTGTATGATGGAGACCTTAGTTGTAGACTCTGCAATAAGGAACCAGAAACAGTCGGACATATCCTGGTAAACTGTAAGGCACTGGATCACAGGAGGCAACGCATCTTTGGGCAACCGAATGTAGATTCAGAGATGCTCAAGAGACATCCAGTAAAGAACCTGTACAGACTCGTACTGGACACAACATTGCTGGAGCGGATAACATAGATAACACAGGTTAAGCACAATAAGCCTTATTGGCTGCGGTGCAAACTGGAGACGTCAGTCAGACAGGCATGAAAAAAAAAGCCGAACCTAAATGTGTGCTTCATTTCTACTAACTGAATCGGTTGAAGCATTCCAGCAGAGCATAATAGATACTCTCACACTTACATGAGTCATGCGATTAGCTTAACGGCTTCAGCTAATAGCAGGCGACAACCTTGCCCGATTCCTGTATAAGTTCGGAGCAGTCTGCTCTAGTATACAAATCTCAGACCCTAGTTTACTTACTGGACAGGGCCAACGCTATTAAGCTCGAAACACTTAGACTTCTCAGAAATATCATGAAGGCCCCATTATTTGTACGAAACCAACAACTCAGATTCGACCTAGTTGGAGAGAGTCTCGTTGACTACGTTACGGATCTCGCTAAGAGCACCTTGGACGGG
The DNA here is from genome assembly GCA_963170755.1 of Amphimallon solstitiale. Taxonomy (NCBI): domain Eukaryota; kingdom Metazoa; phylum Arthropoda; class Insecta; order Coleoptera; family Scarabaeidae; genus Amphimallon; species Amphimallon solstitiale. The sequence goes on from OY720676.1 coordinate 131,149,788, forward strand.
GCTACCGCTTTCCACAATCCGCTGGCAGTCAAAGCCATCTCGGAAGACACTATTCATCCTCGGAAAAAGGTCCAGTTCCGCAAACTCAAGGAACTTCTTCGCCCTCTTTAGTGGTACTATTATCTCCCAAAGCAGATCTGACACCAAGCAAAGACCTCTTAAATCAACTTCAGACATCCTGCTGGAGAAATCAGACGCCGATTAACTAAAAACGCAGCAAAGAAAAAAAGGAAAAACCGCGTCGGTACCATATAAACTGGTGCTCGACCTCTAAGATGATCTCTGTGTGTCCTGGCATTTTTCAAACTACAGCAACTTGACGAACATCTACGTGCAGCCGTGAAGATGTTCCTGTCGGTGTAAATTACATCCACTTGCCCACGCTTATCCAAAGATTCTCCAATGTATTGAGACACCGTAGCCACAGTGGCGAGTGTAGATCGACCAGCGATAAATCCATGTTGGTTTAGCGAAATAAAGGAACGAGAACTGTGAAGAAGACTGCGGCTTCATACAAATTTGCAAAGTTGGAAATAATAGAGATAGGCTTATAATTACTTAGTAATGTACAATCTCCCTTTTGATGATTGGGGCAATTCTTCTGATTTTCCATTGTACAAAAAAAATGTACGAAGATATAGATAAACTGATAATCTTCCTTAAGGGAGAAGCAAAAACGTATCTACAATCACGAATCAGGAAATTAGGCAACTGATCATCACCTGCTGTGCTCGTACTGGGGAAAGTAGCCGTTAATACCAGTGACTCATACTCAGTTACATATGAGTATGAGTTTGGAATGGAGTTGTAATCTGATTCTGAGCCATAGATAAAGCTAGTCCAGTTAAAAAGGTGTTCGCAAAAGCATTGACATTGTGGCTAGACTCTTTGAGGGTATTACCATGTTGATCACTTAGTGTATTTGGCATTCTAGCAGTATGTCTCTTTGCAGAAAGAAAACCCCAAAGGTTTGAAGGATCAGTTCTAATAGAATCTTCCATTACTGATACTTATAAAATGTAACTTTCATTAATCTCTCTCTTAACCAAAGTCGAAGTCTCTTAAATTCATTATAGAACACAATATTTTTCGATTAAATCCATTTTCTGTGGGAGAAGTCTTTATTTTTAATATAGAATATTATCTCAGACGAGAACCAAGGTGAATAATTAACATGGGACTTTGACTTTGACTTGCATGGAATGTAGCGATTCAGAATGCAGTATATATCATTGCACCCAATGATATATACTGCATTCTGAATCACAGACTTCATGCAATGGCATAAAGAGGCACGCTACTATCCAAGAAGTTTAAGGTGTCAGACAGACAAAAACTATAGCTACTATTTTTTGGGACTCCTGTTTATTGATTACAAAGATAAAGGCGTTTTCGTAACTTGTGAATACCACGCTTCATTCCTGAAGCTGTTAAAAAAAAGTCTTTAAAAAAAAGGAGGGGAAAATTGGCGAAAGGTGTCCTGTTATTGCACGATTTTGCTCCCGTCCACAAGAGTCGTGTTGCCCGGCTCCTAGCAATTTTTACCTGTCCCCTAAAATGAAAGAAGAGCAGTGTGAGTAGAAATTTACACGCGATGAAGAAGTAATAAACGCAGTTTTGGCGTATTTCTCAGACAAAAATGAAGGCTTACACAAGCTAATTGAAAGATGAAAAATATATTAGCGTTTCAGGTGAATATGTATAAAAAGAAAAAAATTCTATATTTTATTTTCTCTCCTTTCCCCCGTTCTGCGAATTAAAAAAATTCCCTTGTACAAATTTTTGTAACGCTTTAAGGAAGATCATTTATAAAAAGCAGAAAATTTACTGGTCGTAGTACTGAGCTCTAAGACATACCTATGTTAGTTGTTAGCCCAGAAATATGATTAGTTATTCTATTAAAATTCATGCCTATGACGGAAGATTTCATCCATTTGAGAGCAACCCCTCTAATATCTAAAATTTCTAATGCTGCTTTCGAAAATACTGTAATCCACATAGTAAACAACAAAGTGAATAAGGTTAAGTAAATTCACTACGCACGGCATGCAGGCGGCTCACATGTTATATTGCTTGCCGAGTAGGAGTGGGAGAAATAAACCTACTGTTTTCACTGTGACTATTGGGAAAACTCTTCTTTTCAGAATAACAGCTGCATATTCTTGCTAAAAATATATAATGTTATGTGTTACTATATCTCCAAATACACGATTCGATACTTTTTTGAATTAACTTTTTCATTTAATAATTACTAATCCTTATCCTCCCATATCGTTAGTTATCAAGGCTGATTATGGTTTGCAAAACTTTTCCCAATCTTTTCGGATACTAGCTTTACTACTTGCTTTGCTGCAGTTAAAATTTCGGGTTTTGAGAATTTGGGGTTCATTTTAGTTCCATGTTTCTTTTAGTCTTGTTTTTGCTCCCTGTATTTCGTTGGCCGGATTATCACCTTTTATATTAATCACGAAACCAGATCATTCTAATTGTCGTGCTTCAATCACTTTCTTTGACTACTTTGTTAAGCGTCTTTTCTAGGTTTAGAAAAGCCAAAACGTAGTTTTTTCATATCCTCTAATACGTCTTTGTAACTGTTTAGTAATGTAGATGGGGTCGTGTATGGATCTTGCTTTTCTAAATCCGCATTGTGAATGTTCCATGTTTGTTTTAATTTATTGGTTCAGTTTTTGTACATGTGGTTCTTTGAATGCTTTAAACGCTAAACTTGATACCTCTAAATAAAACTCGATAATGGCACCAATTTCTCAGTTCTCTCATACTATTCCCTGGTTCCAATATCTGGAATTATGAACTACATACCATTTCCTCCTAAATGCTTTTGCATCCCTCCAGCGACTAATCAGAGCGCGCAGATTTTCCTTTCTTTCGTATTGTATTTGTCTGTCTTTCTTTCTCATTGTCTATATCACCCAATTCAGGTATTTCGCTTCTGCTTTCTTCCCACATATTGAATTTCACATTTCTTCCATGGTTGCTTTATCTCTTTCATAAAGTATTTTTCCTTCTAAATTTCTATTTTTGATTTGCATTTTCCTTCTAAACGTTTCCCAGGATTTTGGTTTTTCTTTCCTGATAGCTTATATACACTACTATGCAGTTCTGTTCTTTATATTAGATATGGTGTTTATTTGTGCCATCTTTAACATATTTATTCTTATATATGCTATTATATGTCATCGCTCCACCAGGCAGTTTGCTTCCTATTCTTATTTACTTTCGCATAAGCGCATATTGTCTTAACTACCACTTCAATCAGAGTTGTTTTAAATGTCACCCATATTTGATATTGTCTGGCTCCTACTTCTCTTTGCAAATTCAAAGTGTTTCTGTATTTTTTAGTTTGTGAAATTTAATTGTTTCTCTTATTGGCATTGTTGTTAGGTTTCTAGAATCTGTTGGTTTTCCTTTTAAATTTAGTTGTCCAACGTTCGTCTCCATCGCAGTTATTATTAGTGCGTAGTTTATTATGGGTTTTTCTTGTCTCGTTTTGTATTACACGCGCATGTTTGTTCATTTCTTACTGTTCCAAGACAGTATTTATTACTATGGAGTTATTTTTAGCACAGAAGTCTATGATGCGTTCTCATAGTCATTTCTGACAATTATCTCCTCTGTTTTGTTGATTCTCTGTGATCCATTTAAATTGATTCTTCTCAGAATTTGTCTTTTATATTGTTTCGTTCATTTCCTTCTGGCAAGTATAATACTATTATGTTAATTTTTTGTGTTTTTTTGTCATCCATTGTAATCTTTACAATTCTTTCCTATAACGACTCATATTTTTGGGCATATTATGTGTCTTATATAGTATACATCCCACTCCTGCTTGTGCTTCAATCACTAGCTTCACTCAACTCAATATCATCATGTGCCTATTAATTTGTTCCGAATATTTGTATTTTACCTTTATAGTCTCTTTTACAGCTAGTAGCTGTAGACCAATAATTTCAAATGCTTCTCTCGGTTTTTCTTCTTTGTCCTTCTGTCACCTGTTATTCCATGTTTCTATGGTCCAGCTCATTTCTCTACCCAATTTCCTATATTTCTCAGTTTTTTGCTTGCCAAAGTCGTTAACGCTATTGCTTTGATTGTGAACTTGTGATTTCCATTTATTTTTGTTTTACTTAGCCTTTTGGTCGTATTGCACCTAATTCTGCAATTTCTATACCCATCGTTCTTCAACATTGTTTGTGTTCTTTTTCATTGTTTTGATTCATTGATATTCTATGAAATACCTATTGTAATTGTTAAATAATGCAGAGTATTATACATTTATATATACATTTTATATTTAAAAAAAGACGAATTTTTAAAATCAAACACAAAGTTGTACTTAAGGACTTAAGATAACCTCAGTATTCTAGAGAGGGGCAATAGAATTTAGAAAACAGATGAAATATTATTTATTGTTGAAATGACAGCGAGAAAAAAGTGGAAGTACTAAATTAGGAATGAGGAAACATTTATTATTATTAAATTGGTGATTTATGTGTTGATAATTTTACTCGTCTACTCTGAAAGTTATTATTTAAAAAAAATATATATTAGAGGAGAACGCATATTATATTACGAAAACAATAATTCGAAAATATAGTAGACTAACCTATATAGTAAACTTACGTTTATTCTTCATGCTCTAAAACTATTTATTCACACGCAAAACCGCATTACCTAATTACATCAAATAGGTGAGGCAGTCGAGCAAGCAATTTAACTCTAAAAATAATTGTGGCTACATACATATTTTCACAGAATTTTATGTTGCAAACTCGTTTTCCCAATATGCTTGCTTTTCGGAAATTGTATATTAATGAGTAAATTTTGTTATTTATTATTATTACTACATATTCAATCCAATTTGAGGCTTGTTATAATACAAATTTTATTGACTAAAAGATGCATATTGTTTATAGATAAATACTGAAAGGGAAGCAAAAATTTACGCTTTGTACAATATATTTAACGAAAGATTATGACTTATCATGACTGAACGTAAATTGAATCACAATATAAATTCGAGCTCATCTGCGTTTCAATTTCCTTATTTACATAACTCGAAGAATTCATCTACATTTTGGTGATGAGTTGAATTGTGTATTAGTTAACTTTATAGGAGCTTTTCTATATTGTCTGCCACTTTTTTTTGTTCTCCGCAAACTACCTTATTTCTCCCTATATACATCTTCTTTCTCGCTATCTCCTCTCTTGCTCTTTTTCCTCCGTTTTTCTTCTCTTATTTTTCTTTAAGATCGCTTATTCAAAAAATATGTTTTTTAAGTACCCATTTTCAATTATTAAATTTCTAGTGTACTGATGACATAAATAGGTAATAAGAGCTCTAATGCTTCTTTAAATTTATGTATACTCACAAAAAATATTTAACACTAATATAACATAACTCTAAATGTATAAACGTTCCTTTAATTGTGTTATCTTTTTAAGAATAGATATAGAATATTTATGTTACATACCAAGAAAGAAATACTAACAAAATACCCAAATGAATGTGCTTCGAAATACAGGATCCTAGATAGGTCACATTTTAATAGATAAAAAGAGACAAAAAATTAAACAATGTGTAAGATCTTTCCAAAGAGCAAATGCGGGATAAATTCTAGTGATGGAAAACCAAATTAAAAATAGTACGAGAAAAGGAAAACACACGATGAGGAAGAGGTAGAAATCGAATATATAACAGAAAAGACAGAAGAATACGAAATAGAGTCATAAAACAATTATCAAAAATTTCAGAGCATAAGAATATAAAAGAAGATTAGAATAAATTAAAAAAATGAGGTGTGGCCACCACACGACTTTCTTATACGTATGGGCGTTTGAAACTATACAATTTTAAGATTTTTTGTATACAAAACCTATTCAAAATCCTATTCTAAGTACTTTCATTCTCTTAATAAATCGCTATAGAATGCATACTTTGCAAGATGTTATCAAAAAAGTGCTACTCCCTAAGAGTAAAAGTGCTACTTCCGGTCCGAATTTTGAAATTTCATATATACAAAAAATATTGAAAATCCAGTTGCAAAAATCGCTATTCGATAAGAGTAAAAGTGGTACTTCCGGTCTGAATTTTGAAATTTTTTTTATACAAAAGATATTGAAAATTATGTTCTAAATACTTTATACTCGGAACATACTTCTCTAAAAAGCATGACTTGCGGAATATTCGCAAAAAACTGATTTTCGATAAGAGTAAAGGACCTACTTCCGGTTGGAATTTCGAAAAACTTTTTTAAGACAATTTGTCTCAAACTTAATTTTAAGTACATATGAATTCTTAATAAATTTGTTTAAACTTAGTAGTTAACGAATAATTGGCGAAATTCGATTTTTTCACTGAAGTAAACTACTACTTCCGGTCTGCCGATTTTATTGAAAATCTAATCAGATCTCAAGAGGGAGATTATATTTGCAAATATAAAATTTGGAATTGATACCTATAGCGGTTTGACCACTATCGTTGTCACACACACACACAGAGAGAGAGAGAGAGAGAGACACACACAGACATACACACACAGAGACACACAGACATGTTTTAAAAACCACTTTTTCGGTATCAGGGGACATCAAAACGTGGACATGTGCAAAAATCTCGAGGTCGAAAATTTTCATCATCACAATACTTCCTTAGACTACGTATAAGAAAGTAAAAATATTAAAGAGGCACAAAAAAACACAGGCGAAAACCTAGACACCAAGAATAAGATGGTTAAGAATAGTAAACGAAGTAGACCATAAGACATCAAGAAAATATTACACATGATTAACATAAACGTAGATGACAAAATGACCTAAAAAAGTACTGGAAGCAATTAAAGCATAATAAAAAAACAAAGCGTATACCGTAAGCGTCAAATTTTAATTTCGGTTTGCACTTCTATCATATGCAGAAGATGATCTTATACACATGCAGCGATGCCTGCTTGCTAACAGTGGAGGGAGAGCAACGGAGTGGCGGGGGACCCCCACGCCTTACAAATGTCCAGTGTGGCAGCCTCGCTTATGTCTATCTTTAGTTTAATTCGTCGCGCTCTTTTCCACTTACTACTTTCCTATCAGAAATTAAAATATGACGACCTCGGTATATAGATAATGGGTATCTGTAATTGGCTTACGCATTACGACTTAGAAACTTTCGTTTTAGTAAATCGCCAACTTGGAAACGTTTTTCTTCATTTATTCTATGGACAATGTTTCGCATAAATATTTAATTTATAGACAGCAGACCATGAAAGTAGCCCGAATGTCTGGATATTTAATAGTCGTTACTTGGAAAAATAAATACTAGCAACAAAAAACAAAGAAAAAATATATAAAGCAATAGACAAATTGTATATCAATATGAAAATAAATGCAATAAATATACGCAGCTTGCATGGAAGAACACATTAAGAAATGACTAGTGACAGCAGTATGGTGACAAAAGCGAAAGAGATGAAATCCTAGAAAACACCATGGAAATGGAAGATTCGAACATACACATGAAAGACTAACTCAACAAAGAAATAACACTGGTTAAAATGTACAAAATATAGGAAGGAGATAATATTGTCAACGTCGTGATCTGACATGTAGGAGAACTATTAATACAACGAATATTTAAATAACTATCCCACATTTACGAAGAGAAATTCTAGGTGGGAAAGCAGAAGCATGCACACATTACAGGGAAATTAGTGTATTTAACGTTGCATACACGAACTGTACCACGCTAGTAAACTAAAAACTAATGAACAGTGATGTACAAACGGGAGATTATCAATACGACTTTAGCAGGTGCCATCCCATATACGCTGTACACATTCTGACACAAATAACTGAAATGATCTATGAATTTGTTACTCGAATGGAAATATTACACATTAATTTCAAAATCATTTGATACTCTGAAACACGAGCAGATAATAGAAGCCATGAAAGGATATAATAATAATAATAATAATAATAATAATAAACTTTATTGTCCAACAGACAAAATCCATTTACAGGACAAAAATTAAAATTTAGTACAATGCAAACAAAAACATCGGCATATTTCCATTAACAAAAAAAAAAAAAAAACAAAGTATTATATTAGTATATATATCAAAATACATTACACAATAATTGAGTGCAATTACTGGCATTTTCATGGCAGCATGCAAGGATCATATAAGGAATGGATCAGAATATAAAATATTCCCGTTTCTTGTCATGTGAGTTAGCGGTGCTGTAACCATCACATTCGTTCGAGCTCTGGCAACTAAAAACGTATCAGTCGAACGCGTTGCATACGTTGGCACCAAAAAGTCCACGGCCGATAGAAGGCAGGGCGAGTCAATTTCATTATTGATTAATTTTCTTAAGTACCCGGCACTGGCTATCTGCCTCCTTGAAGTTAAGCTTATAAAATTATGGGTATTTAAGAGTGCATCATAATCAGTACCACGTGGGGGTAAACGCCGCTCAGTCTAAAAGATACATATTTTAGAAATCTCTTCTGCACTCTCTCCAAAGCAAGTTGCTGGTACACGTAGCAAGGGTACCATATTATTGATGCGTACTCCAATTTTGGACGAACCAGTGTATAATATAGGGTAGTAAATGTTGACAGATTCGAAAAGCCTCTACAAGACCTTATTACGAAGCCAAGCGTACGTGAAGCAGAAAAACAAATAGATTGTATGTGGCTAGTGAAGTCCAAACGGGAGTCAAATAACACACCCAGATCTTTAATGTTGGTCTGCCTAACTATGATTACTGAGTCCACAGAATAGTTAAATAAGACCGGTTTGTTAATTTTTGTGAATGTCACAACTGCACATTTATTAATACTCAGCTTAATTTTGTTTTCCTGACACCAGTTGTTAATAATTGAAAGGTTTCTTTGTAAGTGATGGCAGTCGGACAAGTCGTTGATTTTCGAGAATATTTTCAAATCATCTGCGTAGGCAAGTACCCCGCAATCCAATCTACTTAATAGATCATTCATGTACACATTGAATAATAAAGGCCCCAGATTGGATCCCTGAGGTACCCCCGACGTGATCGTAAATACGTCCGAACTGTAACCATTATAGTGCACATAACTCGATCTGTTCTCAAGGTATGAGGCGATTAAATCGGTAAGAGAAGCTGAGAAACCGATAGAACCCAGTTTGAGCAGTAGTATATTATGGTCAATGGTGTCGAATGCCTTAGCGAAGTCAGTGTACAAGACATCCACCTGTTGCCTTTTGTCCATTGATGTACTTAGATATTGAGTTATTTCAGCCAAATTAGACAGTGTAGACCTTCCTGTCATAAAACCATGTTGTACTGTAGAGATGTAAGGTCTTACGCAGCTGTATATCTTGTTATACAGCAAATGCTCAAATACCTTAGAGCACGTAGAATGTTAATAGGCCTATAATTGGACATATCATTTTTATTTCCCTTTTTAAATACAGGATTGATCTTACTCAATTTCCAGACTTCAGGAAATGTTGATGTACGAAGAGATAAATTGAAGATTGCGCATAAAGGTTCGCTTAAGAGTGATGCATATCTCCGTATAAATAAGTTGGGAATCCCATCGTGACCAGTGACCAAATCCATCCTAATCCTTTTCAAAGAAATTTTAACTTCATCAATATGAAACGGGTTTACGTAGAAACAGTTGGAGACCTCTGGAACACTCAAGACAGGCGACATACAACGAGGTTGGTAAACATCAGAGAAGATTTTTGCGAAGGCCTCAACAATCTGATGTGGATCTGTAATGTCATCATCGCCACCATTTTTCATGCAACCCGGAATTCTAGACCTGCCAGTCCTACTGCTTATATAACCCCAGAACGATTTAGGATCGCTTGAAATTTCATTCTCAACAGAAGACAAGTAAACTTGATATGCACTCTTAGTTTCCTTCTTAACCAGAGCGCGTACTCTTTGGAACTCACCATAGTCATTATCAGAGCCTGAGGTCCTCCACCTTTTATAGTAATATTCTTTTAACTTCAGCAACTTTATTAGCGCCTTATTGTACCACACGGGATATTTAAGAGAAGTTGTAGTGATTTTGGGTACATGTTTATCTATGATAGAATAAATTCTGGAATAGAAGTAAGAGTTTAAGTAGGACCAGTCACTGTGAGCCAGTTCACTAAAGATACGTTCAAAGTCAGCCTTACGGAAATTGTACCTTACATTGTTATTCGAAGGAAAATTCTTTGTATGATTATCGACGTAAACACTTAAAGTAATGTTTAAGGCTGGATGGTATCTATCTTCAGGTACTAATGGTATTTTATCATTTGCAACAGTAACCAGTGAATTAATGTTAGTCAGGACTAAGTCTAATAACTTATTATCAGAGTTTAGCACATTATTATATTGCTGTAAGTTTAAAACATTCATAAAATTTTGTATAGAAATAAATTTGTGATCAATCAAATTGTCACGCGCACTAAATCTAGAACAATTAAAGTCCCCACATATTATGACCTTTCTATCTAACAATCTTAAAGCTAATGCATCAAAAAATAATTCATAATCATTAATGTTTAGGTCAGGGGGTATATATATGCTTATAAGATAAATGGTTAACGAAGAAATAATACATTTAGACATGACAATGTCCATCAACGGAACTAAATCAGTCAGGTTAGATGTATCGCACAAAACGGCAGGAACAACGCCAGGCACCGCAAGCAATACGCCACCACCAGTAGATCTTCCAACCATATCATGATGCCTATCCTTCCCAAGCACAGTCCACTCTTCACCAAAAAGTTCAGAATCGTCTATATCCGGAGTAAGCCAGGTTTCAGACAAAAAAACAAAGTCACAAACAAATCCGATGCTGGAGTGATATATTTCAGCAATTTTCGAACGCAAACCACGCACGTTTTGGTAATATATGCGCATTGGAGAAGTCTGGCTGCTGGACGACTCTAGTTTTCCGACCTGGTACGCTGTATAATTTTAGGGACGCCATTAAAGTGCTTTATGTGGATATTTGTTTCATCAGCAGCAATACGCTCATCAAGTTTACGTTTCACAGTCTTGAATAGTGAATTCTGAAACGGAGTCTTATCCTTGGCGAGGACAACTGATTTGAATTTTTCCTGCTTCTTAAGTTTAGTATTTCCACGCAAGGCGATTGTTACATGTTCAGGAGATGGCAGAGTAACCTTTATAGGCCTTTTACGCTGTTGTTGAGAAGGATTATATTTACCAAGTCTAACCGGACTAACCTGCTCGACATTGATATTCAAATTTCTAAAAATTTCTCCAACAAACACTGAATCAGCAGCAATCTGATCAGGTTTGTTAACATTTTCCATCTCAGCACAATTGAAGATAATCAAATTATTTTTACGCCTTTCACGATCGGAAACCTCATTAATTATAGTTTCCATAAATGATGAATCCAGATCACCAGTTAATGGTTCAGAGACACGTTCGCTCTTCAAGGCCCGAACTTCTGCCTGGAGAGAGGCCACCACAGAGTTCAAATCGTTTAATTTTGCAAGTTGTGCTTTGAAATCAGAACATATCACGCAGTAGTACATACATATGAGAATACCTGGGACGTTATACGGAATTAACGAAATGGCGATGAAGGATGCAAAAGAAGCAGATATAGCACATGAAAGAGTAACTAAAATGAATCAGGGGTAAGACCGAGAGACAAATTATCGACAACCTTGTTAATTTTAGCACTAGATGCGATAAGCAAGGTATGCAATGTTAGGGAAACAATAAACAATAAAACGATGCTTGTAATAAAAACAATCTTACTATAGTAGCTAGATATAAGAGAAGCTTCGAAGAAGCAATTAAAAAATTAATCAAACAGCAAAGAAAAGAAGCCCAACAATAAAAAAAGACAAAAGGAATTACTTTTAGATATGTGGAAACAGTAAGAATACAGCAACCAAGGAAGCCAACGAATTTGAAATAATAGAAATCTTAAGGAGCTAAGAAAAACCATTAACAGTAAGAAGAAATAAATACAAAAACATAATGAAAACTAAGAATATAAGAAACAAAAACAAAAATGAATATATAGAGCAGCAGTTGATAACCTTTGTAATAAAAATATTTATATAGAGAAATTAGTAAAGATCATAAATATTCCAGACTTCTGGTACGGACATATAGGAAGAGTGGGGTAAATATGGGTGTAAAGAAAATTATTAGTAAATGTAAGCGGAGGAAGGGGGAGTCCGTAAAGCAAGTGGCAAGATCAAATTGACGGATCAGCGAATGTTTTCAATTTTTTAATTTTTCTAAAATTAACTTCTCTAATATTATGGACATTTCTTAAATTGTCTGTTTACTAATATAACAAAAGCCTCTAATTGCGTTTACCACACAACAGGCACTATTAAATTTGCTGAGAGATTGCAGATTAACATTAAAGTATTTCAATCATATTTGAGAAATAGGAAATAAAGGTTTCTAATTAATAATGGTATTAGGAAGTACTATATATATATAGTATCGGGAATCTCTCCAGTTTGATACTAGGGCCTGGTCTTTTTATTATTTTCCTTAACAATTTAAGTGCTTATAAATAAAAACGATTTTAATGTCACATGTCATATGAAAGATTCTGGTGTATTGGTTTATTATGGCTTTGTTTGATATACATGTACAGGCTTCGCTTATTGACTTGAATGTAGCGAACGTTTAAAAGTCATCATTAATTGTTACTTTACTACTATTGCAGTGGATTGTAGGACGTTAGAGGAATAGCGCCAAGTTCAAATTTTTCACTTAACTAACTAACTTTATTTGATTGACCCTCATACCGTTCGATTGCCACATTACATATTTCGCCTTTTTGGTTCAAATTATGCACATCTAAGAAAGTATTGTGATGATGAAAATTTTCGACCTCGGGATTTTTGCAGATGTCCACGTTTTGAAGTCCCCTGATACCGAAAAAGTGGTTTTCTAAAAATGTCTGGGTGTCTGTCTGTATGTGACCACGATCGCGATCAAAACGCTGTAGATATCAATTCAAAATTTTGTACTTACGTGTGTCTCCCTCTTGAGATTTGATTAGTTTTTCAGCAAAATCGGAGGACCGGAAGTAGTAGTTTACTTGAATTTCGCCAATATATCGTCAATTACTAAGTTTAAACAAATTTATAAAGAATTAAAATGTACTCAAAATTAAATTTGAGAAAAATTGTGTAAAAAAATTTTTCGAAATTCCTACCGGAAGTAGATCTTTTACTTTTATTGAAAATCAGTTTTTTGCGAATATCTCGCAAGTCATGCTTTCTAGGCAGGTACGTTACGAGTATAAAAGTATTTTAAACATAATTTTTAATGCCATTTGTATAAGAAAAATTTCAAAATTCGGACCGGTAGTACTACTTAGCGAGTAGCACTTTTTTCGAATATCTTGCAAAGTATGCATTCTATAGAGATTATTAAGAGAATGGAAGTACTTAGAAAAGGATTTTGAATAGTTTTTAATATAAAAAAATCTGAAAATTGTGTAATTTTAAACACTTATACGTATAAGAAAGTCGCGTGGTGGCCACACCTTATTATTTTTGTTGCTGTTTATTTTGTTTCTGTATATTTGTTCTTGATACCAGCTTTGTACATTATATCATCTTCCACTATTGTTAACATACCTAATCACATCTTTAGCAACCGATATTTACGAATGAATGAAAAATTCAACAAAGGGTGTGTTTATGCTGCATTTTAGCGATAATCAGCATAAGGAGATATGTAATGCGATAATCATATTTATAATCTACTTATATATATATTCCTCAAGTAGATACAGGATTATTAAAATTGTATACTAGTAATAGTATAGACTTCGAATTACCAGATATAGTCATTATTTATATTGAATTCTGTAATATTTTCCCAGGGTATATTTTATATATACCTACAAAGGAAAAAATAATAAAAGAACCTCTTAAATTCAATAACCGTTGAAAAGCCTTAAAAGCAATCTATTTAGATCTAAGGCTGTTGCAAAGAAGGTCGTCAAAATACAATCAATAGTACCGGCTTCTCTACAAAACCCAAGTAAATTGACATGCATATCTGTTTACGCCAATATCTAGAGTGAAAGTTGCATATAGTGTGATTTTAAATGATTGAGGATAATTTAAATTGATAGTCATCCAAAATCTATAGAATCTGTTTTTTTTTTCTCAAATGATGTCTTTTACAGTTAATGTGTTAGTATTGAGAGACGTACCGAAAAGAAATAAGGGGCTAATAAATATATTTGTAAGTAGTAATCCTTTATAATCGACCAAGGAGATACATGTTGAAACGCCATTATTTATGTAATAAAACACAATTGTTTAGTTTCAAAAATTATAATGTTCACACGAGATATGTTTCGCCACATTATGGATTCATAAAAAAGAAAACAGAATATTATTCCCACAATACCAGATAATCTTAACAAAAATATAACTTTTTATGATCGGTTTAAAAATCTATCAAAAGCAGTTTTTAATACAGAAAAGAATATGATATTAAACAGATTCAAATTTAATCTTAAACCTAACATTAATGAAACACACTTACAAAATTTAGTGGTAGAAGCAGACTTAGCCCTAAGCAAACAAAAAGATAATATTATTAATAAATATATAACACGGAACATTATCGAAAATTACCAACCACCTCATAAGCATAATAGAGATAACACCGTGGTAGCGATGTCAGAGACTGATTATATACAGAAAGTTCAATAATTTATAAATAATAACTCCTTTAATAAACTAAAATCTGACCCTATCAATAAATAGCCAAAATTGCTAGAACGAACTATAAATAAGTCAGAAGCACTTATTGATAATAACCTAATATTAAAAATTAACTAGTATGAATCCAAAACCACCCAAATTATAGGGTTTAATTAAATTACGTAAAGACAATTTACCGATAGGACCAGAAGTATCTTATGTAAGAGCCCCATGTAGAAATTTGTCAAAATAAACCTTATACTTGTACATACTAAATTTAAATCCAATTTTTCTATTAAGAACTCACATGAATTAATAAATAGATTTCGAATACAGTGAACTTAAATTGTGTATCATTTGACGTCACTAATCTATTTACAAGTATTCCACCCCAGGACGTAATAAATATAATCCTCTTAAAATTAAACAAAAATAAAATAAATCCCATTATTACAATAGAACTTTTAAATTTACCAGAAATTTGTTTAGACCAAAACTATTGTCAGTTTCAATATGAATTTTATAGACAGACAGAGGGTTTAGCAATGGGAAACCCGTTAAGTCCTTTACTTGCCGAAATATTTATGAATCATTTAGAAAATATAATAAGCAAACACCCTTTGTTCAAACATTGCATTTAATGGTTATGATAGGTATGTGGATGACAGATTAGTTTGTGTTAAGGGTACAGATAGGCAATTAAAAACTTTGCATAATTATATTAACACTATTCACCCAAACATCAAATTTACAATTGAAATGGAAGAAAATAAAATTATACCTTTTTAGATCTAACTATAACTCATATAACTAAAAAACAGAAATTTTTAATTTACCACTAACCTACACAACTATACACGCACGTCTGTTTCATCATATAACACAAAAATTATCTGCTTGTCACTCAATGCTTCGTAGGCTAAATAACGTTCCTTTGAGTAAAGAAAACTTTGATTTAGAATTAAACAGAATATACATTATAGCGCTAAATAACGGCTTTTCAATATATTTAATTAATAATATTTTAGCAAAACTACAGAAATCTAAAACGCTATCCCTAATTTACCCCACAGTAAAAAACAAAAGAACCCACAGTTATAATCCTATCACATACATTGGTAAAATTTCAAAAATAGTAGGGAACTTAATTAAAATAAGTAGGGAAGAGACCACTTCATTCAAAACAAACAACTCCTTAAAAAAAGCAATAAAAAACAATAAAGATAAAACGGACAATAGATTAAACTCAGGGGTATAGAAGAAGACAGTAAAAAAGTGTATGTAGGACATACAGGAAGGACCTTCGATAATGACAGAACAAGAAAGATGTTATAAGGATAACAAGCCAGACTCAACTTTTGCGAAACATTATGATGATCTAGCAAAAAAGTGTACATTTAGTAGTAATGGTGCTTTCTTCCTGAAATATTTCTCATTTTTCGAAGAATTACTTATTATGAAGAAGTGAAGATTATTAATAATAATATATAAAGTCCAAAAATTACATGAACTTAATTACTCTCATTGAAACTAACTGCATCTTTCAACAGTATATATGTCGCCTTAAACCTTTTCGGGAAATGGGGAATATTAACTTTGTGTACACTTATTTTTTTTGTATTATTTAAACGTTAAAATTATATATTCTTGATTTCTTTGCAAATATTATTTTTGAAAGTTAAAATCACACGATGTTTGATAAAAAGTAACCAGAATTTTTAAAATATCCATGGATGAATATGACCGGTTGATACAAATTTGTGTTTGTTGTGTTGGAGCATTTGTTTCTGGCTTATATATGTTGACATTTGTAGCCATATTGAATGTTCAGTTCGTGATTAGCGAGTATGAACTTTGAGTAAATCAGGAATACACTAGTGGCACAAACGCCTCAAAAAAGGCCGTGAAGACGTTGAAGATGATGACCACGCTGAATGTCATAGAAGACACAAGTGTGTCAGCAACATTATTGCGAATAAGCACCAAATCACTATCAAAGAGGTGGCTGATAACGTCCGCATATCATTTGGCACTGTTCAAGTATGTTTTTTGGATGTTTTGAGCATGAAACGTGTGACAGCGAAGTGTGTTTCAAAATTGCTGATATTCGGATAAAAGTAACAGCGATTGAACATTGTCCAGAAGAAGTTGCTGAATGAAGGCAGCAGCAATTCAGAAGTTCTCGAACGGGTCATACCTGCTGAACTACCGGAAGAGCCAAGACAGGAAGAAAATTCGACAAGTTGGGTCTAGGTGAAGGTACAAAGCCAAACTGACATGTGTTTACTCTGACAGAGAGAGAGAGCAAAATGTCATATTTCGTCAATCAGGGCTACCAACATATACAGAGATTCAAATTCCGTTTTTTTTAATACGTTAAAACTGATGGACGCCGAATATAGTGTGTGAGCAATTAAAATGAAAATATTGTCGTGCCACAAAATCCTTAATAAAAACTTTATTTTTCATCCGTTTTTTTTCAAATTACGCTTAAAATGTTGGTAATTAAATAAACTATTTGGTAAAAAAATAAAACATTCCAGATCTTTACTATAACGTAGAAAAAAAACGAAATAAAAATGAAAAATTTTGAAACAAACGTAAAAAATATGCAAATTTTGAACTTTGAGGTGCCATAACTCAGCCATTTTTTGTCAGATAGAAATTTGCAGCATATCGACGGAAAAGGCATTCAATTACCTTTCCAACGATATGCTATTTATCTCGATCGGACTTTTCGGTTGGGCTCCACAAGGGTTTGAGTGGGACCATACACCGAAAAACACAAAAGTACCGTTATCTAAAAAACGGTACTTAGAAAAAAAAATTACAGCGTTTTTCGTGTTCAGGAGGTCCCAATTAACTTATCTAGGCATGTGGCGTTCTTGGTATTTTTCCAAATTAAAAATTTGTAAAGCTGTGTAAGCTATAACGCATCGTTTTCGATGCGTTTGTAGCATTGTTATGACACCAGATTAGAAAAAGATTATAATAACCCAAAATATGATACGTGTCCTATCATCAGTACACTGTAAATCTAAAGATACTCGCAAAATTTAAAAAGAAAACGTAAAAGAGCTATCATTGAAATTCAATGCGTTACCTTTATGTCGCGAAACCGCCGTGAAACAAAGAATGTGCGAAAGTGAACTTCCAAACAAGATCGAAGTTGGCGGCATTCAGACGGTACAGTATCGATCCATGAGAGGTCACCTTAGTTACGTCACTTCATTCACCAATCCACCTTAGCTACCAAAAATTTTATTATCGTTAGACCTCATAATCCATACACAGATGAGCGAAATGTTTGAATTGCTTTTTTTTTATCTGATAGGCTGGGTCATTGCGTAGGTCTCGGCGCCAATTAAGTTTCCTAACAATTTTACCCTCGCATAGCCTCTAACTCATCGTAAAATCGCGTCGTCGTACCTTGAAACTGCTTTTTATGTTGGCCTTTCACGAAAAAATCAATACATAATCTACCCAGTTGTACAATTCGGTTACATTAATGTATTGTTTCTTTTTATAGAGTTATATGTACTAATTATAGGCTGCTTAGATGAGGTCCTTGGTCTTTTCTTTCACTTAAAAAGTTTCTATGTTTCAATTGACACGAACTTGAGTAAATATAATTTTCTTAAGCAAATACATACATACATACATATACATATAGGTACACAAAAAAAAATCAGCCTATTACCTCTTATAAAATCGTATTTGTTTATGATAAGAATACATAATGAGTTTATAACTGTTCACTTTATGATAACAAGCTATAGGTAATTATTGCATAAGATACTACAAATTAATGAAAATTAATATTGTGAACCATTGGGTCAAAAAATTTTTTTTCTCGTATCGACTTCTAATAGCGTAAATATGCATTAGACCCCTGTAAAATATTATTAATTTATTTTTAGTGCAAGAGCCCGCGCTTTGATCTTCAATTTTGTTAAATTTTGAATATAACGACCATATCCCCTTTTTACATAACAACATAGCATTGTATTGCAGAAAAGCATATTACTGTATCCTAGCGACTTTTAAGTTCTCGAGAATTCAGACACACAAGCAATTCATTCATTGAAACGTAGATCTTCTTCCAGGTAATATTTTTGATAGAATACATATAAAATAATACAATACCATTTTGCTTTTACTACTCGGACAGTGAAGTTGTGTTTATTTTTTTATTTGAACTGTTTTAACTTCTAATCGTTATTATGGAAACCAGAAGCCAAGGTTATTTCTGCCCGATATTCGGAAATGTAGAAGATATTAATGATAACGTTTTGCCAACTTACGAAGATGTTATGAAATGCTATGAGTGGAATAGGTTGCAACTAAAAATAACGAGGAATACTACCAAAGAACCATCGTTTTTAGATATTGCAAAACTTGTACCTCAAAGGGTACAATGTGTTTGGAGAAAATCGTCTCTTCCTACAGTTTCAAAAGTCATACAACTAATAAACGGTTATCATATAAAGTGCAAAAATATCAAAAAGTCGTTGAAAAGAATATCCGTTTATCAGAAAGAAAATTTTCTCCGACGTAGCAGAGTTTTGTTTGATATTTGTTCCTGTAAATGTAAACAAATTGAGCTTTGTTGCTGTCCAAGGCAATATAAGGTACCCAAAGAAGAACAGGAGTTTTTGAGTGACCAAAGGGGGGCGAGAAAGATTCGTATTGGAGGAGTAGATCGAATTCTTACAACTAAATTGCAAAAAAGAGCAGCCCGAGCACCAAAAACAGAAAAAAAACGTATATAAAAGTCACGACAAAATTAACTCAAAACAGCAGGACTTGGAATTATCTGTAAGTTATTCCAGTTCTTCTTGTGATGATTCTTTTAATTTACCTTCCACGTCAAAGGCAAAAGGAAAAAAAACAAAAATTTTTTTTAGTTTGCCTATGTTGTCAAAAATTTGTGACCGTTACGGTGTTTCCGATAGAACAGCGGCTGCTATTGCTTCTTCTGTATTGCAAGATATATCTCCTGGCAGTGAACCAATTGATAAATCAAAAATACGAAGGAAAAGAAGAAAAGAACGTAAAGAACATATTCAAAAGCAGAAGCAGCTAGACCTACCAGCTTTATACTTTGACGGCCGAAAAGATAAGACGCTTAATATTATTAAAAAGAGAGCTAAGAAATACAGACAAATATTGATTAAGGAACATGTATCTGTTCTTATGGAGCCAGATTCAGTTTAAGTTGGCTATGCAACACCAGAATGAAGTACTTCTAAAAGTATTGAAATGTCAATTATTGCCCTTCTTTCATCTCAAAAAATTAATAAAGAAAATTTGATGGCAATTGGTTGTGATGGTACAGTCACTAACAGTGGGAAATTTAACGGAGTAATAAGACTATTGGAAAAAAAGACTTCAGCGCCCACTGCAATGGATTATTTGCCTGCTACATTTGAACAAATTGCCATTAAAACATCTATTGAACAAACTAGATCGTGTTACCAAGGGACCATACTCGCATGCTGGTCCTATTGGCAACTTATTAGAAAACTGCGAAAAACCACCCATAGCCAAGTACGAGAGAATTGAAGGCCAGCTTCCGGAAATACAATTTGAGGGCTTAAGTACAGATCAAAAATATTTGTATGAAATAACTACATCTGTTATAAGTGGACACTGCCACGATGGCTTAGCTAACAGGTCTCCAGGAAAAATATCCAATGCTCGATGGCTAACAAAAGCAATAGAATTTTACGTTTATATATTTCTACATCAAACCCGTCATATCTGCTAAAAGTATTAGCTGAGTATTGTGTAACATTTTATGCTCCAGTATGGTTTGAAGTAAAAACAAATCCAACTTGCAAATATGGGTCTAAAAATTTTTGGAAATTGGTAACAAACTCAATTCAACGTAACGCTTATTTTGCTCACCCAGAAAGCTTGCTTCTGTCGATGCTGTTGGATGAAAATAAAACAGTGAGAGAACTGGCAGCCAGACAAATTCAAGAAGCACGAATCTCACCTCATATTGGAAAGCAACCTCGCGTGTTTCAGGTCCCAACTATCAATTTTGACGCAAGTAACTACTTTGAAGTTATAAATTGGAATCAAAAGTGACAATCTAATTTTTGCCAAGCTGCCATGTCATACTCAGGCGGTAGAACGAACTGTGCAAATAGTGTCAGAAGCATCCATGACTCTATGCGATAAAAATCAAGAGAAGGTTTAATACAGACGAAACTTGAATCAAGACGAGAGATGCCCAGATTTGACAGTAAACAAGATTTGGTGACCAAAAAATAAGTAATATGATTTCGTGATTTTATTGTTTTATGTTGAATAAGAACCAAAGTTTTATTTTTTTCTAAGTTTAATTAAAAATGTTTTCAGTTTTAATTAATAATAATTGATAGTAAATAAAATATTAAAATTTAAAAAATGGCTTTTTTTCAAAAATACTTAATTCTTAGGAGCTCCGGCGCGGGCTCAAGATGTGACTTTTTTTAGCAATTTTTATTTGTTTTAACGTAAGACAAAAAATAATCATTAGAATATGATTCGAGAACTTTTATTTTTTCTCATACATGAGTGACCCACCCTAATATACATACCTCGGATATGTAAAATATATAAAAACAAATAAATAGTAGATAAACGTCGTGAAATCTACAGTAATTCATATATTAAGAAAAGCAGACATAAGGATATTGGATCGTATTATGACCAAGAAATAGAGACGTTAAGATGAGAAGAGGTATTTGAAGGGAATTTTTGAAAAAGCAATGGATTTATTAACTGAAAAACAATATGGAATAATAGAAAAAGTAAAGAATGCTGTGATAACACATAGGAGTAATCAATGAAATAAAACCAGAAATACCGCGCATCAGTAATTTTTGGTTAAAAACGCTGGAAAGCAAATCGTTAACAAAAATTACGATATACAGATATATAGGAACGATATATAGGAATAAGAATATTTTGATATAAACAGTATTCCATGAAATCAGAAAAAAGTATAGTATTTTTTCTTAGAAATATTACCTTATCTATGTATAGTGGTTCTATTTCTAATAATTTCTAAGCTCGTTTGACACTGAGTTGAATTTGAAAAAAAATCACAAATAAATATACATAAAAATTAAAATTTTCATGGAATATTTTAATTAGTGTATGTGCGTATGTTTTTACATCTAATTTAACACACCCGCGTGCGTATTGATAAGTATATGTGAAATAACGGGTGACAGCGTAATTGAACTATATTTCGCTGATATACCTACATTAACGAATTTTGTCGCTGGAGTAAGTTTAAAGCAAAAAAGAAGGAAACGCCAAGACAAACTAAAAGCTGTGGTTGTATAGAACAATATATAAATAATTTAACAGCTACACTGTGCATAAAGTGTAGTGAGTATTTCTGGCATAAAATGTTTATGACATTGACGCATCAATTTTAGCACGTATTTTCTGTATAACACGATGTTCCTTTTTTTTGAAAAGCCTGTCGTACGAGGCTAATACTAATAAGTCTAAAAGCCGTCGGTCAAACACTTTGGGAAGGTATACCAAATTATTACTCCTGGCCTGAGCAGGGTATATATTAAGACTCAAAATAATAACCCTATTATGATCAAGAGATAAAGGACGACGCAGAAAAAGATGACGAGACAAGATTGTGCGGAGTATTAGATTTAAAGAACATAAGAAATATGCCATAAATAATTGGCAGCCAATGATAAATGGTTATTTAACCGGTCATGTACCCGCTGCAAAGTGCACCTCAACAAAATGTGCCTGTATGATTCAGAACCAATCAGACATATATTAGTAAATTGTTAGACACTGACTGAGGAAGCAACGGATGTTTGGACAACCGAATATAGAACTATAAATGCTCAAGAAGCAAGCACCAAGGGACCAGTAGAGCCCTGTACAGGAAACAAAAGTACTGGGGTGGATATCAAGTTCAAAGGCTGAATACAGTAAACTTTACAAGGCTGCGGTGAAAACTGAAGTCGTATGTAGGAGAGCTGTGACGAAAAAACAATGAAATCAATGAATTTAGGAAAAGAATCCTCAATTGATTTACTGATTGATCATTTGCATTTTTACAAGTTTCGCGTTTTATAATATCTGCCTCTGCTTGAATTCGACAAAATTATTAATTTGACATTAGAGTCCCACAAATACCACTTGAAAGAGTTTTATAGAAATGATTTTGAAACTCATTGATATAAACTAATCAACTTTAACAAAATATGAATTTGAAATTACAGGTTGTTAATTTCCTTCTATAATATTGAAAAATACTATACCTTGTAAGTATGATCACATAATTATAAAATAGACATACTTTGAAAATTAAATGTATAAGCACGACTCTGGTGGTAGAACAAGTGAATAAAAAAAATCATAGATTCATAGATGAACGGTGTTAGAATATTATTTATTCCAATTTCGAATAAATTCAGAATATTCAATATTTTCTGATAGTTTTCAGGTGAAAGTGGAAGATTTTTTGGAACGAGAAATTATTTTATTTCTCATGATTGTCATACACCAAATGTGATGGATATTTTCTGTTTAGTTAGTGTTTGTATTTCGTTTGATTTACAATAAATAAACTTCCACGTTGAGACAACTAAACACAGAATAGATGAACGAGAGAAAAATATATTTTAATAGTAACTTGTAACTTTTTTTTAAAATCTCGGTAATTAATTAAGGAAAGGATACGAACACATGTTGTTGTTTAGTTTATTAAATAAATAAAATGATAGTATTTTATATTTGAACATTTTATTAGTAATTGTAGATATAATGTAGACAAATTGGGAAAAATAGAAGAGAGCGATTCTTTTATTACATTATAAATATGGATGGACTTGAAGCTATGTCTGTAGAGTTGATGTATATTTCATGTAATAATTGATTAATCTTTTGTGAGAAATAACTATTTTCTTTGTGGTGATTCACAGAGGTATTGTGAAGATTAGTAAGTTCTTTTATTTAATTTATTTGTATGCCCAGTAGAACTTTAAAATGCAATAGTATAAATCAAGGATGTGTTTCATGAATTCATATTAAGTACGATATGACATACGCAATGTTTTCTTATTTGTGTATTAAAAATAACTCTTAAGGATTAAAGCGTTTTTGACTTATTCAATTATTGTTTAAGTCTAATGTAAGATATTAAGATACTTGTCCTACCTAGAGAAATGAATACTAAATAGAAAATGTATGTGTTTCTGATCGTGTGGGAAGATCTCATGGATATTTTACATCATAAGAGCTGAGAAAGTGCGACAATACCTACCTAACCCACGTTTCTAGTAGAAACGTGGGTTAGGTAGGCATTGTCGCAGAATTTACCATAAATTAATTTCAGTGGAATATGCGTGCGCCTTAAAAGTACTCATTCAGTATTTATGTGTATAATTTTGATTTAAAGAAAATCACAACATAAATATAGTTTGTGTTTGCATTTAATATTACCTCATGCCTAATGTTTGAATATCGAGTATCGACATTTGCTTCCTTAGTCTTGGCTTTTATATAATTTGTACATTCCTAGGTATGTGCGAATAGGTACTAATTTAAGGATGAAGCCCGGGTGTAGTAGTAGCCGCCGAAATTGTTTTGTGCAAATTGTCGTAACGCTATTACAAAATTTTATCTTTATATTTTTATATTTTCATTCATTATATTAAATACTAATGGCAAAATAACGAATAATCTTAGTTCATTAATATTTATTATTTATTTTATCCTGCATATACGCCAGGTATGAAGATATATATAGTGAGGTCGTAATTATATGCAATTAATAAAACCTTATTCCAAAATTATGCCTTAATATTTTAAGTCAGTTCTTAAAGCAATTTGCTTGTTTTTATGAATAATTCACAAATCGCTGACATAAATTAATTCGAGCTACTGAAGTAAGAAAAATATTTCGAAAGAAAATCACCTCCGAAGGAAATGTGAATCCCGCATTTGCATACTAATTGCTCTTAGAGGATTTACTTCATTGATTTTCTTGATGAACGAATTGCATGGCCTCGTACATCTCGGCAGTCGATAAAGCAGAAATCGCATATGCGACATGTCTTAACCTTTTCCTACATACTTTCGCTGCGGGCTAAATTATTAGATCGTGAAAATAAATAAAATCCAAGTAATAATACTTAATTGGTGTACTTAATGCTCTTGATTAATAGCATTCATATAACACACATACATACGAAAGATTCATTAAAGAAATTATAATTTAAATCGTGACTAAAAGCAGTTAAGACTCTTAAGGTTATTAAGAATAAAATTAGGGTTATAATATATATTCTAGTTAAGTAAATTTGAAGTGAATATACAAATTGGTTGGGCAACCACACGACCATATATAAAAACACTGTACAATTTAAAAAATATATATATTTAAAAGTATTTTCGGATAAACATTGTAATCCGCGTAAATTTATTTATAGAGTCATAAAGAAACTTCTTGAAGGTAGGGAGAAACGAATTTTCAATTTCAAGTTATCATTAAGCCAATGACTCTTGAATGCTCTTGTATTATTTACAAATTTTAATCTCGATTTGTCTTAGAAATTGTTTGGAATACAAAACAATCGACATCGACAATCGACAAAATTTGCTCTGGAATTCATGATCAATTTTGTACCATTGAAGTAAGTACTATTAAAACAGTTGTTGTCGCAGTTTACAGATCATGCTTTTGTAATTACTTAATTGAGGTTTTCTGTAGCGCAATTGAAGAACTCATGAGCTTTCTTCATGTGGTGTTTGGTAATGTGTTTGACGATTATGATTTGTTATTTCACGCAGATTAGTATAACACCTATTTGTATAGACAATATCTCTGATTGCTTAACTTCAGTGGTAAAAGGATCATTGTGGGCAATCTATTAGTATAAACAAAAGAATTAAATTAAACTCAACTATAAACCTAAAACCATCAAAAAATGTTTTTTTCTCACAAGATTTTCAGAATCTTTGGAGCGAGCTTTGTGGAGTACAATCTTTGATTCAGTTGATCTAGATTTTATATCAAATTATTTAGTTAACTGCTATCAGGTGTTAGAAAATGAACACTTTCCATTAAGAAAATATGTATGGCTCGTAATAATAATAATTCTTTATTTCCCAACAGTGGGACAACAAACAACGTCCTCTCCAGTATATGAAGGGAGAGTAAATATATTTTTCCGGCAAGTTTATGTAAAAATTTCTGCCAAAGTGCATATCTTCTTGCTTGTAAAGATGATAAATTATGGCGTTAAGAAACTTGCGTTGGATATGTTCCAGACCAGCGAGTTGTAAGCATAAAAAGGATGGCGATAAGTGCTGTATATTCAATTTTACTTAATATTTAAGCCGAGTACAAACACGCTAGTAAGGCAATATTCTTAAAATCTATAGGGACACGCATCACAAAACCACATGTTCTAAAAACTCTAGAACAGATTCCCTCAAAGTGTGATCGAAAGGTAAAGTAAGAGACAAAAATTACACCTAGGTATATGACTTCGAGCACATGTAAGGGTAACCACGGAACACTTATTAATATATAACTTAAGTCCAACCTCTGGCACCATACCGCCAACATGTCCAAATCTCTCTGAAGACTCTCCACGTCTCTGGTTGATGTAATCTTAGCATATATTTCAATGTCATCCGCATGCCCAAGAACAGTACACTTGATATGGAGAAGTAAATTATTAATAAATAGGAGAAATAATAACGGACCCAATCTGAGCAGACTAATCGAAGTAGGTACGATACTAAATGAAACAAGCCTATGTAACAATATTTCATGAAAAATAGAGTCAAAAGTTGGTGTAAATTACATCCACCTGACCAAGGTTATCCAAAGAATTCCCATTGTATTGAGATATTGTTGCCAAACTGGCGAGAGTAGAATAACCAGCGATAAATTCCTGCTGGTTTGTCGAAATAAATTCTCATACAATGTCGTAAGTTTAGAAATAATAGGGAGAGGCCAATAATTACGTAGTAATGTACGATCTCCCTTTTTATGTACTGATGTCATTCTTGTAATTTTTCATTGTTAAGGAAAGATGTTTGTAGATATAGATAAATTAGGAACTGTTCTTTATAGAGAAGCAAAGACGTATCTGCAATGACGGATAAGGAAACTAGGCAACTGTCGTCGTCTGCTATATTCTTATTGGGAAAAGTAACCATTAACTCCATCAACTCATCCTCACTTACACACGAGTAAGAGTTAGGTAGACAATTGTAACCTAATTCCGGTCCAGTAAAGTTCGTAGTTGAAGCGAATGTAGCCGAAAAGGTGTTAGCAAGAGTATTGACAATGTGATTAGGGTATTTTTGCCGAAAGGTTCGAAGGGTCAGTCCGAACTGATAGATATAAAATGTCATTTTCATTGATCTCTCTTTTAAGTAAAGTCCTAAGGTGCTGAAATTCATTATAGAATACTATATTTTTGGATTTAAAACCTTTTCCGTGGTGGTAGTCCTTGGAATAATGGTCATTCGGTTTATTAATTGTTTATATGGGATGAGGGATAACTCTTTCGTCTGCAAGTATACATGGCCACTAAAGATCGTATCGATATAGTCGCGAACGATTTTTTTGGTATTGCAGATACAAACATCATAAAATTTCAAAAAGAAAACAGGCCTATGATAATTTTATTGAAACTTCCAACAATAATATTGTTGAAAAATTATTAATTTTCAAGGAGACTATTGCAATTATTCTAGTACTGCATACATAGCTCTAAATGAATCCATTCTTCTAAGTTTTACAGGTCAGTAATAGATTTTTTATCATTAACTTAGTGTGGGTGCTTTAAATTATTTGGAGTGTATGCCTAAACCAAGTAATTCCTTTTGCATATATCCGAACTATGCAATGCTATTAATTTGTTAAATTGTTTGATATTCTTGTGATAGCCTATTGGTTAAGTCGAGCACAATGTATGTCATGCACTGAGTATCCAGCGTTTTGTATTGAGACCTCTGCTATTTATAATCTATGTAGGCGATCTGTTTTATTACTTGGCTACCGATGGAATAATTATGTACGCCGAAGATCCCACTTTATATGGTTCGGGTAGGATGTTGTGAGGTTGAGGGAAGTAATGTATATATTGGAGACTGGTGCAGAAGCTTGTATGACGTGAACAAATTAAAACTTGATCGATGATTTTCTGAGCGGCATGCGGGCTTGGTAGCATTTGCTGCAGTTCTAATATCTGGTGAAGTACATGGTCTTTCGGCATCCGAATTCATAACCATTAAACTTGACATACTAGAATGCACAGAAAAATGTGGACGATTGAATTTAACGTCTTCACGTCACAAACAATTCGTTGCGAGAGCATCACCGCCAGAGCAAAGCAGACTATTAATATTTCATCTGTGCGAAAACGTGTATAAGTACGCAGACCGATTTTCATGTGGCCGGTGGGAGAATTTGTACGTGCGTCAAGTAAGGGTCAGTGTTAGATAGCTATATAGTGTTAGATACCTATGAATTTCGTGCGCATCGCGAGGGCGGTACTTCTAACCGGCCAGATGAAAATCGGTCTGCTGTACTTATAGCCCTACTGCATGAAATAAACTCCATATGAAATGCATTGCATTTCACGCACCAGTATTAAAATACGGTAATTTATCTCCTAAACCTTACCTCGAGCTAAAATCTAATACTCTTTTCCCTTGTATAATAAATAACTATTAATTTCATTGTTTTGAAATTGTTCCGGCTGATCGAAATTTGTAGTAGTATTGAATCGTCGTCTTTAGTTCGTACTTTGGCCGTGTCGGTTGCCAAATCGACTCGACTATATAATAGTCATTTAATTTTCTTGAACTAACTCCTTTCCTTTTTTTTCAGTAACCCTGCTCATTAATATATAATTTGTAAATATTCTTAAAAATATACTTTGTTTGCTTCTATTTGTTTAAATATTTAAATTTGCTTTACTCAATTATCACATTTCACAATTAGCAAAGACTACATTATTCAATAGCATTAATTAATTATGAGCTCGAGGTATGCATACTCTAACATCGTCTTAAAGTCTTTGCTTGGTAATTCCACAATTAATTTTATAAGATGTAGATTAAATGCGTTTTACATTATTAGTTAAGTTAAATTAAGTAGAAGCGTTTGTATCAATAACAAAGAATACTTTGCGTAAGCTGTCGGATTCTTTTAATTAAACAAAATGTATACGGAGGTAATAAACTCTTGTCAATGCCTTTTAAAAGTGAAAGTGAATGACTTAATACTGCATAGTAATTACATTGTAATAATACTGTATCCACAGTGACGTTGCCACATTATGGTGTATTAGAAACAAAATCATTTGGTGAATTTTGTCATTATTACTATGACCAGTGTCTTACTTAGGTAGAATTATTATATTTATTTAGCAATTATTTTACGTGTTAAAATAAATTAGTAATTCCCCTGATATACGTATACATATATGAAAAAATCTCAAGACAATGTTTTTCGTGAACACTCAAGTTATGACGTAATAAATTTTTGTTTCATATGAAAATCTATTTTGTTTAGTATTTATTTAGTCAGTTTTTAACGGTATAAGAATCATTTTTGAAGGCGGAAATTGAAAAAGAGTAGATATCAGGTAAATTTCTTGGATTAAAAATAAATAAATCAATTAACCAAAAAAATGCTATAGCATCAAACACAAAGAGGAGCATAGAAATAGTAGTTTAAATAAATTATTTGCTCGATTATTATACAAATTAATTCTAAAATACCCGCTTAGAAAGAGTTTGATTGTGTTAGATTACCGGCTTTTCTATGTTATCTCTCTTTTCTACGCATTTTCCTAAGAGAACTTGGGTCAAGTAATAGTATATTTTAATTTCTTAATGAGGCGAGGCACCATCATATTGAAACCAAATGCTGTTATTAAGTAGGTCAGGGTTGTTTACAAAATATTGAAATAATGCAAATATTACAGGAATCAACTCTACCTATGAATATTTCTAGTATCTTTCTTAAGTTAAAGTGTTTGCAAATAAATTCCCTGTTGATTCAAAGTACTGATTAGATGAAATTCGATATCTGTGTAATTGATATTCTAAAAATCAATAAACTTGTACATATATATGTATTTTTGTATTAAATATACAATGAAACGCTTACTTTGTTTTCACCGCTTTATTAATTTAATGTTACCGCTGTTTTGAAAGTAAGTGTCATTTTCAAGCGCCTATGGTTTTGGCTACAGAAACGTCTTATAAATAGACTAATCAGCAAAACTAACTCTTACAGAGGAGGTTACAGATTATGAGGTATTCATGGTATTCATGACCTCATGAATCTGGTCAAATTAACCATAAAATTAGGCATATTACATGACATTTACTTCCCGGTCGTTTAAAAGTGTATTGTTTGTGTTTTCTTTACTTTTAAAGTCAGGAAAATTTCAACGTCATTTTTCTAAGTAAATCTAATAAATAACCCTCTTTTCCAAAGTCCTATATAACCATTGATAATTATGTATTCTATGTTTGTAAAATGATACGAAGTTTCTCCCACTCCGTACAAATGCGAAGAGGAAACAACTGAAGTCGCGCCTTAGGCGCATAATAATGACTCATGACTGCACTTCAGATAATGTTTGGGAGATGTTCAGCTATCGGTTATTGTTATTTTCATTTATATTATATCTTTTATTAATCTTAACATATATGTGTATGACTATATTGTACTTATACACCCAGCTCCTATCTTAAC
Source organism: Amphimallon solstitiale (assembly GCA_963170755.1). NCBI lineage: Eukaryota > Metazoa > Arthropoda > Insecta > Coleoptera > Scarabaeidae > Amphimallon > Amphimallon solstitiale. The sequence goes on from OY720676.1 coordinate 131,180,304, forward strand.
ATATATAAATAGGTAAATAAAGAGATAATTTATTCAGTGTAAATTAAAATAATACATGAAAAGTCCGTATGTGCAGTGACCATGATATGTACACTTCAAATTCTGACTAAGAATAAAATATAGAAAATAGTAATATATTATAAGCCGTTATATTCACAGGCAAACAGAACACAATATAAATCAAAATCATTTACATAGGGTAAATGCAAAAATATGCCAAATGAATTGTTGATTCACATGCATACCCACATATTTCATCATACGAACAACGACCATAGAATAGCAACAAAGACGTTAAATCATGTCCCTGTTTTATCGTCCGTGGTTATTTTGTGTATTTGACCAAGTATTATAGAAGCAACTATAATATAATATAATTCCTCTATCACTCCTGTAGATGTTACCAGTAGTGGGTGTAAAATGTCCTTTTTTGCACTTAAGATGATATCAATAAGAGTATGATTTTGGATTTCATTTTAAATTATACTAGATTTTTTTCATTTTTCCCAAAGCAAATTTCATTGCGAGCGTTATTTTATTTAATTGTGTAGTAATTTTTCAATATGCTCTAATTGACCTACTGTTGCATTCATATTTTCTAAAGTTGATTTAACTACGTAAGTATGTTTGTAGAATAAATTGGTTAAAATTTTTGTTTTCTTATTTAATATATCTATTGGTGATTCGAAGTGAGATGCATCTTTATCATTTAATGTACCGAATAACGCTTTTTTTAAAATATCATCCATTTAACTTACTAACAACTAACAAACATTTTTTATAATAATTGTCAAACCTAATGTATGATATTATTTTTTAATAATTATTTAAAATATGTATTACTCTTATATTTTATATACCTACAATACTCTCTAAATAGAGGTTTTATTGTTAGTTTCGATATTGAAATAATAGAAATCATATTTTTGTTATCTAATTACAAATAAATTTTCTACTTTAAGAATTATAAGATTTCCGTTTGTATTTCTTTGTTGATACCAGTTTTTGCATGCGTTTCAGTTTTTGTTTATATTGTTTTCCTAGCCCAGCATTCATCTTTATACCGGCTGACACATAGTGAGCAAGAGAGGATGAAATATCATGACTGAACATACTGTCGCGTAGCAACCTGATATTACTTGATTTGTTAACCTTCTTATTTTTACGTGACAGCAAAATCAGAAAACTTTAACTCCCATGTAATAATAATTGTATGAATTTTTAAATCTAATTCTATTATATTTAAAATCTAATATCAATTACCTAAAATTAAATCTATAAGCAACTTATTTACTATCAATTCATCTTTTTTAAAATATCTAATTTTATCGTGTGTATTACATTTACATAACTTCCGGTTCCCGATGTACCGGTTTTTGTTGTATGTATCCCCTTTTTTAAACATTTTGTTAATAAGTAGATACTTTTCTTGATGCATAACCTTTCCGCAACAACAAAAGTTCCTAACAATTATTGATAATTCGATTTATTCTTATTTTATTTAATAAAATAAAAACAATCTTCTAGCTTTTTATTTTTATTTGGAAATAATTCCATAAACTATAGCACGCCGACACTCGCTACATATAGTCTAATAAAATACGTAAAATATTTAATACTCTAGAAACCGCATCGGCACTCTATTAAAATATTTTTTTTAAATCGAATTGGGACCACAATATTTAATATTTGAAGCATCGAAACTCTATCAACCTTAAAAATCGCATACAAACTCAATATTTCACGTTCTTTTAAAAAAACAAAATCGAATTTGCAACCTCCACCACAATGTCGCATATATATATATATATATATATATATATATTTTAAACCGAACCACAATGTTACATGTAGTCTTTCCTAAAATACGTATAATATCTAGTATTCTAAAAACCGCCTTGGCACTTTATCAATATATTATTCATTTATTTATTTATTTTTCTTTTAAAATCAAAACGGCAGCCTCCACCACAATGTCGCATATATTTTTTTTTAAACCGAATCGGCGACCTCCACCACGTGATGAGGGGTTGCTCTGGGGGGAGCACTCGCTTATAATTATAAACTATCAAATAATTCTTCGCAGGCCTGGCTTCAGTGTCAAGTGGCGAGCAGATTGAGTCGTTTCAATAATACTACTTGTTAACAATTATAGGTATATTTATTAACACTAATCACAAGTCACAAGTAGAGAGGATCACAAGTGATCCTCCTTGCGGAAGAACACTTATGAATAATTGTATTCTATTCGGAATATCGTTCTTTTATTACCTTGGTAACGCCGAGTCCGTCCTTACCTCGCTGAATCGCAAATTCCTTCCGTTCGATCAACTTCCATTGGACTCATCGAACGGATCGACAGGATGCTAGGTAAGTCAGGATTCAGGTTACCGCGGCAATACTTCTAGTACTATACAGAGTGTTGATTCGCGACAATATAAATACGTCTTATAAGTGTACTTGGTGGTTGTCTATCACACAAATACAACGAGGTGAAAGTGGGACAAGAAACATCAAACGATCCGACAACGCTATCTCTTTCGTATGATCGTTGCTATTTGATCTCAATGCTCCAACTGCAAATTATTCAGCAGTGAACGTGACAAGTACTGACAACCATTCAGTATCATTCGCCACAAAACATTGCAATATTAACTCCAATCATACAGTTGCCTGCCTCTAAGAACTTACAGTGCAGTCTTCACATTATAGCCTAGTTGCTTGAACAATTAGGTTATATTTTTTTAATGTGTCAAGTTGACTTGACGACTTATAACAATTAGTAATTTAATGTTTTTGCTATGTCTATAGTTTTAACAAATCTTATCGAAACCAAAATGTTCTTAATACCAGTAATTTGTTTACTTGTTGTGAATTATGCAATTTAATCTGTATCTATATGAAGCGATCAAAAAAATACCTCGGGCCATATATTTAACCGGTAATGCCATTCAAAACCTTTTTCAGAGAGGTATGAAATTTTCATAGAGTGGAAGTTCAAATTCGTAACAAAAACTCTGCCATCGCTCGCTGCATATTATTCAACATATTCCATTACTATGCAAAACTCCATGGATACGTGAACAGAGTCCGCTTCGATGGAATCTAACAAGAAATAAATGTAATTCTATGCTTTTCGCAAAACGCGTTATTGACCGGTTTTAACAGAATGGTACAGATCTATTTTAAATAAAATTCCCAATTCATACATACAAATGTGAACAGAGAAATATAGACAGATAGAGAGGCATCCGTGCTGAAATAATCACAAAATTGCAGATACCGACAAACATTATGCGCAAGGGAATTGATGCACGTGTTTTCTTTAGTTCGTCATATTTCTAGCCATGTATATTATATTTCGGCAAAGAATATCAATATCCTTTGCCGAAATATACAAGAATGTATTAAAAGCAATGAGTTATCTTGGCGCAGTGGCAATATAATAAGGTAGAAACATGCATGTCTGTGACTACTGACATATTTAAGGCTTTAAAGTTCGAATTACACAATTATGTATTATATTTTTGACACATAATATTATTTGTGTGTTGATATTGGATGTTCGCTTAAGATATATGTCTTTTAATTATGCAATTTGCGTCGATATTATTTGTGTGGTGGAATTGAACGCATGTCTTAGATAAATCAAGACCATTTAATAAAACTGCGTGGATAATAGTTATGTTTCTATGTTTAATTGTTTACCTTTTCATTTTTACACATTTCTAGTTCATTATATCTTGCTAGTCATTAAAACTTTTAGATGACAAATTGTCATTTTTTTATTATTAATAATAAAAATAGAGAATATTGGGTAAATTCCGCTGTGGGGCAACCGTAGACACGTGTCTAGTTGCAAAAAAATCCACTAAAATTTTGAATATCACCGCTCCAATGTTTATTTCAATTTAAGAAATCAAATACTTAATTGATTTTTGGGCTGTGAAAAATGTATATTCAGTACAACATAAAAAGTATATATATGCTAAAATATATATTATATTATGTATCAAATCAAAAAGATATGATCATAAAAGTATAGCTTCTTTTCAGGCGGACATGACAGTTTATATTATATATTATATTAACCTGTTGCAATGAAATACATAACTCAGTATGTTGAACTGAACATTATGGGTGTGATAATCTAACACAACACAAAATTCCATTTTTCACGCAAATGTCGTTTTAATTTATTACATTTTATTTAACAAATCGAACACATAGCTTTGCTCCAAGGTTTGCAGCAGTACTACATAACGATGCTGTCTTATTTTCAGAATAATAAAAAAAAAGTAAATCTACTCCTATCCTATACGCAGATATGTAGAATTTTAACTGCTTTGAATCTTCATTGCAACACTAGCAGTAATCGGCATGTATTTATTGTTGTCATACATAATTGGCCTAATATGAATAAAAAAAAGTATTTGTTTTCGTTCATCAATTTAATTTGATTAGTAGTGATAACAGTAATAAAGATCGCAAAGAAAAGAGGCAAAGGCAAAAACCAAAAAAACAATGCTACTTCGAGAAAATGAAAAACTCAGACATTAAAAAGATGATGAGATAAGTCATAGAAAATTTAAACAAAAAAGCCTGCAGATATAGAAGAGGAATTAATGGTCAACTATGAAATCGATAATTGAACAGGCCACAATTAAGACAATACGAAATGGTGATACAAAAGAGAAAAATGAGGAATTAAATATGAGAATCGAAGAGAGCAACGTATGTGATCAACTAACTAGAGAAAATATAATAGAAGTAATTATGAATTTCAAAGACAATAAGAGCTCGTTAAAACTGTACAACTTCAGAGATCTAAATTATGAGGAAGAAGAATATGGCCAAGAAAATATGGCGAGAAAACGAATGAGATAAAATTGGGTAAATAATACCATAATCTCTATTCTTAAAAAAGGTAATGAAAGTCAATTCAATAATTCTAGACGAAAATCCTTATTGGACGTAGCGTAAAAAGTAGTAGCCATACTTATCAAAGAAAAATATAACTGATAAAAATCACTGCAGACTTCAGAAGGGTTAGAGAGAAGACAAACTAAAATACGTTATTTGTCACGAATACAACTTTTAAGTATTGGTATTTTTCGTCGACTTCAAAAGAGCGCACAATTCAATAAAAGAGCTAAGATAATGTAAACTACTGAAGAGTCTGAAGTGTCCCGGAAGTTAGCAAGACTACTGTGTACAACAATGACAAATGTAACAAATAATGTTAGAATAGAAGGAAAAGAGAGGGAAGACTTCAATGTCAGAATAATGCTGAAATAGGGAGACCCATATGATCCTGGAAAAAATAATTTTGGATTCCAGCCTGAACAGAGTAGAGGACATAATGTATAAGAGCCATCAAATCACAGCATATGCGGACTTTTCCATCATAGCTAGAAATACTACAGAAGTACATGATATAAAAGAGAAAATAGTAGGAAGTGCGTTCGAAATGGGCTGCAAGCAAATTACGAGAAAATAATGAGAATAGGAGAACCTAACACAAAACCATCACTGTAAAAGGTAATTACTAGTCAGGGCGAAATAAAATTTGGAGAGGGTAAGGAGTTTGTGTATTTGGGTTACCTCTTACGTAGTCGCACAATAAAGAAAATGGTCTTGTGTTAAATGCCTTGTATGTATATATATACCTACATACAAGGCATATATATATACATACAAGGCATTTAACACAAGACCATTTTCTTTATTGTGCGACTACGTACACAAACTCCTTACCCTCTCCAAATTTTATTTCGCCCTGACTAGTAATTACCGATACCGTGGAAGGATATTTTGCAGACCTTGAAAATTGTATTAAATTCTTGGGAAAAGTTCGCATATATATGCCAACTTTGGCATATATATGCCAACTATCACCATAAGCTTCTGTGCTGATGGAGCCTTCTTTGCCTTCTTTAGTGCACTTCGACCAGCTTCAATCTACTATTTCTTATTACTCTAGTGTATAGAAGCGAATGAATGTTCATCGGGAGTTATAAAACGCCGCTTGAAATTCATTTTACTTTGCTAAAAACTATCCAAACAGGATTGCGAAGCATTTGAATGCGTTTTTTGTCAATTGTTAACAAATACGGCACCATTTTGCACAAACCTTTTTCATATGTAATACTTCATGCAACATATTCTCAATTAGTTGTTTCGATGTGCATATGGCCTCAGCTATTTCATGCACTTTTTCTCTTTGATCATCTAACTTCTAATATAATACCATGAACTTGTGGAGTTGAAAGAGTTTTTGAATGACCTTCGCACGAATCGTCATGTCCGAAATAAAGCAACAGTTATATGAAGCAAGAATAAATACCTAAGAGGATCAAAAGAAGAGTGTTCACCGGTTACTGTAAGTTCCTGCGGCGTAGGATTGAACTCTCAAAGAGAACACAATCAGCACGAAAAACAAAATAAAGTCACATGTAGGATGTAGTAAAATATATAAATGACACAAAGCACAAAATGAAACAACAGAGAAGTGTTAACAGTGTTAAACTGATATTTTATAAATGTTTGTGTGAAACTAAATGAAAATTCTAAACCAACATATGCAATCATCAAATACATTCCTGAAATAAGCTCCTTATATCTTACACATTTTGCTGAAATAAACCCAATCATCTACAGCTTAAATTATACATGATGGGGGATAGTAAAATAGGTATCTACAATTGAAGAAAAACATTACATTGAAAGTTTTGTAATATTGCTATAGAATATAAGAAATCTGTTTTATCCAAAGAAAATGAGGAGCACTGTTGTGATACCAATTTATAAAAAAAGCATTATTTACTTTTAACGTCCTCTAACGCTAATTTCAAATCTGTCTAAAACATTTGAAAAGAGTATGTATACTAGAATATTTGATTTTGTTAGCAAATACGAAATTTTATTTTAAATAATATCCAAAACGGATTCTTGAAGTGCAAATCAACATCGAAAAATTCAAAATCAATTTACATGTTTATGCATTTATCGACTGCATTTTGTAACGTGGATCACGGGATACTTTTGGATAAATTATAGATCTTGTGTTTTCGGGGAAAGGCACTCGATTGGATTAAATAACACTTATCGGATAGAAGACAATTGATTCTTTCTGTATAAGAGCCAAAGCAAATGAAACGGCTACTGAAGTACTAACAAAAGATTTCACACGCTTCTAAAAGTGGTTCACCAGAAACAATTTAAAAATAAGTTTGAGTAAAACCAAGTAACTTCAATTTTTTCCGAGCACAGGAACAAGACGTTACACAAAAACAACTTATCTGAAGCGAAAAGACCCTTTTCTTAGGGTGGGTGCTGAAACCGATGTATGTGCATATTATGTGTATGTGTTCATGTATACTGGTGTACGATGCGTCTTTCTGGGGTAGTGCGGTCGGTGATGGACGAGTATTTACCTATATTTCAAAAGACCTGTGTTAGATCCATCTTTAATATTAAACCTCAAGATAATTCTAACCATACAATCAGAAATCAGACAATATATTAATCTTACCAGTATTATACGTTTTGCAGGGTCTTGTTTGTTAGACATTATTATACAGGCTTTTTTTAATTAACTTAAACGCACCTACGGCACAATAGGTGTTTGTAGTTCCCCTCAAACTCATTTTACTAAAATACAAAAGAACATGCTTTGTCAAGGTATATAAATATATAATCAGCTACCGGAAACTCTTACATTCTTACCAATAAAACAATTAAAATATAAAGTAGAGTTACGATATGTACTTATAGCTGGTACATGTTTTATTGTGACTTTCCTTATACCCATATGTATCGAAGAAATAAATATTCTATTTGTTTATATTTTATTTATTATAAAAAAGCTAATTTTTCAAATGTTTATAATTTGTTTGCAAATATTTCATTATTCAAAACCATATTTATAGACACTACATATAGGTACATATTGCCGTGATATCTCGCAAGTTTATAAAATAAGAATAGCTTTAAGGATTAGTTTAAGTTTTGAAATAAAATAAAGCTGACAAAAATCGTATTTAAATATGAAAGAGTAAAAATATGCAACAAATTACATGGATGTATATAAAGTTGCATACACATGGTCAATATACAAGCAAGTAATTCAAAAGTCATTATTATTCAAGTGAATAGCGAGAAAATGTAAAATAAAAATTTATTAAATAAATATGAAATAAAAGACAAAATAAATATAAGTAATATATTTCTTTTGTAAAAAGAATACACAAAATGTATGGTTTACATATCATGAAAAAGATCAAAGACGATATGTAAGAAAGATAAATATGACTGAATAAAATATTATGATTTACATGCATAAAACAATAAAACTTTATGAAAGAGGTTAAGAACTAAATTACATTAAAAGATAAAAATTACCTTAGCTTATAACTAAAGACTAAGAAAAGGATATAAAAATATATGTAAAACCGTAAACCCGATCAGCAATAACAATTGATATAAAGGTAGCTGATAAAATAAATAAAAAGTGTATGTGTTTATGATTTGTTTGTAACACAATGCTTCAGAGACTGGAAACAGACGTGTACAGTTTCATGACCTACAAAAGATAACAAAATATAAAACTTGTGTAAAGTTTATTGCAGATAGACATATTACCGATGGAAAGATCATGGATAGAAAACAGAGATGCAGTGGAGAGGCGGGCGTGTCTTCCAGGTGCAGGCAGTGCGGGAAGAAAAATAATCGTTATCTCCAACGTGTTTCCCATCTTACCAAATCGGAATCTAGCTACAAGAAAAGTGAAATTGACATTAATAAATGGGAAGAAAAAAAATGTATTGAACAATGAACAAGGCAATAGGTTCATTGATGAATACAAAGAAGGATGGTATTAACAACAAGAATAAACCTACCGTCGGAAATGCTGTGCGAGGCAGTGAAAAGACTTTTGAATAAGAAAACAATTTGTGATATGTTGACGTTTTAGTAAATAAAGAACTGTCAGAACAATATGTGTATGTGTGTGTGTATCAAGACGGCAACATGTGGGCAGCGATTTCACTGGAACGTGTATTCCAATGCCAACTTAAATATGGACTAGAAGGCGCAATAGTCAACGTAGAGTTTTTTTGCCGGTATAAATTCGAAAAACAAAATTCGACAAGAGAGACTTCTTATTACGACTCCGAAAGAATAAGACGCTTTAAAAATAATTGTTACATTGTAGAATAGTAGTTTTCATTGTTTTTTTATCACGTTTATTCATAATAATTTTCTTTTATTAATATATTTAAATTCATTTGAAACGTTCAATCTGGACATTCAAAATGAACATTTTGATGAAATGTTTAAAGATAGCAAGTAAGTTTTTTTTTTGAAAAGGAGTTATCTAAATTGTTAAACAGATATTGGTTTTTACGTGCAAATGATTAATCAATGTAATGTTGAACAATATAGATAAGCAAATATTATCCTGTAAGGTTTTCTTTTAATTCATAAAGTTGGAATTACAACAAAAATAGGACTAATGGTGTTGGGCAGTTGAAGAGATGCTACGTGCGAATGAGCATTTTCTTCATGGCATTGTCTAGGCATCATTAATCTTTTTCAAGTTATGTTAATAATTAATTAAAAGTTTTACAAGGCAAAGATTAAAAGCTAGATACAACACGTGCAAATGGTTGTCTTAAGCAATTAATTGAAGCCAATATAAAAATAATTACATCGATAAATATCACTATCAATGTACAATAAAAGTTTACATTTATTTATTTACAGGATAAATATTTATTTTTTTTTGTTTAGCATCATAAATAAATAAATAAAAGATTTACATACATTACAACCGACATTTGGTATAAATGATATGAGCATTTTCAATTATGTATTTGTTTAGAGCATTAGGTTGTATAAAATATTTGAATTTACAAATTACTAAATAAAAAGGTGTATGATCATGTTATATAGACATTCCGTTTTCTTCTTTAAACAAAACTATTACCTCGTCCCTATTATAAGTAAGAGAAAGGCCACCAGTGAAGGAGAAGGAACCACATACATTGCCAGAACCCACAATAGTTATTAGGTACATGCTTCAACAATATAAATAAAATACAAAACCAATTATAAGTTTTTGGTATAAAAAGAATAATTTTTAGAGCACAGCATATAGAGATGACTATACCCACAAATATATGCTATCACAGCAATATGTTACACTTCACTGTGGTTTCATGATATGAATGAAAATACAATTTAATTTATATGGTACTCATATATACATAGAACAATTAATAAAATATAATAGGAAGGGTATGTCAAATTGCAGTTTGAAATTTAGTTGTGGGGAGTTAATAAAATATAACTGGTCTGTCAAAATTACCTCTATTTTTTAAGCTTACTAATATCTAAACTTCCTTGTCAATAAAATATTTCAAAAGAATTATTAAATTTATGATTAAGCTCTATACAGTGATTGGCAGTTTAATCCGTGTTCTCCTCCTTGTAACATCCTTTGTGATACTTTATTCTTCTTGCAAAAGTTCTTCTTAGTCTGTCCAACATACACTTTTTTGAAATCTTCACAATCTTCTTTCTGATAAAGCTTCTGATGTAAGACATCAGATGTTGATACTGTCATTGCTATCTCAACAAACATGTCAAGTAAAATATAAAACTGGACGTGTACTTTATTCAATAGATTTTCATTAATTTAAGTTAACAGGTAGTTTTATTATCACAGAATAACACCTTAGGCAACTGCTTCTTTCAGTAGTTAACCTTTTAAATACTTAAAATAAATTAAAGCTTATTTGTACAAAATAATAAAAATTCAGTAAATATCCGTTTTCTCTTTTAAACACACAATTTTTACATGTTTGTGCATATTTTCTGTCATATTAAATTTGCGAATGTTTTCGTATGCTATAAATATGGAAAAATCGATGCATAAGATATAAATCAAAAATGAAATTATTGCTATCTCTTGGGCGAGATAGGCTAAATATAGAATGAAATATGACCGTCGAGGGTGGCTTATACGCAGCCCGTGAAATCACATCCCCAACTTAATTACTTTAATTGAAACAAATATGTCACGTTTTGGGAGTATACGTAATTTATAAAAGAGTATGTGCTTTGATTTGCGCGTCATTTTGTGACGACACTGACAATTTTGTTTATTAACGTTCTGTTAAAACTCATTAACACGTTCTTGCATATACCTACAAAAGTTATTTATATTCTTTTGGTTTGTCAATTATTTTCTTTCGTTTTTATGAATTTTAGGTTTTATGAAACTTATTCGTTTATTTACATTTTGAAGGTTTTCTCGATCTTCACTTGGGAAGATCCATACCTGTAAGATATATTACTTGTTATACCGAATGTACCAGCGACACGACAAAAGTTCATTATTTGTATCTAATAATCTAGATACCGGGTGTCCACAAAATAACGCCCCAGTTCGTAGCACCTTTATTTGAAGCCTGATTGTAACAATCGACATGTCAAATTAAACGACTTAAAAAGTACTATCAGAGAAATATCAAACTTTATTTTTAACTATTCAGTTCATTAAGGATCGATTTTCACAGAATTTGATAAAGATTTCTTTTCTGAATTAAATGATGTAGCACAATACCGTTTCTTGTTTTATATCAAGTTGTTAAAAAATAAAAGACATTTTAAAAATACTTGTATGTACTCTATTAGTAGTAGGGTGCATATAGATATTATTGTCACCATGTGACTTTTATGTAAGTGTCTTTAAACCAATTTCAGTTGTTTCATTTCATAATGAATAACGGGTTCGTGGATATGCTTGAAATTTATTATGGGTGTCACAAAAACAGTGCGCAAAGATGTAGAATCTACGGAGAAGGTTTCCCGGACGCATATTCGGAATTCGCCGACGCATTAGCCGCTCGGTACAATTCGGATGATGCGAATGAAAGACTCGTAAAGTACCGACGTATTAGACTGTATTAGACTAATGCTAATGCGTCGGCGATTTACGTTTTAAGTACATATTTCTTTTCGCTGTAAATCAAATCAGAGTGACTTAACAACTTTCTTCAGCTGTGACAAAAAGTGAAAATGGAGCCGTTTATGCTCTTTATGATATTTTTCCCATTAGATGAACGTTTTACTATGTGTTGAGGAGAATTATTGCACTTCTGTAAGAGAAATTGCTTCAAATCTACAAGTTTCTAGAGTAAATGTGTGTTCAGTTTGAAAAAACATAAGTATGTACAAACATTTGTGCCGCGCAACATCCACACATTAGAAGGTGATCCAGCACGTCGTATAAATTTTTGTCAGCTTTTTTTTAAATCAGTTAAGACGTGAACCGCTGTTTTACAAAAAAAATACTGTGGGCCGACGAATATCAATTTACAAATAAAAAAAATGTAATCGCTACTGGAATGTAGATAATCCACATGCTTCCGTAGAACAAGCTCCACAAAGAAGATGTTCACTTAAGGCTATACGCCCGGCCTCGAAATCGTTTTCCCCATTTCCTAATCGTATTTTTCATGAAAACTTTACCGAATTTACACGCTAATTTAAGAAAAAAATGCCTTTCAATGGATAAATCGTAATTTCTTCGAAATTGTCCAAAGGGCCCTAAATAAAAATTAAAATGTTAGAAATTTCAAAAAACAAGCCTTTATTTAAAATTATGTAACACTCAACAGCAATACATAAATTTTATTTTTTCTTAATTTTTAAAAATAAGGTCACGAAACGGAAAACAAAATTTTGAAATTTGGGCGAAATTCACTGAAATCAAATAGAGTATGTGGTACGCTCGCACATTGTGTCGAGAGGTACCTCCGCCTACCATTTCGGGCAGTTTCTACACAGTTTGTAAAATACTTCTGAAATCGGTGTATGTTAAGAAAGTAATCGTTACTCGGACATTATTTTATCGAAACCGTTGATATTTTCTTTACAATATAGTGTTCATATACAGTGTGAGTGGATGTGGACATAAACAATTAATATGAGTGATAACATAACGAAACAGAGGAAACCTGCTAGAAGCGCATGCTAGGACTCACACGGCTTGCGCGCAGGGAGTATAATTATTATATTTGACTCGCAATAATTTGCTTCTGAAACGATCTAGAAATTTATTTCTTGCCCAAAAAATAATTTTGGAATGTTGGCTTTATTTTGTTTCACATATATATGGGTAAATTCTGAAAAATAAGATTAGTTACTCGATAGCTGAAAAATACCTTACACAAATTGGTGGTCTACTAAAACTTTTTTTTTTTTTTATAAAATTTGCACACCATAAAGAAAAATCGAAAACACTAGTATCATCCAAATACTTTAGGGTATAACCTTAAAAAAAAACAGATCGCTAGCTCTCTGCATTGCTGAGATATCACGAGATAAGTATTAAAAATTGAAGAAAATGAAAATTTTAAAATTTACACAAAAAAACGATTTTTCGACCTTTTCGCGATTTCGATTTTATTTTCCAACTCAAAATTTGAATCCGGCAGGTGATTTTACATATTCAGCTTCACTTTTTTTGTGTGTTTGAGAAAATATAGATTGTCTAATTTAGGGGAGGTTGCTTCCCCACTGCCAAACATGTGGGCCAACCGGCGATTATCTGAGACTATAACGCTGCCATAAATTACAAGCAGATTAGATTAGGTGACAATTTCTTTTCTCTATCTTTTTCCTCAGCACAAGACGGAGCACGCGGACCCTTAAACATTTGTCTTTTATTACATTTGCACGAAAAGCAGTGGTACGCCTATTTCAAATCGAACTCAGCTTGAAGCGGGCGTTCAGCCTTAATGTCTGGTGAGGAATATTAGATGGACGAATAATAGATCCAATCTTCATCAATAGATATCTTACCCAGCAAAAGTGTTAGCAAATTTTGAGTGAAGACTTACTAGAAGTTCTTGTCAATTTACTTTTAAATGAAAGAAATAATATAGTTTTTCAACAAGATGGAGCTACACTACACAACGCCATAATCAATAGAGAGTTTTTGAATAGAGAATTTGCAGATCATTGGAACATACAGACCTATTTTGTGGCCAGCTTGTTCTTGTGGTCTGACCCCGCTGGATTTTTTCTTCTGGGGCTATTTGCAAGATATTGTTTATGGCACACCTCCTGATACAGTCGATGTTTTGCGAAATCGAATAATTGACGCATATCAGGAAATGTCTGGAGAAGTTCTGATAAATGCTTCGTTAGGTGTGATATCCAGGTGTCGACAGTGCCTTGAATGCAACGGTGCCCAGTTTGAGCATTTCCATTAATTTTTTGTTAAAATAAGTTCATTGACGAATTTTAAAAACAATATCATTGTATTATTAAACGGTCGTTTTATTGAAAATACCTTGAATGTGAGAACGTTCTTATTTACAGTGTTTTTTATTTTTTAACAACTGGAAATAAAACAAAAAACTGTATTGTGCGACATCATTGAATTCAGAAACAAAATCTTTACCAAAATCTGTGAAAAAAGTAGCAGGTGCCCATTTAACATAAAAAAGTTGATTACCGATCTTCGAGGAACCGAGTAGCCAAAAATAAAATTCGATATTTCTCTAATAGTACTTTTTAGGTCGTTTAATTTGGTATGTCGATTGTTACAATCAGATTTCAAATAAATGTCCTACGAGCTGGGGCGTTTTTTTTTGTGGACACTTTATATATCAATTTAGTACCCGACATGCTCCAATGAATTAAATTAAAATGGCGGCAAATTTAAAATATTGCAAAATTTTATCTGAGAAGAAATATTACTTACAAAAGCCATTTCATCATTATAATAATAATATTCATACACTTTTTGAAATTTGTGAGAATTACCTGTGTCTATTTTACCAGCTTTTGTAAATACTCTATGTTTTGCTAACTAATATATTCATATTGTCTATTGATGTTTTTTTAACTCCTGTTTTTATTACACTGGCTAATCTTGGTATTTTTACGGAGATAATTATTTCTTAAACTCCTTACGGACATTGCACTGCTTAGCAAATACTGGCTTATACATTATGAGATTTTTTTGCCGTTTGTCTATACATCTCCACAAAAATCTTGAAAATAACTTTCACCGATAAGTAACTTCAGAGTTTCCCCAGCTAGAATTGTTTTATAATCCCATCAGCTTATTTTTTTAGAGTAAATTCAGTATATAGTTATTTTCATCTCATCTATTGATAGAGTGATAATCTTTCTATAGTCAATCTAGTATAATCGCACTTACATCTACTAGCAACAACTTCAACTCTTGTTGTCAGTAGCGGGGGATTTTCAAATACAGAGAAAAATCTTTTTTAATTTTTAAAGGTATTAGTCAGTTGCTGCCGTTTTGTAGGTATTGATTAACTATTTAGTTTTTTATTGCTATTGTTAATAAATTAGAATTCCATTTTTATGAGATTTACAGCATGAGTCTCTGCACTAAGCCAGTTAGAAAATTGCAGGCTTTACCATCACATGATTGAGTTATCTAAATATTTAATTAGGTCGATAATAGGGAAATAACGACACAATAAAAGTGATCTTTTTGTGACATAAAGTACACTGTTTAATAAAGAGGAATATAGATTTTACTTTTGCCAACGTTTTCAAAGCTATTTTTATTTCTGCCAATATAGTAGAGTAGGTACTCATTAGAATTCATTTCCGTGTAATTGTGAGCCTAAACTAATGAAACAGATGCGTACGTTTTATATCTTTCAAATAACAATATATTTACGTATGAAAATTTACTGCAAATGTTATATGTAAGTTTAATAATTGTAATATTATAACAATTATTATGATTTAAAAACTTAATATTCTCATTTTTAAATTGAAAGGAGCGCTATCTATCACGTAAATGAAATACCTAGTATATTGATTTATGCTGTTTGTGGAGTGGCTCCATCTGTAAAAGCGCAGTTGAAATTTCGCATTGATCGAATTTTGAATGTAAAGAACGTCTCTAGTTTTCATTATATAAATATAAGAATAAATTGGAAAAATACACTTACATTGGATAAGAATACACTTCTTATTTTGTTTTTAATAAAGTGTCTCTATTTAAGTAAGAGCTTAATTACTGATATTATTAAGACGTGGTGCCACTTGTTGCCGTTTAGTTGAACTACACCGCTTCATATGACTTTATATCTACCCAAGTATAGAAATCAAAATCTGTATTACAAGGGCATAGAAGAATTGATTTAGTAGAACGTATGTTGGGTTCTCAGTCAGAGATGGATCTGTCCATCGATCATATATTTTAAAGAGTAGTTAAGATTTTAATTACTGTAATAGAAAAAAGCCTATAAGAATTGTCTTTTCGGATATTGGAACTGCAAGTAGTTAGTAATAATTTATTGACATTATTTGGGTAATAACTATTATAGGACCTAATGTTTGTTAATGGGAATTGAAGTATGCCCATAAACTATCGGGTGTCTGTAATTGATTCACGGAACTGTCATTTGTATTTAGGGAAGTTGACGCTTTAAATTTCTACTACTGCTGGAATTTAACATAATTGCCAAATTTCACATTATAATTGCACAATGCAATGATTTTGCTCATTTTCGATATAAACTAATCAAGTTTAACAAAAGAATTTAAAATTACATGCTTTTTCATAATATTGGCAATGTTATAGTTGCATGTAAGATTATCGTATGATAATGCTTATTTTAAATTAAATATTTAGGCACGCCTCTGGTGGCACAACAAATGAATAAGTGGCCGATTTAATAACATGCAAATTTCTAAGTCGCAATGCGTACATCGTTATTCCTTGTATGACCGTTAGTACCAAGGTCCTAAGGTCCGAAATGTCAGACACGAGTATGATATATGACTATCAACCTAAAACGTGAGACATTTTCATAGTTTCCTTCGATCAGTGAGGTGGTTAATATAGTGTTCCATCAGAGACTAGTGATCAACGAGAAGCGACAAAGATGGTAAAAGCGTGTTGCTGTTTCTTCAGTGGGGCGAACTTGGATGTTTAGTCGTCATTGTCACGTAGTTGTCTGGCTAGTTGTTCAAAATAATTAAATGGAACACCTAATATATAGGTGTTCCATTTAAAAAATATTACTTTTATACAAAAACGTGTCATGTAATTTTAATCTGGTTTTCTACACATGCAGTTAGTAACCGTAAAAAAATAAAACATGCTTCTATTAGGACCTCTTCTTGTAAACAATACTGAAAAAAATGTGTCCATTTAATACGTCGTTTTCGAGAAATATAATTTTATACAAACATTGAATTTTTCAGAGAAATGGGTATAAGTCGAAAACTTTAGATTTTAGGCCTATACTATCTTATTACTTTTTGACTAAAAATTATACGGGGAATACAAAAATGCAATAATATATAAGGTGTTCCATTTAAGAAACTATGACTATGGTTAGCCACCAAGTTATAGAACACTGTATAATACAAAATATTTTTAAAATGTGCTCCTAATGAGCAGCTATGACACGAAAAAAACCGCTTCGAAATATCTTTACTCATAAAGGCATAATCGGCCTTATCCGCGGAAATGACTCACCCTGTAGATGTACGAATGTGTTTTCACTTAGATATCAGTCTCTTATTTATAAAACATATTAAGTAGTATTCTGTAAATTTTACAGCTGAAGCAACAACTCCTTTGGTCATTTGTTTTTTCCAGAATCCCAAATTTATGTAATAGATGATATTGGTGGTATTAAATAGAGTGTAATTAACACTATTAAGAATTTTAATTAATCCCCAAAAAAACACCACTTGATTTGAAATATATTACCTAATATATTTAATATACACACGTACCTTTTTTAATTTTTATGCGTATTGATTTGATCACACAACTACTTAAACAACCATCAAAATGCTTACTCCATACATACTTCCAGCGCCGTTCCTGGCGGGGGTGCTGCACGTGCAATTGCACGGGGCGGAGGGAATTGAGGGGCGGCATTTCGTTCACTAAAGACTTTATAAATTATCATATAAAAAAAAAATTTTAAAATGCGTATACGAATTTTAAAGAAATACATTAAGACCTGGCAACCTCGCACCTCGCACCTCGCCCCCTTGGCGCTATTTAATTATTCGGAAAAATTTTTTGCGAGACTAGAAAATACTGGATATTCTTGCATAGATAAATAGGTTTGGATGCAGGTTACAACGCGTGAAGCGAGATCGTTTGCGACGAAATGTAATTGTTTAGCAGGTGTATTTTGTAATACTCATTATTTTATTGTTTTAGTATTAAGTATTTTGTATAGTGATTGTACTGATTGTATTGCTATATAGTATTGTGTTTTGTGCATTGTATTTTGTATGAGGTATGTATGTACTAGGGAATAACGGTGCCTTGATATTACAGTAGAACCCCGATTATCCGTGCTCCACGGGACCGGACGAGGCACGGAAAATTGAAAAGCACGGATAATCCGAACATTTATTTCTTATATGTATGTATGTATACATACTAAAAAGATATACAGTATAAAAGCCAGAATTCTACATAAGTAAACTTTTACACTAAATAAGAAAAAATAAACTCTACATAGGTAGGTTAACTTGCATTTATGTATACTCGCGGCATAAAGTTTTGTCGGGTCGTAAGAACAGCTATATGGAAGGTATCATTGGTCAACTCTAGTAAATTCTAACACGAAATAAAGAGGGGTTATATTCAATGTTTATGAATTATGATAGCTAAGTTTGAGTAAATACTGCTTCGTAAAAGAAAATACAAGTGGCATATATGTAGAAGTAAATATATTTCAAATAATCTTCACAAATGATTTATGACACGATAACATTGATGTGTCATCAATACAAAGAAATCTTTTTGTGTTCTACAAATGTTTTCGGCTTTCCCTATTTATTTTATTTTTCAAGGGCGAGAATGAATGCTTTATTAAGATCTGTGTAGTGTTTTATCGAATTTGTAATTATATATATTGATGATATTTACGAGTATGTATCTGTCATTAATTTTTTTCCTTAATATACATTCTATTTATTTTAAAATAAATACAAAAAAATAAGGTATTTTTATGATAATTTAATTCAAAGTTCTTGATTAATATTGATTATTTACAAGGCAATTGTTGGGGGTATTTAAATGTTGGAATATTATTTAAATATATTGTCTTCAAAAGATTATTTGTGTAATTTTTTGTTTGCTTATTTATTGCTTTATTATGCTAGGTGTTGTTTTGACGAAATTTAATATTTCATCTCTCAAGTGTAAACAAAAATATCACAATCTCTCTTTATGGTTTATTAAAATTTAGTCGGAAATATCGGATTACTAAAGTTGACCAGTGATACCTTCCATATAGTTCGTCTTAGGACCCGACAAAACTTTATGCCGCGAGTATACATAAAGCAGAAGAAAAGCAAATGATTCCCAGGGATTCCCCTAGTAGATTGCTGGTGATATCGATATTGCGTCATCAATAGTCATCATGCGTATGACACGGATAATCCGCAGCCCGGATAATCCGCACACGGATAATCGGGGTTCTACTGTATAATGAATTTTTAAATATTTTTCGTATATTTAACTGTTTGGGAAATTTAATGCCTCAGCATAAAATTTATAAATATATATTACTTATATTTCCGTAATAATTTTACCTCACAGTAAAAGTGTAAAAACTTTCGCTGAATTGAGATTGACGAATCTTGCCACTATTTCAATTGAACAAGATATTTGTCAAAACATCGACATATCAAATATAATAGAGGATTTTGCATCTAAAAAAGCTCGAAGAATTATATTTTAGTTTTATTTTTAATACATTTCTACGTTCTACATAATAGTCTTTGGTTCTACGTATGTATGTATATTATATTATAACCTATGTTGGCAGATGGCAAAATTTTAAATTTTTGTTTTTTTTAATTGTGCATTTATTTTGAATGGGTTTTTGTGTAAATAAATATAAATTTAAATAAATTTTTTTATTTGTTTCTCTTATTCTGTTTCCTTAGATTTCTTAACAAATGTCATAAGCTGACGGGTGTCGGTGCCGATATATGACGTTATTTAACGAATATTTTTAGTTTAAAATTTGATTCAAAGGTAGGGCGGCAATTCATTTTTTGCACGGGGCGGCAGAAGATCCAGGAACGGCACTGCATACTTCGTAGGTATATATATAAGTACATAAAAGCTAAATGTTAAGTGTAGAATTATAATACATTTTATAATTCAAATAACTAATTCAAAATTAAAATTATTACAACAATTTGTTTTGTGGGTTTTAACATTTCCAGCGTAAATATAAATACGTTTTCCGAGTGTACTACTTGGTTGTTCATAACAAATACAACGAAGCGAAAATTGGACACGAAACATCAAAGGATCCTACTATAGTGTCGCTTCTAGTTGATATTATTCATATTTTCTTCTATCAAATGCCTATGAGACGGTTATTTTGTAGGCGTACAGATAGCTATAATAATGTATATTGAGTAAAACTTTTGGGACACTAAAAGATAAACTAGAATAGGAAGTATTAGTTTCACTCCGATTAGCAAACAGTTTCTTTCAAATATTTCTCCAACTAGAATAAAATAAGCTTACAACGATGTTTGCATAACTTCTCAGCATAATTTTTTCTCAAAATCGAAATTGAAAATATCATTTTTACTATTACACAACAGACTTTCCTCACAAGTATTTTTAAAATAATGAAACATGCAACAAGTTTTTTCTTTTAATTTGGGGTAGTAGTAGTATTTTATTCGCCATCAAAAAACTTACATGATATGTCAGGTAAGTAACAAATTCTTTTAAAGAATTTCTAAATAAATAGTATCAAACAATATAAATACACGTAACTTACACATAACACATAACATATAAATAGATTAAATCAGTTTTATATATAAGCGAGTAAACATAGACACTATAAAATTTCATAAAACAAACATTAAAATACACTTTCTAAAAAAGAAAAATAGAGTACCAAAATCATTTTATATACGAAGGATCAAAACAGAGTGAGGATATTCCTAGTTTTGAATGATAACAAATTTAATTAACCACATTCTTTCCGCGGGAGAAAACCTCGAGATATTCCTCGACGGTATAGAAACGAGAATCGGTCAATATCGTTTTTACAGTTTTGTTAAACTGACTGTTATTCATAATTTTTATACTTTCTAGAAGACAATTATACAATTTGGAAATACTCACATTTCCTTCACTTGTAAATCCTTCAAAATGAAATAACGAAATATACAATAGTATTATCATTTAAACTTTTACAAAAAGTAGTGTGTAATTTTTATGTAAATTTGGCGACATTGAATGATACGATAGTGTTGATTTGAAATTATTATGGAAATGAATTTTTGCATAAAAAGTTACGGTTTTTGTACCATGTCACGTAAAAGCGCTTGTTTTAACGGCGTCTGCTGATTTCGGCCTCCTCTAGAGGTATAAAGTAGTTCGAAAGCTGATTGATGCGTTCCTTCAGAAGACTTTTTATCGAAATTGTGCTAAACCAGTTGCTTTTGTGTGAAATGGTGCAATTACTCCTGATTAGAGAAGTAATTTCACTGAAGGATGTATTATTACTTACATCAAATGTGAAGGAAAATTAAACGAAAAAGCAAAAAATTATAATGCCCGCGTAAATTTACTTAATGTCACTGGTCAGAGGTAACATTTACACAAGGAATTTGTTCAGTGTACTTAACAATATTCACTTAGTTTATAAAAAAATACCTATAGTCCAATTGCCTTGTGTATTTAAGAAAATGAAATGTTTACATCCTACGCTTACTGTTATCGGATTTTAGAAAAATGTACATTTCTTCTTTCATCGGAAGCAACAATTTCAAAAGGTCTCGGAAAAAATACCAAAATCAAAAAAGTACCACCTTAATTTGAATTCAAATTAATTTTCAGATTTGGCATTAGAATCATCTCAATACAAAGGTTTTTTTAAGAGTAATTTTGGAAAATTATGCTCATATTTTAATCAACTTTAACCAATATGAATTCGAATCTACAGGTTATTACATCTAAACATAAATATATAATAATAAAATAAATTGTATTGAAAATTATATGTTTGGGCACGACACTGGCGGTAGAAGACATGCAGAAGACGTTTCCATATTGCTGATTTAATAACATATGCATGAAAATTTCGAAATCGAAATGCGTAAGTCAATTACAGACACTCATTATGTATTTACACGTATTTTCTTGTTAAAATATTATTTTTAGCATTCAGGCGTATTAACGAATAAATTATTTAAGAAACTCGCTAATTGGATAATATTTTATTTACATATTTACCCTGACAATAATGAATGAACGGCAAATATTTTCAGCGCCACATCCATTGTGTTTTCTTTAGCTTTTTGGGATAATTTATTGATGTAAATCCGTGCAAAAACACTTATTATGCGATCATAACCACTCGAAAAACTTATCTCGAAGAAAATTACCGACTTTATTGGGACATAATAATTCAACGTTCCATTTCCGGCACTCATAAATCATCATCGATTTTCGTACTATTGGCAGTTCGGCCACTTTAGAAACCGCTCTACACAGTTACCCCAGTTTTATTAATTGAACGAAATCTATCTGTATACGTTTGAGCACAAATTTAGCGGAAGGTCAATTCGTTTCGGAAAGGACGCGCCTGAAAACAAGATCATGATCAATAAATGTTGGTCAGGGACGATGTATACCGATGGCGTTGGTACTTATAATATCTTTTTATTTATGTTGTTAGCCTTTTTAATAACTTTAACGTTACTAGATCATTACAAGGTTCGACGATTATTCAATTTGTTGAACGAAATTCCTGTCATTGTTATAACAAGAAATATAAAGTAAGAATATTGAATAGCTAACTTATTTAGTCAGAGTCTGCGTGTTATACTTATATGCAAAATATGAAATATATAGTGTGCCAGTCGGGCGATTCGAAAGTACTACAGCTAAAGACGCTTGATTGTTAACTTTCAGTATTTGGCCATCTTATAATAAAACCAGCCAGTCAATGAATATAAATGTTACGTATACCGGTTGTCTCAAATAACATTAGCCATAGGGAATCTCATGCATACGTATGTACGATTTATACGTATGTATATGTATGCTAACCCGGTACCAATGCCGGCGACTTATATCTCATGCAAACGTATATATATCATATATACGTATGCATGAGATCCCTATGGCTAATGAAATTTGACACAACCGGTATATACACGCGGTGTTGCAACCATAATTATGAGTCGCACTACTACGGCTGATTATTTACCCGAAGGCGTAGCTCCTTCTAACCTTAAGGAGAGAAAACATACAGATCTCGATTGAGGTAAGTATTTAGGACTAACACTACACCCGAAGCTTACCTGGAGCTGACATCTGGAAAACATCGCTAAGAAAGCGGTAACATTATTATTGACAACTAGACGCTTGCATGAGAAACAATCGGGTTTTAGTCCGGACATGATATACTGGACATATAATGTAGTGGTAAAACTTATCCTTACATATGTGTCTCTAGTGTGACGGCCGAAGACACAACAATCTACAACTAAACAAAGTGCAAATACTTGCCTGTTTGGACAAATTGGACTGAATGCGGACCACTCTAAATACAGCAATGGACGTTCGTTTAGTCCTCTCACCTCTTGACTTTGTGATTCTGGGGGAGGCTATAGGATGGGTGTATTCAGGCTGCAGCTAATACCGCCAATATCAAAGGAAGGGCGATACATAACACATGGTACAAAGTAAAGCGATATTGACCCAAAAGACCATTCCAGGTAAACTTTCCAGAAAGACTATGCTATGCGAGCTATCAGACGACGGGACCAGACCTGATATAAAAACGGTTCAAAAACCGGAGCTGGCACTGGAGCAGGAATCTGCTTGTCAGAGAGAATACTATGCGCTGGGAAAGTGTGTATTTCAGGGAGAGGTGTATGACACACTTAAATGTGTCATAGAACAGAAAAGGGGTTGCGTTGTCAACCGGTGAATTTAAATAATGTTTGAAAGTTGTGCGACACTGAGTTTACACTCAGTGTCTCTCAACTTAGGTTAGTTAGATATTACTATTTAACTATGAAGTATGGTCAAGACAGCGCTTGTGGACCAGAATAAGGTTAAACTAGTCTGGGTGCCATAACATAGAGGGATTGAGGGAAACGAAAAAGCTGATAAATTCGCTAAGACAAACAAATAAAACTCATCTGCCTAGAATGACTGGGGGTACTAAAACGTATAACCCGAAGCCACATCGAAGACTGGTATATGAAAAACATAGGCATTACTAAGCATTTCTGGCCAAATCGTGGAAAGAAAATTATTGTACAGCCACGAGAAGAACTGCTATATAAGCAGGGATCAGCTGTGAAATTTAGAATTCTCTTAGTTATTTGAAAACCTTATATTGTAATGTAATGATTTGTCTCCATGAGTTAAATATAAAACAAGGAAGTGTCATTATACAATATTTTGAAAAGTAATGTTTACAATGGTGTCGAGGTGCCACATCTGCTATAATTGGTATATAAACTGCTTATTCAGCTTGAGCAAACGAATAGTCGAAACGGTATGAAAATACATTAAACCGTGGACTGAATACTTTCCGTCTTTATTTGTTTGAAAAACATGAGGTAATTTTGCAATATCGCGAAGGATTTTCAAAGAACGGGAAACTTATCAAAGTTTTAAGCGCCTACTGTTCATACCAATATATCCATGCACTGGTTTTGAGTATTGCTGGTAAAGAATAAAATTTTACATTAAAAGTATTTATGTCGCTGTCTGATTAAAAAATATTTTACCTTGGCATCAGTGAAATGTTTGTTTTAATAATCTTCTCTTAACAAAGAGATTTGTCTGTATTTCGTTAAACGTTTTATTTATAGCAGATAAATGACGCACTCCCTTTCTTGATTGTAATTTTATTAGATATTATCCCTAGATAATTTTATGTATTAAGGCAAAAACGAATATCGCACTGAAAATCCGAATACAATCTCTAGAAGAGACTGTACTTGCCTATTTTGCAGAATTTATTCGAACCTTTTTATGTGCACATAGCTTTGATTGTTAACCGAAAAGTTAGCTTTGCAAACATAAACATCGACAATTTCATGGTAATCACATAAGTTTAAGAGTTACCAGCGTGATAAACAAACTTCGAGCGTGTGTGATATTCCCTTGAAGAGACTTAATTTGCAGAGAACCAATTCAAATAGAAAGGTCGGAGTAAAAAAGAAATAAAAAGTCGAGAGAGAGAAAATAATTAAAGGTTATATATTTAGCAACCGACTATATGTCTAATGCCCTTGTGTTAGTGTTACATATACATATATCACTACATGTGTAACGCTGACAGGTAATTTATAAGAGATGTTTGTCGAGAAAGTTATAAATTACGTGAAAATTGGAGTAGATTTATATAGATTGGTGGTACTTTGTGTAACAACGAGAAGTTCAAAATACCCACAGAGTGTCACACAAGCTATATCCGGAAATATTTATGACATATCTTTGATTTTCTTCACGAATTTTTATGGTTGACCTTTGACAAAATATCGCTCTTTGCTTTGTGCAAAAGCTCTTTGAAATATAAACACATTGTTCAATTTTGAATAGCTCGTGCACATAATGGGAATTTCGTGGCTAAGAAATTTAAATTCCGAAACATGATTACATTATAGATAATTATCAAGTAAGAAAAAACATTATAATTCACTAATACTGATAATCTAAATGTATTTTTTAGAAATTAGGAATTACTATTTTTGTGCAGAAATATCATTTTATTCAATTCGAAACTTGGAAACGTCTTCCTTCATCTGTTCTACACCCGGAGTCGTATCTAAATATTTAATTTACAAAATAAAGATGTTTAATCATAATTAGGGCGCGGACATGACCGGTTTAAATTACGACGAAGTTACAACGGAGAAGAAATAATGTAAACAACACACGCTTACTGAATAGCACTAAATCATATGGTGAACTGCAACATCTGTTTACGCCCGAGAATGAGAGCAAAAAATGCCCATAAAATAAGGAATTTATGAGTAAAATTCTTTCTACATCGGCGTAGATAGCCTGAGGGGTTTTTAAAATTTATTATTAGGGCGCGGACACGTACGGTTGATGACTCATCGCACATGGGCGCACTATTGAAATGTTGTATTTTTAAAGAGGTTTTAATTTTATTCACATAATTGGATAACAAGTAGCTGGTGATCTATAAAATACAAAATACCTTATTATTTGTTCATTTTCTCTTCTGTAAGACTTGATCTCTTTGAATTAAGTACATCCTTATAGATAAAAAACGTCCTTTCTACATCGCAACTGGTTATAGGTGCGTACTGGTAATATTCTTTTATTTCAGAGTATTTAGCATACACAATTGCCGCAATGTTATTAAATCTGGATTTCTAATAAAAACTGCGTCTAACTTTTGCCGAAGGTCACATCCGAAGTCACTTGGAATACTTTTGAAATCATTAATAGCCCACGTCTAATGTGGTTAATCCATCTTTTAATTTGAGATTTCGATTTTCAAAATATGTGATTTGTTTACGCAAATTTCCAAAGTGTTCCTGATAACGACTGATTTTTTAAATTTGGGATTGCCACTCAGAAATACTTCGAGATCGTCATTTAAACATGTAACGAAATTTTGAAAACTATCGAAACTCTCTACATAAAAACTATTTCTGTGTATGCTTTAGCAAAGCTAAGTGACGAACGTGCGATATTTTGGCATTCTGTAACGATATTTTACAGACTTTGTAATAAATTTCGGAATCACTGACAATTCATTTTCATATCAGAAAAAGTAACATAAACAATGATCTAGATCTAAATAAATGATAACTAAAAGTGTACGCGTATGTTATTGAAACTAAAGGAAATCCAGTGCGCACTTACGATTCAATAAATCGGTATTAAACAGACTATTACAAAAATTACGAAGTACGTAATTAACAGTCAAAACAATGAAAAAACGAAACTAACGTAAGTATGAATGAAAATTTTATTTCTCTTGAGAAATATAAGGTAAATATAATAAATATTAAAAACCCCTCATGCTCCTATCTACGCCGATGAAAAAACGATTTTACTCATAAATTCCTTATTTTATGAGCATTTTTTGCTCTTATTCTCGGGCACTTCTCGGGCGTAAACTGATGTTGCAGTTCACCATATTAATTAGTAGTATTCAGTAAGCGTGTGTTGTTTACATCATTTCTTTGCTCCGTTGTAACGTCATCGTAGTTTAACCGGTCATGTCCGCGCCCTATTTATTATATTTACCTTATTTTCGCAAGAGAAATACAATTTTCGTTCATACTTAGTTAGTTTCGTTTTTTCATTGTTTTGAATGTTAATTACGTACTTCGTAATTTTTGTATTAGTCTGTTTAATACCGGTTTATTGAATCGACTCTCCCAATTATCTAGATGTAGATGTGTGCACGGGATTTTGTTTAGTTTCAATAACATACGCGTACATTTTTAGTTATTTATTTAGATCTAGAACGTTGTTTATGTTACTTTTTCTGATATGAAAATGAATTGTCAGTGATTCCGAAATTTATTACAAAGTCTGTAAAATATCGTTACAGAAAGCCAAAATATCGCACGTTTGTCACTTAGCTTTGCTAAAACATACACAGAAATAGTTTTTATGCAGAGAATTTCGATAGTTTACAAAATTTCGTTACATGTTTAAATGACGATGTTCGACGTATTTCTGAGTGCAAGGAACTAACACAAATCCCAAATTTAAAAAATCAGTTGTTATTCCTTCAGGAACACTTTGGAAATTTGCCTAAAGTAATCTCATATTTTGAAAATCGAAATCTCAAATTAAAAGATGGATTAACCACCTTAGATATGGCTATTAATAATTTCAAAAGTATTCCAAGTGACTTCGAATGTGGCCTTCGGCAAAAGTTAGACGCAGTTTTTAATAGAAAACCAGATTTAATAACATTGCGGCAATTATGTATGCTAAATACGCCGAAATAAAATAATATTTCCAGTACGCACCTATAACCAGTTGCGATGTAGAATGGACGTTTTCTATCTACAAGAATTTATTTAATTCAAAGAGAACAAGTCTTACAGAAGAGAAAATGAACAAATAATAGGGTATTTTGTATTTTATAGATCACCAGCCACTTGTTTCAATAGTGCGCCCATGGGCGATGAGTCATCAACTGTTCGTGTTCGCGCCCTAGTCATAATATTAGAAATAAAATCAACAGCAGGAGCTATATCTTTCTCTTGGACAATGACAGTTTGCAGTTCTAGTAGAGTAAAAAGCTGCGTCAGAGAATATTATAAAGAAACTGCTTTTCAACTGTTGATTTTGTTATACACTTAGATTTGATATGTAGGTACACCGTCTCCAAAGTTGAGTGTTCACCAATTCTACATTTCTTACTATTGGAGCTATGAAGTTTGTTATATTAGCAAGTTCGTGGCTTTTTTACTCTAATTGAGATGGTGATAACAGGAAAGCAATTGAAAGTTTCATTTTCAAGATATTCACAAAAATCTTTTTGGATTTTTTTCATATTCAAAAAGGAAATAATATTCTAAAGAAAAGTTGTTAGTACATTTCTACTAAAACGCCAACCATACATAGATTACATATTTGTATAATTATCATAATGATACGTTTTTCAAATACTTTTTTTGTGACTAGGCGCTAGGGTAAATGTTCTATGCCTACTTATTATCTATATTACACAAAATAGATACCAAGGTCACGGTTAAGTGAGACACCGGAAGCTTAAACGACCGTAGTACAACACGGGCACCTCATAAAACAGCCATATTTCAGAAAGGTACTTATTATAATAATTATCCCTCGGTGTTAGAAACTTTGCAAACTATAATTTATTTGGGCATTACATAGGTTCAACGTTACCTCCTATAAATTAAATGTAGTACCCTCAGAGATTTTTTTTTACGTAACTGTTAATTGTGCCTTTAATACTTTTGAAGCAGGTAGGTATTTGTATCAATTTTTGTAGCATGTTCTACTTTAATACCAACATTTATTTAATGGTATTTTCTTATGTAAACATTTGATTTGCTAAGATAGCGCATATGTCAACTGCAGGTTCTCGCTAAGAATAATGTTAATCGAGAAGATTATGATAATTAGAGAGCGTTCTTTTCTTGTAGCGACATGCATGTATTGGACTATTGGCGGGGTGTAGGGTAGGGTGGGGTAGTTTGGTATACTTATTTGAGGTGATTTATAATTTGCACACAAAGAATTGTTTTGAACTTTTATACATGGGAATAGATAGCATCTGCTGAGAAATCATTTTTAAAATCAGAAGCAGAAATATATAAGTGATTTTAACAGAAATAGTTAATAAAACTAGGTAGGTCATTTTTCCAATGTGCCCCATAGTGGGGCAATTTGGGATCACGGTGGGGTACTTTGGAACAAACTATCTCAATCTTAAGAAACATTGAAAGTGATAACAACTGTTTTTTTTTCTCCTTAATTTATTAATGAAACAAATTCTAATACAAATAATCGAAATGAAAAGTATTTCAAAATACAAATTTAAATTTTAGAATTTTAAATGATAGCTGCTATCAAATTTAAAGTACATTATAGTTGGTGAATGAGACATCAAAATTTACTTATGAAGCCAATCTACTAGTACTACCTAAGACTTCTTTTGGTTTTGGAATTTATATAGTGACTATGTCTTCCTTAATGACGGATCCAATGTCATCTTGAATTGCGTAAAAAATCTACAGTCCTCTTTTCTTCGCATAAATTTCAAAACTGGTTCATCTGGATCTATTACATCCTGAACGCATCCCACGTAATAACGTCCACATCCAGTTCATAATTTTCAGTCATATTTATGAATCCGATGAATAGTACTTTGTAAAATGCATCTGAATCACTACTAGATGAAGAGCTCACTTTTCTTTTTGGAGGCTTAGGCTTTACAGTGCAGCTTTTATTTACTCCCTTGAATGAGTCTGTATACATTTTTAAGTTTTTATTTTCTTTTGTCAGTGTCTTCTCGCTACAAGCTATGTTATTATTTTCTATCAACACTTTTCGCTTTACTGTCTTCAATTTTTCTCCACTCTTTTTTGTGTGCAAGTGTGCTCACGTAAATTCTTGACCGACCTTTCTTGCGTAACTTTTTTGTTCGCTTTATTGAAAGGCTTGGATACGGTTTTATATATATAATAAAATAAATGGAAAAATAATAATATCTTCACCACTTAAGTTTTTTTAGATTCTGTTGCAAGAATTGTCCATCACTAATGGTTGTTATCCTGTTTTTTATGCAAATTACCTAATTGAATTTTTGGCTTTCGGTAATTTGCTTGAAAAACAGGATAACAAGTGATGGGCAATTCTTGCAATAGAATCTAAAAAAACTTTTTAAATTATTCTTGAATAATGGATATCCTAGTCACGTGTTGAGAAAGTTAATATATAACTCCAATTTTTATGACGGTCCCTTGGAGTATGGTGCGGCCACCAATGTACAATTTAAAAGACTGCTCATTGTGAATAATTTGACTGATAATGTTGTGAAGTTGTTTAAAACTTACAAAAATATTAAAATAGCTAAATATAATAACTTAACTACAAAATTTTTTTATAGTAGGTTGAAGGATAAGACCCCCTTACCACTCATAGTTAACTATTTATAATGTTCCGTGCATGGGTTGTCAGGGGTGTTATATAGGTCAGTCTTCCCAATAGCTAAAGCAGAGGCTCGTTCAACACAAAAGTGACTGCCGTATAGGCAAAAAATAATGTGCGTTGGTGGATCACCATCTCCAGACGACACGTTTTTGATTTCGATAATGTGAAGGTTTTGACAGTGAAAGATAATTATAATATTCGACTATTTTTGGAGGCCTATCACATAAACAAGAATAAACAAAGTATTAATTACAAGTGAGATACTGATAAACTTAGTGTTATTTATATTAATATTTTAAATCTTTAACACAATTCCATTATGTTAATTTTTGTTTTTCTGTGTTTGTTCGTTGGTTTCCTCTCTTTTTGTTTTCTTTTCCTTCGGGTTTCGCTTATTTTTATCAGTTTTAATAAAAATGTACAAAAATCGTATAATCTGTTGTAGAAAAAAAGAGGAAAAAAATTGTTTTGTCATCATCGTGACAAGTTGTTGCTTTTCATTCCTTTTCGAACGTTAGTTTTATATATATGTATTTTTATTGCGTTTTAAGATATATAACGACAATATGATATTTAGATTTAGTAAAGTTCGTAATCTTTCTATTTTGATTAGTTGCCAGTGACTAACTCTGTGTTGTAAGTTTTGTTTTTTTTCTTTTACAGACATTATTTTAAATTAGTAGAGTTTTTATTGTAATTTTGTATCATTTTGTATCATTGTAGCTTTACTCCTGATGATGACATGAAATACATGTCGAAATATTGAGTAGAGCGATTGAGTTTTAATATTAATACAGACCGCATTCCCGTAACTCCTCCCCTTTTTTGATTATATATGTCTATATATATTATATTTAGATTTTTGAAATCTTTTATAACAAGGAACAATAAAATATTTCAGTTTGTTTTATGGATGTTACCCGGAAACGACCCTTGAAATATTTTTGTTTATAACTAAATAGGAGTTGAAAATGAGATATAAAATGTTTTTTTTTTTGGAATATAAAACGCATAAAATTTGCGATAGTCTATTCATAGAATACAAAGTTTTCATATTTAAGTAATAACTAATATTTTAAATATTATATACGCTATAGTAGTTACATTTGAGTAATCTTATCGAGTATTTGGTAGTTTTATGTGAGAGTGCAATGATCTATGTCTAGACATAAGCATTAATGTTAAATCCTAATACATGAACGCAATATATATCAAGTACAGGTGAATAACTTTCAATAGAGGTATGCGAATATTTTTTGTCAGCTGCTGAAAGATCGCTTATTTCAGTTTTTGTTATCGAAATTCTCATCTTTCTGGAAAATCGAGTGTTAAAAAAAAGGACCTGTCGAATTCAATGTACACCTACAATTTTTTCAAGACAGGTGATATCACATTTTTGCTTGCATTCAATTCAAAACATAATATGTTAACAATTGAATAGATGATATGTCACAGACGCTGCCACCATTTATGTAATTTATTTGCAAAAGCTTTAGAAGTTAGAATTAACGATAAGTTGTTACTGTACTGGAAATGATGTACTCTCGTGACATCAGTGACGTAGTATTTGAGAACAAAGCATGGTCATATTCAATGTGTATTTTTTTTATTGCATTTAAATTTATTACATTAAATACATAAATAACTTTAATTGAGCTTAAAGTCCGTGAGGAAACTATATAATATTACCAATTTGATTTATAGGAAAAATATAAAAAATTAAACGTCAGAAAATTAAGAGAAAGTCGCTACAAGTAAGAAAATATCAGAAGTTATAAGAAGTTGTGGAACAATTCATGTTATTATTAATTATTTCCCTGTTACAGAGAAGTAAATAATACTTATCTAAATACTGTAGTACTGTGTTTGCATTCAAATATAAGTTTAAAAAACGCGAAACGGCGAGGCCTTAGTTTTCGATAGGTAAACGCCCCTCTTAAATAATATACTTATTATACTTATTATTTATAATATAAAAAGGGATATAGAAAAGAACGTGTAAAGAAGAAAGAAGGAGCTTAGTACAGAGTATTAGTCTAGATTAATCAAGAATCAAAAGTAGCCGAATTAGATTAAAGACTGACGTAAAGGATTTTATGGTGAACATAACCTATTGTCAATAAAAAAGAATACTTAGAACATGCTCTATATGAGTTACGATAATTTAAAAAATCTTAAAAAACTAATCGAAAATTGAATGGCACTCAATATTATTAACTCGAGAAGGAAATCAGAGCCGCAAATGTGTCTTAATGAAAAAAACTGGTAAAGTACAGGTGAAAGCGAGATTATTGATTTATATTGAAACTCCAGACAACTATTACTAAGAAAACTATCCACAAGTGAGGTGTTCCAGCAGATGGCAAACAGAACTCAAAACAATGAGACAGTTCAATCCCTGACTTTTTAGTGATGATGATAATTAATTACACTCAAACCATCTATATAAAAGAAAAGGAAAAAATTACGTTTTACTGCGAACTAGTTACAAGACTCGAGGTTGTGACAAAAAATATAACAAACTACATGAGAACTTCGTCGAAACACAATGAAAAAGCAAGAGATATGGGAATGGAAAAGATGGAAGTACTTCTGCAAACGAACTTTTTCGATTCTGTTTTCACTACCTCACTTATATCATAGATATTCTCGGAAAGGAGAATCTTAAGTGCAGTGCAACTGAAACATCCCTTGGAAATATGTCTTTAGATATCAAAAAAATATATGTTGATACAGCTAATCTGGCGAGAAAGTGTGGGTGGTCCTACACACTTTCGATTTATATTTAAAGTCCAGATAACTATTAGAAAAAAAAATAAACACATGTGAAGTGTTCCAGCAGATAGCAAACAGAATTCGAAACCATGAGACAGATCAATCGCCGACTTTATAATACGGGATGATTAATTACAATCAAACCATCACTGAATATATATAGATAATAGAAAAATCAAAAAAAGTAAATGTAGGACGTTTTACTGCGAACTAGCTCCAAAGCTCGTCATTATGACAAAAGATCTGACAAACTACATGAGAACCTCGCGGAAACACAATGAAGTAGCAAGAGAGATGGGAATAAACGAACTTTTTGGATTCTATTTTCACTACCTAACTTCTGTCATAGATATTCTGATAGAAGAAACTTAGGTATAGTGCAACTGAAATAACTCTTGAACATGTATATTTAAATGTCAAAAAAATATGTTGTTATAGCTAACACTTGCGTGGCAAGTCTGTAGGACCACGCACACTTTCCCGCCAATGTGACAGAAAATTTAAACTCACATTTTCCAACCAAATAGACGAGGTGGCTAACGAGATTTCCAGATTTGAAATTGGGGTATATTTCGCATTCAACAACATATCAACTTACATGAAGAAAAACTTTGAGTCGGTTTCCAAACGATAATTCCAGAGATTCCAATCAATGTTAGAGAGTTATCTAAAATCAGAGATTGATAACAATAGACTTGTAAAGTGCTTATCTTAGGTATTGTAATTTACTGGCCTATATTTATTCTATTTTGTGATTACGTATCTAATTATCTATCACATCTAAACTTTATATTAAACGTAGTAGTAGATTTAAAATCTTATTTTTGTCGTATCTTTTAAATAGAAATATGTGAATTACAACTTTATTCAATTCTTTTCAAAATTCAGATATTGTCTTTCTTAATTGTAAACTAAATGGATAAACAAAAATTATAGGGTTGTTGTGCCAAAAACGACTTTATTTTAAATATAATTCTTAAATAGTTACATGCAATAAAATAAAATGCAGTTACTACAAAACTGTAAAGTTACGTATAGGCGGCATAGGCTACATTAATGCAATTATAAAGACAATCAAATTTTTCACAAGATAAAACTCTCATGGTTGTTCTTTTATTTAAAAGAAGAGTATTGATTGTCTGAGGACATTGCAAAGTTTTAATATCATTTTTTAACATTCTTATGATTAAAACTGTATGTTATTTAATCCCTAGTAACACACAATATCGGCCAACGTTGGCTGTTGGTCGTTTATTTTTTGGCCTGACCACAGCGGCTGATATCAATCCGATGTGAAAGTGTTAACATTTTACAAGGTTGGATAAATATCATGGCATGATATTGGCCCAATATGTTGCAAAGATATTTTTCCGATTTGAGCATAAATCGGCTCAGGGTCAGCAGCTGACACTGAGCCGATTTAAAGCAAAATCGGCTGATGGTAGAGAATATTGGCTATTGATCTGCGTACGACATCGTATTGCTGTCACGATGCGATATGTATATGATATTATTTACCTACATATATATGATGTTACGAAGTGATATAAATGCAATAATATATACCGCCATTTTGCCAACATTAAATTTTTAGTAAATTTTCATTATACCAAGTGTTCCTCTTTACTTGAAGCCACCTAAATAAATAGTTTATTAATAACGCAATAAGTAAAAATACTTTTACCACTGATATTACGATTAATATTTTTGTAGGAACGAATTTTTAAAAAGTCTAAATCCGGCCTAGTATAATAAAAACTCTAGTGAAAGTCGTCATATAGAACGATGAAAATAATGTAAAAGAAATTTGAAAAAGTTGTTGCTAATCACTAAAAGTCGCCAAATACAAAGTTTCGCTGAAAATTTTTGCTACATTTTTGTGTATAAACTCAAAAAAATTCTTATCACAATAATTAAAATAATTGAAAACAGATTGAAATTTGAATTATAATTTTGAAACATTAATTAAATTGGATATTTTTCAACTAAGTAACTTCAAACACCTCTATCACTGATAAGAGTTTAACACATATGGCGTTATTAATAAACAATTCATTGTTTGTATTCATGTAAAGTGAAAAACATTGTATATTCACATTCAAGGAAGTCAATTATGACGTAATTTTATGAACAGCTAGTCTAAGCTAGCATATTATGACATGCTACCCTGAATTGGCTACACCACAGTTAACTTCCAATTTAATATGAATACATAAATGAATGTCACTATTAAATTTAAGTTGACGCAATACAGTAAAGAAATACATGCAATAAGCGTACTACTACAAAATAAAAATGTATGTTTTGAATGAACTGTCGTCGTACATAGATAGATAATGCATGTGAATTAAATGAAGACAAAATAAATATTATCACAAATTTAATTTCTTTATGAAATAACGCCAGGATTATACATATATTTATAAATATAAAATAAGTTTATATTTTTAATCAATAAGTTATATATGTATATAATTGGAAATATAAATCATAATTTTTTATTAAAAAATGCCGAAATTCTAAAAAAAATAATAAAAGTACATATTGTGCAGAAAATTAAAAAAATGTTGGAAGATATAGGATCGGTTAAATTAGTATAGTTGTTAAGAAATTTCATGAGTATATGATAGCATTTTCAGATTTGACATTTATTACTTTTGAAAATTTTTAAAAGAAGAATGAATATTGCCGAAATTTTCAGTTATCCATATCTTCGTAACCATTAAAGGTAAAACAAAATTAAAAATGACATATGGTAATAATTTTTACGTTGAATTTAATAATATTAGTTAAAAATGCACAGCACACTTAATTATCAGATTTACTTCCACCATGAAAATTAAGGTGAAAATATGATATTATTACAGTTATAATAAAATTCTTACAGACACTTTCAAATAAAATTATTATATATCTGTGTCGCTTCCAGTCTGTAAAAGTTGGGATATTCCATTAGCAGTGCAGCTAAATTGTGTTGTATCCAGCTCTTTCGATATCCGGTCAATCGTATCGCCTTCTCTATCACTTGCTGTAGCAAGCCATCAGCCAATACATTTATCGTTATTCATATCGGTACCGTTTTTAGAACGACGGCGTACTGCATTTACGAGAAACGAAAAATATTTATTAATAGATGGTAGATATATAGATATACAGGGTGAGTCAGTAGTCGCTTCTTTGATTGCTGTTTTGTGTTTTTACTAAAAGAAAAAACAATTAGTCGAGGATTCATGGTTGCTTGGGGTGCATATTCTAAAAATACTTTAACCTCTGACGCAGTTCCAGTTTAACCGGAAATACATGATTTATTTTTTATATGACTCCCTCTATATATTTTTGGATTTTCTATTACTGCTTTAAATTGCCTATTCAACTGTTTTTTCTTTTTCAAAATTGAGCAATAGTTTTTGAGTTATTAATTTTTCTTGAAAATATTTGACCAAAACACGTGCTCAGAAAAAAATCATTTTCACATTGTTCTTAAAAGTAAAACATTAACATTGGTGGTGCTTGTAGCCAAGAACATTTTGCATCATTTGGTACAAGTTGCACTCGACAATACCTCAAAAAACTTTGTTTTTTCAAAGCCTACTTCCCGAAATTTTCACATACCAATTTTTTTTTTAAACACAACACCCGGTATTTTATTGTGGCATTTTGCTTTTTATTCTCTTTCATTTTTGTTAAATATGTCCTATACCTAGCTTTTGTAATTTCTATTTATATACACCCAAATATGCGTCCAATAATTGCTGGAGTGCGGCCGACTGCCTGAGTCAACTGTTAAAGAAAGTCGGTAAACATTTATGTCAAATTTATAAAAGCATTGTTATTAGTTATCATCAAAATAATTGTTCTTATGAAGGGTTAATAGATATGATTGACCTTTTTGGTGAATCTAAAAAACTCTTTGTTACCATCCAGACCTTATGTACAGTGATCCTTGGTGGAAGTCAACAGAAGCCAGAAAACTTCGAAAGTATAAAGAAAGGAGCGGTTCGAGTGAACTGAAAGTATTAAATATGACAAAATGAGCGGACAAAATCAATAACTGGTGAGAACAATAAGTTTATGGTACTTGCACTGCAAACTTTTGAAATCGTCATTAAATGTGTGAGGAGGAATAGTGGGTAGTTACATAATTCGACCTTATTTCTTTGATGAAAATGTTAATGGAGAAGAGTATCCTCGTTTTCTACGGACGGATTTTG
This sequence comes from Amphimallon solstitiale, assembly GCA_963170755.1. Lineage (NCBI taxonomy): Eukaryota > Metazoa > Arthropoda > Insecta > Coleoptera > Scarabaeidae > Amphimallon > Amphimallon solstitiale. The sequence continues at coordinate 131,218,020 of OY720676.1, forward strand.
AAAACTTTTTGAAGACATGAACATTAAAATCAGAGAAGCGTTTACCAGAATAGGTCGAATCGTTTTACGCAACGTTAGTACCTCTTTGGTAAACAAAATACCTCACGTGCATTGCACAACGTTGTGGTTATGAATATGTTCATCATATTCTTTAATGAAATTTGTTTTTCTTACTTTTGATTGTTGTTACGTTGATTAATAGTTTTATGTTATTTAAATTGCGTTATTTTGTTGTTAAAGTTTTTTCTATCAAAGTTTTAGGACATCAATTAATAATTTTGAAAAACTACAACCATCTCTTATGAAGAGCTTCAACAATGAAAGAATACGAGCAATTAGGTAAATTAAATTGAAGATTGTATTAGTAGGGTACTTACGCCGATTCTGGCGCCTCCTCCCCCCACTCCTACTACCCCCCCTCCCCCTCCCCGCAAGATAGGTAGAACCCTCTACCAACCCAACTGATATGGCGCCCCCTCGCAGTCGCCAACCCAACTAAAAATTGCAGATTTCATCATTACCAACCCAACTAAAATTGCAGATTTCATCATTACCAACCCAACTAAAAATTGCAGATTTCATCATTACCAACCCAACTAAAAATTGCAGATTTCATCATTACCAACCCAACTAAAAATTGCAGATTTCATCATTACCAACCCAATGTGACGCCCTCTGACGGCCACTAACCAAACTAAGAAATGGCAGATTTCATCATTACCAACCCAATGTGACGCCCTCTCACAGCCACTAACCAAGAAATAGCATCTCTCATGATTGCCATAATGCAGCATCCTCTCACGGTCACTAGCCAAACTAAGGTGACGTCAGACAAAATGGCTGACCATCAAGATGGTCTTTGTTTCTAGAGAATTCCTGAATAAATTACCAGGCTTGCTATCGCGCTTCTCAATGTACTTCAAACAGGTCTAAACATGTTTCCAGCGGAAACCGCAACGGCTGTATGCTTCTGTGATAGCCGCATGCTTGAAATGTATATCTTACTTATAAAATAAAATAAAACAAACAATGTATTTATTATTATTAATTAACAATATGACCAAGTTTCATACCCTCAAGATGGTCGATAAAAATATAAACTTTATATCTAAGATCGGCATACCATTTCAAAATTATAAAATAAATATACAGTATGCTTCTGTGATAGCCGCACGCTTGAAATGTATATCTCACTTATAAAATAAAATAAAACAAACAATATATTTTTTAAGAAAAACAATGTATTTATTATTATTAATTAACAATATGACCAAGTTTCATACCCTCAAGATGGTCGATAAAAATATAAACTTTATATCTAAGATCGGCATACCATTTCAAAATTATAAAATAAATATACAGTATGCTACTGGACGAGATAGCAACCAAATATGAATATACAGGACGTTTCAAAGGTAGGGATTTTTAGAAAAGCAAGATGGCGAATCCAAGATGGCCGCCAAAAATCTAATAAACTAATGTCACGTCAAGCATCCAATCTATCAAAACCATGCACTCGAACTCCTATGAAACATCATCTCAAAACCATCGCTAGAATCAGCTCACGTCATGAAGCGGTTCTGAAACCCCTATATTAAAACCACACATTCAAACCACTATCAAATCCCTCTTTTCTCAAAAAGCCATCCAACCATCCATCAATCCATCCATCCATCCATCCATCCATACATCCATACATCCATCCATCCAACCATCAATCCATCCATCAATCCATCCATCAATCCATCCATCCATCCATCCATCCATACATCCATCCAACCATCCATCCAACCATCCATCCATCCAACCATCCATTAATCCATCCATCCATCTGGACGAGATAGCAACCAAGTATGAATATACAGGACGTTTCAAAGGTAGGGATTTTTAGAAAAGCAAGATGGCGAATCCAAGATGGCCGCCAAAAATCTAATAAACTAAGGTGACGTCAGGCATCCAATCTATCAAAACCATGCACTCAAACTCCTATGAAACATCATTTCAAAACCATCGCTAGAATCAGCTCACAACCGGATCATGAAGCGGTTCTGAAACCCCTATATTAAAACCACACATTCAAACCACTATCAAATCCCTCTTTTCTCAAAAAGCCATCCAACCATCCATCAATCCATCCATACATCCATACATTCATCCATCCATCCATCCAACAATCAATCCATCCATCCATCCATCCATACATCCATCCATCCATCCATCCATCCAACCATCCATCAATCCATCCATCCATCTGGATAACATAGCAACCAAATATTAATATACAGAACATTTCAAAGGTAGGGATTTTTAGAAAAGTAAGATAGCGAATCCAAGATGGCCGCCAAAAATCTAATAAACTAAGGTGACGTCAGGCGAAATGGCCGACTATCAATATGATCGATCAAAATATAAACTCAACTTCTAGAAAATACCCAACTCCATATCACGCATCACAACAACAACCACCACCACAACCACCCAACATAGTTTCAAACGCCACAACACCAGACCAACTTAGGAAGATACATCTAGGTCAAACCCCAACACAACATACTTTCAAACGCCACCACCGCGGATTTACATCTAAGATCGGCATACTTTGTCAAAATCATAAAATAAATATATAGTATGGTACTGGATAACATAGCAACCAAACATGAATATACAAGACATTTCAAAAGTAAGACTTTTAGAAAAGTAAAATAATGAGCCCATATTTTTAAGAAAACAATTTATTAAAAATAAAACAACTACACACATCAAACAAACCTCAACCATACTTTCAATTTCACAAATATCAAAATTTAAACAAAACAATCAAATGCAAAGGCAAGGAATGTTCTCGAGATGACCCATATAGTGCAATATAACGATGCAGTAAAACGATAGAGGTGAGATACATGGTCTATCAAAAATTTTTATTACCCACTTTTTTCAGCAATCAAAACTTTTTTGACAAAACACTATACATATGAAAATAGACATAACATTAAATATTTCCATTTTAGAGATACCCCAGTTTAATCTCAATTTTAAATAACATAAATTCTTAAATTGATTTAGTTAACTTTCTTATAATATTTAAAAAAAGGTTGAAAAAGAAAACATACTAAGTCCCACAACAGATAAAATATGTACTATCTTTTCACACTTCATGTTTAGTACCATCATTAGAAGAAATATGCTTGAGGTACAGCTTTTAATATGAAATTTAGAGGTTTTTATGCAAAATACATAGTTTATCACTAATAAAACTAATTTTGAAACACATTGTCCACATAGCAAATACCACTTCCTGTACATTTTAAAAAATAACAATTTTTATATATCATAAAAGAACCAAACAAAAAACTAATATAAAGACAGCATTAACGTTCTAGCCAAAAGATTTGCAAAAATATTAAATATATACTTGTTCTAAAAATGCTTCTATCTCTCTTTTTACAGTTTATGTTTTGTACAGCAGCGAATGTATTACATTCCCTTTGAAATTACATAAAAATCCATGCAATACACTTAAAACATTTGAAAAATCATGTTTGGTAAGCCCACTATATATCAATATTTAAGACAAAAAATTATTATTAATTTTCCATCTACAGATACCCCTGCTTAATATCAATTTGAATTAACATAAATTCATAAAATGAGTCTATCTTTTACAGTTCGTGGGTTGTACCATCATTAGAAGAAATATGCTTGAGGTACAGCTTTTAATATGAAATTTAGAGGTTTTTATGCAAAATACATAGTTTATCACTAATAAAACTAATTTTGAAACACATTGTCCACATAGCAAATACCACTTCCTGTACATTTTAAAAAATAACAATTTTTATATATCATAAAAGAACCAAACAAAAAACTAATATAAAGACAGCATTAACGTTCTAGCCAAAAGATTTACAAAAATATTAAATATATACTTGTTCTAAAAATGCTTCTATCTCTCTTTTACAGTTTATGTTTGTACAGCAGCGAATGTATTACATTCCCTTTGAAATTACATAAAAATCCATGCAATACACTTAAAACATTTGAAAAATCATGTTTGGTAAGCCCACTATATATCAATATTTAAGACAAAAAATTATTATTAATTTTCCATCTACAGATACCCCTGCTTAATATCAATTTGAATTAACATAAATTCATAAAATGAGTCTATCTTTTACAGTTCGTGGGTTGTACTATCATTAGAAGAAATATGATTGACGAGCGGCTTTTAATATGAAATTTAGAGGTTTTTACACAAAAACATAGTTTATGCCTAATAAAAACTAATTTTGAAACACATTGTACACATAGCAAATACCACTTCCTATACATTTAAAAAATAACAATGTTTATACATCATAAAAGAACGAAACAAAAAACTAATATAAAGACAGCATTAACGTTCTAACCGAATTCGAGCCATACTTTCCCATGTTTTGTGAGCTGTTGCATTGTCCTGTTGGAAATACCCATGTAAAAGTTCGTCATCATGAAGATTTTGTAAAAACGGTTCAAGTAAATTATTTCGATATCTCTCAGCATTTATCGATCCTTCAAAAAACACAGGTCCAAATATACACCTTCTAGAAACCGCTAGCCAAACACCAATTTTTCGCGGATGGAGAGGCGATTGAATAAACTCATGAGGATTCTCCGAAGACCAAATACGCATATTTTGTTTGTTTATATAGCCGGATAGGTGAAACCATTCTTTTTGTATATATTTGTAGAGTAAAAGCAGCATTCGATCGACTAAGAAATAGTAGCACTTAAAACATTTGAAAAATCATGTTTGGTAACCCTACTATTTAAGACAAAAATTATTATTTATTTCCATTTACAACAGATAGCCCACTATTTATCAATATTTAAGGGCAAAAAATTATTATTAATTTCCCCATTTACAACAGATTTCCGTGTTTAATCTCAATTTTTGAATAACATAAATTCTTAAATTGATTTAGTTAACTTTCTTATAATATTTAAAAAAGGGCGAGAAAGAAAACATACTAAGTCTCACAACGGATAAAATATATGCTATCTTTTACAGTTCATGTTTTTGTACTATCATTACAAGAAATAAGCCTCGCGATTAGCTTTTAATCTGAAATTTAGATGCTTCATAAAACCACCTCAGAGACACTAAAAAATTATGATTTTCAGCTCAACCAACCATTCAAAAAGTTGATACATCAAATTCATGAATATTAATATCACTCTACACTCTTAATAAAAAATTTAGCAGAAGTCTCACATTAAATGAATACAAAATTTATATATGCACTACATTAAATGAAGATTGAATTTTATACACTGCTTATATCACCAGAAATTTTGTTACAAGATTATATGATTAGATAGACTCATGACTAAGCCTAAACGGACACCAGGCTTTCAATATGTAGTAAAGTTTTTTCTTCATACATTTAATATAAACTAATGATCTATCTTTAGAAAGCATCCACAGGTCCATTAGAACTTGTGGGTGGTGCAACATCTACTTTAACCCTCTTCTTAAGCGGTCCGGCAACATGCTCACATGTATCCACACCCTCCCTACAAATACAGCAAACAAAATTGCGGTGGAGGGTATTCACATGCCGCTTCAAACTATCCCGCCGGCTGAAGGAGTTGCCACATATGATGCAATTCATTCTATGAAAAAGCGAATTAAAAATAATTAATATAATAAATTTAAAAGAATAAAAAGCTATTGAAACCTAATTTTTAATATATCTAAATTGCTAATTTATTTGAAAAGCTCCTCGTATATGAATTGCTATAAAATACTAATTATAGACCTACATATATAAAAATAATATTTTAATACATAAACTTTGACTGATACCCGTATATTTAACTAAAAATACTCTTATTGTTCAGAATTTATTTAAATTATTGAGAAAAACCTTTAAAGAACCGTATGAAATAATCAACTTAATTATATAAATTTACACACTTAAACATTAAAAAACAATTTAAAGAAAGCACTAAATGCAAAAAATACTTTGAAGCACCCCTGGATTAATTGTATATAAAAATAATATTCAATAAAATTTACACCATTAAATTATTAAAAATAACCTTATAATTGAGAAAAAACAATTTTTAAAAGTCCTATAAAATTTTAGAGTAGTAGAAAAACTATGATCAGCGTATATTTAACTAAAAAATACTTGTATTATTGAAAATTTATTGATAAAACCCTTTAAAACTTTATAAAATAATCAATTTAATAATATAAATTTACGCACCTAAAAATTTAAAAAAAAGGAAAAAAAAAAACAATATAAAGAAGCTACTAAATACAAATAAAATACTTTGAAGCACCCTGGATAATTGTATATAAAAATAATATTCAATAAAATATTAATAAAATATACACCATTAAATTATTAAAAACAGCCTTATAATTGATAAAAACAATTTTTAAAAAGTCCTATAAAATTTTAGAGCAGTAGAAAAACTATGATCAGCGTATATTTAACTAAAAAATACTTGTATTATTGAAAATTTATTGATAAAACCCTTTAAAACCTTATAAAAATTAAAAAAAGAAAGAAAAACAATATAAAGAAGCTACTAAATGCGTATAAAATACTTTGAAGCACCCTGGATTAATTGTATATAAAAATAAAATATTAATAAAATATTAATAAAATATATACCATTAAATTATTTAAAAAATAACCTTATAATTGAGAAAAAACAATTTTTAAAAAGTCCTATAAAATTTTAAAACTAATGTAAAATATTGCAAGTTAATATTATATAAATTAGGCTTTCTAAATACCTTGTAGTAAAACACAAACAAGCACTAAAAACGATGTTGACTGTTCGAAGATAATGAAATTAAAGATGCCGATCTACGTATATATAGATACACATCTGCGTCAGATTCCCACGCAAATGGAGTGATGCATAAAGAGAAAGACCTTTTTTTCCCCGCGCATACATATATATATACATATATACGTATGCGGCCAGAGGCAATTAGCGGCGGGCGCATTCCGTCCCCATGGTCGGGCTGTGTTTTAAGGAATGCACTTAATTTTTTTCGGTCGCATACCTGCATCCAATGAGGGTTGCGAGTCCGGGAATTTCGTCTTTCTACCTGTACAGATAGATCTGTCTTTATATAAAATTCGTATATATTATCTATGATTTTAGTTTTAAAATAAAAAATAATAAGAAGGTTAAAATAATTCGTTATTTTGTAGATAGTTGCATTATTTTGCATGCATATACATTCTCCATTAGTTTTATTATTATGATAAAAACAATGATTGACATTTTAATAAGCTTTGATACATCATTAAAATATTCCAGTAAATTAAATGCTAATGATGTAAAAATACCTAAAAATATTTCGTAAAACAAGAGTATTTTAGTTAAATATACGGAGATCCATATGAAAAACTACGAAAGTTATATTAATGTTAAATATTAAATAATTTAATTAAATGAAAACACATCGTTTCACAAAAATTATGTTTTATTAAACACTAGATGTACATCTCATTTACCATAACAGTACATTATAAACCTTTCTTAATATTGATGATGCAGGATCAGTTAAATTAGTATGGTTGTTAAGAAATTGGAGGAGCATTTGATAGTATTTTCTTCATAAAAGTAGTATGTATTATAATATAAGATAGTGTTATAAACTATACAATAAATATTATTCAGTATTGGAATACACAATGAATAACACAAATTTTGAGTAGAGAAAGATAAATATTTCTAATTGCACATGTGTGAATTTGAATTTATCGGGAATATACAGAGTAATTATTTACATCTGATGGTGAAACATGGTCGCGTATTTTATATCATTCAGTAATTTAATTTGCTCTATAGCTAGACAATGAGGTGGATGCTAAGCATTAATTTGTACACACGTAATGTTATGATCGTCAGTGTAACATATATATTCAAGTCTAACACAAACTTTTTGATTTATTGAAACCCCAATAGAAATTATCACTATTTCGAGAAGAATAGTCATGTACCTCTACATATTCAAAGCCGCTGAAGTATGAGTACATTAACAGCTGTATACGCGTGTCTTTGTCATCCACTTTAATGTGTTACTGTAATTCCAGCTACTTTTTTTATTTATACGTACATATATTGTGAATTATTACACTAATTATAAAACAAAATTAATTATAGATAGACAAACATTATACAGGTATATTGCAAACATGTAATGCTAAGATAATCAGAGTGATATATACATACATGTAAAGAAATTTATAATTTATTCAATCTCTTATTAAAAGAGTTATTAATATTTTTCAAATGAATACCTGACAGTGGTGGAAAACTGTTGAAATTTGGATAGATTAATAGTTACATATGCGAGCTTCAGAATAGCTTCTGAACATGTTGGGTTGTAATTTGGTATACAATAAAAGGCAGCGGGGAACTGAACCGCCTCCCAAAAAAAGGTATTTAATATTAAAATCGTCGATTCCCCATCACAGAAAAATAGTGTATCATACAAGGGAAAAAAGTATTAGATTTTAGCTCGAGGTAAGATAAATTACCGAGAGCTAAAATCTAATTTTTTCCATTGTATAATACACTATTTTCTGTGATGGGAAAACGACGATTTTAATATTAAATACCTTTTTTTGGGAGGCGGTTCAGTTCCCCGCTGCCTTTTATTGTATACCAAATTACAACCCAACATGTTCAGAAGCTATTCTGAAGCTCGCATATGTAACTATTAATCTATCCAAATTTCAACAGTTTTCCACCACTGTCAGGTATTCATTTGAAAAATATTAATAACTCTTTTAATAAGAGATTGAATAAATTATAAATTTCTTTACATGTATGTATATATCACTCTGATTATCTTAGCATTACATGTTTGCAATATACCTGTATAATGTTTGTCTATCTATAATTAATTTTGTTTTATAATTAGTGTAATAATTCACAATATATGTACGTATAAATAAAAAAAGTAGCTGGAATTACAGTAACACATTAAAGTGGATGATAAAGACACGCGTATACAGCTGTTAATGTACTCATACTTCAGCGGCTTTGAATATGTAGAGGTACATGACTATTCTTCTCGAAATAGTGATAATTTCTATTGGGGTTTCAATAAATCAAAAAGTTTGTGTTAGACTTGAATATATATGTTACACTGACGATCATAACATTACGTGTGTACAAATTAATGCTTAGCATCCACCTCATTGTCTAGCTATAGAGCAAATTAAATTACTGAATGATATAAAATACGCGACCATGTTTCACCATCAGATGTAAATAATTACTCTGTATATTCCCGATAAATTCAAATTCACACATGTGCAATTAGAAATATTTATCTTTCTCTACTCAAAATTTGTGTTATTCATTGTGTATTCCAATACTGAATAATATTTATTGTATAGTTTATAACACTATCTTATATTATAATACATACTACTTTTATGAAGAAAATACTATCAAATGCTCCTCCAATTTCTTAACAACCATACTAATTTAACTGATCCTGCATCATCAATATTAAGAAAGGTTTATAATGTACTGTTATGGTAAATGAGATGTACATCTAGTGTTTAATAAAACATAATTTTTGTGAAACGATGTGTTTTCATTTAATTAAATTATTTAATATTTAACATTAATATAACTTTCGTAGTTTTTCATATGGATCTCCGTATATTTAACTAAAATACTCTTGTTTTACGAAATATTTTTAGGTATTTTTACATCATTAGCATTTAATTTACTGGAATATTTTAATGATGTATCAAAGCTTATTAAAATGTCAATCATTGTTTTTATCATAATAATAAAACTAATGGAGAATGTATATGCATGCAAAATAATGCAACTATCTACAAAATAACGAATTATTTTAACCTTCTTATTATTTTTTATTTTAAAACTAAAATCATAGATAATATATACGAATTTTATATAAAGACAGATCTATCTGTACAGGTAGAAAGACGAAATTCCCGGACTCGCAACCCTCATTGGATGCAGGTATGCGACCGAAAAAAATTAAGTGCATTCCTTAAAACACAGCCCGACCATGGGGACGGAATGCGCCCGCCGCTAATTGCCTCTGGCCGCATACGTATATATGTATATATATATGTATGCGCGGGGAAAAAAAGGTCTTTCTCTTTATGCATCACTCCATTTGCGTGGGAATCTGACGCAGATGTGTATCTATATATACGTAGATCGGCATCTTTAATTTCATTATCTTCGAACAGTCAACATCGTTTTTAGTGCTTGTTTGTGTTTTACTACAAGGTATTTAGAAAGCCTAATTTATATAATATTAACTTGCAATATTTTACATTAGTTTTAAAATTTTATAGGACTTTTTAAAAATTGTTTTTTCTCAATTATAAGGTTATTTTTTAAATAATTTAATGGTATATATTTTATTAATATTTTATTAATATTTTATTTTTATATACAATTAATCCAGGGTGCTTCAAAGTATTTTATACGCATTTAGTAGCTTCTTTATATTGTTTTTCTTTCTTTTTTTAATTTTTATAAGGTTTTAAAGGGTTTTATCAATAAATTTTCAATAATACAAGTATTTTTTAGTTAAATATACGCTGATCATAGTTTTTCTACTGCTCTAAAATTTTATAGGACTTTTTAAAAATTGTTTTTATCAATTATAAGGCTGTTTTTAATAATTTAATGGTGTATATTTTATTAATATTTTATTGAATATTATTTTTATATACAATTATCCAGGGTGCTTCAAAGTATTTTATTTGTATTTAGTAGCTTCTTTATATTGTTTTTTTTTTTCCTTTTTTTTAAATTTTTAGGTGCGTAAATTTATATTATTAAATTGATTATTTTATAAAGTTTTAAAGGGTTTTATCAATAAATTTTCAATAATACAAGTATTTTTTAGTTAAATATACGCTGATCATAGTTTTTCTACTACTCTAAAATTTTATAGGACTTTTAAAAATTGTTTTTTCTCAATTATAAGGTTATTTTTAATAATTTAATGGTGTAAATTTTATTGAATATTATTTTTATATACAATTAATCCAGGGGTGCTTCAAAGTATTTTTTGCATTTAGTGCTTTCTTTAAATTGTTTTTTAATGTTTAAGTGTGTAAATTTATATAATTAAGTTGATTATTTCATACGGTTCTTTAAAGGTTTTTCTCAATAATTTAAATAAATTCTGAACAATAAGAGTATTTTTAGTTAAATATACGGGTATCAGTCAAAGTTTATGTATTAAAATATTATTTTTATATATGTAGGTCTATAATTAGTATTTTATAGCAATTCATATACGAGGAGCTTTTCAAATAAATTAGCAATTTAGATATATTAAAAATTAGGTTTCAATAGCTTTTTATTCTTTTAAATTTATTATATTAATTATTTTTAATTCGCTTTTTCATAGAATGAATTGCATCATATGTGGCAACTCCTTCAGCCGGCGGGATAGTTTGAAGCGGCATGTGAATACCCTCCACCGCAATTTTGTTTGCTGTATTTGTAGGGAGGGTGTGGATACATGTGAGCATGTTGCCGGACCGCTTAAGAAGAGGGTTAAAGTAGATGTTGCACCACCCACAAGTTCTAATGGACCTGTGGATGCTTTCTAAAGATAGATCATTAGTTTATATTAAATGTATGAAGAAAAAACTTTACTACATATTGAAAGCCTGGTGTCCGTTTAGGCTTAGTCATGAGTCTATCTAATCATATAATCTTGTAACAAAATTTCTGGTGATATAAGCAGTGTATAAAATTCAATCTTCATTTAATGTAGTGCATATATAAATTTTGTATTCATTTAATGTGAGACTTCTGCTAAATTTTTTATTAAGAGTGTAGAGTGATATTAATATTCATGAATTTGATGTATCAACTTTTTGAATGGTTGGTTGAGCTGAAAATCATAATTTTTTAGTGTCTCTGAGGTGGTTTTATGAAGCATCTAAATTTCAGATTAAAAGCTAATCGCGAGGCTTATTTCTTGTAATGATAGTACAAAAACATGAACTGTAAAAGATAGCATATATTTTATCCGTTGTGAGACTTAGTATGTTTTCTTTCTCGCCCTTTTTTAAATATTATAAGAAAGTTAACTAAATCAATTTAAGAATTTATGTTATTCAAAAATTGAGATTAAACACGGAAATCTGTTGTAAATGGGGAAATTAATAATAATTTTTTGCCCTTAAATATTGATAAATAGTGGGCTATCTGTTGTAAATGGAAATAAATAATAATTTTTGTCTTAAATAGTAGGGTTACCAAACATGATTTTTCAAATGTTTTAAGTGCTACTATTTCTTAGTCGATCGAATGCTGCTTTTACTCTACAAATATATACAAAAAGAATGGTTTCACCTATCCGGCTATATAAACAAACAAAATATGCGTATTTGGTCTTCGGAGAATCCTCATGAGTTTATTCAATCGCCTCTCCATCCGCGAAAAATTGGTGTTTGGCTAGCGGTTTCTAGAAGGTGTATATTTGGACCTGTGTTTTTTGAAGGATCGATAAATGCTGAGAGATATCGAAATAATTTACTTGAACCGTTTTTACAAAATCTTCATGATGACGAACTTTTACATGGGTATTTCCAACAGGACAATGCAACAGCTCACAAAACATGGGAAAGTATGGCTCGAATTCGGTTAGAACGTTAATGCTGTCTTTATATTAGTTTTTTGTTTCGTTCTTTTATGATGTATAAACATTGTTATTTTTTAAATGTATAGGAAGTGGTATTTGCTATGTGTACAATGTGTTTCAAAATTAGTTTTTATTAGGCATAAACTATGTTTTTGTGTAAAAACCTCTAAATTTCATATTAAAAGCCGCTCGTCAATCATATTTCTTCTAATGATAGTACAACCCACGAACTGTAAAAGATAGACTCATTTTATGAATTTATGTTAATTCAAATTGATATTAAGCAGGGGTATCTGTAGATGGAAAATTAATAATAATTTTTTGTCTTAAATATTGATATATAGTGGGCTTACCAAACATGATTTTTCAAATGTTTTAAGTGTATTGCATGGATTTTTATGTAATTTCAAAGGGAATGTAATACATTCGCTGCTGTACAAACATAAACTGTAAAAGAGAGATAGAAGCATTTTTAGAACAAGTATATATTTAATATTTTTGTAAATCTTTTGGCTAGAACGTTAATGCTGTCTTTATATTAGTTTTTTGTTTGGTTCTTTTATGATATATAAAAATTGTTATTTTTTAAAATGTACAGGAAGTGGTATTTGCTATGTGGACAATGTGTTTCAAAATTAGTTTTATTAGTGATAAACTATGTATTTTGCATAAAAACCTCTAAATTTCATATTAAAAGCTGTACCTCAAGCATATTTCTTCTAATGATGGTACAACCCACGAACTGTAAAAGATAGACTCATTTTATGAATTTATGTTAATTCAAATTGATATTAAGCAGGGGTATCTGTAGATGGAAAATTAATAATAATTTTTTGTCTTAAATATTGATATATAGTGGGCTTACCAAACATGATTTTTCAAATGTTTTAAGTGTATTGCATGGATTTTTATGTAATTTCAAAGGGAATGTAATACATTCGCTGCTGTACAAAACATAAACTGTAAAAAGAGAGATAGAAGCATTTTTAGAACAAGTATATATTTAATATTTTTGCAAATCTTTGGCTAGAACGTTAATGCTGTCTTTATATTAGTTTTTTGTTTGGTTCTTTTATGATATATAAAAATTGTTATTTTTTAAAATGTACAGGAAGTGGTATTTGCTATGTGGACAATGTGTTTCAAAATTAGTTTTATTAGTGATAAACTATGTATTTTGCATAAAAACCTCTAAATTTCATATTAAAAGCTGTACCTCAAGCATATTTCTTCTAATGATGGTACTAAACATGAAGTGTGAAAAGATAGTACATATTTTATCTGTTGTGGGACTTAGTATGTTTTCTTTTTCAACCTTTTTTTAAATATTATAAGAAAGTTAACTAAATCAATTTAAGAATTTATGTTATTTAAAATTGAGATTAAACTGGGGTATCTCTAAAATGGAAATATTTAATGTTATGTCTATTTTCATATGTATAGTGTTTTGTCAAAAAAGTTTTGATTGCTGAAAAAAGTGGGTAATAAAAATTTTTGATAGACCATGTATCTCACCTCTATCGTTTTACTGCATTGTTATATTGCACTATATGGGTCATCTCGAGAACATTCCTTGCCTTTGCATTTGATTGTTTTGTTTAAATTTTGATATTTGTGAAATTGAAAGTATGGTTGAGGTTTGTTTGATGTGTGTAGTTGTTTTATTTTTAATAAATTGTTTTCTTAAAAATATGGGCTCATTATTTTACTTTTCTAAAAGTCTTACTTTTGAAATGTCTTGTATATTCATGTTTGGTTGCTATGTTATCCAGTACCATACTATATATTTATTTTATGATTTTGACAAAGTATGCCGATCTTAGATGTAAATCCGCGGTGGTGGCGTTTGAAAGTATGTTGTGTTGGGGTTTGACCTAGATGTATCTTCCTAAGTTGGTCTGGTGTTGTGGCGTTTGAAACTATGTTGGGTGGTTGTGGTGGTGGTTGTTGTTGTGATGCGTGATATGGAGTTGGGTATTTTCTAGAAGTTGAGTTTATATTTTGATCGATCATATTGATAGTCGGCCATTTCGCCTGACGTCACCTTAGTTTATTAGATTTTTGGCGGCCATCTTGGATTCGCTATCTTACTTTTCTAAAAATCCCTACCTTTGAAATGTTCTGTATATTAATATTTGGTTGCTATGTTATCCAGATGGATGGATGGATTGATGGATGGTTGGATGGATGGATGGATGGATGGATGTATGGATGGATGGATGGATGGATTGATTGTTGGATGGATGGATGGATGAATGTATGGATGTATGGATGGATTGATGGATGGTTGGATGGCTTTTTGAGAAAAGAGGGATTTGATAGTGGTTTGAATGTGTGGTTTTAATATAGGGGTTTCAGAACCGCTTCATGATCCGGTTGTGAGCTGATTCTAGCGATGGTTTTGAAATGATGTTTCATAGGAGTTTGAGTGCATGGTTTTGATAGATTGGATGCCTGACGTCACCTTAGTTTATTAGATTTTTGGCGGCCATCTTGGATTCGCCATCTTGCTTTTCTAAAAATCCCTACCTTTGAAACGTCCTGTATATTCATACTTGGTTGCTATCTCGTCCAGATGGATGGATGGATTAATGGATGGTTGGATGGATGGATGGTTGGATGGATGGTTGGATGGATGTATGGATGGATGGATGGATGGATGGATTGATGGATGGATTGATGGATGGATTGATGGTTGGATGGATGGATGTATGGATGTATGGATGGATGGATGGATGGATGGATTGATGGATGGTTGGATGGCTTTTTGAGAAAAGAGGGATTTGATAGTGGTTTGAATGTGTGGTTTTAATATAGGGGTTTCAGAACCGCTTCATGACGTGAGCTGATTCTAGCGATGGTTTTGAGATGATGTTTCATAGGAGTTCGAGTGCATGGTTTTGATAGATTGGATGCTTGACGTGACATTAGTTTATTAGATTTTTGGCGGCCATCTTGGATTCGCCATCTTGCTTTTCTAAAAATCCCTACCTTTGAAACGTCCTGTATATTCATATTTGGCTGCTATCTCGTCCAGTAGCATACTGTATATTTATTTTATAATTTTGAAATGGTATGCCGATCTTAGATATAAAGTTTATATTTTTATCGACCATCTTGAGGGTATGAAACTTGGTCATATTGTTAATTAATAATAATAAATACATTGTTTTTCTTAAAAAATATATTGTTTGTTTTATTTTATTTTATAAGTGAGATATACATTTCAAGCGTGCGGCTATCACAGAAGCATACTGTATATTTATTTTATAATTTTGAAATGGTATGCCGATCTTAGATATAAAGTTTATATTTTTATCGACCATCTTGAGGGTATGAAACTTGGTCATATTGTTAATTAATAATAATAAATACATTGTTTGTTTTATTTTATTTTATAAGTAAGATATACATTTCAAGCATGCGGCTATCACAGAAGCATACAGCCGTTGCGGTTTCCGCTGGAAACATGTTTAGACCTGTTTGAAGTACATTGAGAAGCGCGATAGCAAGCCTGGTAATTTATTCAGGAATTCTCTAGAAACAAAGACCATCTTGATGGTCAGCCATTTTGTCTGACGTCACCTTAGTTTGGCTAGTGACCGTGAGAGGATGCTGCATTATGGCAATCATGAGAGATGCTATTTCTTGGTTAGTGGCTGTGAGAGGGCGTCACATTGGGTTGGTAATGATGAAATCTGCCATTTCTTAGTTTGGTTAGTGGCCGTCAGAGGGCGTCACATTGGGTTGGTAATGATGAAATCTGCAATTTTTAGTTGGGTTGGTAATGATGAAATCTGCAATTTTTAGTTGGGTTGGTAATGATGAAATCTGCAATTTTTAGTTGGGTTGGTAATGATGAAATCTGCAATTTTAGTTGGGTTGGTAATGATGAAATCTGCAATTTTTAGTTGGGTTGGCGACTGCGAGGGGGCGCCATATCAGTTGGGTTGGTAGAGGGTTCTACCTATCTTGCGGGGAGGGGGAGGGGGGGGTAGTAGGAGTGGGGGGAGGAGGCGCCAGAATCGGCGTAAGTACCCTACTTGTATTGTTTGGTGCACCTTGTAGTGGGGCGACATCTTCAAATATGTCAGTAAACGTACTCTTTATTTCATTTCGTTGTTAAACAACAGTGTTAAAAATGAAATAATGTAACTGGACATTGTCTGAACTAAAAAAACTGAGTGCGGTGCCCTTTATTTTGTAAAATTATTACTTTTAGGATAGTTGGATTTAACCATTACTTTGTTTGACAGTTGGGGCCCAGTTAGAAGACGGGCCCCATTCCAACCTTCCATTGGTTGAACGAATATTTGGGTGCATAGAACAACAGTGCTAGAAGTTCTTTATTTGACCGCTAATTGTTCCTATAGTGATTATTTCAGAAATTACAAAAGATAGGCATAGGACATTGTTAATAAAAATTAAAGCGAATAAAGAGGAACAAAATGTCACAATAAAATACCGAGTATTGCATGTAAAAAAAAAAGGTTCTGGTATGTGAAAATTTCGGGAAGTTGGCTTTGAAAAAACAAAATTTTTCGAGGTATTGTCGAATGCAACCTATACCAAATGATGCAGAATTTTCTTGGCTACAAGAACCACCAAAGTTCATGTTTTTACTTTTCAGAACAATGTAAAAATTATTTTTTTCTGAACACGTGTTTTCGTCAAATATTTTCAAAAAAAAAATTAGTACTCAACTCAAAAACTATTGGCTTAATTTTGGAAAAAAAAAGTTGAATAGGCAATTTACGGCAGTACTAGAAAATTCAAAAATATATAGGATGTCATTTAAAAAATTAAGTTCCGTAAGTTTCAGGTGAAACCGGAAGTGAGTGACAGCTTAAAGTATTTCTAGAATATGCTCCACAAGCAACCATTAACCTTCCACTAATTTATTTAAAACACAAAAGAGTAATCGAAGAAGCGACTACTAGTGACTCACCCTGTATAATATAAATAATTTTATGCTATGTTTTATCTAGTATTATGTTGAAATAAGCAGTAATGTGGTCAGCAATAAAAAATATGATTCAGTTCTAATTGGTAATTTAATAATCAGTTAATGCAATTTAGGTTTAAAAAAAAACAAATTTTGGAACATGCTCAATTAAACCACAAAGGAAATTAATATGTCTCTCATTTAAATTATATACAGCTTGTAAATCTTAGTGTATAGAAATTCAGTATCTTCAACAGGACAATTAAAAAAGCCAGTGTATTTGGAAAATAACATATTACCTACAATCGCCTGGTATATAGTTGTTTGACAGAAAGGTCTTTTCTTCTTCTTCCCTTTTAGTGAAAATTGCATGGATAACGTCGTCGTCATACTTTTCTTCATGATGAGATGTACTGCTTCCTTAAATAATTCTCCAGAGATATAAAACTTGTATCTAAAAAGTAAGTTAAAGAGTTAAAACGCGCAAGTATTTCATAAATTACTTATTCTTTTTTGTCGTTTTAAACTGCTAATATTATTACTTAACATCCCACAACATATCTTCATATACTAGTAATCCTAATTACTAATTTAAATATGTTAAAAACTAAAGTTATCTTTAATTTTATTTTATATATATATTTATTTAAATTTCATTCACAAAATACGTGTACGTTGCATATAGTTCATTTTTTGATGAAAAAATCGAGATAGATTAGGTACTTATTAAAAATGTCAGATACATTACTAGTAACAAATTAGTTAAATTCCTATTGAATATACATACATAACTACAGGTAGCCCTCGGTTTACGCCGCAGTTCCGTTCCTACAAAATCCATATTTACAGTGATGTATACCATGTGCTTGCAGGCGACCTGCGTATAGGGCTTACTGTAAGATAAAACGACGACACCGAGAGTTTGTATGAGTTAGTACGAGAAAGCAATATACAAACTGCAGTACAGCTGCTATCTATCCTCGTTGCCCTGCTTAAACGGAGAGTCAGCCTAGCCCGTTCTAGCCTCAGCGTAAATCTACTCGAATCCCCTCTTTTCCAACACTACACTCGACCAAGGAGCAGTTTGTATATTGCTTTTTCGTACTAACTCATACAAATTCTCGGTGTCGTCGTTTTATCTCACAGTAAGCCCTATACGCAGGTCGTCGGCAAGCACACTGTATATACGAGGTATGTTTTTTAAGTAAGTACCGGTTTGAAATTAAAAAAAGACGTGCAAGATATATCAATAATTTTATTTTTACATGAAAGCCTGTACCTTAATCTACTTTTCAACGTAATTTCCTTCAATATTGAGGCACTTGTCATAACGTTGTACCAGTTTATGAATACCCTCCTCATAGAAGTCTGCCGCCTGACTTGTTAACCACTGCATCACAACTGTTTTGACTTCGTCATCGTCTTGAAGACGCTGACCGCCCAGGTGTCTCTTCAAGTGCAGGAACAGATGGTAGTCACTGGGCGCCAGGTCAGGGCTGTACGGAGGATGATTTAGAGTTTCCCATTTAAAAGATGTGATGAGATCTTTGGTCTGATTAGTCACATGCGGACGGGCATTGTCATGCAGCAAAACGATGCCCTTGCTCAACTTGCCTCGTCTTTTGTTCTGGATTGAACGGCGCAGACTTTTCAAGGTCTCAGAATAAGCTGCTGCATTGATTGCCTCATTACGAGGCAGAAATTCCACAAGCAATACTCCTTTTCTGTCCCAAAAAACTGTGCACATGATTTTCCGGGCAGAAATTGTTTGCTTAAACTTCACTTTTCCGGGTGAATCTGAATGCCGCCATTCCATGGACTGTTGCTTTGATTCTGGTGTGGCGTAGGCCACCCATGTTTCATCGCCCGTAACAATTTGGCTTAAGAAATCATCACCGTCGTTGCGGTACCGCTCAAGGAAAGTCAATGCACTGCCTAAACGTTTGGTTTTGTGCACATCCGTCAACATTTTCGGTACCCAACGTGAGCACAATTTTCGGTAATTCAAGCACTCGCTCACAATGCCATGCAAAACACTACGCGAAACATTAGGAAAGCCATCACACAAAGAGGACATCGTAAAGCGTCTGTTTTCTCTCACCTTATTGTCCACTTCCTGCACCAAACTTTCATTAACGACCGAAGGACGCCCACTCCGTTGTTCATCATGCACATTTGTGCGGCCATCTTTAAATGCTCTCACCCACATTCTTACCATTCCATCACTCATTATGTTTTGTCCGTAAACTGCACAAATTTCACGATGAATATCGATCGCTTTTAGGTCTTTAGCACTAAGAAATCTTATAACAGCCCGTATTTCACAGTCGGCGGGACTCACGATTATCAGTGGCATCTTAAACACTCAGTAAACAACGTAAACAAGGTAGAATCAGATGTAGGTTCCCAGTGCACATACGCAGAACGCCGACCGCAGCGCTGCGGTCGCGATGTGGAAAAACGGTACTTACTTAAAAAACATGCCTCGTATATACACACACCCAATAATATTAAACAGAAAAAATAAATATATTCAATAAATATGTTTGTTCAACGAATGCACAGCATTGCAGCTAAGTAAATAAATACTTCAACACTGAAACGAAAATCAGTCTTACTGTCTAACATAGGGAGAATCGGGGAATTACCCGATCATGTACACGGCCAAATGGCAAATTACTCATCTGTGTTATTGTGAATCTGCGTAAATTGAGCCGGCGTAAACCGAGTGCTACCTGTATATTATTATAACAAATGCGAAGTTATTTTTCTTTTGGTCTAAGGCTGCACGCCAATTATACAAAATACATATTCTTTCAAAGTATAATACACATAATTTCCAGAAATTGTTAGGTTGGTGTACACAAATTAGACGAACTACCTATTTGTGAAGCCAATTAAATATTAATCTGACATTTATAAATTAAAATAAAATTGTTAACACAATATTAAGTAAGAATTTGAAGTTTAAAACGTTTATCAAACATTTTGTCTTATTGTTATTGTAAAATTGGTGTGCAATTATCATTTATTTAACACATATATTTCTTAACGTCTTATCTAATCTTTAGATTTCCGAAGTGACCTTGAAAATCGGTCTATTAGTGGCATCTGCCGGCTGTCGTTATAATACAGTTTTAATATATTATGGAGGCTTACGCTTAAAACACAAATAAACAAAGGCTCAATGCGTGTTGGACTGGAATTAGTTTTTAAAATAAAGTTTCTTAAACTGTGTTATGATGTTGTAAATTTGGTCAAGTTTGAGGGTGAAATGTAGGAGTAAATACTTTTAATTATCAGAACGTACTCCCAACGAAACTTTAATTACTCCTTTGTATTCAAATTCATGCAAAAACGTAATAAAAAAAACAAAAATTTCTGCTGTTTGTTTCACGAGAACGAATACCTTACAACGGCTGAATTTGCATTAGCGCATACGGCGTCACCCTCTTACGTCCTACCTCACGGCAGTTAGTCGGCACCTCAGCGCAGACTTATATTACCAATGTAGAAAACGTTGGTCTGATGTCAACCCAACGCATAAATTGACATTTACTTGATATAGGAATTTTATGTTCGTATAACATTGGGTGGGGATCACTGATACTCTACCGATCTTAGAATATTGGAATGACGTTAGCAGGCTTTGATGCCAATGAACTTGGCTACTAGGGATAGTCCAACTTTTTTGTTGAATGCTATATTTTTGTGTGAATTTAATGTTATATTGTCAAGCAAGTTATAACTTGATACTATCTTATCACTTTTTGACTAAGAATTATACGGGGAATACAAAAATGTAAATATATACTGGATGTTCAATTTAGAAAACTGCAACTATGGTGAGCCACCAAGTTATGGAACACTCTGTAAAATACAAAATAAATTGAAAAGGTAACCCTAATGAGTGAATATTATAGAAGAAACACCGCTTCGAAATATTTTTTTCATAAAGTCACATCTCCTGGGAGCTGACTCGTCCTATATATTTAAACTATTTGCATTTACTCGTTTTACAGGTTATATAACTTTCAGAACAGAAAGTCACTCCTATTCATTGCGAGTCATGTCCACGAAAGAGATTGTATACCAGACTTTCGGCTAACTACTTATTGACATATTATGTATTTAAGTAAATGGAAGACTTTTGACCCTGCACATAACAGATTAAGGACAACCTAGTAATTATATTGGAGCTGACATTAAATCCGAGATTCCGTGCTTACTGTAATTGCCGGAATTCTCAGTCGGGTTCCTTTGAAGCACTACGTTTTCTCAGGTATTTGTACTAAGCCGTGTTATATAATAATAATATACTGGCCGTTGTTTTAGATTATGCTCACTTTTTATTTTAGTTCTGTTCCTTTTTAGGTTTATATATTTTATGAATATCTTTGCCCTTACAGATAGTAGTTTAGAACTTAATAATAATCTCGTGTATGTCTGTTGTATTTTGAGAGTGTATATAATTTATGTTCATGTGGTAATACATAGATATAGATAAGTACACGGTAAGAATTCATTTTCTTTCTATGAAAAAACTAACAGCATTACAATAGATACTTAAATATTGATATGCATCAACATCGGAAAATGTAGAATATGTATAATAAACATTAATTTCTTGTATTTACCTTTCTTGTATTCTTTTAATTTACGTAGAAACAAAAGTGTATTAATTAGAAAATTCATAATCACGATTGAAATTAAAACTAAAGCAAGGTTTTATTAAACATCAAAATCAGCCAAGGAAACTATCAATATATAAGAGAAACAATTAGAATCTATAATCTCAACATATAGAAAGAGCTTTTAATTTTCCCATAGAGGTTGAAATCACACTGCACAGGAAACAAAGAGAAAATCTTAAAACAACAATTATAGAAGCTGCTAAAACAGCTTACGGTTTTATGAGCGTAATAAAAATAGGAAGCAAATTGCTTGATGCAACGATGAAATAAAACAGCAGAAAAAAAAGCGCTAAAAAGGTATCTGAACAAGTATCAAACGAACGGTATATTGAATATAAGAACAAAACTACATACTAAGGAAAGCTATCAATAAAGAAAAGCATAAATCTTCTAAAAGAAAAATGGAAGAAAACTGCAATGCAAATCAAAAACT
Source organism: Amphimallon solstitiale (assembly GCA_963170755.1). Lineage (NCBI taxonomy): Eukaryota > Metazoa > Arthropoda > Insecta > Coleoptera > Scarabaeidae > Amphimallon > Amphimallon solstitiale. Next base: position 131,240,771 of record OY720676.1, read on the forward strand.
GTTTTATCCAGCACTGGTAAACACAAAAAACGGAAACTAACACCAGGAAACAATAACATAAATCAGAAATACATTAGAAAAAATGCTTCATGATAGAGAGCAAATATGTAGAGATGGATAGAGTACTTCGAATACCTGCCAAACCGGGATGATGGTGGAGAATGATGGTCCTAGTCGGTGGTGTAGAAAGCAATATGTGGGGAGAAACTAGTAGCGAAATATTCTAAGGGGACGCTTTAGACAAGGAGGAAGTAAGATAGAACATTCAGAAGCTAAAGAAAAGGAAAACTGTTGGCTATAATCGAATCACAGGACAGATTGCTAACCCAGATTTGTAACAAATGGTAGAACGAGGAAATAAAACCAGAGGACTGGAAATAGATGTCATCACCTCAGTCTTTAAAAAAGGAAACAAACATGAGTGCGAAACTATGTAGGCGTCGAGAATAGTGTTTAAAGTATAGGAGGAAATACTTGTACAAATACTAAATTAAGGAATAGAACTAAACATAGAACATTCACAAAGCGAGTTTACAAAAGGAAGATCAGTATAAAACTACATCTTCACTATTGAGCAATTACAAGAAGGAACTCGAAAATAAGGAAAACATTATCTTTTGGATTTTCTAGGTATAAAAAAGTCTACCGAGTGCGAGAAGTAATACTAGAAATCTTAAAATAGGGGGCAATAATCACCAAGCTACAACGAGCAATAGAAAACATTCATAGAAATAAACAGAAATTTGATTAGAACAAACAACATGGAATACAAAGAATTTAGTGTCAGCGCGTGACTTCGACAAGGAGGAGTACTGAGTTCAATTATATTTAATATTATTAAGGACGACATTACCAACGAATAAAAAACAAGAAAAAAAGTAAATACATAGGACACAGGAACTTGGAGGCGGAGTATTTAGACAGGTGTGCATTTGCAGCGATTTAGTCGTATTGACATGCAATGACACAGAATTGATAGCCAACCTTGACATATGAATGAATCAGTAAAAGCCGGAAATTAAAAGATCAATACGAACAAAACTAAAGTACTAAAACTGGGAAAACCACAAACAAAATTAGATATAAAAATAAGGAGTAACGAATAGTGCAAATAGAAGTACGTAAATTCTGGAATACAGGAAGCACAAATATTCAAAGGGAAAAAAATGCAGCCAAATCCAAGGCATGAGATAAGAAAGTGGAGAATATGATAGAAGAGTGTGGCGTAACATAACCAAGGGCGAGAGTACCGGCCAGAGACAAAAATGAGTTGTGGAAGTTTGTTCATCAGAAATTGTAAATACAGAGAAAATTATTGGATTTAGGTTTTACAAGCATCCGCTTAGAAAACCATACACCCAGGAGTCAAATAATGTTTGTTATTATAAATATTAATATACATGCAAAAACTAAATTATTCCTAGACAAATATATTGAAAAAAGGTATAAGACTAAACTAAAGTGTTGCCCTGACCTTGAGTTAATAGTTAAATATGGTAAACTAAAATAACAAAAATGAGAAGATAACCTGCAATTTTGTAGCTTCAATCAGAAAATCTTCAATTTATTGGGGACAACAGTCAGTCAGAATTTTGGTAAACAAAATTAAATTATCTTGGAAAAATTGAAGATTGAATTTTTTATTTAAATTCAACTTCTTGCAATTGAAAGAATTTATTTCTATAAAAAGGGAATATTTATTCAACTGCACCAGACGTACAATTTACTAACTTGTTTAGATTAGATCTTCTATAACAGCGTTATAGATGTTAAACCCTTATAATATATTCGCCCACAGAGCAAGGATGGATTATAAAGTAACCGAGCTGTTTCCCCGTGTCATTTTCTGGGATTAATCTAAATAACACCCGTCTTATATGCCACAGTATGGATAACAAGATTTACATACGCAAATATGAATTTGTTGAACGCCTACGATATCCCCTGAAATGTAAACATGTGTTTGTTAATAACTTGTACATACATTTTACGCAATTCAAACTTCTCTTAAATATTAATATTTCAATCTGTGTTCATGTGAAATAGTGTAAATGAAATATAGTTAGAAATTTAATTGAAAATAGTTCGTTTTTATTATATTATAAGTATGTGTTTATGAAATATAGAAATTGATAGATAAAAACTAAAATTAATTTGATATTAAGAAGCCACTGTATGTAGTGTATAGAAGACACATTATAGTCTTTAGAAACTTTTATTAGTGTAGTTCTTATGTAGAAAAATATTCTACTTCAAAAAAGAATAGAGGGCCGGTTTAGAGCTCCTTGACTCTCGTCAGCGTGACGTACTGCTTCACAATGGCATTTCTATATTTACCCGTATATTCTGGAAGTATTTGTAACGGTGTATGTATGAGATATTCCCTAATTTAAAAAAGCCATGATTATACACACATGTGTTGATTGAATGCTACTTTTCCTGTACAAATATCTACATTTCATAAAGTACTATTTTATCTGCCGAGGCAGGGATTTTTCGACACACAACTAATTATGGTGATATTTTTAAAAGAAATGTTTTGTTACCGCGAATCGAATTAATGACTGGTTTCAAAATACTTGACTCTCTTCAGCTTGATATACGGCTTTGCCTTTAAGTATTAATATAAATAGGAAATATTGGTAATAATAAATGTATTAAATATTCCTTAATGTAAAAAATCGCTGCTTCTGTAGATAATATGTACTTCCGAATTTGTATAAATTTATAGAGGAAAAGTAGCATTCAATTGACACATATTGCTATGATTACAACAATATTCAATAAATGCTGAGATTGCATTAAATATCATTAAGAATCTTCACCCATAAATTTATAAATCTAATCCCTATCAGCATTCAATTTATTCTTGTGAGTTCTAGCAGTGATCGTTCCTCTTTTTCTCTGGTGTGTTTCTTATTTAGTCTTTTATTTGGATAAGGTTAATAAATAAATCAATTTTTTTTTTAAATTTCATAAAACATTTATATTCATCTTTATTGTAGTAAACAACATCAAAAAAAAATATTAACAACATGTGGTTGTGTCAAGAATGTTTCTTGACAATTATAATACATAGAAAAACATAATTCCTTTTTTTTTATTAAGATTCAAGAAAAATATTATTTTGCTATTTTATCCTTCAATATAATACTATTTATAGATTCCAAAAAAATAATTTTCCCATACGAAGCTAATTTTTATTTCAACAAAGACATACATTCGCACATAGTGCCTTTGATGATCTAAAACCTTGCAACAAAGAAAATATCTTGAAAATGACCTATACCAATCCCCGAATGTAAATATTCGCACATAGTACACCCAATGGATTGGCGCTTGTCCATCAAGAATATTCCTGTCTATTCGTATTTTCTACTTGAAATTTTAATTTAATTTGACCACAACAATCGTTAATAATGCTCAGTGATACATAGGAAGCAAATATTTGCACATAGTATCTCAAGCGCCCTCAACACCATTAACGATCCTCCCACAATGACATTAAAATCAATGCAGTTTAGCAGAACAATATTTATTTTAAAATTAATCATGTTTAAGGCCTTGCCAAAAGAAAATATTTTCACATAGTACTCTTGGGGTACGTCTTACATCATCAATTATTCAAAACTGTATATTTATTTCAAAAGCTTACTTATGTTCCTCATATAAATAATCAAATTCTTTTTTATTCATGTCTTCCATTTTGAAATATTTAATGTTGTAAAACAGTAAAAAATTAAATTATTAAATGCAGCAAATAATTAACAATAACAAAAATAAAATTATACTTGAATTCAAAATAAACTAAAACAGTAGTGTGCTTAGGAGAGTTCTGGCGCCTCCTCCCCCTCTCACCCAGCTCCCCCTCACCCCCCCTCGCCCTAGTGGCGCCCTCTGCCAACCTAACTGATGTGTATATCTTACTTATAAAATAAAATAAAACAAACAATATATTTTTTAAGAAAAAACAATTTATTTATTATTATTTATAAATTAACAATATTATTTTAAATTAACAATATCTCCAAGCTTCATACCATCAAGATGGTCGATAAAAATATAAACTTTACATCTAAGATCGGCATACCATTTCAAAATTATAAAATAAATATACAGTATGCTACTGGACGAGATAGCAACCAAGTATGAATATACAGGACGTTTCAAAGGTAGGGATTTTTAGGAAAGCAAGATGGCGAATCCAAGATGGCCCCCAAAAATCTAATAAACTAAGGTGACGTCAGGCGAAATAGCCGACTACCAATATGATCGATAAAAATATAAACTGTACATCTAAGATCGGCATACCATTTCAAAATTATAAAATAAATATACAGTATGCTACTGGACGAGATAGCAACCAAGTATGAATATACAGGACGTTTCAAAGGTAGGGATTTTTAGAAAACCAAGATGGCGAATCCAAGATAGCTACCAAAAATCTAATAAACTAAGGTGACGTCAGGCGAAATGGCCGACTATCAATATGATCGATCAAAATATAAACTCAACTTCTATAAAATACCCAACTCTGTATCACACATCACAACAACAACCCAACACCAGATCAACTTAGGAAGATACATCTAGCTCAAACCCAACATACTTTCAAACACCACCACCGAGGATTTATATCTGACATCAGCATACCATCTCAAAATCATAAAATAAATATACAGTATGATACTGGATAACATAGCAACCAAGTATGAATATACAGGACGTTTCAAAGGTAGGGATTTTAGAAAAGCAAGATGGCGAATCCAAGATGGCCACCAAAAAATCTAATAAACTAAGGTGACGTCAGGCGAAATGGCTGACTATCAATATGATCGATCAAAATATAAACTCAACTTCTATAAAATACCCAACTCCGTATCACGCATCACAACAACAACCCAACATAGTTTCAAAACGCCACAACACCAGATCAACTTAGGAAGATACATCTAGCTCAAACCCAACATACTTTCAAACACCACCACCGAGGATTTATATTTGACATCAGCATACCATCTCAAAATCATAAAATAAATATACAGTATGCTACTGGACGAGATAGCAACCAAGTATGAATATACAGGACGTTTCAAAGGTAGGGATTTTTAGAAAACCAAGATGGCGAATCCAAGATAGCTACCAAAAATCTAATAAACTAAGGTGACGTCAGGCGAAATGGCCGACTATCAATATGATCGATCAAAATATAAACTCAACTTCTATAAAATACCCAACTCTGTATCACACATCACAACAACAACCCAACACCAGATCAACTTAGGAAGATACATCTAGCTCAAACCCAACATACTTTCAAACACCACCACCGAGGATTTATATCTGACATCAGCATACCATCTCAAAATCATAAAATAAATATACAGTATGATACTGGATAACATAGCAACCAAGTATGAATATACAGGACGTTTCAAAGGTAGGGATTTTAGAAAAGCAAGATGGCGAATCCAAGATAGCTACCAAAAATCTAATAAACTAAGGTGACGTCAGGCGAAATGGCCGACTATCAATATGATCGATCAAAATATAAACTCAACTTCTATAAAATACCCAACTCTGTATCACACATCACAACAACAACCCAACACCAGATCAACTTAGGAAGATACATCTAGCTCAAACCCAACATACTTTCAAACACCACCACCGAGGATTTATATTTGACATCAGCATACCATCTCAAAATCATAAAATAAATATACAGTATGATACTGGATAACATAGCAACCAAGTATGAATATACAGGACGTTTCAAAGTAGGGATTTTTAGAAAAGCAAGATGGCCGCCAAAAATCTAATAAACTTCGGTGGCATCAGGCATCAATCTATTAAAACCACTATCAAATCATTCTCTTTAAAAGCCATCATTCCAAAACAATACATTCAAATCATACATTCAGTGATAGACACATAAATGAAATGTATTTGTGCAGCCTAACAGTTCAAAAAGCTTGATATCGAGCTTACCAGCATATTTCTAACAGATCTAAACACGTTTTCTAATGGAAACCACAACGTTTGATCGCTATAAACACCTCTATGATAGTAGCCTTATTTAATATATCTATATCATAAAATAAAAAGGAACAACATATTTTAAGAAAAACAATTTATTAAAAAATAATAACCACATTTTGTAGGTGAATTATGGCTAATATGTAGCATATCAATCATAGGGAAAAAACATTAAACGAATTACAACGATAAACAATTATGACATATAAATCCATAGGTAAAAGATATATAGCAATCAAAACCCTTCCTATATCTACCTCTCTTCATAGAAGACCTAGATATTTAATACCACATACATAAATACATAGACACTCTAATCCTCATATGAATAAATTGATAGACTTATAATAATTATTTTCATCCATAAGTATACATACATACTTTTATATATATCACTACAAGAAATAAGTCGACACCGCTGTGTTAGTCACCTTATTTAATATATCTATATTATAAAATAAAAAGGACCAACATATTTTTAAGAAAACAAGTTATTAAAAATAAAACAACTGCACACATCAAACAAACCTCAACCATACTTTCAATTTCACAAATATCAAAATTTAAACAAAACAATCAAATGCAAAGGCAAGGAATGTTCTCGAGATGATCCATATAGTGCAATATAACAATGCAGTAAAACGATAGAGGTGAGATACATGGTCTATCAAAAAATTTTTATTACCCACTTTTTTCAGCAATCAAAACTTTTTGACAAAACACTATACATATGAAGAATAGACATAGCATTAAATATTTCCATTTTAGAGATACCCCAGTTTAATCCCAATTTTAAATAACATAAATTCTTAAATTGATTTAGTTAACTTTCTTATAATATTTAAAAAAGGTTGAAAAAGAAAACATACTAAGTCCCACAACAGATAAAATATGTACTATCTTTTTACACTTCATGTTTAGTACTGTCATTAGAAGAAATATGCCTGAGGTACAGCTTTTAATATGAAATTTAGGGGTTTTTTACACAAAAACATAGTTTATGCCTAATAAAACTAATTTTGAAACATAATGTGCACATAGTATTAAAAAAGAGAATAAAAACATTAAACAAGGTACGCTTCACACGAAACATTATTATAAATCACATTTTAAAAACATGGAATTCTATTTTATTTGGATGACATTGTATTTACAAATAGTTTTTATATCATTACAAGAAATATGCTTTTCATTAAATATTAACCACTGAACAGCAGCAGTATACACAAAAAAACTTGATAGTCACCTTATTTAATATATCTATATTATAAAATAAAAAGGAACAACATATTTTTAAGAAAACAATTTATTAAAAATAAAACAACTACACACATCAAACAAACCTCAACCATACTTTCAATTTCACAAATATCAAAATTTAAACAAAACAATCAAATGCAAAGGCAAGGAATGTTCTCGAGATGATCCATATAGTGCAATATAACAATGCAGTAAAACGATAGAGCTGAGATACATGGTCTATCAAAATTTTTATTACCCACTTTTTTCAGCAATCAAAACTTTTTGACAAAACACTATACATATGAAGAATAGACATAGCATTAAATATTTCCATTTTAGAGATACCCCAGTTTAATCCCAATTTTAAATAACATAAATTCTTAAATTGATTTAGTTAACTTTCTTATAATATTTAAAAAAGGTTGAAAAAGAAAACATACTAAGTCCCACAACAGATAAAATATGTACTATCTTTTTACACTTCATGTTTAGTACTGTCATTAGAAGAAATATGCCTGAGGTACAGCTTTTAATATGAAATTTAGGGGTTTTTTACACAAAAACATAGTTTATGCCTAATAAAACTAATTTTGAAACACAATGTGCACATAGTATTAAAAAAGAGAATAAAAACATTAAACAAGGTACGCTTCACACGAAACATTATTATAAATCACATTTTAAAAACATGGAATTCTATTTTATTTGGATGACATTGTATTTACAAATAGTTTTTATATCATTACAAGAAGTATGCTTTTCATTAAATATTAACCACTGAACAACAGCAGTATACACAAAAAAACTAATATAAAGACAGTATTAACGTTCTAACCAAAAGATTTGCAAAATAATAAATATATACTTGTTCATCGCTTAAAAACAATTGAAAAATTGATGTTTGCCAAGCGATTTATCAATATTTAAGAGTTAAAAATTATCATCATTTTTACATTTACAGATACCCCATGTTTAATATCAATTTGAATTAACATAAATTCATAAAATGAGTCCATCTTTTCACACATCATGCATTTTTGTACAACAGCGAATGTATTACATTTTAAAGCACTTTATAATTTGAGAAAAATAGCAAAACCTATCACGAAACATTATTATAAATTCTATTTTATTTGGATGACATTGTATTTACCAATAGTTTTTATATCATTACAAGAAATATACTTTTCATTAAATATTAACCACTGAACAACAGTAGTATAATAAATACTCGCTTTCAATTATTTAATATTGAAATTACACAAAATTCAATGCAATACACTTAAAACATTTGAAAAATCATGTTTGGTAAGCCCAATATAAATTATTTTTAATTTGTTTTTCATAGAATGAATTGCATCATTTGCGGAAAATCCTTCACCCGGCGCGACAACATGAAGCGGCATGTGAATACCCTCCACCGCAATTTTGTTTGCGGTATTTGTGGAGTGAGAAAGAAAACATACTAAGTCTCACAACAGATAAAATATATACTATCTTTTTACAGTTCATGTTTTTTGTACTATCATTAGAAGAAATGTGCTTGACGAGCGGCTTTTAATATGAAATTTAGAGGTTTTTACACAAAAACATAGTTTATGCCTAATAAAAACTAATTCATGTTTGGTAAGCCTACTATTTAAGACAAAAATTATTAGTTATTTCCATTTACAACAGATAGCCCACTATTTATCAATATTTAAGGCAAAAAATTATTATTAATTCCCTCATTTACAACAGATTTCCTTGCTTAATCTCAATTTTTAAATAACATAAATTCTTAAATTGATTTAGTTAACTTTCTTATAATATTTGAAAAGGGTGAGAAAGAAAACATACTAAGTCTCACAACAGATAAATATTAAAACTAAAATAAATATATACTATTTCAAAATGTTTCTACCTTTTATAGCTGTGTTTTGTTATACACAATCCAAACCATTTTGCATGTAAATATCAGTCGCCATTCCGACATGCTTCAGAACTAACCCCATCAGGTTAACTGAAAGAAGAAACACAATCCTATCAAGAATTTTATCTTATATGGTATATGTTTGAATATCTTTTTCGACCGCAATTATAGGAATACAATTAGTTTCACATACCTAATGCGGGTGACAGATTGGGCAAAGTATCGGGGGGATCACCAAACTAATCCTTTCAGAACATCGCTCGCATCTGATTATTTCATATTCTTAAAAAAAAATATATACCGAATAATATTTTACATCCCTTTTTTTCATAAAACTCACCTATCATGAGTAAATTAAGCACAAAATGGCTCAGCACCCTGTGTCGATATATTTCCCGCAGAGGTGCAGAATAATAGCACATCGTGCATAATATATCATCACCCCCTTCATGCACTCGCACGAAGCCAGCAGCAATCACGCACATATTATTAATAGGTATCAATTGATGACGTCCATATCCGTCATCTCGGTACACATCAACCACAATGTCACCCGAACCACGAGATTCATAACCATTGTCTGTATCAACAGACGGCAAAGTTAATGTTGAATCTGAATTTTGATCATCCATCACCTTAAACAAAAATTAATCAATATTAAATTCTACACCCCCAACCATCTTTAAACATCAACAAAAATTATTTGATATTAAAATACCACTCACAAAAATAAACAAACTAAATAAACACAATTAATAGCCAACAATAAAAGATGCAGGGGAAAAACAAAATCTACTTCGAGGCACACTATCAAAACTAATATAAAATGATCTACTACACATCTATATATAACCAACCCCCACTAATGACCTTAAACGAAAAAAATTCTCACTGGAAATGGATAAAGAAAACACAGGATTACCTAAAACAATCTTCTCAACATCTTCAAATGATTTTTTTTATTATCATCATAAACATCCAAACAATTGCCAACCCAATTAAAACTAGGACCCTTTAACGATAGACGATTAGCATTAAATTAAAAAAATATAACCAAGTATCATAACTTTCAATACCATAAAAGCAAATTACCGACATCCGTTCCAGACAAAAAGCCCTAAAACTCGGCATTGGTCAAATAACTGATTACACCCCGTACCGTAAGAATTATTTACATAATGAACCCTTAGGGAAGAATGCGATATATATACATATTTAGTAGATAAATTAAGAACAAATTTAGTTTCACCAATTATAGGAACCCCCACATATCAGTCAGCAAATTAGCAAAAAAGATTGATTTAACCAATTCCAACGTTCTAACAAAGAAACGCACTTTATGTATCTGGAGATGTCTTCAACATAATTGAAATTCCACTTAGTCCGAGCAGATCACAACCCCATCATACCGACAAAGGAATGAATACCAATAAACCTGTCACAATCAACAAACCCATTAGAAAACGACACAACCTCCCAGCAGCTGTAAATTAAATGCTAATGATGCAAAAATACCTAAAAATATTTCGTAAAACAAGAGTATTTTAGTTAAATATACAATAAATATTATTCAGTATTGGAATACACAATGAATAACACAAATTTGAGTAGAGAAAGATAAATATTTCTAATTACACATGTGTGAATTTGAATTTACATCACCTGCCCGAATAGAGTGTCTTATATATGGATAGTAAAGTCGTCGCGTCCATACAAATGCATTTCTCACATACGTATGTATATAGTCACCGCGCTTATGCGCGAACTACTACGGCGGATACAACCCTTCGCATACATACGTAGGGTAGACAGGTAGGTAGTCATTTGCTGACCGTCATTATTTTCAGTCCCATCGCTTCGTATATATAATGCATCATTATTAGAGGTTCCTAATAGGTGAATTTTATTCATAAATATGGGGATGTTTAAAATGAAAAATAGGAAGTATACATATTCTCTTTTATTTATTAATGTATACAAGATATATTTATTTATAACATTTTTATATATTTATTTTAGCAATATTTATCACCAACGCATACTCTCTAAATCGGATTTTGATTTTTTCAATTTCGGATATAAACCTCATAATTCTAATGTTCAACAAGTCATTCTTCTGTCTAAGTGCCCTCCGCCTGCTTTAGGAAATTGCCGCAAATGCCAACAAATTGACGAATAGCCTCATATCTTTTTATTTATACGTACATATATTGTGAATTATTACACTAATTATAAAACAAAATTAATTATAGATAGACAAACATTATACAGGTATATTGCAAACATGTAATGCTAAGATAATCAGAGTGATATATACATACATGTAAAGAAATTTATAATTTATTCAATCTCTTATTAAAAGAGTTATTAATATTTTTCAAATGAATACCTGACAGTGGTGGAAAACTGTTGAAATTTGGATAGATTAATAGTTACATATGCGAGCTTCAGAATAGCTTCTGAACATGTTGGGTTGTAATTTGGTATACAATAAAAGGCAGCGGGGAACTGAACCGCCTCCCAAAAAAGGTATTTAATATTAAATCGTCGATTCCCCATCACAGAAAAATAGTGTATCATACAAGGGAAAAAAGTATTAGATTTTAGCTCGAGGTAAGATAAATTACCGAGAGCTAAAATCTAATTTTTTCCATTGTATAATACACTATTTTTCTGTGATGGGGAATCGACGATTTAATATTAAATACCTTTTTTTGGGAGGCGGTTCAGTTCCCCGCTGCCTTTTATTGTATACCAAATTACAACCCAACATGTTCAGAAGCTATTCTGAAGCTCGCATATGTAACTATTAATCTATCCAAATTTCAACAGTTTTCCACCACTGTCAGGTATTCATTTGAAAAATATTAATAACTCTTTTAATAAGAGATTGAATAAATTATAAATTTCTTTACATGTATGTATATATCACTCTGATTATCTTAGCATTACATGTTTGCAATATACCTGTATAATGTTTGTCTATCTATAATTAATTTTGTTTTATAATTAGTGTAATAATTCACAATATATGTACGTATAAATAAAAAGATATGAGGCTATTCGTCAATTTGTTGGCATTTGCGGCAATTTCCTAAAGCAGGCGGAGGGCACTTAGACAGAAGAATGACTTGTTGAACATTAGAATTATGAGGTTTATATCCGAAATTGAAAAAATCAAAATCCGATTTAGAGAGTATGCGTTGGTGATAAATATTGCTAAAATAAATATATAAAAATGTTATAAATAAATATATCTTGTATACATTAATAAATAAAAGAGAATATGTATACTTCCTATTTTTCATTTTAAACATCCCCATATTTATGAATAAAATTCACCTATTAGGAACCTCTAATAATGATGCATTATATATACGAAGCGATGGGACTGAAAATAATGACGGTCAGCAAATGACTACCTACCTGTCTACCCTACGTATGTATGCGAAGGGTTGTATCCGCCGTAGTAGTTCGCGCATAAGCGCGGTGACTATATACATACGTATGTGAGAAATGCATTTGTATGGACGCGACGACTTTACTATCCATATATAAGACACTCTATTCGGGCAGGTGATGTAAATTCAAATTCACACATGTGTAATTAGAAATATTTATCTTTCTCTACTCAAATTTGTGTTATTCATTGTGTATTCCAATACTGAATAATATTTATTGTATATTTAACTAAAATACTCTTGTTTTACGAAATATTTTTAGGTATTTTTGCATCATTAGCATTTAATTTACAGCTGCTGGGAGGTTGTGTCGTTTTCTAATGGGTTTGTTGATTGTGACAGGTTTATTGGTATTCATTCCTTTGTCGGTATGATGGGGTTGTGATCTGCTCGGACTAAGTGGAATTTCAATTATGTTGAAGACATCTCCAGATACATAAAGTGCGTTTCTTTGTTAGAACGTTGGAATTGGTTAAATCAATCTTTTTTGTTAATTTGCTGACTGATATGTGGGGGTTCCTATAATTGGTGAAACTAAATTTGTTCTTAATTTATCTACTAAATATGTATATATATCGCATTCTTCCCTAAGGGTTCATTATGTAAATAATTCTTACGGTACGGGGTGTAATCAGTTATTTGACCAATGCCGAGTTTTAGGGCTTTTTGTCTGGAACGGATGTCGGTAATTTGCTTTTATGGTATTGAAAGTTATGATACTTGGTTATATTTTTTTAATTTAATGCTAATCGTCTATCGTTAAAGGGTCCTAGTTTTAATTGGGTTGGCAATTGTTTGGATGTTTATGATGATAATAAAAAAAATCATTTGAAGATGTTGAGAAGATTGTTTTAGGTAATCCTGTGTTTTCTTTATCCATTTCCAGTGAGAATTTTTTTCGTTTAAGGTCATTAGTGGGGGTTGGTTATATATAGATGTGTAGTAGATCATTTTATATTAGTTTTGATAGTGTGCCTCGAAGTAGATTTTGTTTTTCCCCTGCATCTTTTATTGTTGGCTATTAATTGTGTTTATTTAGTTTGTTTATTTTTGTGAGTGGTATTTTAATATCAAATAATTTTTGTTGATGTTTAAAGATGGTTGGGGGTGTAGAATTTAATATTGATTAATTTTTGTTTAAGGTGATGGATGATCAAAATTCAGATTCAACATTAACTTTGCCGTCTGTTGATACAGACAATGGTTATGAATCTCGTGGTTCGGGTGACATTGTGGTTGATGTGTACCGAGATGACGGATATGGACGTCATCAATTGATACCTATTAATAATATGTGCGTGATTGCTGCTGGCTTCGTGCGAGTGCATGAAGGGGGTGATGATATATTATGCACGATGTGCTATTATTCTGCACCTCTGCGGGAAATATATCGACACAGGGTGCTGAGCCATTTTGTGCTTAATTTACTCATGATAGGTGAGTTTTATGAAAAAAAGGGATGTAAAATATTATTCGGTATATATTTTTTTTTAAGAATATGAAATAATCAGATGCGAGCGATGTTCTGAAAGGATTAGTTTGGTGATCCCCCCGATACTTTGCCCAATCTGTCACCCGCATTAGGTATGTGAAACTAATTGTATTCCTATAATTGCGGTCGAAAAAGATATTCAAACATATACCATATAAGATAAAATTCTTGATAGGATTGTGTTTCTTCTTTCAGTTAACCTGATGGGGTTAGTTCTGAAGCATGTCGGAATGGCGACTGATATTTACATGCAAAATGGTTTGGATTGTGTATAACAAAACACAGCTATAAAAGGTAGAAACATTTTGAAATAGTATATATTTATTTTAGTTTTAATATTTATCTGTTGTGAGACTTAGTATGTTTTCTTTCTCACCCTTTTCAAATATTATAAGAAAGTTAACTAAATCAATTTAAGAATTTATGTTATTTAAAAATTGAGATTAAGCAAGGAAATCTGTTGTAAATGAGGGAATTAATAATAATTTTTTGCCTTAAATATTGATAAATAGTGGGCTATCTGTTGTAAATGGAAATAACTAATAATTTTTGTCTTAAATAGTAGGCTTACCAAACATGAATTAGTTTTTATTAGGCATAAACTATGTTTTTGTGTAAAAACCTCTAAATTTCATATTAAAAGCCGCTCGTCAAGCACATTTCTTCTAATGATAGTACAAAAAACATGAACTGTAAAAAGATAGTATATATTTTATCTGTTGTGAGACTTAGTATGTTTTCTTTCTCACTCCACAAATACCGCAAACAAAATTGCGGTGGAGGGTATTCACATGCCGCTTCATGTTGTCGCGCCGGGTGAAGGATTTTCCGCAAATGATGCAATTCATTCTATGAAAAACAAATTAAAAATAATTTATATTGGGCTTACCAAACATGATTTTTCAAATGTTTTAAGTGTATTGCATTGAATTTTGTGTAATTTCAATATTAAATAATTGAAAGCGAGTATTTATTATACTACTGTTGTTCAGTGGTTAATATTTAATGAAAAGTATATTTCTTGTAATGATATAAAAACTATTGGTAAATACAATGTCATTCAAATAAAATAGAATTTATAATAATGTTTCGTGATAGGTTTTGCTATTTTTCTCAAATTATAAAGTGCTTTAAAATGTAATACATTCGCTGTTGTACAAAAATGCATGATGTGTGAAAAGATGGACTCATTTTATGAATTTATGTTAATTCAAATTGATATTAAACATGGGGTATCTGTAAATGTAAAAATGATGATAATTTTTAACTCTTAAATATTGATAAATAGCTTGGCAAACATCAATTTTTCAATTGTTTTTAAGCGATGAACAAGTATATATTTATTATTTTGCAAATCTTTTGGTTAGAACGTTAATACTGTCTTTATATTAGTTTTTTTGTGTATACTGCTGTTGTTCAGTGGTTAATATTTAATGAAAAGCATACTTCTTGTAATGATATAAAAACTATTTGTAAATACAATGTCATCCAAATAAAATAGAATTCCATGTTTTTAAAATGTGATTTATAATAATGTTTCGTGTGAAGCGTACCTTGTTTAATGTTTTTATTCTCTTTTTTAATACTATGTGCACATTGTGTTTCAAAATTAGTTTTATTAGGCATAAACTATGTTTTTGTGTAAAAAACCCCTAAATTTCATATTAAAAGCTGTACCTCAGGCATATTTCTTCTAATGACAGTACTAAACATGAAGTGTAAGAAGATAGTACATATTTTATCTGTTGTGGGACTTAGTATGTTTTCTTTTTCAACCTTTTTTAAATATTATAAGAAAGTTAACTAAATCAATTTAAGAATTTATGTTATTTAAAATTGGGATTAAACTGGGGTATCTCTAAAATGGAAATATTTAATGCTATGGCTATTTTTCATATGTATAGTGTTTTGTCAAAAAGTTTTGATTGCTGAAAAAAAAGTGGGTAATAAAAATTTTGATAGACCATGTATCTCAGCTCTATCGTTTTACTGCATTGTTATATTGCACTATATGGATCATCTCGAGAACATTCCTTGCCTTTGCATTTGATTGTTTTGTTTAAATTTTGATATTTGTGAAATTGAAAGTATGGTTGAGGTTTGTTTGATGTGTGTAGTTGTTTTATTTTTAATAAATTGTTTTCTTAAAAATATGTTGTTCCTTTTTATTTTATAATATAGATATATTAAATAAGGTGACTATCAAGTTTTTTTGTGTATACTGCTGCTGTTCAGTGGTTAATATTTAATGAAAAGCATATTTCTTGTAATGATATAAAAACTATTTGTAAATACAATGTCATCCAAATAAAATAGAATTCCATGTTTTTAAAATGTGATTTATAATAATGTTTCGTGTGAAGCGTACCTTGTTTAATGTTTTTATTCTCTTTTTTAATACTATGTGCACATTATGTTTCAAAATTAGTTTTATTAGGCATAAACTATGTTTTTGTGTAAAAAACCCCTAAATTTCATATTAAAAGCTGTACCTCAGGCATATTTCTTCTAATGACAGTACTAAACATGAAGTGTAAAAAGATAGTACATATTTTATCTGTTGTGGGACTTAGTATGTTTTCTTTTTCAACCTTTTTTAAATATTATAAGAAAGTTAACTAAATCAATTTAAGAATTTATGTTATTTAAAATTGGGATTAAACTGGGGTATCTCTAAAATGGAAATATTTAATGCTATGTCTATTCTTCATATGTATAGTGTTTTGTCAAAAAGTTTTGATTGCTGAAAAAAGTGGGTAATAAAATTTTTTTGATAGACCATGTATCTCACCTCTATCGTTTTACTGCATTGTTATATTGCACTATATGGATCATCTCGAGAACATTCCTTGCCTTTGCATTTGATTGTTTTGTTTAAATTTTGATATTTGTGAAATTGAAAGTATGGTTGAGGTTTGTTTGATGTGTGCAGTTGTTTTATTTTTAATAACTTGTTTTCTTAAAAATATGTTGGTCCTTTTTATTTTATAATATAGATATATTAAATAAGGTGACTAACACAGCGGTGTCGACTTATTTCTTGTAGTGATATATATAAAAGTATGTATGTATACTTATGGATGAAAATAATTATTATAAGTCTATCAATTTATTCATATGAGGATTAGAGTGTCTATGTATTTATGTATGTGGTATTAAATATCTAGGTCTTCTATGAAGAGAGGTAGATATAGGAAGGGTTTTGATTGCTATATATCTTTTACCTATGGATTTATATGTCATAATTGTTTATCGTTGTAATTCGTTTAATGTTTTTTCCCTATGATTGATATGCTACATATTAGCCATAATTCACCTACAAAATGTGGTTATTATTTTTTAATAAATTGTTTTTCTTAAAATATGTTGTTCCTTTTTATTTTATGATATAGATATATTAAATAAGGCTACTATCATAGAGGTGTTTATAGCGATCAAACGTTGTGGTTTCCATTAGAAAACGTGTTTAGATCTGTTAGAAATATGCTGGTAAGCTCGATATCAAGCTTTTTGAACTGTTAGGCTGCACAAATACATTTCATTTATGTGTCTATCACTGAATGTATGATTTGAATGTATTGTTTTGGAATGATGGCTTTTAAAGAGAATGATTTGATAGTGGTTTTAATAGATTGATGCCTGATGCCACCGAAGTTTATTAGATTTTTGGCGGCCATCTTGCTTTTCTAAAAATCCCTACTTTGAAACGTCCTGTATATTCATACTTGGTTGCTATGTTATCCAGTATCATACTGTATATTTATTTTATGATTTTGAGATGGTATGCTGATGTCAAATATAAATCCTCGGTGGTGGTGTTTGAAAGTATGTTGGGTTTGAGCTAGATGTATCTTCCTAAGTTGATCTGGTGTTGGGTTGTTGTTGTGATGTGTGATACAGAGTTGGGTATTTTATAGAAGTTGAGTTTATATTTTGATCGATCATATTGATAGTCGGCCATTTCGCCTGACGTCACCTTAGTTTATTAGATTTTTGGTAGCTATCTTGGATTCGCCATCTTGCTTTTCTAAAATCCCTACCTTTGACACGTCCTGTATATTCATACTTGGTTGCTATGTTATCCAGTATCATACTGTATATTTATTTTATGATTTTGAGATGGTATGCTGATGTCAGATATAAATCCTCGGTGGTGGTGTTTGAAAGTATGTTGGGTTTGAGCTAGATGTATCTTCCTAAGTTGATCTGGTGTTGGGTTGTTGTTGTGATGTGTGATACAGAGTTGGGTATTTTATAGAAGTTGAGTTTATATTTTGATCGATCATATTGATAGTCGGCCATTTCGCCTGACGTCACCTTAGTTTATTAGATTTTTGGTAGCTATCTTGGATTCGCCATCTTGGTTTTCTAAAAATCCCTACCTTTGAAACGTCCTGTATATTCATACTTGGTTGCTATCTCGTCCAGTAGCATACTGTATATTTATTTTATGATTTTGAGATGGTATGCTGATGTCAAATATAAATCCTCGGTGGTGGTGTTTGAAAGTATGTTGGGTTTGAGCTAGATGTATCTTCCTAAGTTGATCTGGTGTTGTGGCGTTTTGAAACTATGTTGGGTTGTTGTTGTGATGCGTGATACGGAGTTGGGTATTTTATAGAAGTTGAGTTTATATTTTGATCGATCATATTGATAGTCAGCCATTTCGCCTGACGTCACCTTAGTTTATTAGATTTTTTGGTGGCCATCTTGGATTCGCCATCTTGCTTTTCTAAAATCCCTACCTTTGAAACGTCCTGTATATTCATACTTGGTTGCTATGTTATCCAGTATCATACTGTATATTTATTTTATGATTTTGAGATGGTATGCTGATGTCAGATATAAATCCTCGGTGGTGGTGTTTGAAAGTATGTTGGGTTTGAGCTAGATGTATCTTCCTAAGTTGATCTGGTGTTGGGTTGTTGTTGTGATGTGTGATACAGAGTTGGGTATTTTATAGAAGTTGAGTTTATATTTTGATCGATCATATTGATAGTCGGCCATTTCGCCTGACGTCACCTTAGTTTATTAGATTTTTGGTAGCTATCTTGGATTCGCCATCTTGGTTTTCTAAAAATCCCTACCTTTGAAACGTCCTGTATATTCATACTTGGTTGCTATCTCGTCCAGTAGCATACTGTATATTTATTTTATAATTTTGAAATGGTATGCCGATCTTAGATGTACAGTTTATATTTTTATCGATCATATTGGTAGTCGGCTATTTCGCCTGACGTCACCTTAGTTTATTAGATTTTTGGGGGCCATCTTGGATTCGCCATCTTGCTTTCCTAAAAATCCCTACCTTTGAAACGTCCTGTATATTCATACTTGGTTGCTATCTCGTCCAGTAGCATACTGTATATTTATTTTATAATTTTGAAATGGTATGCCGATCTTAGATGTAAAGTTTATATTTTTATCGACCATCTTGATGGTATGAAGCTTGGAGATATTGTTAATTTAAAATAATATTGTTAATTTATAAATAATAATAAATAAATTGTTTTTTCTTAAAAAATATATTGTTTGTTTTATTTTATTTTATAAGTAAGATATACATTTCAAGCATGCGGCTATCACAGAAGCAGACAGCCGTTGCGGTTTCCGCTGGAAACATGTTTAAACCTGTTTAAAGTACATTGAGAAGCGCGATAGCAGGCCTGGTAATTTATTCAGGAATTCTCTAGAAACAAAGACCATCTTGATGGTCCGCCATTTTGTCTGACGTCACCTTAGTTTGGCTAGTGACCGTGAGAGGATGCTGCATTATGGTAATCATGAGAGATGCCATTTCTTGGTTAGTGGCTGTGATAGGGCGTCACATTGGGTTGGTAATGATGAAATCTGCCATTTCTTAGTTTGGTTAGTGACCGTCAGAGGGCGCCACATTGGGTTGGTAATGATGAAATCTGCAATTTTAGTTGGGTTGGTAATGATGAAATCTGCAATTTTAGTTGGGTTGGTAATGATGAAATCTGCAATTTTTAGTTGGGTTGGTAATGATGAAATCTGCAATTTTAGTTGGGTTGGTAATGATGAAATCTGCAATTTTTAGTTGGGTTGGCGACCGCGAGGGGGCGCCACATCAGTTGGGTTGGCAGAGGGCGCCACTAGGGCGAGGGGGGGGGTGAGGGGGAGCTGGGTGAGAGGGGGAGGAGGCGCCAGAACTCTCCTAAGTACACTACTTAAAACATTCAAAACTAATATAAATTTAACGTAGTGTTTCAGAAACTCCTACTACTATTCGCAAAGGATCTCAACATTTTTACGTCTTATTAATTCAAAAGATCGGCTTCATCTCCTCCTGCATCTGGTTTCACCCCTCTATATAACTTAAAACAAACGATAGCTACGCAATCGCAGCGCTATGTCTATTGAACTAACATTTACGTTGGTATAGTTTGATTCATTTTATCTCCTTCACAGTTCTTCCAGTCGCGTAAACACATCTTTCGCACTTTGACTGTTAAATGTTTATGAAATTGCGTCACTCAAAAATTGTTTACTGAGACTTACACACACTTTCCATCCTTCATCTTCGGTGGGTATGTTATTGTTTTCTTAACGCCATCCTTCATTGTATCTGTATATGAACATATCGCCTCTCTTATCCCTGTTTACATATTTTCTCTTTCCACTAACTAAGGTTATTCTCAACTTCTTCTTATAGATGCCTTCCTTGGATGCAATTGGAAATACATCATGTACTACTGGAACCTTGTTCATCAAAACCGTATTGCAAAGAGTACTTAGTTCCATAGCACGGCCTGCAAGTTCCATCCAATTCTTTTCTGTTTCCAGTATGTCGATTTGTAAATAACTGCGAACAATATTAATGTTATCTCTTCTTTGTAGGTTTTAAAATAACCACACAAAATTTACACTGCTGTCTTTGATGCCTTTTGTATTTGTGCATACAAAATTTGAAAATGTATCCTATTTGTACATCTGGTGTATACATAATTTTTTTAGATATAAGTATCAGGTATTTATTACTCTTTTTATTACTCTTTTATTACTCTTTATTACTCTTATAAATCATTGCACAAATTTAAAAATCTGTTTTTATTCATTTGAACGGACGTTTTCATCACAAGCATGCCGAATATAGCCTTGCTTGTACAATTTTATGCCATTTAAATGATTCACCCTTTTAATTGTTCCATCTCTAAACATCACTCTCTCACTCGGTTATTTGCTTTTAATACATTTTTATTTTTGAACAGTGGTCCATTTCTTAAAATGTTTAATGCTATTCTAACACTTCTCTAAAATATATAATGCATTAGATTTATTTTGTGTTTATTTTTATTTATGAATTCTTAATATATTTAAACTTAAATTATTATTATATATATTTTCATAATGACATTGCCCCTTAAAGGTTATGCCACTCATTATTCACCTACTAAATCAGTGACTTGTGATTATTCTACATTAAACTATATTTAAAACTAAAAATTAATGTTCTTATTCTAAAGTTGAACTATTTAACAATTTTCATAATTCTTAAACTATAAAGATCACGGCAATATATGTTACAATTAAGGGTTTTATAAAATAGTAGTGTCTTATATGTATATACAAGGTAAGCACCAGAAGTACCCGGCCTGACCATGTTTTGGCAGTGATAGAAAACAAGTATTGGCAGTCTTATGTAGCGCCAGCTTCTGTGAAATGGTGGTAAAAATTTTAGACGCGTATTTACCTCAGTCGCATAGCAACAATTGTTTGTGTTGATCGTGTCGCGCTATTTTTCATAATGTTGAAAACTGAATACCGAGCAATGATTAAATGTTTGACAAAAGGATACGTTAATTCTAAGAATAATAAAGAATGCTTGAATGGTGTATACGGCGAATCTTTCCTTTTCCTTTCCACTGTAAAAGAATGGGCAAAACAATTTCATTTGGGCCGAGACAACGTAGAAGACGAGCCACGTGTCGGTCGGCCAATTAACCCATTTGATCCCAAGATATTTTTTTTCTAATTAGAATTTAATAGTTTGTTGTCTTAATCTACTAATTTTACTGAGCATTTTGATATAGGACACTATATAAAAAAAAACAAAAACAAATGAGATATATATATGTACCCAAATGAGTACACTGGGCGGTAAAGGTAATATGTCGGTTTCAGAACACGCAACACAAATTTATTTAAAAAATGCATTTTAATGTAACATATCAATATAGAATCAAATCAGTGGAAAAGTTACTGCGAGTGATATGTAATAAAACAGTTTCTTTCTATGCATAATGTTACATTACACTTGCAGCAACCCCAGCGAACTCTCATATGGCAGTGGGCACAGCGTCGAGGTTTATCCAATTTCTTAGGAAAATGACCACCTTCATGTCTTCTAACACTTGCAGGAACCACGGCTGCAGGCCTATTATTACTTCTGTTATAATAGCGAAGATAATGACGTACGATTTGTCTTTGAAATTGTAATAAGTCCATTGATCCGTCTACTGCAAGTTGATAGAGTCTCCATGCATTTACTACAGTAACGTTGATCATATGGGTAAATAGAACCCACCATCATTTTTTTCCACCTATGGTGATTCTGTAGTTGTTTACCGCTTGATCCAACAGATCAACTCCTCCCATACAACGATTGTAATTTTGAAATAAAAATGGTTGTGGTACATCTATTTTTCGCTTGTCAGCAGTTGACCATCTTTTAACAGAACCAAGAGGAGTTACTGAATCATAATTCGTAGCCATGGTAACTACATTATTGTCTGTCCATCTGACAAATAATAATTTAGACGTTGAATCATACCTGTACTCATACGTTCCGCGAGTTTTTTTTTTAAATTCTTTAACATTTGTTAAAGGGCATTTTCTGGTTCTATTTTCTCTGATTGTTCCAGTGGCCTTATGTCCTTGTTCTCTCAGCGTAGCCAAAAGATCGTAACTGGTAAAATAGTTGTCAAAAAATACAATCTGATCGCTGGGTACGGCTACTGCTTTTAGAAGATCTAGTACCACTTGAGATCCAAGCGGTAAATTTTGGTTTGCACGAGGTTTTTGTTTTGCACCACAGTATATATCAAAAGAATAACAGTATCCTGACGAACTGCATAACATCCAGCCTTTATAGCCAAATCGAACAGGCTTGCCTCGAATAAATTGCTTGGCTGAGTGGTGTCCGAAGTATTTGATCATTGCCTCATCTATTGATAAGTCCCGTTCAAAAATACCCCATTGCTGAAATCTTTGATTCAAAAGGTCAATAAGTGGTCTAATCTTTGCAAGTTTATCTTCTTGGTCTAAACTATTATTGTTTGCCAAGTGAATGTAACGTTTTATCTCCTGGAATCTGTTTCGTGACATTGCATCAGCGACCAGTTTTACTCCAACATCTTCGTCGAGACTCCAATATAATCTTTCGCGCGGCAGTCTGTGATATCCACTTAGTAAAAGAATACCGAGGAATTGCTTTAGGTCGGATTTGGAAATAAAGAAGCTATGGTTATTTTTCTGATTAGAATATACGTTGGTTTCTGTAACAATGTGTTCAGTAACTTTCTCGTCCCATAATTTCTCAAACACATCAACTGGTTCCATGACTTGAAGTTCTGACGCAAGAATTTCCCGACGATCGTTGTATCCTGAGGTAGAAGGCATTTCCATATCCCCAATATTCCTAGTCCACTTAGGTTCTGGCCTTACCTTGGATTTTGTTTTTTCATTTATTAGCTGTCTTTTGAGACTAGCTAATGGAACATTATCTTCATCCTCATCCTCGCTTTGAATATCATATTGAATTTCAATTTCACCAGCGACATCATGAAGAAGCTGGGGCGATTGACTTTCAGTATTATTGTTGTCATCAAACTCTTCTTCATCTGTTTGATAATCAACAACCTCCGGTGGAACTATTACGAGATCAACGGGTTCATCCGTCTCAATGGACCTAATATTGTCTATAGCACTAGCCAATGTCTTGTAACGTTTTCCATAAAAAGTATTTGATGAAATGGGCTGAAATTGCATTTCTTCGTCACAATCCATTTTTCTGCAAAAGAGGTAACAATTTGCCCATTGTACTCATACAGGTACACCACTATTTATTGATATGTGAAAAACTAATCAAAAATAAAATAATGATGAAAATTAGGTACTTACGTTCAGTGACGTCTTATTCAAAGGAAAACTTTCAAAAAAAGTAAAAAAAACGGCGTAGAATGAGCAATTTTGCAAAAACAAAAGTTCTGCGACAAGTAGGAGCATGAACAAATTTGCAACGGAAGAAATAAAGTTTCATTGTGCCATCTGTCGGTAATGAATCTGC
The DNA here is from genome assembly GCA_963170755.1 of Amphimallon solstitiale. NCBI lineage: Eukaryota > Metazoa > Arthropoda > Insecta > Coleoptera > Scarabaeidae > Amphimallon > Amphimallon solstitiale. Next base: position 131,265,226 of record OY720676.1, read on the forward strand.
ACATGGCAGCAAACTTGCTTCAAAAATACTGTAATATACCATCTTCCATCTTTTGTAATACAATAAATATGGCCATACAATAACAGGGGTCGCTAGTTGGAACATATTTGTTTTGTACTCAAATAGGTACAACGGGATCAAATGGGTTAAAGCGCTTATGGTGGAAAACATCGAACTTGTCAAGCAGGCTACGTTGCAAGACAGACGTTTGAAAGTTAAAGAACTATCAAAAACATGTGGGATTTCTGATACAACCATACGACAAATCCTTCATGAACACCTTAACATGAATAAAGTGAGTGCGAGGTGGGTGCCACGATTATTGTCAGCAATGCATAAACAGCAACGCGTGACATTTTGTGAGCAGTTTTTAAACCTCTGTCACGACAACCAAGAACAATTTCTCAATCCATTACTACATGAGATGGAACCATGGTTCTATACTATAATCCCATATCGAAAAGGGAATCAGTGGAATAGCGAAGGCCAGACGAAAAACGGCCAAAAAAGGCAGAATTGGTTAATCAAGAAAGATGATTATGGCTGCAATCTTTTGGGATTCAAAAGGAATACTGTTTATTGATTTCAAAGAAAGGAACACAGTTGTGAATGCACAATACTACGCTACTTTATTGCATAAATTGCAAGACGTAATCAAAAAAAAGAGGCGGGGAATGTTGCGTCGTACTGTTCGACTTCCGCACGACAATGCTGCTGTCCATAAGACTACAATTGCGCAGGCTGCTGTGCAAGACTGTGGTTTTGTAGAACCTTCGTACCCACCTTACAGTTTAGATCTCGCCCCCAGCGATTATTATTTGTCCTCGAAACTAAAGAAACACCTTCGAGGAAGAAAATTTGAGACTGATGAATAAGTGCAAGGAGTGGTTTTAGACCATTTTGCAGATAAAACTCCAGACTACTTTTCTAATGGTATTAAAATGGTAATTTCAAGATCCGAAAAATACATTGAATTACAAGTAGATTATATTGAGAAATATTTTTTTTTGTTTTATTTCTATCGCTTCCAGAATATAGCCAGGCTGGAAACTTCTGGAGCTTACCTCGTACATCGTCAGCAGTTAATATACTTAAATATAGGTCTGCCTATTATGACAAATATGACATAGATACAACTTCAAAAGTAATTCTTAATTCGGTGGTTAAAATGATATCGAAGCTTCTTCATTCAGAATTTTTTAAATATGTAATAGAACATTAAACGTTGAAGTATTCCTCACAGAAATTATTGAATATAAAAATTGATATATTATAAATGTGAGCGTAAATCGACACATATGGCATTAACTAAGATTTTCATTTTTATATTTTATGCACAAACAAAAGATACTCATTCGCATGACTCCATCCATTAGCAATAGTATAGTTTATATATAATATGAGTAAAAAAAAGAGCGTACAAAAATCTTTTGTGACTGAGGTTTTTGTATTCCATTCTTTTCTCATGCCACATAACAATACTAAACAAACAACAAGGCATTGTAAAACGTAGCAACATTATAGACAAAAATCGAGAACACTTAAGGTGGCACAAACAGGAGCATAAACATATGATCTTATTTATTTATTTATGAGACAAAATACAATAATAAAAATATTAATATAGAGTACATTTCATGAATATAATAGTAATAATATTTATGTAATTGCCAAAAGGAAGTATTAATTTAATAATTCTTATAGATATAGATACATTAAATCAAATAAGGTACAAATTAGCTAAATAAATGATTTAAAAGAATAATTATTGCTAAACTAAATCTGGATAAAAGAAACAATATAATGTTGCAATTATAAACGTTCCAAACTATCAACGTCATGTATAAAAAGAAAACGTGGTTGAAAAGCATTTTAGTGATATGATATGACCATAACAAAGTGTTACAGTATCAGTTCTCCATAAAGTCGGTAAGAAGTTATTGGATTTCTAGATATAACCTTCACTAATGACTTTATTAAGGCATTTGTCACAGTTCTAGACTCTAGACAACTTAAAGGTTGTATAGAAACTTGGCTTAGTGGTAGCCACATTAAAATCAATACAGAGAAGTATCGTTGATTTAGTGTTAAGTATAGTTTTGTACTTAGTACTGTGGTCAGCATACATAACAGTTATTTTACAACAAGTTTTTCTGAATTCTTTCTACAAAATTCATTGATAAGTGTACTAAGAACTTTAAGCATACTCCACTTGATCGATATCATAGGAACTTAATTAAACTTGTTTCTATATCTGCTAAGGAAATTCTGTTAATGTTGATTAGTTTATGACAATATTATAAAAAAATCACAGCTCTTCAAACTGCGTTTATGGAATTCTAATGCTAAATTTGACAATTACTTTGAAATTCAAGCAGGAGTTAAAGTCAGTTACAGCCACATTATAGTGATTGGTCTCTGTTTGCATTAATATAAATATTAGTAATTCTATTAGCTCTAGTCAAATAAAGAGAATATTACAACTCTCTCTATCTCTCAAAAAGAGAAAGAATGAGATATTTTGTTAGCGTGAAGGAAGTTCAATAATTCATGCATTGTTAATTATTAATATCTTTTATATTAACATTTAGATACACAATCTGTTAAATGATTAAATTTGTTTTTAAGAAAGCTATTTGAAGAGCTAATCATATACTATACCTTCCCATATACTATACCTTCCATTACAAAAAAGAAAAATCACGTCTATTTCCGGTATAACCAGAAACATTGTAAACCGATAATATTTTATGTTGATAGATACGATTTCAGTTAAAAGTTTCAAATTACAAGTAATTTGTGTTAAATTTGATGAACGTAATGGCTGAGGGTTTGTACTAATTAATCTACAAAAATAATCCTCTAAAAACTGTAATGTATCGTGGTGCTCCATCTTGCTGGAAGTGTCCTCTTTGCAATTCATCAGCATGCAATTCATTTAAATATTTTGTGTACAATATTGCTACCAATTACGACTTGCGCCAATGGAGTTATTAAATAATATTGGACTTACAATTCGTCGTCTTGACTGGGCTCCCCAAACACCAATTTTCACTGGATGTGCTGTAGTTTTGACTGCGAATCTATCCTACGAAGTAAAACCACATCTGTCTTAAATATTACATTTTATCGTCAGTATTTAAATTTTCATTAAAACAATGACATAATAAATATTGGGTACATAAATAATCTTTTTATTAGTGCTTTTCTAGTGATGCTATTAGATGAACTTTAAGAGAACAAATAAAATTTGTAATTAAAATAATAGGTTTCATTAAAAGCTTTTATCTATTCGATCTAATAATTTTTAAGCAGTTGTTACAATACGCTGTGTTAGTATTTACTAGAACTGAACTTACAAGTGCAGCTTTTACTTTTGAATCTATGTACGTAACTATATATCGCGAGATCAAAAATTGTATTGATAAAGGTTTGCCATGGAATGTAAAACGTCTGTCTTAAGTTATACCATTAAGTGTCATACTGTCAATTTAATATTTGTCATTATATTTTCTCTCTGACATCTTGTAGTTTTTCAATTATGGAATACACCACATTCACCACATCAAACAAAACTTACCTACGTGATTGTAGCGTATTTTAGAACAGGTGTGCTATATAGTTAATGGTATTTGGGAATACAGTAAGCGTGTATGTTTGGATAATTTTCGTGAACACTTCCCAAATTTCGCAGCAGTTAAAGCAAGAATTTTATATGTGCCTCGCACATAGTGTTGGTGTATTTCGCAAAACTGGATCTGGTTTTTGTTAGAGACACAAACAAATAGTAAAAATACAAGTAAAAAAAAATAACAGAGGAAAACATGATAATAACTTAATAACAATATAATTTAGTAGACGCTGGATTTTTGATAGCCATAAGTTTTTAACCTAACTGTAAAGGACATTAAAAACTACGACGGAAAATTCAAACGTATCGTAAATTTTAAAAATCACACTATATCGCATGTTAAAAAAATGAGGTGTAGCCACCACACGACTTTCTTATACGTATGAAAGTGTTACTTCCGGTCCGAATTTTGAAATTTTATTTATACAAAAAATATTCCAAATCCAACTCTAAATACTTTTGTACTCTTCATAAATATATATAGAATGCATAATTTACGACATATTTGCAAAAATCGTTATTCGGTAAGAGTAAAAGTGATACTTCCGGTTCGAATTTTGAAATTTTTTTTTATACAAAAGATATTAGAAATTAAGTTCTAAATACTTTTATATTCGTAGCGTACCTGTCTAAAAAGCATGACTTGCAAAATATTTGCAAGAAACTGATTTTCGATAAGAGTAAAAGACCTACTTCCGGTAGGAATTTCGAAAAACCTTTTTAATAAAATTGTTCACAATTTCAATTTTAAGTACATATGAATTCTTTATAAATTTGTTTAAACTTAGTAATTCACGAAATATTTGCAAAATTCGATTTTTTCACTGAAGTAAACTACTACTTCCGGTCAGCTGATTTTTCTCAAAATCTAATCAGTTCTCAAGAGGGAGATTATATTCGTAAATACGAAATTTGGAATTGATATCTGCAGCGGTTTGACCGCTATCGTGGTCACACACACACAGGCACACAGACACACAGACACACAGACACACAGACATTTTTTAAAAACCACTTTTTTGGTACCAGGGGACTTCAAAACGTGGACATCTGCAAAAATCTCGAGGTCGAAAATTTTCATCATCACAATACTTCCTTATACTACGTAAAAGAAAGTAAAAAGAGTGTGAAATATCTATGGATGTAGTAGTATGAACCGAACCAAACAAAAACGTCTCAAAAAAAATGGGGGACACAAAGTAACGGTTTTGGGTGTCTGTGTGTGTGTGACCACGATAGCGGTCAAACCGCTGTAGATATCAATTCCAAATTTTGTATTTACGAATATAATCTCCCTCTTGAGAACTGATTAGATTTTGAGCAAAATCGGCAGACCGGAAGTAGTAGTTTACTTCAGTGAAAAAATCGAATTTTGCAAATATTTCGTCAATTACTAAGTTTATACAAATTTATAAAGAATTCAAATGTACTCAAAATTAAATTTGAGAAAAACTGTATTAACAAAGTTTTTCGAAATTCCTACCGGAAGTAGGTCTTTTACTCTTATCGAAAATCAGTTTTTTGCGAATATCTCGCAAGGCATGCATTCTAGACAGGTATATTACGAGTATAAAAGTATTTAGAACGTATGTACTTTTAAATATCTTTTGTACAAAAAAAAATTCAAAATTCAGACCGGAAGTACCACTTTTATTCTTATAGAAAAGCGATTTTTTGCAAATATGTCGTAAGTTATGCATTCTATATACATTTATCAAGAGTACAAAAGTATTTAAAACTATATTTGCAATATTTTTTCTATATATGAAATTTCAAAATTCGGACCGGAAGTAGCACTTTTACTCTTAGCGAGGAGCACCTTTTTGATATCTGCGAAGTATGCATTCTACAGCGATTTATTAAGATAATGAAAGTACTTAGAATAGGATTTTGAATAAGTTTTGTATTAAAAAAATTCTTAAAATTGTACAGTTTGAAACGCTCATACGTATAAGAAAGTTGTGTGGTGGCCACATCTCATTTTTTTTTAAATTTCGCTTCGTTGTCTTCATAGCTGGCGGATAGTTTGTGAAATAAACATCAAGTATTTGACGTTTGTTGGCAGTGCACAAGTTTTCGTTTGCTGTGGCTGTTTACAGTAACGCAGGGGTAGTGCACTTCATTTACTACACCTTATCAGTGTTTTGGTTAAGGGAGGGTTTCTTAGAGGGCAGCACTTTATACAGGAACGAAAACATAATTCTCAATATAGTTGGCTACGTTGGTGAATTTTTTTAGAATTGTTGTTGTTATGTGATTTTTCTCCGCCATTTGCAATATTGAGAGTAACTGTCATTGTTAAATACGATAGTTCTTCTCCACAAGTGCATTTCGAAACATCAAACCGATGATACTACTTTAGAAAATATGCATGTACAGGCGTTACCGTCCACCTCACAAACAAGTCCCAGTGAAAGCCCAGAAATTCAGTATGTGTCATGTATTTGTAAGTGTGTTTTATAGTATTAAAAATGTAACAGTTTTTTAATCATATTTAATATATTGCAGTTATAAGGTATAATGTTATTTTTACTTTCTTATACGTAGTATAAGGAAGTATTGTGATGATGAAAATTTTCGACCTCGAGATTTTTGCAGATGTCCACGTTTTGAGGTCCCCTGATACCAAAAAAGTGGTTTTTAAAAAATGTCTGTGTGTGTGTGTCTGTCTGTCTGTCTGTCTGTGACCACGATAGCGGTCAAACCGCTGGAGATATCAATTCTAAATTTTGTATTTACGTGTATAATCTCCCTCTTGAGATCTGATTAGTTTTTCAGTAAAATCGGTAGACCGGAAGTAGCAGTTTACTTCAGTATAAAAATCGAATTTTGCCAATATTTCGTCAAATACTAAGTTTATACAAATTTATAAAGAATTCATATGTACTTAAAATTAAAATTAAGAACAATTTTATTTAAAAAGTTTTTCGAAATTCCTACCGGAAGTAGGTCTTTTACTCTTATCGAAAATCGGTTTTTTGCGAATATTTCGCAAATCATGCTCTTTAGACAGGTACGTTACGGGTATATAAGTATTTAAAACATAATTTTCAATATCTTTTGTATAAAGAAAATTTCAAAATTCTGACCAGAAGTGCCACTTTTACTCTTATCGAATAGTGATTTTTTGCAAATATGTCATAAGTTATGCATTCTATATATATTTATCAAGAGTATAAAAGTATTGAGAAAAGATTTGCTATTTTTTTTGTATATATGAAATTTCAAAATTCGGACCGGAAGTAGCACTTTTACTCTTAGCGAGTAGCACTTTTTTGATAATATCTTGCAAAGTATGCATTCTATAGAGATTTATTAAGAGAATAGAAGTACTTAGAATAGAATTTTGAATAATTTTTGTAAAAAAAATTCTTAAAATTCTATAATTTGAAACGCTCATACGTATAAGAAAGTCGTGTGGTGGCCACACCTCATTTTTTGTATATGATTTACTAAATATGTATATATAATACTTATAGATAAAAAATTTTTTTTTAATCTGTTTCAACAGTAGCACTTAGATACAGAAAAGATTTTACGATACTTCACTATTTACGTATATTAATTTGTTTTTCATGTAAAATTAGCATCAAATATTTTGACGTTTAATGTTGCAGACACATTTTAATGTTCCAACAAATATAACGCCAAAAATATTGATGCAAATTTTTACATTAATTTCATACATTAATAATCTGAAATCAAAAAATTTCAAATTTCCCGCTCATTAAAGAGTTATCATTCTCTACAGATTCCTACGGTAATTCTATCAAAAGTACCCGGAAGGGAATTACGGATGGTGCTGATGTTTGGTTCACTTTTTAGTGAGAGAGTAGGCCACCTATACTCTCCCTTTTATCTATGCAGTAACGTATACTTAGTTGACATGCATTTCATGTATAGCCGTGCTAATGGGATTGTCACCGATGTCCGACGTCTTTATGTTGAAACTTATCCAAATCGCCAAATTCATTCACATCGTATGTTTGGAAGAATTCATCAAAGAATGTGTGATACTGGTTCATTGAGCAAATAGTGCCATTTATCCGGAAGACCAAGGTCGGTATCTACTTCTAGAGCAGAAGAAGAAATTCTAGCACGGATAGAGAGCATAATCCGAGTATGAGTGTGCGAAGAATATCAACCAAGGTTAGAATTAGTGGTACTCTTGTTTGGAGAACCCTATACGTGCAGCTGCTTTATCCGTAGCATGTATAACGAGTGCAGGCTTTAAATCCACTTGATCATCAAAACCGTATGGATTTTTGTCGCTGGTTTATACGCAATGATGCTGAAAACCCCCGTTTTCTTACAATTATTCTTTTTACGGATGAAGCCGGGTTCACACAGAATGGAGTTGTTAATGTTCATGTATGGGCGGACGAAATTCCCATGCTGTAATGGATTCTGGACATCAGACACGATTTTCATAAAACTTTTGGATGGGTATTGTTGGCGACATGTTTCTGGACCCTGTTGTTTTACCAAACCGATTAATAAGCGCTGCCTACCTACACTTTTTGCAGAACGCAATGTATGATATTTTGGAAATTTCTTTGGAGCAAAGGCAACAAATTTGGTGCTAACATCAAGGTGCTCCAGCCCATTTTCGATTACCGCTAGAGAGCATTTACATCACACTTTTCCACTTAGACGGATAGGAAGGGGCGAACCTGGTTTATGGCCTGCAAGATAGCCAGATTTTAGCCCTCTAGACTGTTTTTCGGGATATTTAAATACATCAGTCTATGGTACTCCTGTAAATAGCCTTGAGGAGCTGCAGCTAGGAATTAATCAAAAATGCCAATAAATCTGAACCAATGAAAGGTTTTTAGAAAGAGCTTGCATATCATTCAGGCTAAGATGTTGTGCCTGCTTGAAAATGGAAAGAGGGCACTTCGAACATCTCATGTAACTTTGTTTTATGTTTTTGCTAGAAGCTGCCTTTGTTTGTTTGTACATAATAAATAAAAAAGATTTCAAAAACAAAAACTTCTTTATCTCCGAAACCGTTACTTTGTGGATACATGTTTATTAATACTTTTTTGTTTATTTCGGTTCATACTACTGCATCCATAAATATATTACTCTCTTTTTTCTAACACCCAGTATATTATTTTTGCTTTTTACATATAATGGACATTGCACAAGTATATTAACGTTTCCTGCAATTTTATAATTGCACTGAATAAATTAAGAATATATAACAAATATTAAATCAAAACTGAACAACTCATTCATTTTCGTACTAAATGAATATACCGTCCAATTATATACTCCTTACTGTTTAATATTCACCCAAGTTATTGCGAATTATCTATATTCTAATTTCAAACTCATCACTTCAATTATTGACATGCTGCTACTTACGAAGATGACGACAGATGAATTACAAAGATGCGTAACAATAATGTTTGTACTTATTTAAAACAGTCACAAGATCAAGCAGCAAGAACAGGACATTGAATATAAACTTAAATCAGTTCGTACTAGAACCATCTCGATAATTTTTTTCTTTGTTAATAGCAAGAATAACTAGTTGGATGATCATTTGATTAATTAAACATAATTGCAATAACTGCGCGTATTGTATTGTATGTACATATATATTTGTGTACATATCTAAATTGATATGATTGCATAATTTGTTTAGAATTCAAATTCCTAAAATGATGGGATATAAATTCATTGTTATAGATAAGGTTTGGTATATTTCATTTGCTCTGTGTTATTTATTTCTTAAAAAATGTTTAAAACTTTCGCCAATTTTAACTGAAGGCTCATTGCATTTGAAAATATAGAATGTGCATATATTATAGATCTTGTAGGGGTTGATATTTATCGTTTGATAAATTTTAGATAGTATGTTGCATATCTTTGTCGTCGCTTTTAGACCTATTTCAAGATTTAAAACTTCTTAGAGTAGGTACCAGATCTGCTTTGATAAGGATATAGGCCTGTAGGACTGTATATTCGAGATCATTCGTGGTAAAGCTGGTATACTTCAAGCTAGCATATTTGGACTGGTGTTATTTATTATTTATACCAATAATATGCCTTGTTACGTGCAGAAGAATTATTTGATTGTTAATTATGTTGAGAACACGTCTTTACTATACGTTGTCTGAATAAGAAGGAATGATTCAAATATTCCGCCAAAATCCAGAACACATAGCTTAAAATATACGTACTAAGCAATTTGAAATGTAACCTAAAAAGATGAAAATGTAGTAATTTCTCAAAAATTATGTACAAGAGAGTCTTTTTGGATCAATATGTCAAATTTTCACAAAATTAGGATTGAAGGCGATATTTGACATAACATATTCTGGTAAACTCCAAACTCGTGCATTTAAATATTTCATGAAATTTTCTTTCAAAATATGTAATATGTGCATACATCGTAATGACTGGATATTTATATCGGGATTAATTGTACAATTTAAACTAAAATGTAAACTACTTAAAGTATCTAAAAAATAATATACATACTTTTTTACTATTCATCTCTTGAACTCCTAATAATAATATAATACAGTTCTAAATATGCAAAAATTAATTGCAGAAATAAATATGATTCACTGGATAATAATAAGTCACTTTAACTATCACTATTTTCAACACAAATAACAAATGGTTCTACGATATTATCCATTAACCCATCCCATCTTTTTCCTAAGCCTTCACACTCTACGTGAATGATGTGCTGCATGGTCATTTCATCATGGTAGTCAGCTGTTTTTCTAACTTCGAAGAGATTTGTTTTAAAAAAAATACTGTACACCATCCGCCATATAGTATTTTTGACAAATTTTTCTAGTTATGGTAGTTTCGAATACCTGCCCATTCGTTCGTTAGGTCTTAGTTCGTCTGTTCCTTAATATTCTTTATATACGACTACTACTACTTTATATAATATTTTATATACCTAAATTAATTAAATAAATTACTGTTTGAAGATGATCATTACAATTACTGCTGTCCCCATTTTTGTTTGCGTTTCTGATGAAAAACTCATATTTAAATGTGTTCTTCATCGTCTAAAATGCGCCAATGTTTAACGCTGTTCGCGTGGTGAATCTAATGGTTTGCTAAGAGTTGGCTGATAACTAATATTCGTGACGTAGTTAAATGCACAGTAAAATATAATAAACCAAAGAAAGAATGTAAGATAATATTTACAGGTTATGGATTCTTTATGTTATAAAACATGGCGGGTATTGTGCACTTATTTTTCCATATTAAAATTGCCTGTCCAAGAACCATTGAAAGCGATATTGTCATAACTGAATTTTCTTGGTTGAAGACTTGATGCAATATATGTTCTTCAAAATTAAGTGTATTATTATTATTATTAGTTATTCTAAAAACACTAAAAATTAACAAATCGAGCATATACTTTTTCAATATTAAATGTTTTAATTTTACGAATACTTAAATAGTAAATAAAACATAACTTTTATTTAATTCGTAACTAATACAGCTTATTTGTGTTTCCTGTCAACAAAGCAAATACAAGCTCTATTTCAACTCGCAAGCTCTCATAACGTATTTGTCAGTGATTCCACTTGAAACTTTTCCGTATTAGCTACAATACTATTTCGAACTTGGATAATGGACAGAATTTGATATGATAATTGTATAAAAGCTGATACATGTACGCTACTGTGCATCAACTGACAGATGAATTAAAAACTTGAAGTTTGGCAAGCAATCATAATCAATCACGCAGATTCTAACTGAAGTATTTTTAGTTCTCCAGCTATACAGCCTGTGCCCAAATTCGATGTCCACTTTCTACGATTAAAGTTATATCATATAAACCGTTAAAAATTAAATTAAATCAATACCAATTTCCAATGTCATATGGTACTACAATGGAATAGACGATTTTCAAATATTGCAAACACAAATGTTTAAAGATATATATATTTCAAAGCCAAAAGGTCCAGGCTTTTGAACACCAACCGGAAGAATATTCAAGCTTGGGCGTAGGATGCTTTATATCTCACTTTATCTCATATTGAATTATTGAAAAATTAAGCAATTCTCTTATTTGTGCAATACCCGTTAGGTTTTTAAGTAGAAAATTACTATAGAATATAGTGATACAACATTTTAAATATCCTCCGACAAAGAAATTCAAGAATTTCTTATATTAGTTAATCGTGATATTAGAGAAATTATATTATGCTGATATCGTAATATTGATTATTTAGTTTATTTCGAGTACAATTGCGGTTTTATCTATTTATTGGAAAATCCGTACGGACACGCATGAACAGTAGGTACTTTAGATACTTTCATTAATTATATTTGTACTAACATATCGTATGAGATATAATATGGAATTCTTCATAATGGAATTTGACCATTCCGCTATAACAGTTAATAATTGCAGTGAATAATGCTAACGTGAATAGTGGCAATTTGGACGTAGACCATACAAGCTACGTTTTAGTAAAGAGTGAATAGCCTCGCATGTGTTAGTATATCGATATATACTGTCTGCCTTACAAGCTCAAATTTGAAAACAAAAATTGGCGTCTTCAGATATATACTTTTATAAAATTTTGAATCACAAAATGTCGTTTAGGTAGTCAAATAACTCAGAAGAAATGAATTTCTGTATGATCCAAAAAACGTATACCAAAAATAACCACAAAAGTTTTACTATTTTTAAATTCAAATTTTTGTATTCATTGGATAAACCTATATTTAAAATTTTGCTTTATCAGGGTTGACACAGGTGAAATCTACCACCTGTTATATTCGAAGAATAACATAGAAACATTGAAATAACTCTAAGAATATCTTGCTTGAAGCCAATTATTCCATTTTTTTGGTTAAATTTTATTACTTTACATTTTCGTTACCGTTTTGAAACCATCTTAAATAAGTATTTGTACCTTTGTCGGGTAGCAACGTGAATATCACGGACACAGAGTATCCGTTTTTAAAAGCATGTTTTATAAATAATAGCTAAAGAAAATGTTCAATATTGAAATAAACAATGTCGCATGTACATAGAAAGCACAAATTACTAAAACAGGACGAAGCAATTATTACTTTTTTTGCTCAAGCAACAAACAAGATTTTACTTTTATTATTGATTGCGGCATTTAATTTCATAACTGTCTCAAAGAAGAAAAACATGGGCGTGCCAAATACATATTTTGTCTTACACGTTATAAATCATATCTTCCAATGTCCTATTCTGCAGGAGAACAAAATCGAACCTACATTTTGTGGACCAAAATTATACTCCTAATCTAAATCAGATATCTAGAATTTTTAGAACGTACATATATTAATTAATAATTGTGAATCATTCTGGATGGTCTTTCTGAAAGAATGCTCTTCTGAAAGATCTTCAACGCCTTCTTTAACGTTATTATCAACAGCTTGTCTGTCAATGGTCTTATCAGGTTAATGATTCTGTTCAAGTGTATACTTCATCTGCATTTGAACATTTGAAATTAGTAATCATTAAAAATGTGACTCCTTCTTCATTTATCGTAGATTTGGCTTCTATTTTTTCACAATATTTCTAGAAAAATTATTTGACTCAAATAAATAATCAACAGTTATTTCGTATTTAAGTATCAAATGTATCCCCCATACCTGTTGTTAACTAATTACTCCTAATTACAAATTAGCGGTGTAACTCGATGGCCGGTTAAGAGCAGTCCTCTCCGATGCGTGCTAGGACTCATATTGAAAGCTGAGTGTTGCTAACTCTTCAAGTGTTGATATTGTGCACTACTGTACATGTTTTTTTGTTGTAAAAAATTGTCTGACATTACTAAAAAAGCCTTTTGTAACTCAGATATATACAAATCATCAAATATTTTTAAAACTTCTTACTAATATTTCAGTAGAAGTAAACAAGATGATCCCAAATACTACAAGAAACATAAAGAAATTTATAAAATTATCATTAAGAGTTCAAAATATATTTACAATAATCGGAAACATGCTTATGCAAAAAACAAGCGTAGAGTAAGATTCTTTGTACATGATATTTAACAACCTATAGCTGGTATAGATAGGCAAGAAGTATATTCAATCAAGAAAATCGCAGAGGTTGGCGACGTAATTACTTCATTTGCAATTGGTGCCCGTTTTAATAAGTACTTCGAAGTGTAAAAGATGTGGTTGGTTTCTGAATTTAAAAGTAACCAAAACCAGCCATTGGGACTAGTTTTTTAAATAAGATTTAATTCGGGATTACTTCAAAGTAGCAGCTTATACATTAACTAACACTTTAAAACCTCTATATTTCAATGCTATCGCAATTACTGCGACTACTTTAAACAATATAAGGAGCTTATCGTTAATTCTTTCATTTGAAGTTTTAATCGATCGGTATCTGATGCTGTCTTTGTTGATCTTTAAAAGCTTGCACAAGTTATTTAATACTGAATCATTAGGAAATCACAGACCTGTAGTTAAGACAAGTATTACCTTTTTGATAGAGATAAAGTTTTGTAGTGCCTCACAGCACAATTTTTTCGAAAACATCTCAACGAAAACAACAATAACACAATTTGTGAATTAACTCAATAATATCTATCTAATTTATGACAAAAGTGAGCTGCAGTCTACAAATATTTAAGGAAGGCATTGGATATATAATATAGAACACTCTAATTGAGGAATTTGAAGCGGTGTAGAGTTCATGGCTATACTTATAATATAATAATAATAATAATAATAATAATAATAATAATAATAATAATAAGCTTTATTGCCCAACAGTTACTACCAATTACAGGACAATTTATTGGAACATCACAATAATGAAGTATGTAAATACAAGTTATACAATAGAGCAAAGAAAAGAAGAAAGGAAAAATTAAATATTATAGAGCATGTAGTGACAACGAATGTCAATAATATTTGTTAAAGTGATCCGCGATTACTGCCCTAACAAACCCGATGCTGAAGTAATTGACATCGCAGTGTACGCTGATTTCATTAAAATTAGAACACATGGAATAAAGAGGTGATCTAACCGCGACATTAGTTTTCGGGAAAGGCAAATTGAAAGCAAGACCATGGCGCGACGCAGGACGGGGTACAGCAAACCTTATTTGCTGGAGTAATGCAGGAGAATCAACTACGTTGTGAAGCAGCTTAAACAAAAAGCATATAGCCGAGGCAATACTCCTGAAATGGAGAGAAGTCAATTCAAAACGGGCTAACAATAGACAGTGGTCAGCATTCCTAGAAGGATAGACTCCGTCAATTCGACTCCATAGAAATTTAACAAACTTGCGCTGAACCAATTCAAGCTGCCGCATATGACAGTGATAAAGTGGATACCATATCACACAAGCATACTCAACACGTGACCTAACCAACGAGAAGTATAACGCCTTTAATGATTCAGGATATGGTAAAAGATTTGCAATTGCGGACGATGAATCCCAGCATTCTTAAAGCAGTAGAAGTTACATTGTTTATGTGGTCAACGAACGTGAGTCTACGTCAAAAATCACACCCAAGCATTTTCTGAACCCGTCCCAAATCCACGCCATTTAAACTATAAATAAAAGTACATGGTTCCGCACAGCGCGAGAAAGACATAGACATACACTTCGATACATTTAGTGGTAAGTTATTCGTAGTACACCAATGGAAGATGTTATCCAGGTCAGTCTGAATTCGAATATAGTCTGAAATCGAAGAGATACTACAAAAAAACTTTAAATCATCCGCGAAGAGTAGCTTCTCGCAACTGATCACGAAAGTGACATCATTAATGAACATATTGAATATTAAGGGACCCAGATTAGAACCCTGTGGTATCCCAGACGTAGCAGTATAAGTGAAAGATGATGATCCATTGTAAAAAATGTACTGAGAACGATTACTTGCATAGGACATAAGAAGGCTAACAAGAGCATCACTGAGGCCGAAGGCTCTGAGTTTCATGGCAAGATTAGTGTGATTCAAACGATCAAAGGCCTTGGCAAAATCAGTATACACCATATCAACCTGACCCCTGCCATCCAAGCTATCCGAAATGAATTGCGTGACATGGCAGAGATTGGTGACGGTGGATATCATATCCAGAAAACCATGCTGATAAGGTGACAATTCCGCCTAAGAAATGGATAAAGACCTGAATGAATACAGAGTTCAAATATTTTCGAAAAATTTGAAAGGATTGCTATGAGCCTGTAGTTTGTGATAACTGTCTGATCACCAGTGTTGAAGATGGGCGTAATTCTGACAATTTTCCAGACGTCAGGAAAGGTAGAAGAACCCAAAGAGAGTTGAAATATGTTGAGTCGCGGCCTCACGAAGACAAACTTGCAGTCCTTAATTAAGAAGGCAGGAAGACGGTCATGTCCACAGGTGAAATCATTTTTCAAGCCATTAATAGCAGTGATAATAGTATCTTCCGCGAAGCAATGAAAATGAATATTGCAGTTGCAACAGAAGAGGGGGTACCAAAGACACTGCTAAAGTAGGCCGCAAATCCATTAAGTATGTCCTGCGGCGTATCGCAATTGTTGCCATTGTTAGACATGCGACCAGGTATACGGCTGTGTTTCCTTTTGTCTCTCATGAAAGACCAAAATTCCTTTGGGTTATGAGAGACAAAAATAATTCAAATTTCATTGGTTGAATGTCTGGCGGTATATATAATACGAATATAGTAACACTCCCGGAGTGAGATGCGAACCTGTAAGCAACGATGTCGATGGAAGGAAATTCCTCATGGATACCCGATAGATCCAGTCCGGATCCAACTAAACAGCCCCTGGCAGCCAAGAGAACTCCACCCCCATGCGATCGTCCGATTTCTTCAAACTTCCTGTCAGATCTACAGACAGAGTAAGTAACAGGGAAGTATTTAGTGCTTCCGCTTATAATAAGCTAAAACCTCATTTACCAAATCAGGTTCATGTCGTTGACATACACTTTTCTCATGCGATTCTCTTAGTGATGAAATGGGACTTTCCCAGGTTCAGATACTGGGTCAATTTTATTCATTATATTTATTAATGTTTCGCCTTCGATTTTCGAAGGCGAAACAGAATATTATGTTTCATCTTTAGAATGTAGTATGCCGCAATTAACAAATAAAAAACCTTATATACTAATTTTGCACCACGTTTGAATGCATAAAGTGAAAGTAATTTACTCAGAATGAATGAATAATAAATCAATTAAGCAGGTGCAGAATGCAAAGTTTGTTGGTAATTCCAACGAAAACAGCTTCATTTCAGAACGCACGTAAATTACGTAGAATCGCAGTTTCTAACCACTTATTTGTTATGCATTATATCGTTTGAGAGATCTTATAGAGCGGATTCATTTATACTACACTATTGCTCGCATTTTGAGCCATGAATTAAATATGGTGTGATGATATGGAAGACTTTAGCAAATGAATTATATGTCTTAAATATTACAAAATATTGTTATTAGAAATATAATACGTGCAAATAGGGCGATTTAACTAACTATCCTTATAAATACTTTCATAAGTTGTTGGAGTACATATTACATACTACAACATATAATAACATGAAATCTGTTTTATCCTTACTTCAAAAGGGATTTGTTTTTGTAAAATCTACAATTACAATTATAGTAGAAATTATTTAATATTTTGTGATGGCAAAAGATGTGCACAAGCAAGTATATAATTATATGCCTTTGAGTGCATCTATCACAATTTACTTCTCGGCATACTAGATCAATATGACTACTTTTCAGCCTTAGTTCAATAGATAGTTGATAGCATTTAATATTTATTTGTATTATGGATTCTGTCAGAAGATTCTTAATTTATTGAGGACAACAACTAACTAAACACACCTTTAGGACTATTTTGTATGAAATAAATTTTTGCTAAAAATTTGGGATTATCGATGGACAATTCCTTTAGGTTTCGATCGCAGGTCACAAATAATATTCTGTCGGTATATGTATACGAATTTAAAAAAACTTTATCAGCATAGAGCTTCCCTGCCAATTAATATTAAAACCAAATTTTGTGAGGCAATGATGCTGTCACAGTTCACACACTGTCTACCATTTATCATCTTGCAATAGATAATATTACGAATAATCGTATTCAAAAGTTGTAGTACTCATTAGAGGTGGGTCGTTGGCGAACGAACCGGTTGAGTGAACCGAATCCCAGCAGGGAACCGAGGGAGCCGGTTCACTAAATTTCAATGAACCGGATCTCGGCTCACTTGGGTCGCGAACCGAGAGAGCCGGTTGATAATGAATCGTATCTCGGCTCACTTGGGTCGCGAACCGAGAGAGCCGATTGATAATGAATCGGATCTCGGCTCACTTGGGCAGTAACTTTATCCGGTTCGGTCGCGAACGTATCAAAACCACGGAACCTGTACGACTGGCTGCCGAGTATCGACTGAATAATTTGGAAATTATAGTCGCAGGATGGATTGAAAAATGAAAATTGATATTATATAACAACAGGTAGGGTACGCACTACTCACTAAAATATTTATTTTTGTACAACATAACAGCATATTGTATAAATATATAAAATGAATATACTGAACTGAATATCAAAATGTAAAAATAACTAAACAGCTTACGTATAAATCTAAATTCTGCATTGATAATTTACAAATTATAATTTAAAAAATGATTTGTGATGTTTTCGCGGTTGTTAATCGACTTCTCCTGTTCTAATGTTCCCAGATTTACTAAAAATGCGCTCGCATGGAACAGATATAGCCAAGACACATTCCGTTTTTTTACTATTTCGTAAATTCTGGGATAGACATCTTTTCTTTGATGCCACCATTTTAGGGGATCTTGTTGTCTATTGATTATCGGTTCATTTAAGTATTTATCAAATTCAATTCTTTTACCTGTTCTATGTCGGTCAAAGACGCATAACAGTACTTATTTGTTATTTATATAGTTCTCAAAAATATTCCTTTGGATAATAAAATAAAATATTTAATTTACTAGTTGTTACAAAATTCTTACAAATATTTTTATTACACCTGCATCATAATCATAATTGCCATTTAATAATGCTATGAAAATTATGAAATGCTCTAGTTCTAACTACTTTATGTTCGAATGGCATTCTCTTCAATAATTTTAAATACCAAATAAATGTATAATTTAGTTTTACATATATTTTGCTTAATTTGTGTACAACAATCTGATAATTTGTCAAATTTGTGTGCATTATAGCTTCAAATAAATTGTTTGTCAAACATTTTGTATAATTGGTGTGCGCGCAGCCTAAATAATCCCGGTTCGTTTGAGCCGACGACGGCGCCGAGTATTACATGTCCTACACGTTCCTGGAACGGTATGCTAGGACGGATCCACACGGTTCAAATGAACCGGTTCCGGGACTCGGCTCAATGAGGAGCTGAACCGAGTAAGCCGGGTCAATTAAATGAACCGTTTTGCCCACCTCTAGTACTCATGTCTGCGATATATATTTGGGGTCAGGAAATATGAACATATTTCTCATAGATTAAGGGGGAACTGCCGACTACCGAAATTCAAGTTTTTCTCCGTTATTTTTGCAGCGATTTTATTTAAACAAAAACCAAGAAATATTTTAAGGTTTTTCTGAGGTACCTAAAGAATTAAATTTTATAAAACTTATTAAAATATTTATAGGTGGAGTCTAGAAAGTGACTCAAGTTTACCATATGCTTTCTATATTATTTTTCCACAAAGGAAAAAAACGTATTTTATGTACCGTCAATAAATCTTACTGTAAACGTACAGCCCTAATTCAACTTAATTTACAAAATAGTTATTGAGAAAAACTTAAATTACAAACGTAAGTTTTACCCTATTTCTGAATACACATAGCCTAAATTTTCAGTGTTCCTCTCATAATGCGAGATATAAATATTTAATAAACAATCCTACTGCACCCAAAGAAAATGATGATCTTGCCTCACAATTTATGTGTTTGTATAGCACATTCACTCAGGAGTATAGTAATTACAGTATATTTATAATGGCAATCTTCCCCAAAATTTTAGATAAAAGTCTATTACGAACTTTCGTTTGAAACCCAATTTGGCCTACGTATTTTCTTTATCCACAGATTCCTTGTAATGGACTCTTTTGGTATCCTATAATCAACAATTTTTAATGTTAAAATAAGAGATTTATTACCAAATTATGGATGAATTTAATAACCGTATGTACTTACTTGAGGGAAGTTCTACTTTTATTTTCCGTCTCTAATTGCTCTGCACTCTTCTTGCTGCTCTGATTTGTGCAATGAAAAGCGGCACATCCAACCACATCAAATACTAAGCACTACATAAACGACAGAACAGCTAAGTCATTAATAAAAATGAAACGAAAAGTAATTCTTCAATTGTAGAGTGGAAATTAGAAAGGGCCTAAATGCCATTTTTAACGAAATTGAGTTAACAACATAGAAAGGTTCTAAATATCATACTTTATGTCCTGTGAAAAGCCATAAGTGGCAAAGTTAAAATTTAATTGTCAGGAAGTAGTAATAGATGTCGCTTGGCGTATGTGAGCAAGCGTTTTCATTTGATAGGTCCTAAGTCCATCACAGAATATTGCCAGTTTGTTTTAAAACCGGCAGGTGTTAGTTATGTGTTTTTGTGTCTGTATATTAAAATGGACGGAAATCAAAAAATAAGAAAAGGTAAAGGTAGTGGCTCATATCATACTGAACAGAGGCCTTTAAAATGGAATGGAAAGTCGTACAAAACGTATAAAAACAAAATGGTACCTGAAAAAACCATTCCCAAAGAGCAGGTTAGGTGTACAAATATAATGTTTCCCTATCTGGTTCTAATCTTGAAAATATGTTATATGTAGGTATCATGTAAATGCAAGCTGGGATGTAAAGATGTTACATACGAAAGGCGACGTTCCCTTTGGGAAAAGTTTTATTGTCAAGATGCTAAAACACAAGGGACGTTTTTAATGGGTTTAATGAGTATTTGTGCTGTGCAAAGAAGATTCATATGAGGATCCGCAAAGCAGTTGACGTCAGGCCACTATAGCTTATTCCGTTCCTGATGGTACAGGAAAATTTGTTCGTGTATGTAAAAAACTTTTCCGAGACACCTTCGCTGTTAATAATAAAAGAATTCGCGTACTTATTGAGAAAAAAAATGGGTGAAGCCTGTTATAAAGATAAACGTACCAGACATGCTGCGCCAAAATATTCTGAATTTGACCGGTCGTTAGTCAAGGCTCATATTAACAGGATCCCAATGGAAGTTGGCCATTACTCAATATCTATATCGGAAAAGGAGTACATTAGCCCCAACTTAAATATTCACAGACTGTTTAAAGCATTTCTGCAATTGCACCCTGATTCAATAGTCACCTATAAATTTTACAGGTCTGTTTTCATAAAGAATTTTCCCAATCTGTGTTTTCACTGACCACGTGTTGATACGTGCAGCACATGTGATAAACTTGACTGTCACATCAAGGCCAACATTGAGTCAAGTCAATCTGCTAAAACTCAGCTGGAAGTTCATCACCGCAAGGCCGAGAGAGCAAGAGAAGTGCTAAAAGAAGATATGATTGAGTCTCAAGAACCCGAAAGCATCAAGTGTTGTTTATCCATGGACCTACAAAAGGTCATGTTCTTTCCATCACTGACCCACAGCGATATATTTTACCTCTCAAAGCGATCGTGCTACAACTTAGGTGTTCATATTGGCGATACGAATGAATCCTACATGTGTATGTGGCACGAGGGGGTGCGTCTCACGGAGCTAACGAAATTGCGTCATGCCTCCTCCATCTTGCTAATCAAGGACTGAATTTTAAGAACCATTTAGTAATATGGTGTGATAATAGCGGGGGCCAGAACAAGAATAGAATTTTATTATTTACCTTGATGTTTTTAGTAGCCAATGGTGTTTTTGAGACTATCGAGCGGAAATTTCTTATCAGCGGCCATAGTTTCATGCCCTGCAATAGGGACTTTGCTTTGATAGAAAAGCGTAAGCATATGTTCCCTCGGACCTACACGCAATAGTTAAATCAGCAAGGTACTCTCCTCCATTCAATATTGTTGACATGACAATTTCTGGCTTTTGGGACCTAAAAAAAGCTGCGGATGCATATATTAACACCACAAAGTTAAATATAAGTAAAGCTTCAGTGATAACCATTGAAGAGGCTAATCTTCCATTTATTAAAATGAAGACCACTTTCTCTGATATTCAGGAAACAGTGAAAGTCAATGTTTTAAAGGAAAAAAAAACTTTAGCTGACCTTAGACGGGCTAACATAATCAAGCTGCCGCCAGAAAGTAAAGTGTCTGAAAATAAAAAGGTTTCTCTTCGAAGCATGATTTCCTACCTTAAGAATTCGGCACACCAACGTTTCTATAAAGAGCTACTTCACATTGACGAAAATATTTCAGAAAATCTAGAAAACGTTTGAAATTAAAAATTTTTTACTAAAAAATGTCGTGACACTTACGCCCTTTCCAAATTTTGCACTTCTGTTTTTGTTTATATTGGTTATAGAACGTTATTTTGATAATAACTTTTGCTAATAAGTATGTTTTAAGTTTTGTACTACTTGCATATATTTAATAAACGTTTATCAAAAAATTTTCTATGTCTACACTTATGTAATTTTGAACTTTGCCCGTTTTGTTTTTCGAGATTATTTCTGAATTTTGTTTTTGGCACCTACGCCCTTTCTAATTTCCACTCTTCAATTATTAACCTGATGCACTATTCTTAACCTTTACTTAATTAACAACCGGTAATATTATTGAAGGTATTAAATAAAAAAATAAATTATAGTTTAACATAAGGAGTCACAATAAGAAAAAATAAAATACAAAATATATATTAGACAAATAAACAGGTAACGGACCTGCCAATGACGGATGTAATTTTAGCCCTTTCAGCTTCACTATTTGTCGTAAATGCTCTCTCATCTTTTCTAGACATCAAAGTAAATAAATGGTATAGAAATATTAAGCATTACCTACGACAACAGAATAAGATGTAGAGCAGCACACTATTCACTAGTCATTTATCTATTTAATATCACCTTCCTTTATAAAATTTAACATTTCGCGGACACTTAAAGTATAATAGTACAGAGTGCAAAAAAGAATAAATATCTAGTACAAGGTGTTTTCACAGACCGTTAAGATTAATAGTATCGTATTTTCACATACAAACTAACATACTTGAAGTCAGTACGTTAAATCAAATGTCGTTGACTGATTTACCTTGATCTTCCCAATATCAGATACTCGTGCACATTGCTTCGGCCTTGCTCATTGCATTCGATTGTGTGGTTGTAGATCAGAAAATGTATACACAGTATTAAATAATCCGTGTTCTGTGAAGGAGTAGATCGGATGTAAACTAATCGGAAAAGTTTATTAAGCGGACTTTATTTGATTTATTAGTTAGATTAGCTAGTTCAACAATTACTCTAACATTTATTGTGAATTATTCGTTCGATTTGTGGGAACACCCGGAGAATAATTATTTGGGCATTATTTATCCAATTTGGTAAGATTTTACTTTCAATAACAATTTTAAAATTGCAAAAGCATGCTTCCTTTTTAATTAATTATCTGCTTTATTTAAGTATCGTATTTCGCTGCAGATATATAATAGAGTTGTTAAGTTAATAGTTGTGATTCACAAGAAATAAAGTACAAATGTCACGCAAATTATAATTAAATATAGTCATTGTGTACTTGTGTTTGGTCATACTTTATTATATTAACGATATACTAAAAATTGAACTATTTGTCGCAATTAGTTCTGCACCTGTTTCAACAATAAAAGAAATAATATAGTTCGTGCTACAAACAATTAAAATCTTGGTAATAAAAAAGTTGTTATCAACATGTATCAAATTTTCTGAAGTGAAATTTAATCAGCATTACTAAAATTGTATGGTTAGTCATAAGTACTATTTATATTGAAGTTGGTAATGTTTTAAAAATCGACATAGAAGCAAACATATATAATATACAGGGTGAGTTTTTTTGAATGTTTAGCATTGGGATCTCCGAAACTACTGGAGATAGAAAAACACTTAAATGGGGAAAGATGCGCAGTTTTACGAGTTTGATTTAGAACTGCTTTTGTTTCTCCGATAACTTTCATGGCTTATTAGATATTCAATATTTTCTTTAAACATGCTTAGCATCATTAATAGTAATTTTAGAGAAAAAGTGTTCAGACAAAAGTTTTAGATAATTTTACGCCCAATAAAACTATGTAGCTAATATTTTTTTTCGTTCACCATTATCGAGTTATGACACAAAATTGTGTTTTTTAAATAGAAACCATAGTTGGTTTTGACATCATTAAAAAGCTTATTTTTTGCTGATTACAATGATATAAGGTTTGATATGGTTATATTAAAAAATAAAGAGGATATAGACATTTTTATGGTTTTTATGGAAAACAATTGAATTTCTAACTGATAAAATACAAACGTAACGAAAACTTATTTTGAAATCTTATGTAGTAATAAAATGAAAACTATAAGAACTTTTATTAAGGGCACACAACATTATAATGTTCAAAGATACCTCCATTATTATTATTAATACACAAATTGCATCTCTTCACAACAGAATTTGTAGCATTGCATACTTTACGCCTATCGATGTTATTAAAAGCAACTAAGACAGCGTCTCTTAAATCGTCGATTGTTTCATATGTTCTTTTGTATATTGTGTCCTCACCCCACAAGAAAAAATCCAAAACTGATAAATCAAGGGATCTAGCCGGCCATTCAATGGGTGCATTTCGTCCTATCCATTGATTAGGGAAGTTCAAATTTAAACATTCAGTTGATTGTGCGGAGGCGCTCCGTCATGTTGAAACCATTGCAGCATTGCTCGGGTTCTTAAATTTAAATTATCTAACATTTCCTCGAAATCTTGTTGTAAAAAATTAAGATAACGATTGCCAGTTAGTGATCCTTGAAAAATAAAAGGAGAAAGAACAGTTGATCCTATAACACCAAACCAAACATTAAACCCAAATTTAATTTGTGGTCTTCTATGTTCAACGTGAAGTGGATTTGTTTGAGACCATATGTGCTCATTGTGCCTATTAAACATTCCACAATTTGTGAAACGAGATTCATCAGTCCATAATATTTTCATTGAAAAGTGTGGATCGTTTTGACACTGATCTTTAAACCATCTACAAAAAGCTATTCGTCTGATGTTATCACCTTCATGTAAAGTTTGTGATACTGATAATTTGTAGGGACGAAATTTATGCTTCTTCAACCCTCTGACAATAGTGCGTTGAGAGGAGCCCATTTCTGTTGAAATTTGTCGGGTCGATGTAGATGGATTCTGAGCGACGCATGCTAATATGTTTATTTCTCTATCTTCATCCATCCCTTTTCTTGATTTTGGTTTAACGAGCGAACCATAATCTGCTAAATTATCCAAGTTACAATTAAATTAATTAATAGTTAATTGTCAACGTTTGACAATTAACTTGACTTAAAAGTAAAAATTAACAGCTCTCACTTCTGTGACTCAACGTGAAAGCAATATTAGTATATTTATCTCGACTGCTCCAACGAACACTATTGTAATTCAAATTTTTCGTTTTTTGAATTACAAAACACCAAACTTTTTTTAAAAAAAGTTTATATCTTATAAAGTGAACAATCATAGAAATGTCTATATCCTCTTTTATTTTTTAAAATAACCATATCAAACCTTATATCATCGTAATCAGCAAAAAGTAGGCTTTTTAATGATGTCAAAACCAACTATGGTTTCCATTAAAAAAAACACAAGTTTCTGTGATAACTCGATAATGGTGAACGAAAAAAAAATATTAGCTACACAGTTTTATTTGTCGTAAAATTATCTAAAACTTTTGTCTGAACACTTTTTCTCTAAAATTACTATTAACGATGCTAAGCATGTTTAAAGAAAATCGTAAAATTTAGTTTTCTTTGAATATCTAATAAGCCATGAAAGTTATCGGAGAAACAAAAGCAGTTTTAAATCAAACTCGTAAAACTGCGCATCTTTCCCCATTTAAGCGTTTTTCTATCTCCAGTAGTTTCTGAGATCCCAATGCTAAATTTTCAAAAAAACTCACCCTGTATAATATATGTACATTTATATTCGTAAATCGATGGGACTGTATAATGTTCTTGGTTTTATCGTAAATCGATGGGACTGTATAATGTTCTTGGTTTTAATTACCAAGTTATAAAACGTTTAGTAGTGATAAGGCGTTTTGCTGGTTATTAAATTTTTATAACTAAAAGTGCTATTGTGATTTTGAGTTTAGGGTGATTTTAATATTACATTTAGGAAGGAATTTATATAGGAATTAAGAAGATACAAATTTATAATTACTTAACGTTTATTCCCAGAATTTATTTCGCAACCATAATTATTTAGGATAATAATCAATTGTAAACTAACCTGCTTGCAAATAATAATGTTTTAACATAATACGCCTATTCTAAAAACTCCTTCCGTTAGTTTTGCTTTACAAATTTTCTAACTTTCGATTATACTTCAAATTTATTTTATATTATTTGGAACTCATTCAGTCTCAAATTTGCCTATTTATATGTGATATTATAATTTTTTTAATCAAAATTGCATTTTATTACTTGATTATTACTTGTGCAAAATAAACATTATTTAGTTTTTTTTAATGGCATCTTTTGGGTTTCATCAAAACTATATTTCTATCTTTATAACATATTGATATCAGAGTTAAGAATAATAATTGATTCTTCACTTGTCCAGTGTAGTATACGTATAGCTGTAAGATTTTTAGTTTGACAGATACTGTTAATTAAAGGACACGTGTTTATTGTAAAATGGATAAGATCGCAATTCGTGGTACGATTCACTACTTATTTTTTAAGAAAGTAAAACCAACATTGAACAACGATGCTCCGTCGAAGGGATTGATTTTTCGCCGGGTTGCCCGCTTAAAATATGGCGACAAAAGTCTCGATGATGGTGAAGTTTTACCTTTCCAGAAATGGTTGAAAAAGTTGTGTACGTGAACGAGAAGTGAAACTCTAGGAGAGTACCATGACTGTGGCCATGTCTACTGAACTTATAGAGTATATTTTGAATATCAAATTAGGCAGGTCCAAAACTCTTTGCCAAGTTAATGCCGCTTCTACTGAGTGCTGATAAGAAGTGTCTTAAACATCGACCCAGTAGCTTTTAACATCGCTTTCTTGTGGTCTCTGATACTTTGCTCCTTCACTACGTTCCAAAAACGAAAAGGCAATCGCAACAGCAAGGGCATCCATCGTTTCAAATTTCCGAAGGCCCATGCGATTCCTTTGGCTAGAAATGTAGTGGGAATCATATTTTGTGATTTGTATGAGACTCTCTTGATTGATTATTTCACAAAGGGCCAAACTTTCAAAGGGACAGTTTGTGCCACCCTTCTGGTTAAAGTGAAAGTTGCCATAGTCTAAGAAAAACACGCAATCAGTTGAAAGAAAGTGCTATTCCATCATGACATTGCAACGTCAAATCAGTTCCATTGTTCGAGAGAAACTGGATGAACGACGTTTTCAATCTATGCCCTAACCTAACGACTCTATCACCGGATTCACACTTCCACTTATTCTCAAAACTTCAGTTATTTTTTGACGACATTAGTGCTCATGATTATAAAACTGGTTAATTGCCATTACTGTACCGCTGGTGCAAGCATATTACTGTTATCATAGAATATTCCGAAAAATAAAAGAAATCGTTGATGTTGCGATTCACATTAGGTCAGACTATACTTGTAATTTTAATTGCTCGCACCTGTTTTAATAATTGTCTAAAATACTGCGAGTTGAATGAATTTAAGAACAAATTTTCTGCCAAAGAAATAATTTTACAATATCATTGTGATATGGAACGATAAATGAATATGTACAAAATTAGCTGCAATAAAAAAAAGTTCAAGTTTTCAATCTAATACCTTGGAGATTGGAGATAATTGAACAATATTATTGATGTAGAAGTTAAGCGTCAAAGTGCAGACTGAATTTATTGTACATGGTGCTAATCAAGAAAAACATCTCCTCCAGTTGAGTTGCACTAAACATTAGCAAATTTTCAGAAGAATAAAAAAAACCCTTTATAAAATGCAAGGTTTGACTGGAATATAATTTAATTATGGACGAATTTCAAGTACAAATGCATTGGATGAACAATATTTTTGGGCAGATAGTGAACGTTTTGGTTAAATGGTGGTAATATTCATCACCGGTTTATTATTTTGACTAGTTTTCGGTTTCATAATAGTTATATTTGGAGACAATCAAATATTTATAATGTATTTTTTATATGATCTGTTTCTAACAACAGGAGTTCTGCTTGTAAAGTAACTCAGCAATGCTAGTTAGTACAATGTAAATTGCAAAGATTTTTCCATTGTAAATGTCGAATGTACATGGCGTTTTTGAGATCAGTTGAGGATGCACCAAACGTTGTTATTTAAAGGCCGTAAGTTCCTACTAATTTAGTACTCTTTACAAAGTTGAAACAAAAGTTGTGGGACACCAAAAAGAAAAGCAGCAAATTTTAACCAATTGTAACTACTATAAATAAATTCTCTAATATCCATTTCATTACAAATACAAATGTATTTTACGTTTACGTCTCAGTTGATATTTAAAATTTATAGTTATTTGAAAATGTAAATTTCCCAGTTATAATTCTATTACATGCACTTGTTTGATCTTTGTAATTATATCATTTTGACAATGGTTTTAAAACTTGTTCATTTCCTATGTCATCGACAATGTACTTTGAACAAAATATATACCAATGTAATATTAAACCGCTATATTATTTAATTGTTCTACTTACCGGCTTATAGAAATATTTAGATTTCTTATTACTTCTGAAGTATCTACACTAAATCAATAAAGAAAACTAATTTTTGTAATCACGGTAGTTATTATTTCAAAGCATTACCTATATAAAAATCATTATGTATATCAAAATGATTTACATTAACAGGTGCAGCAATCGATCTCATATTTATCAATTATAAGTAGAACGAATCAATGCGATAGACAATTAATCCACAAGGTATAACTCTAGACCAGGGGTCTCCAAACTTTCCAGCCTTAGGGCCATACTGATTACTCCAGTAAGTTCCGAGGGCCAAACCATATTATCATTGTTGCCGGTGGTAAAAAGTGAAATAGTCCACTGATGAAAAAAAGTCCGAAAAAGTACGCAACGTTTAAAAAAGGCTGCAAAACGGCAACACTGCATATTATTAATTTTCCTGTCATTATCTGTAATTTCTAGATTAGTCGTAGAGTACGAGCCATGAGGAGTAACGTGATACGACATCTGGTGGACACAAGCGGAAATAGGTAGTACCTTCTATCGCTAACAGATGGCGCTAATAGCACGTACAGAAGAATCTCGTTGGTTCGAGAAAGTTCTGGTGTCTTCCACTCACTTCTAGATGGCAGTAATTGGAATATATAAGAAGGCTAGTGGCGCAACCACAAGTCAGTTCCTATGACACTGTTGTGAAATAAAATAGTGCGTACCTCCTTAAAACGTGTTTGTGCGTGTTTAAGTTTAAGACATCTTTGTAACAGTATTTTGATTTGAGTTGTTGCTTTTGTGTGTGATTTAGTAGTATGGAAAAGAAGCGAAAAATTGATAGTGAATACAGAAAATTCAAAGATCAGTGGAACATTCAGTATTTCGTAATTGAGTCCAGTAAGAAGGCGCTATGTTTGATTTGCAATGAAAGCATAGCCGTTCTCAAAGAATATAACATTAAACGTCATTATGAAACAAAACATTTTCAAAATTACTCAAAATATACAGGAAGTTTGCGGACAGAAAAATTCGAAGCTATGAAGCGCGGATTGAAATCGCAGCAATCTTCATTTACAAAACTCAAAACTGAACAAGAGGCTGCAACGCGTGCCAGCTTTCGTGTGGCTCTTGAAATTGCAAAACGTGGAAAACCATTCACCGATGGAGAAATGATCAAAGAATGCATAATTGCAGTAACCGAAGAAATGTGCCCTGAAAAGGTAAATTTATTAAAAAGTGTCAGTATGTCAGCAAACACTGTGGCTCGAAGGGTAGAAAACATCGCTGAAAATATATCCTCTCAACTGTTCGACAAAAATGGACATGTTGAGTGGTTTTCTTTGGCCTTGGATGAGTCAACGGATGTGTCAGATACTGCTCAGGTGTTGATTTATATTCGAGGAGTAGATAAAAGCTATGAAGTGCATGAAGAACTTCTTGTTATGAATAGTATTCATGGCACAACTACTGGTACAGATATTTTTAAAGGAGTTGAAATGGCCATTAATCAAAAGAACCTTCGATGGAAAAACTTGAAATGTATTACAACTGATGGAGGCAAAAACATGAGTGGGAAAGATAAAGGAGTGGTCGCTCTTGTGTCAAACGCTGTAGAAAATGACGGTGGTTTAAAACCATTAGTCTTACATTGTATCATTCATCAACAGTCTTTGTGCGGAAATGTTTGGATATGTCTGAAGTTCTGAAACCAGTCATATCAACTGTTAATTTTATCAGATCTTTTGGGCTGAATCACCGACAATTCCGACAATTTATTGAAGAGATTGGAGAAAATGACTTACCTTATCATACTGCCGTACGTTGGCTTAGTTGTGGGAAAGTCCTTCAGCGCTTTTTTGAACTTCGAGCAGTGATCGAAATTTTTTTGAATGAAAAGCATCGCCCTCTTACTGAATTACAAAACAACGCATGGCTGTGGAAGTTAGCATTCTATGTTGATTTGACAAAACATGTGAACGAACTGAATTTGAGATTGCAAGGAGAAAACCAGCATCTTCCTGATTTATACACTAATATCAAATCATTCCGGAAGAAATTGATACTGTTTCAATCACAACTACGAAGTAAATGTTTTTCACATTTTAAAACATGTGAAATATTCAGCCACACTACTGAGACTGAGTTTCCTATCGATTTTGCAATCGAAACTTTGAGTGCTTTAAAAATAAATTTTGATACTCGTTTCTCGGACTTTGATGCCATTGCGAATCAAATTAAGATTTTTCAGAATCCTTTTGATACTGACATTGAAACCCTAGCCCCGGAACTTCAAATGGAAATAATTGATCTACAGTGCAGTGATATAATTAAGAACAAATATCAAAACTCATCTTTGTTGGAATTTTATAAGAGTCTTCCACTGATACAATTTGATAATTTGCATAAATTTGCTCGTGGGCTGTTTTCTGTTTTTGGTGCTACTTATTTGTGTGAGAAGACCTTCTCCAAAATGAAGTACACAAAAAATGTTTACAGATCTAAATTAACTGATGAGCATCTTAAATCTCTTTTAATAATTGGTACAAGTAAAATTAGTCCACAACTACAAACTATTGTCAGTGGAAAATCTCAATTACACAAATCTCATTAGTATTTCATGTCATTATGCTTGTTATAAGTTATGTTTTTATTTAAAATGTATAAAATGTTAGTTGGATTCATTTCAATAATTTGTTAGTTATTATATACTGAAGTAAAATTTTCTGCATATTATACATGTCTTTACTCATTACAATTCTGTGTTTCTTTATCCAACTTATCACAAAAACAATAACAATAAGCCTACAACAATGTTATGAGTAGTTAGCCCATGACCATATCAATGTAGATGTCATATTAATAATTATTCAACATAAAATTAGAATACTTCAGTAAACTAAATTTAATTTGCTATAAAAAATATGTTCTCTAAAAGGAGTTTTCAAGTATGCTAGCTCTCCGCGGGCCGGACAAAATCTGTCCGCGGGCCGGATGTGGCCCTCGGGCCGTAGTTTGGAGACCCCTGCTCTAGACAATGACGATACAATTATTACAAAGTGAATGAAATATGAGATTTGGAAAGCAATTGACGATACAAATGGTTACTGTATTATAATTTTTTATTTTCTGTATCATGAGGAACAGAATACTTCATGCAGTTATTAATTCATAATGATTTTTTTTTAATTCTGAGTAGAAATTATTAAAGAATTGCCTTTCAATTCTACATGTCATTGGACTGTTAAATAATACTTAGCGTTATGAATTGGACAAAAAGTAAACCATGTAGGCAATATCTATTAAACGCGAATTGATTATTTATTTGTTTGTAAAATTTTTCTTTTTTATACTTGTGTTCATAATATATTCCATAATTCGAAAAATCCGTAATTATACACACACATGTCGATTTAGTTTGACATTTTTTTGAATTGCGGTTTATACACACAAGTATAGTGCTTCATAAGTATACGATCAATTATGAAGCTGCCATTGCGAAGTGTACGGGCATGCTGTGGAAACTTAAGTAGGTCGAAACTCGTCCAAGTCTCGCTAAAACAATGGTAATATATTATTTAACAGCATTAGTCTTAGTAGAAAAAATCAC
The DNA here is from genome assembly GCA_963170755.1 of Amphimallon solstitiale. Lineage (NCBI taxonomy): Eukaryota > Metazoa > Arthropoda > Insecta > Coleoptera > Scarabaeidae > Amphimallon > Amphimallon solstitiale. The sequence continues at coordinate 131,297,305 of OY720676.1, forward strand.
TACTTCTCTAGATAAATAAGTTGTATATGTGTTTATTTATATATTTTTATTTAACTTAAAACTTAATTTTGAATAAATAATCAACTTTAATATAATTTGAATTCAAAATTACAGTTTACTAAGTTACGTATAAGAATGATGATATGACAAAAATGGTATTTATTTCGTAAATTAAATATTCTGGCGCGACTCTGGTGGTACCTATAACAAAACGCAGGAAGTTGTTTTCAAGACGGCGATTTATGAACATGAAAATTTATAATCAATTACTGCCACACGTTACGTCAATATAGAACTTTTAGAGAAACGTATGTATGTACTTTACTTATTTGTGAATTATGTACATACCAAAAAATAAACAAAACAGAACCAGCAACGCATTCTTTACTGCACCAAAATAATAATGTGCACGCATATTTACATGCTCCGTAAGAAAAACATTCCTTATACTTATTTTCTGCGTACTCGTAAATTATTTCGCATTTCCGGCCTTTACTATACATGAAAAGGTAACATATTCTACGTGAATGAATGCCCTAATATGAAGAACATATTATGCTTGAATATATTAAATGCTTAGCTGTACACACTGTTTTTGTATATAGGAAAGCGTACATTATTGCAGGGTGACATTTTATTTTGTTGAAATGATGTGAGTTTGAAATACATAGGGAACCACGACAGTTTTGCATACCATAGTAATAATGCACAGTTTCGTTCTCACGGTACTCTGAATCAAATGGTGGCATTTACGTATTGATTAACACAAAGAGAAAAAACTTGATAACGAGGTATTCTACTACCATGCGACAACTCTAATACTCATTGGATTTGAAGCTTTTTCTATCAACATCACTATTCTCCTGCATAAAAGGCAAAGTGGAGGTGTAATGATTGCGCAACATCTTCAACTCCTTACATCACCTAAATAGGTCATACGTAAAGGACAATTACAGTAAAGAGGTAATTTCTTCTAAAAACTAAGGAATATTCAATCCATTGGATAATTTTAATGTGGCACCATTTGTGCACAACTAAAGCTCGAATCGCCGCATACAGTCTTAACTGGAGCCGACCTCGTCACAGTTTGCGTGAATAATTTACGCCATAGAGCAAACATATTATATGAATAAAAGAAGATTGAGGGTTCGGCGTGGGTACATTTTATAATTATATTTTCGAAATTAAATTATCAATGCTAAGCAGAAAACCATAATTAGAATTTTCAAATTCTGATAGAAGATAATTTGAAATTTATTTAAAATTTAGTTAATACTAGGAACTTCCATGTAATTGCATATAGTTGTCCAGATGCAGATTCCTCTTTTGGAGAAAAGTTATTATGTGTGTGATTCTACTAACGTAAAATTAGTAATCTTTCTTCTTTCCTGATTTTCGACCTTAATGGAATTGTGCGAGCTGAATTTCAACTGAGGACTACTACTGTGAACTCAGAACGTATGACGTTTCTTAAACACTCCAGTAACCCTTTTTTTGTAATCAAGGGTTACTAGAGAATTTAAGAAATGATGTGCGTATAAAACAACCAGAGAAATGGACAAATCATCTATCAAGACAAGTGTCACGAAGAATGCCGAGAACTTTGATGCGTATTGTTAGTAATGTTTGTTGTCTTATATTAAATTTCAGATTCTAAACGTACTTGAGATAATTTCAGATTGTTATATTTCATTGAGGTTTAGTTTTTTTTTGAGTATGCTTGTTCGATTGGAGAGATTCTTATTGTTTATCATTATTTACTTTCAATATGAAATTTTTCTGTTTAGTCTTTTTTTTACATTTCAATTTTGGAAGCATTCGGCTGGCAATTTTGGAAGAAGAATATTATATAAATTGAGCCAGGGAGTGAGACGGGCGTCATGAAGTACTTCTAATTACTAAACTTAATAGTTAATACTAACGCAATATTTTTGCCTCAGTGATTTAGTAGAACAGGCCAAGATATAAAGATGAAAGATCGTTCTTGACTAGATCATTATTGTTATCTTCATTTTAAATATTTTTATTCTGTATGACCTAATATGGTAAGGACTTTTATATAATTTCACTGTCCTGATGAAGCATCGATATTAAAAGCAAAAATTTGGCAATTAACAATGAAGAAATTAATAGATGAGACGCCTTTTTATCCTTGCCTAGTACGCTAAATTATTAGAATAAAAATGTTGAGTTTATATTAGTCTTTGAAAAATATTACATATTAGAACAACGAATTTGAAACCTGTGTTAATATACTTTGTCAATCTCTGTTTTACAAAGTTTACATGTTATTTTAAAATTATTCATTGACATTCTAATACTGTACATAATTATACTGAAAAATTTATTTAGCGACATATTTACAACCTAAGAGTAAAATTGCTTCATAGTCATTCTTTGATATTATTATTATCTAACTCTTCCAGTACAATATAAATTTTGTCTGCATTTGGTTTATGAAATAATAATAATATTTATTGTCCAACAGAACAAATTCCAATTACAGACACAAATTTTAAATAAATGCAATAAATAATAGTAATTTATTATAGTGAAGAGGACACAAGACAAACATAAAATACTAAATATTACTGTACTATTCAAAACTAAAAAAAAAAAAAGTTACTAGGAATAAAAAGTTTAACAACATCTAGTTGATATAATTGCTACTACAGTGAGACTTTCTTAACTATACTAGAGGGTGATACTTAGGACTAATTTAAACAATTGTATAAGCACACCAATCATGCTCTGTTATGAACTGTATCGTTTTCACCTATTCGCGTTTCATCTTGTCGAAATTTAAATCAAATAATTAGACTTTCTTTTTATATCTACATATCACGATTGTAAGGTTTACCATTGCTTTGTGCGTAAAAAATAAACCTGAATCGTTTTTTTACTGTTTACGGTTCTTTATTACGCCTGCAATACTCCGACATACGTCCTCAAATTAACAGCAAAATGTCATAGAATCGACATTTCTATTATAGTAAAGCACAACTACATGTGAGTGAACCTGTTAGTTAACAACTAGTTAGTTGGTTTCTTTTTAAATTACATGTTCTTTTGCCACTGACAGCTATTTCGTACTCAAACAAACAACAAAGCACAGTATCATATTTCGTATCATAAGAAATAGATCAAACAACGTTGTGAAATATTGAAAATATCTTTCCTAAGTAAGTACTGTGTTGCCGAAACAATGCGAATTCTCAGAGAAAAATTTGGTCGAAGAGATGCACCAACCGCGCGCTTGCTGTACGCAAGTTTCAAAGAAAGTTTTTGAAACTGGCATGTTAATGGATAACGTAAGTTATCTTTGTACTTATTCCGTGCGCACAGCCGAAAATATTGCTGCTGTTGCTAAAAGTGTGCCCCTATATACGGCAACTTCAGCGCGTCAAAAGTTTCAGCAATTGAACATGAGCCTCACTAGCCGCAGTAGTATTCTGGAAAAAGACCTTGGATTATCTCTTACAAGGTTCAATTCACTCAGAAATTGTAGTGAAAAGACCTCTTTATTATCGCTCTGCTGTTTGGGATTTACAGCAGGTCGAAATTTTTATCACGGCGACTATGTAAACAAACACGATTGCCGTTGTTTCAAATTGCCCTACGTTGGGCGCCAAATTGTGATACTTATTATTTGGTTGGTTTTTATATTATTGTACATAGCTATTTAAATGGTCACAATTGCTTATAGAGTAAAGAATAATTCATTTAGAAGAAACATCAACTACGTAATGTCATAGTTACTTACCAAAGCTTCAGGATATTGTGCTGCAAAAGGAAATATTAATAAACAAATATGGTTTTCTTTAAATAACGGATTAAAATGCAAAAAATTAATAATTTAATAAAAAGCAACAACTTAAGGCAGGGGACTGTAAATAAATAGGGATTAGTTACAAGTCGGTTTGAAAATTAAGCGATTTAGATCAAATGTAAAAAAACAACACGATTTATACCTAGCGCATGCGGACTCAAACAGGTTCACTTATATATAGGGCGGAGGCCGATAAAAATGAGCACTAGCAAGGACTAGATGTAGAGAATAATGAGAAATTGCGGAACTACAAGGTTAGTGGTATGGTATTGAGTAATGACCGAATAGCGAGTAATACGAGATTAGAAGGTTAACGCCTTGACCAATAGAAGAAAAACGCGCTAAAATAAGTAGAAATATTGAATGTTCAAGAACCTAAATAAAACATCTAAAACTAGAAATGCTTATCAAATATATCCTGCCGTAGGTAGTTAGAAAAAAAGGAATTCGGTTTTCGTTGTCCTACCGCCGCTTTAACAAAAGAAAAAAGAATTTCTCGTTGAGAAAATGTGTACTGAAGTACACAATTGTGTACGCAAGTATAACCTGTTAAATTTAATTCCTAAAAACGCGTAATGCAAATGTAATGCCGTATTTCAGGCATGAGAGATCCACATCTTGTCGTGCAAAAGCTAATCTACTTTCAGTGTGTGACTGTTTGGTGTAGTTTATAGAGTAGCGACATTACTGCCTCATTTATCTTCGAAGTAAAATAGCAACACCGTTACGGTCTAGGAAGACCACTACAGAGGCATAGATGAAAAAGACTTTAACGATTTCTGGTTCCAGCAAGACGTGTCACAAACATCCGTGAAACAGTCGTTCTTTTGCGCACTAAGTTCGATAATCATGTAATTGGCTGTTGGTGATGCTCCACGGTGCTGCGATTTGATGTCGCTTGACTTTATTGTGGGGTGCCATTAAAGATCAATGTTATGTTGACAATACAGAAGCAACTAAAGTAGCTCAAAAATATAACACAAATTTGGGTTGACAGCATGAACTGCTACCAAGTCAGCAGCGCCAGCCATTCGAATAAAATTATTTTCCATAAGTAATCGAAATTCTTTTGGAAAAACTAAACAACTTTGCAACACATAAAACCAGCCGATCGCTCATATATTTAAATTAGTGTGTCTTGCTCTCCATTTGAACTAGCTGAATCATTTAGACATTCTCTGTTATGATTTCATTTCTGAGATTACATCTTCTCTTTCCTCTTTGCAGAACGAGGGGGTGCTCTTGGCCTTGCATTCGCTTCTCTTTATAAATGTTTTGCGGTCTCCTATTGCCTCTTGTGCAGCGCTCTTGATATTTTCTTCAAGTTGCCACCAGCTTTCCTCTGCATTGTCATTGATGAAGATCTTATTTTGGTCATATTTCATTTCTTTCTTCATATAGTTTTCAGGTGCTTTCGCTTTGCATGGAGTCTGTGTTGAAAATTGTGACATATTTTGGTTGGCAATTACTTTATGGATTAATTATTGTTTATGATAAAGATTGTTAAATGAAGTACATGTTCTGAGAAAGGCATAAAACATTTGCATTTTAAAGTTAACTCAGCTATGTTGCATTGACAGAAGGCTGGTAAATACCCGAGTATTACACATTTGCTTGTATGACTGTAAGTATATGATATATAATTTTTTGAAGTTTTACAGTTTGTGTTTTTGTGAAACGTATTTGTAAAATCTTATTTATTTCAGCATGTAATACAATGTATTATAAAATTTATTACATTTAGCTGACTGATAATAAGAAACTACTTCCGAAAAAGAGAGAGTTAAAGGAAAACTATTAGCTAAACCCTTTTCGGGAGCCAAATTTACACGCAACTAAAATCACGTGCGAAAACATAGATAAATTGAATGAGAATTAAGTGTAAGGACGGGCAATACATCATCAAGCACTACCTTTGACTTTGACCTACCTCGTGAATGGATTTCGGATACGGATTAACCTTCGTCATAATGGATGATATATTATCACTTATTAAAGTTATGAATGTAAATTTATTTGACGTGCATGTTATTGTACCTGCTAAGTTTATGCATTAGTATTACATACTTTAAGGGTTGCTTTAACTAGTTAAAATATTTTTGTTCGGAAATTCACATATACGTATATGTGCTTTCGAATGATTAATTTAGATTAAATACAAATTGCGAAAATAATACTTGACAAGCTATAGAAAGTTTAATAAGGATATTCAGTAAGGTAGTAAAAGCATTTTCTGCTCTTATGTTTCCATTTAATTTCGATTTGAAAATAATATGTTGTTGAAGGGTTAGTCAATTCGTGACTTTTGTACAGGGTTATGTAAAAGTATGGCGACGGTGATTTTTTGAAATCATTTCGGAAATTTACACTCGTGAGCAAAAAAGGGTGGTTCAATATTAAGTTTTTCATTACTTTTTACTCTCTTAATAAATCGGTATGGAATTCGTAATTTTCAAGAAATTTTCAAAAAACTGTGAGTAAAAACGTTACTGCTGGCCCGAATTTTGAATTTTCTGTATATAAAAATTATCCAAATCCAGCTCTAAATACTTCGAAATGTTAATAAGTCTGTACAAAAAGCATAATTTGCAAAAACTATTTCCATAAAAGTAAAAGTGTTACATTTGTGGTACGAATTTTGAAAACTTTCTTCTAAAAAAGTTGATTCAAATTATGTTGCAAATATTTTCATACTCCAAGCAGATATGTGTTAATTGTATAAATTGTAACACATTTGAAAGCTGTTTTTCAAAATGCGTAAAAGACCTCCGTAGGTTACTTCTACGTGCTTTTGTACTCTTTGGAAATTTGTAGGTGAATAATTGATTTTCGCATCCCATTAGGGGGGCGACTTGAGTGTGTTAAGTTATCCCCCTTTTTTTCGAATATCGGAAATCTGACAGTTGTTCCAGGTCGTTTGTTCTAAATTGTTTCAAAGTATTTTAAAAAAAAAAGTCAAAATTGGCCGAGATAATTGAAAAAAACGACTTCTTCATCCAGTCCCCTTTTATCGCAAATTGAAATTCTGGTGGTTGTTCCAGGTTGTCCTAGTAGTTCTAAACGTTGTTACAAAGAATCTCGAAAAAAATCAAAATTGGCCGAGATAATGGCAAAAAATTGTTTTTTGCCATTTTCTCGGTTAATTATGATTTATTTTTTGAATTACTTTGGAACAATTGAGAACAAACCTAGAACAACATGGAACAACCGTCAGAATTTAGATTTTCGAAAAGAGGGTTACTTCTCACTTTTGGATATAGTTTTTTTGCAATACCTTTTGATATATAAAAGATACGGTTTTGACGTGTTAGAACAATATTTAGAACAAACCTAGAACAACCGCCAAAATTTTGCAAAAACTGGGTTTGACTTCATACTTTTGGCTTTTGTTTTTCCCCATTTTTCGTCTGATTTTGATTTTTTCTTTGAAATACTTTGGAACATTTCAGAACAAACCTAAAGCAACCTAGAACAATCGTCAGAATTACAATTTTAAAGAAAAGGGGGGCTGGCAAAAACTCGTTTTTTCAGATTATCTCGGCCAATTTTGATTTTTTTTCGAGATTCATTGGAACAATTTAGAACAAACCTAGAATAATCTGGAACAACAATTAAATTTCCGATATTTGATAAAAGGGAGGCTAACTTCACACACTCGGGCGACTGGCTACCTTAAGGAAATTTGTAGCTGAAGAGATATTGGCAAAATTTATTACTAATTTCGGTCTACGAATTTGACTGAAAACCTAGTCAAACCTTAAAGCAACGATTATAGTCGGGTATATAAGGTTTGTTGTTGTTGTTTTGTCGATAGCTATAAAAGTTGAATTGAATACACAAAGTGTAACATATTTAGCCAACAAATATGGTGTCGCAAAATCTAAAAACTAAAAATAATAACAAAAATATGATTTCTGCAGATGTGATAGACACTTACGTCAGGCCAGTTAAGTTATGATATTAATGTGGGATAATAAATTAATTCTTGTCTTGTAGAACCGTCTTTGCGTTTGCGTTGAATTGCATATATTGTAATAGCTGTTGCAAATATTTTGCAAATTTTGCGTTCTGTACACATTTATTAGTATAAAAGTACTTAGAGCTTGATTTGGAATAATTTTCTATCAAAAAAAAGATCAAAATTTTGACAGAAAGTAACAGTTTGTCGCGGGGTAATTACCACAAATTTAATTAACGATGATAATTACTGAAGATCAAATAACTTCCACTAATCCGCAACAGTACTGGATGCAGAGAACAAAACTACTTATGCCGGCCGCTCACGCTGCACCCAGTGATCTCGGGGTCGTTTTAAACTTAATACAATAAGGGGATTTCTCTTATTACTAATTGACTAATTAGGTGTGTATGTGTGCTGTTAAAAAAGAAGGTGACAAAACTTACGTACCTTTACGGTCTTAGAGCCCTATGCTCTGTCACTCGTTCCTCGCCCGTCGGATAGATGATATGGATAATTTGAAATTACTAATTGAACTTTCTAGGTGGTTGATGAATAATTGCTTCACTGATTTTATTGTAGAGTAAGCTATTATCTTAGGGCGCCACTCGCTTCGTTTTATAAGATGTTAATGAAGTATCACATTAATTAGTAATTCCCAATTAAAGGGCTGTCAATGAAAAGAAGCGAGAAGATTTCACTGAGCTTATTATTATTACCACAATGAACGGTGAGGAATCAAATTGACAACACAGATATAATGAAAAGTTAACAAGGTTTATTACAACAATAAAAGAAAAATGGGTAACATACAATATGCAAAATTCCAAAATAACACATACGTCAAATGCAATAAAGGTAATTTATAACAGTAAATGAATAATTTGTAATTTTCCCTAATTTTGAATTTCTCTACATTAGAATAAAGTAAGAATATCCTACACAATAGTTGAAAGTTACACAAACATTTAACAAGTAGAATAGTACATACAAAAGGGCGCTGGTTCAGTTAAAATAATCAACTCATTGATAAATAATATTACATTGCTAAATTTATAATTCAATACGCCAGCCTTTTCTAGCACACAAATATATGTCTAATTTTATTACAGTAACCTAATTTACAATTACTAAGTGATGAATATTATATGACAAATATTATGACTGATACTATTACATAACACATACTCCAAATATTCGGTAATCAATGACTAATTACTTTAAAAAGGAGAATAAATAAACTTCTAAATCTGATCCTACTTTCTCCGTCGGATTACAATGAGTAACATGTTCAAATAATAAGATGACAAATAACCAAACAGTTCTTGGTCGTGTTTCAGTAGAAAAACAAAGCGTAAATACCTTTGAGACAACTGATTTGTAGCTTCAATAGCGGCCTGGCCAGGGCTGTCAGCGGTCCTTGTCGAAGAGGTCTTGGTTTTCTATGGAGTACTTCTCCCGTCGGGTAAAGATCAAAATGTGAATTATATCCCCAAAATGGGTAGCTCGGATTGGTACTGCTTGTCCCAAAGATCAGCAGATTTCCCCAACCGACGTTACACAGCAAGAGCACTTAGATCGTCTTGTGACGAATTCACTAATGGAATTTTAATTATGTGCTCTAGCTAAACACAATTTTTGCTTCCCGCGGAATACTTTAGACTTTATTTAAACATTCGAACCGCGAAGACTAACCCTCGGCCACTGGGTAAGTTTGACTCTCTTAGGGTACTTTTAGATGGATAATCAATGTAATCTGGTAGCGCTTGCCCTTCTTAAAGATTCATCCCCGGCACGGAAGATGATACGTCATTTCGTTCTGGAATATTTGGTAACGCGTGCATGGAAGGCGTCTCAAAGTCGGGCCCATTTCAATTCTCACGCCATTCCCCATACAAAGGGCTATTGATAAAATACTCGGATTTGCGACGCCAAATTTTAGTCTTCAAGGTAAATATTCTTTTTACCTTGGATAAAATGCTTTTAGAAGAATTTTTAATACGGAGTTGCAAATACATTATAATGAGCCATTTATTCAAAAAGGAAAAATAAGCTTGGCTGTGGACATTGCAATACATTTATTTTTAAGATTAAAATATAATTTTTTTCGTAGCCGAAATAATAACTGCATACAGCGTGAGCCAAAAGAAAAATATTACGATTAATTTGAAATTCGCGTGTACTCTACTAAATGTTAATTTAAGCAAATAGATATTATTTATTATTTTGAAATTAAATTAATTATTACTTGTGAAGTGCCAAAAGCACGCAACAAATCCCCCCTCTAGTGCCCCAGGAAATTTACTTCAGTAAATTTCCGATTAAGCAAAAAGAAGCACCAGTGCATTATGAAACAAGCGAAGTCCTCCAAGCATAAAGACAGGCTGAAGGTCCTAACAAATTAAAACAGAGAAAGTGGACGATATTCCACAGTTGAAGTTTGACGAAACCAAAACAAAGTTCAATAAATTTTGAAAGAACCCAAAAAAAAACTTTTCCCACAATTAAAGACACGGGCAGACCCGAATAGAATCTATCAGGTTTAGACAAGGTTATGACGAAAATCAATAAACACAACCAAAAGGCGTTAAAAATAATTTTGACATAAAGCCCAGGTTAAAAGGTAACCGAAGTTACATGGAGAAATCGAAAGATCCAAAAGGCGTTAGTTCAATTTGGATACAAGATTATATTAAAATGTAGGCAAAGCACTACAGTAAAAGTCAATAATTTAGGCCGAAAGGTTCAATAAATTTTGACAAAAGAAAACAAATAATCCAACTCCCACGTAAAACTCCTTAAAACTAGGTAAAGTTGGTCTTCGCCGGTTACATTTAAAACCGACCTAGGAAGGCCAAAGCACAAAAATTTAATTAATGGCGGTGTCGGGCAACAAAAAAGGGTCAAGACTAGGTTACAAGCAAAAGAATAGGAGACCATCCACCTCCCCAGCGGATGAATGGAGTCTCCCCACGGACTTGACACCGCTCTCCCGCAGTGGAATCTCGAGTCGAAATTTCGACTGTAATCGAAAGTAATTGGGTGCTTGCAACCACGCAATTATGGTGCAGCGTTGCCCTAAGGGTTGGCATTAGCCCACGGTAAAAAAAATTTTGGAGGGGATGGGGCCGAAAGACACAATCGGTGAGGCAAAGTCATAATTTGTATTAGATTCAGTTATCACCCGAATCAGACAGCTCAACTGTCAACAATGCTAAAGAATCTCAACAACGTCAAAGAATCAAGTAGGTGGCACACGCACCTCCACCAAAAAAGGGTCATCTAAAATGACAAAACCAAAACACCCAAAATCCGTCATGCCAACATGACACGCCACACTCTTGAAAAAGTAACATCACTATGGTGATAACCAAATAACGAAATCTAAATCGGGATAATCCATCCTGGGCCAACCCCAGACTGACCATACAGTACGGGTATTAAAGCCATAGGCAACTCACTCCACATATAGACCAAATCAAAATTAATATTAAAAGGTAACCAATATGTATGTATTTCATGAAAACAAATATCAGGTAACTAACGTTACCCAAAAGAAAAAGGTTTAAACTCAGAAGATATCAATATTTAAACATACAAAGGAAAAATTTAACCATGAAGAGAATATTTGCAATGCATAATGGGATAATACACATTAATAAAGAAAAAAAAAAGAACAGAAGGTGGTACGTAATATGAAACCAACCACACAGCTCGAACTCCTTAAGTCGCATATCAAATTCCACATACGTGGCTACTATATGCCGGCAAAACAGGGGCCTTGAGCTCCAACAACAAAAGCACGGCAAGAGAACAAACTGCGAAGAAAGCATCACACTAAATTTAAATTAAAAATGTCCTAATATAATTTTAAGATAATATCTACTATATATGGCATAAAGTGAAATAATAATAAAGGTATCCCAAAATGCAGAAAGCACGACGAAAGTATTAAAATGAAAAGGTGGAGTGTTTGTACCATTAGAAAGAATTGAATAAATGAAAGATTGCATTAAGGTGGTGGTTGCGCAATATATTGATCCATTTAGAGGACTTTTACCCCACGCTGGTTACACGGCTGTGGAATTCTTATAGACCCCAACAGCAGGTCAAAAATATTTTGGCTAGTTAGGCGGGTGCGCCTTCAGATCTTTAATATGCCAAGTAGAAGGTCGGCCTTGGTCGTCAATGAGTTCATACGCCCAAGGCGATACAACACGAATAATTTCGAAAGGTCCTGAATATTTAGGGGCAAGTTTGGCAGCAAACTGCTTAGTAGCGTCTGACAATACTTTATTCCTTCTCCAAACATGCTGTCCTACCACAAACTTAATAGGTCGTCGTCTGAGATTGTAGTCATGAGCACTGCGCACATGCGCTTTCTTAATACGCGCCTGTATGTCTTTATACAGCGCAGCGAAAGCCAATTTTTTATTTTCAATATTTAAGACAGGTGTCTCGGATTCATTCGGAACGAAATTCTCATCATTGCCATTCAAGGTGACTTCCCTACCAAAGTTAATGAAATTCGGGGTTACTTTAGTTACTTCGTGTTCAGAAGATCTAATGGCATAACCAATTCGTGCAAGATACTGGTCCCAGGTTCGATGGTTATTTTTAACATAGGCAGTCAACATAGTTTTAATTACCCTATTAACTCTTTCTGTGGGATTAGCTTGAGCATGGTAAAGTGCAGTATAAGCTATTTTGATATTGTAGTTTTGGGTCATCTTCTGAAAAACCTTACTCCTAAACTGAACACCGTTGTCAACGATTAAATAAGAAGGAGCCCCGAAGAGAAGTATGACATGATCCTCAATGATTTTGGTGACGCTAGCACCAGTAGCGGTTCGTAAAGGAAACACCAATGTTGCCTTACTAAAAATGTCGCAAACAGCTAAAATATAGGAATAACCTTTAGTGGAACGAGGCAAGGGTCCCATCAAATCTGCGGAAACTATCTGCCAAGGTCTGGTGGCAGTTGGAGCTTTACTACGCAGATGTCCTGCGGGCGGTTTGTTTTCGGATTTGATACTGAGACAGGTCTTGCATTTCATAACATATTTAGCTATATCACCGGCCATCTTTGGCCAAAAGTATTTCTGAGAAACACGGGAAATGGTCTTAGAAATTCCAGGATGTCCACAAGTTGGATCGTCATGACAGGATTCAATTATTGAAGTGCGGCGTTCTCGTGGAGGAACCAATTTCCACTCCTGACTGGGATGACTAAGTTCGGAGTAACGAGGTTTGATATACTTAAATAACTTAGTGTCTTCCACACGCCATAAGGGATAACGATGAGGTTTATCCTGTACTTCTTGAATCATTTTAAGATACCACCGATCTATGGGAGGTAAGGGGTCTTCAGCTTGTACCAAATCAACAGTAGTACTCACGGAGCGTGACAAGAAATCAGGGACGGCATTCTCCGACCCCTTTCTGTGAATCATTTCAAAATCATAGGGCTGTAATCGCAATGACCACCTGGCCAAACGACCATGAGGGTCTTTCAAATTATGCAACCATAACAAAGAGTGACAATCCGTGATCACCCGAAATTTATAACCCTCTACATAGTGACGCACACGCTCAATAGCCCAAATCACACCTAAGCATTCACGCTCAGTAGCACTGTACTTTCGTTCCTGAGCAGTCAGAGAACGGGACATGTAACAAATAACTTTCTCCCCATCGTCATATTGTTGGGTGAGCACGGCCCCGAGGCCATAAGCTGAAGCATCAGTTTGAAGAATAAAGGTCTTAGAAAAATCAGGACAAACCAGTAGTGGAGATGAGACAAGTTTTTCTTTTAACAGTTTGAATGCCGCTTCGCATTCACTGGTCCAAGACCATGGAGTCTTTTTCTTAGTAAGGTTGGTTAAAGGTGCAATGATGGTGGAGAATTGTGGTACGAAACGTCTGTACCAAGAAGCAGTTCCGATAAATCTTCGTATTTCCTTGACATTTTTAGGTGGTAGAAGGTCTAAGATGGCTTGTACCTTTTCAGGATCTGGGCGCAGTCCCAGTTCATCAACGATATACCCCAAATACTTTAATTGAGGCCGACAAAATTGACTCTTGGCGAAATTCACGGTGAGCCCTGCATTATGCAGACGATCAAAAACCTCAGTCAATGTAGCCATATGGGATTCGAAAGTTTGAGACACAATAACTATATCATCAAGATATACAAAAACAGATGGTTGGAGGTCGGCTCCCAGAACAGAATCCATGAGACGCTGCCACGTGGCAGGCGCACCGGTAAGACCGTAGGGCATTCTAACGAAGCGGTATAAGCCGCCACGCACACAGAAGGCAGTGCAATCACGAGAATCCTCCGCGACAGGAATTTGCCAGTATGCACTTTTAATATCTAATGAACTTAAATATTTAGCATCTCTTAATTGATCTAAAATAGTTGAAATATAGGGCAAGGGATAAGAGTCCTTTTGAGTGACGGAATTTAATTTACGATAATCAACACAAAAACGATAGCTATTATCTTTTTTCTGGACCAAACAAACAGGCGAAGCCCAAGGACTGTTACTAGGTTCTATGATTCCCTGCTCTAACATTTTTTTAATCTCCTGATCAATAGCTTGTTGCTTGATTGGTGATACAGGATAATATCGTTGTTTAATTGGTTTGGTATTTGGCAATAATCGAATCTCGTGAGACACTAAATGAGTCTTACCCAAAATTTTGCTCATGAGTACTGTGTTCTCAGCGACTAATTGGTCTAAGTGGTTCTTTTGATCAACGCTCAAGGTAGTGGCACTAGCTATACTATTAATATGAATTACAGGGTCCTGTTTACTAAAATGCCAAATGTTTTGACGTAAATCTGGTACTATATTCATGGCCATCCAGAAATCTACTCCCAAAATTAACGTGTGTGGCAAGTCAGGTACAACCAAAACATCAATCAAACAAACTTTGCCCTCTAGGCAAAAAGGTACAGTAACAAATCCTGCACTCACACACACCTGTCCATTCGCAACCGTACATTCAACAGCTTGCGGTTTCAGACAAAAACCCAAATTACTCAAAATTTGATAGCCACATGAGCCAACCAGTGTTCTAGAGGCTCCAGAATCCAATAAACCCACTACAGGATAACCCTTTACTTGTATTTCTAAATAAGGACGTTGATCTCCAGAAACACGAGAAATGACATAATCAAGAAAAATCTTACTAGTGTTTGATAACACGGAAGTTGGGGTCGAGGAAACAGCGACGGGGACGACCTCTCGACCTACGATCGCCTCCCCTTCGCGTTTTCCGAGCATCGAGGACACGTGCTCACTATTACGTTAGGTTGACCACATTTATAACAAAATTTCTTTCGGGCTTTCTTACAATTATTAAACCTATGTCCCCGGTCTCCACAATTGTAACACCGCAAATCGTCTGACATTTTGTCCGAAGATGCTTTAATTGAATTTACAGCAGGTTTATTCACTGCTCCGCGCTCAACACCAGAGGTTGACACGAAAGCAAAATCTGGTTCCACATAAGTGTTACGCTTGCGCACCGGCGGACGAAAACTATCTGCCCTAAACTTCTTTTTCTCGAGCTTGAGGCATTCATCCTCCAGCTCCGCCAATGTGGTTACTGCCGGTAATTGCATAATATAAAAGGGTGCCAAATTTCTAGAAATAATTCCTAACTGCACATCCCCGGATGCTTCCCCATAGCGTCTGAACATTGACAACATGCACGAAAAATAGTCTATGAATGACTCAGATGGGTCTTGAGTCCGTGACAATATATCTTGAAACAATCTAGATTGATAATCCGGTGGCTCATAATGCTTACATAATAATGCCGATAATGTCGGCCAATTGTCAAATCTATGTCTATTTGACCTAAACCACAGCAAAGCTTTTCCCTCAAATAAATCAATGGCGGATTCAAACAAATCAGTTTCTGAAATTCCGCGTGCAATTCTTAATTCGTTAACCCTTTCTAAAAATTGATGCACCGAAAATTGTCTTGAATCCCCATTAAATTTTAAATTCCATTTCCGGACTGGTGAGAAAGTACGCGACGCGCGCGAAACCGTAACAGGACTAAGTGCTTGTGCTGTCGTTCCGTTAGCATTATTTGTGGTTCCCGAATTTCCTAATGTAACACCCTGTAGATCATCAGTGACCTGACCTACTTCAATAGTATCCAAGTGTTGTAAAAATTCTAATAATAATTGGGTGCGTTTCTGAGACTGTTCCGTGCTTAACTGCGCGAGAGGTAACCGATTGATTCTATTTATACTATGATGCAGGCGAGTTTGAATAGCCGCTGAACTACCACCCGGTGACAAAGCGAATTTTTCCATTGCTGGTTTAAGATCGTTAAGTTTGGCATCAAGCTCCGTTAATTCTTTTTCAATGTCTACTTGATACTCTGGATATGATAAAGCCTCTTTATGTTTTTCAAGTCTTAACAATGGTCTCAAAGCCTTTCGCAATTGTTCTACCGTATCATCGTTCGTTGTAGGTAAACCTCTCAAGCTCAGTTCATAGACTAATTCATCCTTTCTTAAATAGCTAACATTAATAGCTAATGACGCCATATTAAAAAAAAATGAAAGTTATCAAACGATTGAATTAAAATATTCACAAAGTACTTGAAAATGCACTAATTCAGTCAATGTCGACTCAAAAATACAGTCAAATATCAAAATCGTTCAGCAAAATTATTGAAATTAAAAGAGAAAAAAAAAAGCAAAGCGTACCTTACCCAACCAACCAAAAAAAAAAAAAAATAATAAAAAATAAAAATTTTTAAGAAATTCTTATTTTATTTCTAAATAATGTATAATCAAAGAATCTTTAAACTTGAAAGAAATGACAAATACGCAAAATAATTTTAATTTAATAACAGTAAGTGTTGTCACCAAACACACACACCACCCTGTATATATATATCCAAAAATGAAAAAATAAATGTTAAAGAAAATTTCATCATAATATGTTATAAAATCATAACACCCTATATATTCTTAATAAAATTTAAATAACTACAAAGATAATTTTATATAAAAGGGTATAAGTAAAAAAAAAGAATTATAACATCTTTTGTAAGAGTAGGGGACTTATGCCGATTCTGGGACACCTCCTCCCCCTCTCACCCAGCTCCCCCTCACCCCCCTCGCCCTAGTGGCGCCCTCTACCAACCCAACTGATGTGGCGCCCCCTCGCGGTCGCCAACCCAACTAAAAATTGCAGATTTCATCATTACCAACCCAACTAAAATTGCAGATTTCATCATTACCAACCCAACTAAAAATTGCAGATTTCATCATTACCAACCCAACTAAAAATTGCAGATTCCATCATTACCAACCCAACTAAAAATTGCAGATTTCATCATTACCAACCCAATGTGGCGCCCTCTGACGGCCACTAACCAAACTAAGAAATGGCAGATTTCATCATTACCAACCCAATGTGACGCCCTCTCACAGCCACTAACCAAGAAATGGCATCTCTCATGATTAGCATAATGTAGCATCCTCTCACGGTCACTAGCCAAACTAAGGTGACATCAGACAAATGGCGGACCATCAAGATGGTCTTTGCTTCTAGAGAATTCCTTAATAAATTACCCGGCTTGCTATCGCGTTTCTCAATGTACTTCAAACAGGTCTAAACATGTTTCCAGCGGAAACCGCAACGGCTGTCTGCTTCTGTGATAGCCGCATGCATGAAATGTATATCTCACTTATAAAATAAAATAAAACAAACAATATATTTTTAAGAAAACAATTTACTTATTATTATTCATAAATTAACAATATTATTTTAAATTAACAATATCTCCAAGCTTCATACCATCAAGATGGTCGATAAAAATATAAACTTTACATCTAAGATCGGCATACCATTTCAAAATTATAAAATAAATATACAGTATGCTTCTGGACGAGATAGCAACCAAGTATGAATATACAGGACGTTTCAAAGGTAGGGATTTTTAGAAAAGCAAGATGGCGAATCCAAGATGGCCGCCAAAAATCTAATAAACTAAGGTGACGTCAGGCATCCAATCTATCAAAACCATGCACTCAAACTCCTATGAAACATCATTTCAAAACCATCGCTAGAATCAGCTCACAACCGGGTCATGAAGCGGTTCTGAAACCCCTATATTAAAACCACACATTCAAACCACTATCAAATCCCTCTTTTCTCAAAAGCCATCCAACCATCCATCCATCCATCCATCCAACCATCCATCCATCCATCTTCAAAACAATACTTTCAAGTCCATTAATCCATCCATCCATCTGGACGAGATAGCAACCAAGTATGAATATACAGGACGTTTCAAAGGTAGGATAGAATAGCAAGATGGCCGCCAAAATCTAATAAACTAATGCCACGTCAAGCATCCAATATATCAAAACCATGCACTCGAACTCCTATGAAACATCATCTCAAAACCATCGCTAGAATCAGCTCACAACAGGGTCATGAAGCGGTTCTGAAACCCCTATATTAAAACCACACATTCAAACCACTATCAAATCCCTCTTTTCTCAAAAACCTATCCAACCATTCATCATTCCATCCATCCAACCATCCATCCATCCATCCATCCATCCATCTGGATAACATAGCAACCAAATATTAATATACAGGACGTTTCAAAGTAGGGATTTTTAGAAAAGCAAGATGGCGAATCCAAGATGGCAGCCAAAAATCTAATAAACTAAGGTGACGTCAGGCGAAATAGCCGACTATCAAT
Organism: Amphimallon solstitiale; assembly: GCA_963170755.1. Classification (NCBI taxonomy): domain Eukaryota; kingdom Metazoa; phylum Arthropoda; class Insecta; order Coleoptera; family Scarabaeidae; genus Amphimallon; species Amphimallon solstitiale. The sequence goes on from OY720676.1 coordinate 131,315,844, forward strand.
ATGATCGATCAAAATATAAACTCAACTTCTAGAAAATACCCAACTCCGTATCACGCATCACAACAACAACCACCCAACATAGTTTCAAAACGCCACAACACCAGATCAACTTAGGAAGATACATCTAGCTCAAACCCAACATACTTTCAAACATCACCACCGAGGATTTATATTCGACATCAGCATACCATCTCAAAATCATAAAATAAATATACAGTATGATACTGGATAACATAGCAACCAAGTATGAATATACAGGACGTTTCAAAGTAGGGATTTTTAGAAAAGCAAGATGGCCGCCAAAAATCTAATAAACTTCGGTGGCATCAGGCATCAATCTATTAAAACCACTATCAAATCATTCTCTTTAAAAGCCATCATTCCAAAACAATACATTCAAATCATACATTCAGTGATAGACACATAAATGAAATGTATTTGTGCAGCCTAACAGTTCAAAAAGCTTGATATCGAGCTTACCAGCATATTTCTAACAGATCTAAACACGTTTTCTAATGGAAACCACAACGTTTGATCGCTATCAACACCTCTATGATAGTAGCCTTATTTAATATATCTATATCATAAAATAAAAAGGAACAACATATTTTAAGAAAAACAATTTATTAAAAAATAATAACCACATTTTGTAGGTGAATTATGGCTAATATGTAGCATATCAATCATAGGGAAAAAACATTAAACGAATTACAACGATAAACAATTATGACATATAAATCCATAGGTAAAGTTATATACGTAATAAACATCATTCTCTCCATAGAAGACCTAGATATTTAATACCACATACATAAATACATAGACACTCTAATCCTCATATGAATAAATTGATAGACTTATAATAATTATTTTCATCCATAAGTATACACACATACTTTTATATATATCACTACAAGAAATAAGCCGACACAGCTGTGATAGTCACCTTATTTAATATATCTATATTATAAAATAAAAAGGAACAACATATTTTTAAGAAAACAATTTATTAAAAATAAAACAACTACACACATCAAACAAACCTCAACCATACTCTCAATTTCACAAATATCAAAATTTAAACAAAACAATCAAATGCAAAGGCAAGGAATGTTCTCGAGATGATCCATATAGTGCAATATATCAATGCAGTAAAACGATAGAGCTGAGATACATGGTCTATCAAAATTTTTATTACCCACTCTTTCAGCAATCAAAACTTTTTGACAAAACACTATACATATGAAAAATAGACATAGCATTAAATATTTCCATTTTAGAGATACCCCAGTTTAATCCCAATTTTAAGTAACATAAATTCTTAAATTGATTTAGTTAACTTTCTTATAATATTTAAAAAAGGTTGAAAAAGAAAACATACTAACTCCCACAACAGATAAAATATGTACTATCTTTTTACACTTCATGTTTAGTACTGTCATTAGAAGAAATATGCCTGATGTACAGCTTTTAATATGAAATTTAGGGGTTTTTTACACAAAAACATAGTTTATGCCTAATAAAACTAATTTTGAAACATAATGTGCACATAGTATTAAAAAAGAGAATAAAAACATTAAACAAGGTACGCTTCACACGAAACATTGTTATAAATCACATCTTAAAAACATTGAATTCTATTTTATTTGGATGACATTGTATTTACAAATAGTTTTTATATCATTACAAGAAATATGCTTTTCATTAAATATTAACCACTGAACAACAGCAGTATACACAAAAAACTTGATAGTCACCTTATTTAATATATCTATATTATAAAATAAAAAGGAACAACATATTTTTAAGAAAACAATTTATTAAAAATAAAACAACTACACATATCAAACAAACCTCAACCATACTTTCAATTTCACAAATATCAAAATTTAAACAAAACAATCAAATGCAAAGGCAAGGAATGTTCTCGAGATGATCCATATAGTGCAATATAACAATGCAGTAAAACGATAGAGCTGAGATACATGGTCTATCAAAATTTTTATTACCCACTCTTTCAGCAATCAAAACTTTTTGACAAAACACTATACATATGAAAAATAGACATAGCATTAAATATTTCCATTTTAGAGATACCCCAGTTTAATCCCAATTTTAAGTAACATAAATTCTTAAATTGATTTAGTTAACTTTCTTATAATATTTAAAAAAGGTTGAAAAAGAAAACATACTAACTCCCACAACAGATAAAATATGTACTATCTTTTTACACTTCATGTTTAGTACTGTCATTAGAAGAAATATGCCTGAGGTACAGCTTTTAATATGAAATTTAGGGGTTTTTTACACAAAAACATAGTTTATGCCTAATAAAACTAATTTTGAAACATAATGTGCACATAGTATTAAAAAAGAGAATAAAAACATTAAACAAGGTACGCTTCACACGAAACATTGTTATAAATCACATCTTAAAAACATTGAATTCTATTTTATTTGGATGACATTGTATTTACAAATAGTTTTTATATCATTACAAGAAATATGCTTTTCATTAAATATTAACCACTGAACAACAGCAGTATACACAAAAAACTTGATAGTCACCTTATTTAATATATCTATATTATAAAATAAAAAGGAACAACATATTTTTAAGAAAACAATTTATTAAAAATAAAACAACTACACACATCAAACAAACCTCAACCATACTTTCAATTTCACAAATATCAAAATTTAAACAAAACAATCAAATGCAAAGGCAAGGAATGTTCTCGAGATGATCCATATAGTGCAATATAACAATGCAGTAAAACGATAGAGCTGAGATACATGGTCTATCAAAATTTTTATTACCCACTCTTTCAGCAATCAAAACTTTTTGACAAAACACTATACATATGAAAAATAGACATAGCATTAAATATTTCCATTTTAGAGATACCCCAGTTTAATCCCAATTTTAAGTAACATAAATTATTAAATTGATTTAGTTAACTTTCTTATAATATTTAAAAAAGGTTGAAAAAGAAAACATACTAACTCCCACAACAGATAAAATATGTACTATCTTTTTACACTTCATGTTTAGTACTGTCATTAGAAGAAATATGCCTGAGGTACAGCTTTTAATATGAAATTTAGGGGTTTTTTACACAAAAACATAGTTTATGCCTAATAAAACTAATTTTGAAACATAATGTGCACATAGTATTAAAAAAGAGAATAAAAACATTAAACAAGGTACGCTTCACACGAAACATTGTTATAAATCACATCTTAAAAACATTGAATTCTATTTTATTTGGATGACATTGTATTTACAAATAGTTTTTATATCATTACAAGAAATATGCTTCTCATTAAATATTAACCACTGACCAACAGCAGTATACACAAAAAAAACTAATATAAAGACAGTATTAACCAAAAGATTTGCAAAATAATAAATATATACTTGTTCATCGCTTAAAAACAATTGAAAAATTGATGTTTGCCAAGCTATTTATCGATATTTAAGAGTTAAAAATTATCACCATTTTTACATTTACAGATACCCCATGTTTAATATCAATTTGAATTAACATAAATTCATAAAATGAGTCCATCTTTTCACACATCATGCATTTTCGTACAACAGCGAATGTATTACATTTTAAAGCACTTTATAATTTGAGAAAAATAGCAAAACCTATCACGAAACATTATTATAATTTCTATTTTATTTGGATGACATTGTATTTACAAATAGTTTTTATATTGAAAAATCACGTTTGGTAAGCTCACTATTCTGATACACCTCCACACCAGCTTTATCGAACTAACTGAAAGAAAAAAAAACACATTTCCATCTTAGATCAATGCATATATTATCCTATATGGTATATATTTGAATATCTTTTTTTTTCCGATTACATAGATTCCCTAGTGAGATGAGGCTTATAAAAACATAAACAAGCTACATTCTAAATCCCTATTTTTAAAATCTTAAAGTCAGAGTATTTTTTTTACTATCTCATGTTTGATTATGAACCCACTAATTTCCCAACGCAAATAAAAGAGAATCTCAAGTAACAGTACCACTTTCATGCAGATTAAAAAGCATATTTTTAGTTATAATACAAATACGTGTAATTATTTATATTTACCCAGGTGACGTTTATAAATCATCATCGCTATCCTCCACCAACGGCATTTCCCGACCATTCACAAGCACCCTCATCCTCCGATCCACCATACTAATTTCCCCTACAACAACCCTTTGATTAGGTTTAACCTGCTGAATCTTAAACCCAGACATATCAAAGGGCTGCAGCGGTTTTGGTCGGTTAACTTGCATCAAGGGCGGCGGCCGCCTTGGACTCATTAAATTCATCTTTTTCGCCGGACTTGCAGGTCTCTCGCAACAAACACATTCTATTTCGCGTTTATTAGACATCACACTTACATACACTGAACAACCATAGAAGAGGATATCCCCCTATATTTAAAAAAAAAATGACCCCCCTCCCCAAGCACACTTGAACGAAAAAGTTCTCACTGAAAACACAGGGTTACCTAAAACAATCTCCATCACTTATCAAAAGAGAATTTTACCTGATACCCGAATTTCAAAGTTGCTCATTTGTGTGATGAAATCAAACGACCACCGACATAATTATACTACATCCCTTAACGATAGACAATTAGCATTAAATTAAAAATATGGCCAAGTATCTCATAACTTTCAATACCATAAAAAAGCAAATTAACGACATTCATTCCAGGTAAAGAAAAATTGCATCCTGTGCAGTAAGAATTATTCACATAATCAACCCTTAGGGAAAAAATGCGATATATATTTAGTAGACAAATTAAGAAAAAATGTAGTTTCACAAATTATACGACCCCCACATATCAGTAGACAATTTAACAAAAAAGGTTGATTTAACCAAATTCCAACTTTCTAACAAAGAAACATACTTTATGCATCTGGAGATGTTTTCCACATAATTCAGTCAACAACTTAGACCGAGACATTTATATTTACCGACAAAGGAATAAGTCGAACACAGTTATCTCACCCTGCAATACAAAAAGGGGCAATAAACATGCCACACTCAACAAATCTATTAGAAAACGCTACAACCTCCCAGCAGGTGTAAATTAAATGCTAATAATGTAAAAATACCTAAAAAATATTTCCTAAAACCGGGTTATTTTAGTTAAATATAAAACTTTGTCTGCCCATGTGTATACAGAAGTCCAATTTGTTTACACAATCAGTAGGTATAAGTAATATATATTACGCGATACGCTTTAAGCCAGCATATATATATACAGAGTAGTGTTAGAAAAGGGTCATAATAGAAACATAGTAGATAGAATAAAATTCAAACTAGAGAAGAAAAGATTAATTAGTAATAGGACTACCCTAAATTCAATAAAACATAAAAATATTGTAAATTCACTCTCAATAAAAATGTTTGCCCTTAAATACTGATAAATAGTGGGCTATCTGTTGTAAATGGAAATTAATAATAATTTTTGTCTTAAATAGTAGGCTTATTAGCTATAGGCGTATATTTATACGATTATATAAAGTGGGAAAATAGGATGTGCACATATACACATTTTTTAATTAATAATAATGTAGTATAATACGAATTACCTAATCATATTTTTTCCATATTATACATTTATTTTAGCAATATTTTATCACCAACGCATACACCCCTAAATTGGATCTGATTTTTTCAATTTCGGATATAAACAACATAATTCTAATGCTCAACAAGTCTTTCATATGTCTAAGAACCCTCAGCATGCTTTCGGAAATTACCGCAAATACCACCAAATTGACGAACAGCATCATAGCTTTTTATTTATACGTACATATATTGTGAATTATTATGATCTAATTAGTCATTGAGTAATATGTCTGAATCTCTAAGTTTGTTTATTTCAAGAGACTCTAGTAAGTTTAATCGGAAGCCTCTTTGTTTCCAAATGTATAATTTTAAAATTACTATTAAATTTGTGAGATATTATTTTGATTAAAATTAAAGCAAAACAATTAGATACAAATTTTTAAAACAAAGTGAACTATGTACCATACAAAAGCAATTAAAACCCGGTATTTTATTATTAAATCATCGTTTACCATCACAGAAAAATAGCGTATTATACAGGAAAAAAAATTAGATTTTAGCTCGAGGTAATTATAATTTATTCAATCTCTTATTAAAAGAGTTATTATTTTTTTTTTTTCAAATGAATACCTGACTGATGGAAAACTGTTGAAATTTGGATAGATTAATAGTTACATATGCGAGCTTCAGAATAGCTTCTGAACATGTTGGGTTGTAATTTGGTATACAATAAAAGGCGGCGGGGAACTGAACCACCTTCCAAAAAGGTATTTAATATTAAATCGTCGATCCCCCATCACAGAAAAATAGTGTATCATACAAGGGAAAAAAGTATTAGATTTTAGCTCGAGGTAAGATAAATTACCGAGAGCTAAAATCTAATTTTTTCCATTGTATGATACACTATTTTTCTGTGATGGGAGATCGACGATTTAATATTAAATACCTTTTTGGAAGGTGGTTCAGTTCCCCGCCGCCTTTTATTGTATACCAAATTACAACCCAACATGTTCAGAAGCTATTCTGAAGCTCGCATATGTAACTATTAATCTATCCAAATTTCAACAGTTTTCCATCACTGTCAGGTATTCATTTGAAAAAAAAAAAATAATAACTCTTTTAATAAGAGATTGAATAAATTATAATTACCTCGAGCTAAAATCTAATTTTTTTTCCTGTATAATACGCTATTTTTCTGTGATGGTAAACGATGATTTAATAATAAAATACCGGGTTTTAATTGCTTTTGTATGGTACATAGTTCACTTTGTTTTAAAAATTTGTATCTAATTGTTTTGCTTTAATTTTAATCAAAATAATATCTCACAAATTTAATAGTAATTTTAAAATTATACATTTGGAAACAAAGAGGCTTCCGATTAAACTTACTAGAGTCTCTTGAAATAAACAAACTTAGAGATTCAGACATATTACTCAATGACTAATTAGATCATAATAATTCACAATATATGTACGTATAAATAAAAAGCTATGATGCTGTTCGTCAATTTGGTGGTATTTGCGGTAATTTCCGAAAGCATGCTGAGGGTTCTTAGACATATGAAAGACTTGTTGAGCATTAGAATTATGTTGTTTATATCCGAAATTGAAAAAATCAGATCCAATTTAGGGGTGTATGCGTTGGTGATAAAATATTGCTAAAATAAATGTATAATATGGAAAAAATATGATTAGGTAATTCGTATTATACTACATTATTATTAATTAAAAAATGTGTATATGTGCACATCCTATTTTCCCACTTTATATAATCGTATAAATATACGCCTATAGCTAATAAGCCTACTATTTAAGACAAAAATTATTATTAATTTCCATTTACAACAGATAGCCCACTATTTATCAGTATTTAAGGGCAAACATTTTTATTGAGAGTGAATTTACAATATTTTTATGTTTTATTGAATTTAGGGTAGTCCTATTACTAATTAATCTTTTCTTCTCTAGTTTGAATTTTATTCTATCTACTATGTTTCTATTATGACCCTTTTCTAACACTACTCTGTATATATATATGCTGGCTTAAAGCGTATCGCGTAATATATATTACTTATACCTACTGATTGTGTAAACAAATTGGACTTCTGTATACACATGGGCAGACAAAGTTTTATATTTAACTAAAATAACCCGGTTTTAGGAAATATTTTTTAGGTATTTTTACATTATTAGCATTTAATTTACACCTGCTGGGAGGTTGTAGCGTTTTCTAATAGATTTGTTGAGTGTGGCATGTTTATTGCCCCTTTTTGTATTGCAGGGTGAGATAACTGTGTTCGACTTATTCCTTTGTCGGTAAATATAAATGTCTCGGTCTAAGTTGTTGACTGAATTATGTGGAAAACATCTCCAGATGCATAAAGTATGTTTCTTTGTTAGAAAGTTGGAATTTGGTTAAATCAACCTTTTTTGTTAAATTGTCTACTGATATGTGGGGGTCGTATAATTTGTGAAACTACATTTTTTCTTAATTTGTCTACTAAATATATATCGCATTTTTTCCCTAAGGGTTGATTATGTGAATAATTCTTACTGCACAGGATGCAATTTTTCTTTACCTGGAATGAATGTCGTTAATTTGCTTTTTTATGGTATTGAAAGTTATGAGATACTTGGCCATATTTTTAATTTAATGCTAATTGTCTATCGTTAAGGGATGTAGTATAATTATGTCGGTGGTCGTTTGATTTCATCACACAAATGAGCAACTTTGAAATTCGGGTATCAGGTAAAATTCTCTTTTGATAAGTGATGGAGATTGTTTTAGGTAACCCTGTGTTTTCAGTGAGAACTTTTTCGTTCAAGTGTGCTTGGGGAGGGGGGTCATTTTTTTTTTAAATATAGGGGGATATCCTCTTCTATGGTTGTTCAGTGTATGTAAGTGTGATGTCTAATAAACGCGAAATAGAATGTGTTTGTTGCGAGAGACCTGCAAGTCCGGCGAAAAAGATGAATTTAATGAGTCCAAGGCGGCCGCCGCCCTTGATGCAAGTTAACCGACCAAAACCGCTGCAGCCCTTTGATATGTCTGGGTTTAAGATTCAGCAGGTTAAACCTAATCAAAGGGTTGTTGTAGGGGAAATTGGTATGGTGGATCGGAGGATGAGGGTGCTTGTGAATGGTCGGGAAATGCCGTTGGTGGAGGATAGCGATGATGATTTATAAACGTCACCTGGGTAAATATAAATAATTACACGTATTTGTATTATAACTAAAAATATGCTTTTTAATCTGCATGAAAGTGGTACTGTTACTTGAGATTCTCTTTTATTTGCGTTGGGAAATTAGTGGGTTCATAATCAAACATGAGATAGTAAAAAAAATACTCTGACTTTAAGATTTTAAAAATAGGGATTTAGAATGTAGCTTGTTTATGTTTTTATAAGCCTCATCTCACTAGGGAATCTATGTAATCGGAAAAAAAAAGATATTCAAATATATACCATATAGGATAATATATGCATTGATCTAAGATGGAAATGTGTTTTTTTTTCTTTCAGTTAGTTCGATAAAGCTGGTGTGGAGGTGTATCAGAATAGTGAGCTTACCAAACGTGATTTTTCAATATAAAAACTATTTGTAAATACAATGTCATCCAAATAAAATAGAAATTATAATAATGTTTCGTGATAGGTTTTGCTATTTTTCTCAAATTATAAAGTGCTTTAAAATGTAATACATTCGCTGTTGTACGAAAATGCATGATGTGTGAAAAGATGGACTCATTTTATGAATTTATGTTAATTCAAATTGATATTAAACATGGGGTATCTGTAAATGTAAAAATGGTGATAATTTTTAACTCTTAAATATCGATAAATAGCTTGGCAAACATCAATTTTTCAATTGTTTTTAAGCGATGAACAAGTATATATTTATTATTTTGCAAATCTTTTGGTTAATACTGTCTTTATATTAGTTTTTTTTTGTGTATACTGCTGTTGGTCAGTGGTTAATATTTAATGAGAAGCATATTTCTTGTAATGATATAAAAACTATTTGTAAATACAATGTCATCCAAATAAAATAGAATTCAATGTTTTTAAGATGTGATTTATAACAATGTTTCGTGTGAAGCGTACCTTGTTTAATGTTTTTATTCTCTTTTTTAATACTATGTGCACATTATGTTTCAAAATTAGTTTTATTAGGCATAAACTATGTTTTTGTGTAAAAAACCCCTAAATTTCATATTAAAAGCTGTACCTCAGGCATATTTCTTCTAATGACAGTACTAAACATGAAGTGTAAAAAGATAGTACATATTTTATCTGTTGTGGGAGTTAGTATGTTTTCTTTTTCAACCTTTTTTAAATATTATAAGAAAGTTAACTAAATCAATTTAATAATTTATGTTACTTAAAATTGGGATTAAACTGGGGTATCTCTAAAATGGAAATATTTAATGCTATGTCTATTTTTCATATGTATAGTGTTTTGTCAAAAAGTTTTGATTGCTGAAAGAGTGGGTAATAAAAATTTTGATAGACCATGTATCTCAGCTCTATCGTTTTACTGCATTGTTATATTGCACTATATGGATCATCTCGAGAACATTCCTTGCCTTTGCATTTGATTGTTTTGTTTAAATTTTGATATTTGTGAAATTGAAAGTATGGTTGAGGTTTGTTTGATGTGTGTAGTTGTTTTATTTTTAATAAATTGTTTTCTTAAAAATATGTTGTTCCTTTTTATTTTATAATATAGATATATTAAATAAGGTGACTATCAAGTTTTTTGTGTATACTGCTGTTGTTCAGTGGTTAATATTTAATGAAAAGCATATTTCTTGTAATGATATAAAAACTATTTGTAAATACAATGTCATCCAAATAAAATAGAATTCAATGTTTTTAAGATGTGATTTATAACAATGTTTCGTGTGAAGCGTACCTTGTTTAATGTTTTTATTCTCTTTTTTAATACTATGTGCACATTATGTTTCAAAATTAGTTTTATTAGGCATAAACTATGTTTTTGTGTAAAAAACCCCTAAATTTCATATTAAAAGCTGTACATCAGGCATATTTCTTCTAATGACAGTACTAAACATGAAGTGTAAAAAGATAGTACATATTTTATCTGTTGTGGGAGTTAGTATGTTTTCTTTTTCAACCTTTTTTAAATATTATAAGAAAGTTAACTAAATCAATTTAAGAATTTATGTTACTTAAAATTGGGATTAAACTGGGGTATCTCTAAAATGGAAATATTTAATGCTATGTCTATTTTTCATATGTATAGTGTTTTGTCAAAAAGTTTTGATTGCTGAAAGAGTGGGTAATAAAAATTTTGATAGACCATGTATCTCAGCTCTATCGTTTTACTGCATTGATATATTGCACTATATGGATCATCTCGAGAACATTCCTTGCCTTTGCATTTGATTGTTTTGTTTAAATTTTGATATTTGTGAAATTGAGAGTATGGTTGAGGTTTGTTTGATGTGTGTAGTTGTTTTATTTTTAATAAATTGTTTTCTTAAAAATATGTTGTTCCTTTTTATTTTATAATATAGATATATTAAATAAGGTGACTATCACAGCTGTGTCGGCTTATTTCTTGTAGTGATATATATAAAAGTATGTGTGTATACTTATGGATGAAAATAATTATTATAAGTCTATCAATTTATTCATATGAGGATTAGAGTGTCTATGTATTTATGTATGTGGTATTAAATATCTAGGTCTTCTATGGAGAGAATGATGTTTATTACGTATATAACTTTACCTATGGATTTATATGTCATAATTGTTTATCGTTGTAATTCGTTTAATGTTTTTTCCCTATGATTGATATGCTACATATTAGCCATAATTCACCTACAAAATGTGGTTATTATTTTTTAATAAATTGTTTTTCTTAAAATATGTTGTTCCTTTTTATTTTATGATATAGATATATTAAATAAGGCTACTATCATAGAGGTGTTGATAGCGATCAAACGTTGTGGTTTCCATTAGAAAACGTGTTTAGATCTGTTAGAAATATGCTGGTAAGCTCGATATCAAGCTTTTTGAACTGTTAGGCTGCACAAATACATTTCATTTATGTGTCTATCACTGAATGTATGATTTGAATGTATTGTTTTGGAATGATGGCTTTTAAAGAGAATGATTTGATAGTGCTTTTAATAGATTGATGCCTGATGCCACCGAAGTTTATTAGATTTTTGGCGGCCATCTTGCTTTTCTAAAAATCCCTACTTTGAAACGTCCTGTATATTCATACTTGGTTGCTATGTTATCCAGTATCATACTGTATATTTATTTTATGATTTTGAGATGGTATGCTGATGTCGAATATAAATCCTCGGTGGTGATGTTTGAAAGTATGTTGGGTTTGAGCTAGATGTATCTTCCTAAGTTGATCTGGTGTTGTGGCGTTTTGAAACTATGTTGGGTGGTTGTTGTTGTGATGCGTGATACGGAGTTGGGTATTTTCTAGAAGTTGAGTTTATATTTTGATCGATCATATTGATAGTCGGCTATTTCGCCTGACGTCACCTTAGTTTATTAGATTTTTGGCTGCCATCTTGGATTCGCCATCTTGCTTTTCTAAAAATCCCTACTTTGAAACGTCCTGTATATTAATATTTGGTTGCTATGTTATCCAGATGGATGGATGGATGGATGGATGGATGGTTGGATGGATGGAATGATGAATGGTTGGATAGGTTTTTGAGAAAAGAGGGATTTGATAGTGGTTTGAATGTGTGGTTTTAATATAGGGGTTTCAGAACCGCTTCATGACCCTGTTGTGAGCTGATTCTAGCGATGGTTTTGAGATGATGTTTCATAGGAGTTCGAGTGCATGGTTTTGATATATTGGATGCTTGACGTGGCATTAGTTTATTAGATTTTGGCGGCCATCTTGCTATTCTATCCTACCTTTGAAACGTCCTGTATATTCATACTTGGTTGCTATCTCGTCCAGATGGATGGATGGATTAATGGACTTGAAAGTATTGTTTTGAAGATGGATGGATGGATGGTTGGATGGATGGATGGATGGATGGTTGGATGGCTTTTGAGAAAAGAGGGATTTGATAGTGGTTTGAATGTGTGGTTTTAATATAGGGGTTTCAGAACCGCTTCATGACCCGGTTGTGAGCTGATTCTAGCGATGGTTTTGAAATGATGTTTCATAGGAGTTTGAGTGCATGGTTTTGATAGATTGGATGCCTGACGTCACCTTAGTTTATTAGATTTTTGGCGGCCATCTTGGATTCGCCATCTTGCTTTTCTAAAAATCCCTACCTTTGAAACGTCCTGTATATTCATACTTGGTTGCTATCTCGTCCAGAAGCATACTGTATATTTATTTTATAATTTTGAAATGGTATGCCGATCTTAGATGTAAAGTTTATATTTTTATCGACCATCTTGATGGTATGAAGCTTGGAGATATTGTTAATTTAAAATAATATTGTTAATTTATGAATAATAATAAGTAAATTGTTTTCTTAAAAATATATTGTTTGTTTTATTTTATTTTATAAGTGAGATATACATTTCATGCATGCGGCTATCACAGAAGCAGACAGCCGTTGCGGTTTCCGCTGGAAACATGTTTAGACCTGTTTGAAGTACATTGAGAAGCGCGATAGCAAGCCGGGTAATTTATTAAGGAATTCTCTAGAAGCAAAGACCATCTTGATGGTCCGCCATTTGTCTGATGTCACCTTAGTTTGGCTAGTGACCGTGAGAGGATGCTACATTATGCTAATCATGAGAGATGCCATTTCTTGGTTAGTGGCTGTGAGAGGGCGTCACATTGGGTTGGTAATGATGAAATCTGCCATTTCTTAGTTTGGTTAGTGGCCGTCAGAGGGCGCCACATTGGGTTGGTAATGATGAAATCTGCAATTTTTAGTTGGGTTGGTAATGATGGAATCTGCAATTTTTAGTTGGGTTGGTAATGATGAAATCTGCAATTTTTAGTTGGGTTGGTAATGATGAAATCTGCAATTTTAGTTGGGTTGGTAATGATGAAATCTGCAATTTTTAGTTGGGTTGGCGACCGCGAGGGGGCGCCACATCAGTTGGGTTGGTAGAGGGCGCCACTAGGGCGAGGGGGGTGAGGGGGAGCTGGGTGAGAGGGGGAGGAGGTGTCCCAGAATCGGCATAAGTCCCCTACTTGTAAGTTAAACGAAAATTAATTATATTCACGTTGGGCGCCAAATTTGTCGCGGGGTAATTACCACAAATTTAATTAACGATGATAATTACTGAAGATCAAATAACTTCCACTAATCCGCAACAGTACTGGATGCAGAGAACAAAACTACTTATGCCGGCCGCTCACGCTGCACCCAGTGATCTCGGGGTCGTTTTAAACTTAATACAATAAGGGGATTTCTCTTATTACTAATTGACTAATTAGGTGTGTATGTGTGCTGTTAAAAAAGAAGGTGACAAAACTTACGTACCTTTACGGTCTTAGAGCCCTATGCTCTGTCACTCGTTCCTCGCCCGTCGGATAGATGATATGGATAATTTGAAATTACTAATTGAACTTTCTAGGTGGTTGATGAATAATTGCTTCACTGATTTTATTGTAGAGTAAGCTATTATCTTAGGGCGCCACTCGCTTCGTTTTATAAGATGTTAATGAAGTATCACATTAATTAGTAATTCCCAATTAAAGGGCTGTCAATGAAAAGAAGCGAGAAGATTTCACTGAGCTTATTATTATTACCACAATGAACGGTGAGGAATCAAATTGACAACACAGATATAATGAAAAGTTAACAAGGTTTATTACAACAATAAAAGAAAAATGGGTAACATACAATATGCAAAATTCCAAAATAACACATACGTCAAATGCAATAAAGGTAATTTATAACAGTAAATGAATAATTTGTAATTTTCCCTAATTTTGAATTTCTCTACATTAGAATAAAGTAAGAATATCCTACACAATAGTTGAAAGTTACACAAACATTTAACAAGTAGAATAGTACATACAAAAGGGCGCTGGTTCAGTTAAAATAATCAACTCATTGATAAATAATATTACATTGCTAAATTTATAATTCAATACGCCAGCCTTTTCTAGCACACAAATATATGTCTAATTTTATTACAGTAACCTAATTTACAATTACTAAGTGATGAATATTATATGACAAATATTATGACTGATACTATTACATAACACATACTCCAAATATTCGGTAATCAATGACTAATTACTTTAAAAAGGAGAATAAATAAACTTCTAAATCTGATCCTACTTTCTCCGTCGGATTACAATGAGTAACATGTTCAAATAATAAGATGACAAATAACCAAACAGTTCTTGGTCGTGTTTCAGTAGAAAAACAAAGCGTAAATACCTTTGAGACAACTGATTTGTAGCTTCAATAGCGGCCTGGCCAGGGCTGTCAGCGGTCCTTGTCGAAGAGGTCTTGGTTTTCTATGGAGTACTTCTCCCGTCGGGTAAAGATCAAAATGTGAATTATATCCCCAAAATGGGTAGCTCGGATTGGTACTGCTTGTCCCAAAGATCAGCAGATTTCCCCAACCGACGTTACACAGCAAGAGCACTTAGATCGTCTTGTGACGAATTCACTAATGGAATTTTAATTATGTGCTCTAGCTAAACACAATTTTTGCTTCCCGCGGAATACTTTAGACTTTATTTAAACATTCGAACCGCGAAGACTAACCCTCGGCCACTGGGTAAGTTTGACTCTCTTAGGGTACTTTTAGATGGATAATCAATGTAATCTGGTAGCGCTTGCCCTTCTTAAAGATTCATCCCCGGCACGGAAGATGATACGTCATTTCGTTCTGGAATATTTGGTAACGCGTGCATGGAAGGCGTCTCAAAGTCGGGCCCATTTCAATTCTCACGCCATTCCCCATACAAAGGGCTATTGATAAAATACTCGGATTTGCGACGCCAAATTTTAGTCTTCAAGGTAAATATTCTTTTTACCTTGGATAAAATGCTTTTAGAAGAATTTTTAATACGGAGTTGCAAATACATTATAATGAGCCATTTATTCAAAAAGGAAAAATAAGCTTGGCTGTGGACATTGCAATACATTTATTTTTAAGATTAAAATATAATTTTTTTCGTAGCCGAAATAATAACTGCATACAGCGTGAGCCAAAAGAAAAATATTACGATTAATTTGAAATTCGCGTGTACTCTACTAAATGTTAATTTAAGCAAATAGATATTATTTATTATTTTGAAATTAAATTAATTATTACTTGTGAAGTGCCAAAAGCACGCAACAAGTTTTACTTACAGGTTTATTAGGAGGATATTTAAAACTGAATTTTGGAACAACTTTTGTATGAAAAAATTAGAACATACAAGAAAGTCGTGTATGCGGTCATAATTTTTTAAATAAAAATATTTTGTACAACGTTTGTTCTAAAGTAGGTTTTGAATACTTTTATTCTGCTAATAAATCTGTGCGAAATACAATATTTGCAAGATATTTGTTATAAAACTGCTTTTTGATAAGAGTCAAAGTATTACTTCCGGTCCAAATATTAAAAATGTTGGTATAAAAAACTTATAAATTAAGTTTTAAATACTATTATACTATGTTTCCGGAATCGGCAAGAGATGGCGAAGGTGAAAGTGGATTCATTGGTCGGCAAGAAAACCCTTTTTATAGCAACTATCATAATTTTAGACGTCTACTGTCAATAGTTATCATTTGAGAGTGTGTTTTGTGTAGCGAGTCAGGCGGTTTCGCAAAAATGGATAAAATCAAATTTCGTGCAGTGATAAAACACTTCTAGATGGCTAGGAAAACGGCCACGGAAATTTGAAATATTTTGCTAGAGGTTCATGGCGGAACTACTCCGTTATTTTCTGGGTGAGCGAGTTCAAACGTGGTTGCACAAGCACAAGTGATGAACCACGCAGTGAACGCCCAAACACCGCTACCAACGATGAAATGGTCGACAAGATTCATGGTGTCGTGTTAGCCGATCGCTGATTGAAGCTGGAAGATATAGCAGAGACAACAGACATCTCAGACGAACGCGTTGGTCATATCCTACACGAAATTTTGGGAATGAGAAAGCTTTTGGCGTGAGGGGTACCGCGTTTGCTCACACCAGAGCAAAAACGAAATCGGGTTACCGTTTCGGAGGAGTGTCTGGCCAAGCTTCAACGCAATCCAAGAAATTCCTTCATGCGTTTCGTAACCGTGGATGAGACTTAGATCCACCACTATATACAGGACACCAAGGAACAATCGAAGCAGTGGGCGTGCAAACCTCGAAACATCCTACTTTTCCAACGGCTTGAGGAGACTAGAGCACCGTTTGAAAAACTGTATTGATCTTCGAGGAGACTACATCGGAAAATTAGAAATAAAAAACCACACCAATACCGTGTTTTTCTGATCGATTCCGGAAACATTTCAGGTCGTCCTCGTATGAATGATTTGCGAGATATTTACAAAGAATTAATCTTCCTTAAAAGTAATAGTGTGACTTCCGGTCAGCATTTTAAAAATATTTTTCTTTCAATTTTAAAAAGCATTTTTTATAAAAATTGTTTCCAAAATCACTCTCGAGTATTTTACTTTCTCTTACGTAGTAGGAATAAGGAAGTAGGTATTGTGATAATCAAAATTTTCGACGTCGAGATTCTTGCAATGTCAACATTTTGAAGTCCCCTGACACCGAAAAAGTGGTTTTTTCACACATGTCTCTTTGTATGTCTTTCTGTCTATGTGTGACCACTATAGCGGCCAAACGGCTACGGATATCAATACCAACTTTATATTTATGAGCATAATTTCCCTCTTGATATTTGACTAGATTTTCAGTAAAATCGGTTGACCGAAAGTAGTAGTTTACTTCGGTAAAAAAATCAAAATTTACTAATATCTCGCCAACTACTAAGTTTAGACAAATTTCTAAAGATTCCAAATGTATTAAAAAGTGAATTTTAGAAAGATTTTATGAAAAAGTTTTTCGGAATTCCTAGCGAAAAACGGTTTTTCTGCAAATATCTTGCAAATTATGTGTTCTGTACAGATTTATCTGAAAGGCAAAAGTATTTAGAGCTCGAGTTGAAACAATTTTTTTATATAAAACACTTCAAAATTCAGACCAGAAGTAACACTTTTACTCTTATTTAACAGCAGTTTTTTGCGAATATCTCGCAAATTATGCATTCTATGCATAGAGATATGTTTGCAAGAAGTCCTTTTTTGTTAGCAGAGAATTTCGAACGTGGACATTGCAAAGAGAGGTTTCAAAAATGGTCTTAAGCCTCACTAACTGGCATCCTGTTATAAATAAGATAGCATTATATAAATGCTTTCTAGTTCACTAAGTACCTCAATGTGTGTAGATTAGTTAATTTTCAATGCAATGTCTATAAGAACAGTCTTTAACTCTTTGAGTTTACGTTCATATTGCAGAAAAGAATTATTTTTTTCAATGCTCCTGATTTAAAAAGTAGTCCATTTATTATTGCTTCATTCCTGTTTCCTATTATTGGCACTAAACAATAAAGTTAAGTGTTAAAGACTACTTAATACAAAACACATGCCTTGATACCAAAGCGGTGTATGAGAGCACTTTTATTTGACAAATTGATTTAATAATTATTTTGATAATAACAGAGCTGTGGTGGATACTAATGTACATAATAGACATACATTTATTCATTAGAGTGATTAGAGCAACAGAGTTGGATTCTTTTGAACCTAAAACTACTTTTAGAGGGGTGGTATGTCATTTCTCCAAACATTTTCCTTTATACGCTTCTACAGAATGTGTATCTCTTCACGTCATCTATTATTTCCGCCATTCCACTCCGTGTTTGTTCTTTTTACTCCGTTTAGTAAATAATTTGTGTGCAAGGAATGTCTAAATTAGAAGCTTGAAAGATTTTCAACAATTTGCATGCTAGTTTTTCATTAATTTTTATTTATAGAGCGATCTTTCGATTAAATAACAACAATCCAACAGACCGGATTGAATTAAATAGTGAATTAACGAGTTATACGATTGATTAACAGGACAATAAGTTCGCAACGTATTAGAAGTAATGAGCTTACATCAGCGGGCATGTTATATTGTGTGGGCTACCGAAACTATTATTATTTTTCATTAGTGTGGATGATATTATGTCATCCAGATCTAGTGTATTTTACGCAATAATACGGCTAGTGCAATGTGAGTTAATCCACTAATACTAGTACGTATGTACCTAGTACATGCATAAATGAAACTGTCCTAATGAATATTAAATATAGGTGTAGCAGGTGTGTTTGTACAACAATGAATGCGACAGGGAATGTTCTGATCATTGTTAATACACACAAGAGTATGTACTAGTGTCTACGTACTACACATACATTGTAAGTATGATTGTACATATATCTGATTTGACACGCTACTGAACTATTATGTGTTATTAAAAACGAATTATTTAGTAATTTTTCGTCATTTCAATACGCAGCAATTTTTTTTCACAGTTACGGTGTTAACTGAGAAGTATTTCATACTATAGGCATTATTTAATTATAAATTAAGACAACTTAACTAGAGGAAGAGGATAATTTCCTTTTGCTATTGCTAAAATTATTAGGTTATTCAAACAGCTGGTGGAATATATTTAACAAGCATTTATGTATGGAATATACAGGCTGCTTCTGGAGAAGAGAATTCAATTTTACAAGACTATTTTGTCAGCGAAGTGGAGATAAGGTATTGTCATCAGTGGGGCAAAGTCATCACTAGCCTTTCGTAAAGAAACTATATGTTGTATAAACCTATTTTTTTTTAGTAAAATTGAGTCCTTATGGCCCGATATTACCGATATAGTTTACACTGAAAAAAATCTGTAGAGATTTTTACTACAATTGTAGAAAATTTCCATAAAATTTGCAGCTCATATAGTGATAAGTACAAGTTGTAGGAAATAATGCTATTTATTTGTTGTAACCATAATGTATTTAAATTAACTACACCATATAGGATTTTTTGCTAAAATGATATCTATGAAATACTCTACAATATTGTAACAGTGAATACTACAAGTAGTGTTATTTATTGATACAGAAATTCAGTATTCCGTAATCAAAATTGTAGCAGAAAATGCTAAAACGCTGTAGATAAATGTTCTACAGTAACTTTATTATATTCACTACAAATTATTCAGTATATTTATAATAAAATGTAATACTTACCCTCACATAATTGTACTTATCTTAACTACAATGCTATGAGCAGGTGATCTACAGTATTTTAGCACTAATCTACTAGATTATGCATAATACTCTACAATATTGTAGTATGTTTTCAATTTTATGAAAATTTTACACTACAATATTGTCTTTGACACCTGTCCATAGAAAAAGAAACTCATTGCCATTGTAGTCTTTTATTTGCCAATGTATAACTTTATCACCACACTTTTCTATTTGTTAACAAAGAAATAAAAGAACTAATTTCTGATTTTACATTTTTATTTTAGAAACAAAAACACATACTCAAAAACATATTTCGACAAAATAATCTCCATCCACTACAAATGTGATTCTGTCGACCAAGCACATCAATCTTGATGTTAAATTATGATTTAAAGAAGAAATAAACACAAAGTTCCATGTTTTGTCACTAATATCTAAAGACTTTGCAATAAATATGTTTATAAAAAGGATTTCATTTAAGGTGGCTTCTATTATAGTCTTTATACTTGCACATATATATGTTGTTTGTAACTAATCACCCATCATATTAATATTAGAAATCACTTCATTTACAGAAACATAATTTTTATTCTGTGGTGTTATTTTATATATATTTTTAGGTATAAACATCTACACACAATCACATTCATTAGGGTATTTCGCATTCACTTTATGTACAATGTCATTTACGCTTACGTAGTTCGATAATACTTTGAAGGATGTACTTGCCACGATAACAGGTAATTTAATAATTTATTTCTTCTCAGTTTTAAAGCCGCACTCACATCACTAGATTCACCCACAAGCAGACAGAAACTCCATCCTGCACCTCGACCTCTTTCTTCGATGGCCGCCATTTCAAACCAACTTTTGGTTTTCAGTACAGACGTTTTGAATAGGAGGGGCAATAGCCTTAATGCTCTAGCTGACTGGATATCTGTAATATTCAAAATAAAAAATAATTTTTGTCCAACTTAGGCTGGAATTACCCAACGTCTTTATTTTAATGTTATTTCTTAGTCATAATTTTATTTTATAAATATAATTTTAGTCTCTATTTGTGTTTATACAATTTTCTAATTCCTAATTTTTAATTCTTAAGTAATGGCAATTTTGACAGCTGATGTTGATAGTTGCACGAATACTTTGTAATTTTGGCACGATTTAGTGCATTTTTTATTCAAAGGCAAAAGGGGATTTAAAAAAAAATCTAAGTGTCATATCCCTATCAAATCAATAAAAAAAAAATCATTGTTTTCTATCCTCAAAGTGGTACTCATTTTTAAACTTCAAAACAAACAAACTATGCACTACTCGTGTAAATTTCAGGTTAGGTGAACAAATAATGCATTTCATAGCACTTTACAATCAGCTGCTGTAGGTATATGCGCAATTTCAATTTTGTTTAATTTCTATGTCTTGATTCTTAAAAGTTGAAAATTGGCAACTTTCAAAGTCAGATATTAAACAATAAAATTATGATTAAGAAATAATAAACTGTCGAAACCATCACATTCAAAAACATACATTTCATCTTTAAGATTATGCACTAAAATTACGAATAAGACTAAGAATAAAGACTAAGATGTTGGGTAATTCCAGTAAGTAGAATGTTTGACTTTGAGTAAAAAGCTCTTATAGAACATGAATGAGGAATAGAATGCCAAAAATAAGTATTTCACAATTATAATACTTATACAAGAGAAGGAATATGTTCTTACATAAGGTAAAATAAAAAAAATTACACAATTCTACTTAAACATACATATACTCTAAGTTAAATAATTGAATATCTATTTTAATTGATATATCAAATTAGGTATATGCAATACTCCATAATTGATTAAAACGTAGTACGCATATTACTATATTTAATAACATAAACTAAATTATTCTAAAATGTATTGAAAGTACTTACCTTTAAATGTTAATATTGGTTCGTTCAAATTTACTTCTCTAAAAAAAGGTCCCGTAGTTGTTTATAATAAACAGCGTGCGTACCTCTCAAAACCACACAAGCACAATACACGGCATATATAAAATGTACAGTTGTATAATAAAACAAAGCCAAATGATATTCCGGGCACAACAAATATAAAAGGCGCTAAAACTTGGGGTCTCGCGGGTGTTGATCAGCAAAGGGCGAACAATTTTTCGGGCAGTCTTGCCCGTCCAGTCCGCCTGCTCTCTATATAATATCAATAGTAATGCACATGTCACTTCTATATTTAGAATAGACTTTTTTGTGCAAATTTTCAATATAATATTGTATTCCCAAGATATCAAGTTAAATGAGAAAACTAGGCACAATAACATTTTAAAAAACATATTATTATACATTCAAACTTTTACCAAACATTGGAACATATTTTAGTACAAGATGTAGTAAAAACTGCTTCTTGAAATTATTTGTTTACATTAGTTCATTTTGCTACATTCGAAATACTGTTTTTAATACAAAAAACAATTACAAAGATTAATATTATTCTCCTACAACCGTGTTCATAGTTCTACTACAATTGTAACATTTACTACTACAAAAAGATAGTTACAGGGCTGTAGCTAAAATTCCTAAGGAGATTTTTTTCAGTGTAGTGGAACTTTAGATTATATAGCGTTGTTTACATCGTGTCAAGTGATGTTCAAAAGTATTTTTTGGCGTTCAAAGAAACTTTAGTTTCGTGATAATATTTCCGATTATAAAACAATTGATGTAGACTCTTTTCATTCACAAAAGGTTGCTGAATACGAGCACGAACTAATTGTCACATTTATATTGATCGATAAATTATTTATGTTTGGATAAAAAAAATCGCGTGTGGCATTGTCTTCATTCTGTATGTGGGGCAGTCAACATAAAAGTTACCCAAAACTACCAAAATAAAATATATGAATTCATCATTATTATTCAAATAAATTGGTAAACTTCTGACAAAAGTTCTTGATAAATATTTTCTGTCGTCGTTTAATATCTGGAACATAGAGGAGGAAGAAATAACAACAGTTGAAAGGCCACAAAGAGTCATGGCTCGATGTGGGTCAAAACAAGTTGGTCTAGTGACTTCAATCGAATGAAATACTCTTGTAACATTGCCCATGGCATTTCTAGCCGGGAGGACGTTTTTTGCAACCTATTTCGATTTTCTCCAAAAAAAAAAAAGGATTATTTTCTCAATGGTGGACCACCAAGATGAGTCGGCGTTCCAACTGGACGGATAAACACATCTTAAGTTTTCTCCAATTCTTCTAATCTAACGTTTGCACGTCTGTTGATTCCCACTTGAGCATTTCTGGGTTCGATTTTTGCAAGGATAGATCATTTTTTTTTGTCCGTTCCCCCACTGCTCACATAAATTACAACCGTTGGACCGCATCATGTAAGATCCTATAAAAATATTATCAATGCGCAATGTCTCTAACAGAAAGAGTTTTGAAATCAATAAATTAAATAAATTAAACACCTTTTAAATGATAAATGAGCTCAAAAGTTCCCGTTATGAAATTTAAAATCACTTTTTACTTTTGGTAATGTTATTATATATATTAAATTTACAAACCGTTTAATTTTTCCGTAGTGAAATTATCTGCACTTCATCTTATTAAAGCTCTAAACTACACATATTGACGTATATGGTACATAAATGTTAGTATCAATTTTGTATAATTTCTTCACCGGATGAAGCTCTTGTAGAACGACACAATCATAGTGTTTTAAATATACATTTTTGAACTCAATGTGAAAATTTCTTAAAACGTTAATATATTTACGACAACGTTTTTCGAATAGTCATTTAAGTGTGATTCCGGAAGGTCTTCAAAATATCAATCCACGGTTGCAACAGTTTCTTCATTGATGAAAAATGTTTCCAGCTACATTTCAGCTGAATTTTTTCAGTTTTGGAAACAGTTAATAGCGGGCGAGCCAATTCTTGTGAATATGCTAATGTATAAGTAATTCGTACTTTATTTCAGTAAATTTTGCAATCGTTAAAACAGTTGTGTGAACACGTGAACTGTCTTGATGAAAAATGATTTATTTTATTTATAAAAGGAGGTTAGTTATCGGATCTGAAAGGTCACATTAATATCCAGAGTTTATTGCTTTACTTTTTAGAAAATAATCGATCCACAAAACCTTTGTATTCTTCTTTGCCTCCCTTGTGTATTTCCACCAGCTTTAATTCATTGTTTCGACTGTTCTTTTTGCTCTAAGATACAGTAGAAAACTCGCGTTTCATCAACTGATATATTTGCTTAAAACCACTCAAACGTGCTTGAGAAATACTCACTCGAATGCGTTTTTGGTCAGTTATCAGCAAATGCGACAGCCATCTTTCAACGCTTTTCATATGAAATTTTAATAAAAATATTTTTATTTCGTTCTTTTGAGATGTATATAGTCTCAGTTATTTCGTGCACTTTGACTCATCGATCATCTAACACCATATCATGGTTGTTGAATGTGGTGTTGTAGCTGTTTTTAGATGACCTTCACGTGGATCATCTTCGAGACTCGTGCAACCAGATTTAAAAAGAACAGCTTTGTAGTGATAAATAAAGGTGATGCATATCTACAAATAATTTTGCATGAATTGCTATTGGTGTTAAACCATCTAAAACAGAGAATTTAATGACTTAAGATACGTAGTTTTTTCCATTTTACAAGAAACAAAAAAAAATCAACTGCTACAACTCAAATGATTTATTTGACAATGAAATTTTACGTGATTAATATAAAGCACTGCACTTTCCAGTAGAGTTTAAATTTCACAGTTTCTAACGCTATCTATGTGTTAGAACGAGAACATATTAGACCCCCTTGTATTACCAAAAGCGTCGTCAATAATTTCCAAAATATATCACATTCGGAGAAATCTTCTCCTCCTTTATGCAATTAACTAAGTTTTGAGTAATGAACTATTTTTTCCACTAACTTAAATGCATGCATTGAAATTGAAGCAATCCCAGTGTGATAATCTATCACAGATTCTTTTCCGTTAATTATCGCTCCGACATGTAGGTGTATCTTTGAAAATGTTCAATAGGACAAGTATAACTATAGAATAATTACTTGTTGTTATGTTAAATACATTTATTCTATTTTTAGTCAGTATTAAAAAATTCCTCATTTGTCCAAGCACCGCGGCACCGGCTTGTATTTAGCTGTCAATTATATAATCAAAATGATCATCAGAATAATCAATAAAAAAGTGATCTACATACGCCTGATTCGAGAGAACTGCCAAGCCTTGGATTGTCAAGCTGAATTATGATCTTGCGTAAACGAATTCGGAACCTTCCTCTAAGATGTATGCGAAAAGTTATATATCTTTGCAGATATTGCCAACAAGAGACTTATTTTTCTCAGAAAACTCTGGACGAAGTGGATATATTTTACTTTACTGTTGAATTTTGCAATATGGTAGTATATCCTGCGATCGATTTTGTTTCTACCTAAGAAAGGTATTAAATTATTTTATCATAAATATGATATATGTAGTGACAAGTAAAGTAAAATAAAACTATCATAGTGTGCATTGCTTGCATTGTTTCATTAACACTCGAAAATTTTCATTATCGAAATTTGCTTTTTAAATTACGTAAAACTCTAGAATAAGCAAAACACAATACTATAGTATTGCCTGTGGCCATACTCTTACATGTATAGAAATATTTCGAACATAACCCCAACATTTTTTAATAATCACTTATGGTTTACTGAAAATAATCCAGATCTTGTCATAACCTTTTAGCAGAAATTTATTTACAATTCAATTAGGTATTCAAGGAACTATACCGGTAAAATAAATAGATAAAATTAGTCGTAATAGAATGAAAGCAAGAATTCAGATTTAATTTAATATCTTGGAACTACAAAATAAAACGTAAATTCTATATTTTCAAGAAAACACGTTTTTTTTGAATAGTTTGTGAAACCTGCACTAGAGAAATACATGTTATATGTCTAACCTGTCTATCAGAAAGTCAAAGTATAAAATATATCTCTTGGGATAACATGGAGAGAGGTATAATCACTGTACATATAATTATAGTTTACGATTTTTTTGTCTAAATAAAAATGTGTTGCAATGGTAAACCATTTAAATATTTGCGACATAAAATCAAATAGATTTCTGAAACAAAGGCAAGAATATTTTGAAATCACCTGAAATAGACGAAGAAACGATAACTCTCGCTGTTGGTTGTGCGAAAATTTAGGAAAAAGTCAATATTGCATTAAAATTGTCGACGAGACGATATTGGCCTTTTAAGATATTGATTACAATTACATTTTTCACATAGATAGTATGGGTAATGGTAACACGGATAATGCTTACATTAAGGCATTTTGAAAATGAAAAACTATTATCGAAGAAAGTCCAGCAGAAAAGAACATTAAGTAGAGTAATTGCAGATATTTTTATTTACTAAAAAGTCTCGTTTCAATATTTTGGTTTTTGAATTGCACAAATATGTTGCATACAAAATGTAACAATTTGGTTATTTGAAAATCAATTTAAAATTTTCTATAAACAAAATCATGTAAAGCGAGTAGTGCAATGCTCGCTGCAGATTATTTTGTTTATAGAAAATTTGACATTTACATTTTAATGCTACATACGCAGAAGAAACTCGTGCAAGACTTTCTTCTGCGGATGCACGGCTTGAAATTTAAGACAAATTTTGTTCGAACGTTAAACCAAATGAACTTTAGAACACTTACTGTGTTTATAAATGTTTTTATGATG
Organism: Amphimallon solstitiale; assembly: GCA_963170755.1. Lineage (NCBI taxonomy): Eukaryota > Metazoa > Arthropoda > Insecta > Coleoptera > Scarabaeidae > Amphimallon > Amphimallon solstitiale. The sequence continues at coordinate 131,342,402 of OY720676.1, forward strand.
ACATAACTTGGGAGATATGATATTCCAAAAAAAAAAACTGTTTCGATAAAGGTAGAAGTATTACTTCTGGTCCGACTTCTGACTTTTTTATATTAAAGATACCCAAATTCGTATTAAAAAATTTATACTATAAATATTATATATAAGCTGTACAAAATGGCTAATTTGCGAAATATTTATATAAAAAAAATTGCGTGAATAATTGCTAGGTATTTATTAAAACCTACTTCTCAATAAAAGTAAACTTGTCCTATCAGATCTAAATTCTGAAACTATTTATTTTCAAAAGTTGTTCCAAATTGAGTCTAATTTCTTTTATGTCTTAATAAATATGTGTGGAATATGAGTTTCTTTTGCGATATATTGCCAAAAAAATTGATAAGAATAAAATCTCTTTATACTTGAGTTGTATCAAATTTATTTTTAATATAAATACTTACTAAAATAATAGTAATTATTATTATTATCATTACCATTTAAATGGTGATATATTTCCCGTAAAATGTTCGAACTTTCAGTCATTTCGTTTGCCATGAGTACATTACTTCTCCACGGATGATTATTCACGAATCTTTCTAATCCAGGATCACTTTATAATTTACCATGACATCCGACTTCCATGTTGCTGGATTACAAGAGTGCACCACGCATGGAGAACGAAGTGACGAATGGTCCTAGACTGGAGACTGGGAGCGTGGCGCAGTACTGTAATCCAGCAACTTGGAAGTCGGATGTAATGGGAAGCTATCAGGTGATCCTGGATTAAAAAGGTCTCTGAATAATCATCAAGTCAAAAAAAATGACGAAAAGGGAGCAAATTTTACTAGAAAATATATCTCAGTTTAAATGGTAATCATAATAATAATAATAATAATTAGGGAGCGGAATCGAGCGAGTCATGACTCATCGCCCATGAGCGCGCTATTGAAATGTTGTATTTTTAAAGAGGTTTTAATTTTATTTATATAATTGAATAACAAGTGGCTGCTGATGATAAAATACAAAATACCCTACTATTTGTTCATTTTCTCTTCTGTAAGACTTGTTCTCTTTGAATTAAGTACATCCTTGTAGATAGAAAACGTCCATTCTACATTAGCATACACAATTGCCGCAATGTTATTAAACCTGGATTTCTATTAAAAACTGCGTCTAAGTCAATTGGAATTATTAATAGCCACATCTAATGTGGTTAATCCATTTTTACTTTCTTATACGTAGTATAAGGAAGTAATGTGAAATTTTCGACTTCGAGATTTTTGCAGATTTCCACGTTTTGAAGTCCCCTGATACCGAAAAAGATGTTTTTAAAAAATGTCTGTGTGTCTCTATGTGACCACGATAACCGCTGTAGATATCAATTCCAAATTTTGTATTTACGTGTCTAATCTCCCTCTTGAGATCTGAGTAGTTTTTCAGTAAAATCGGTATACCGGAAGTAGCAGTTTACTTCAGTGAAAAAATTAAATTTTGCCAATATTTCGTCAACTACTAAATTTAAACAAATTTATAAAGAATTCATATGTACTTGAAATTCAAATTGAGAACAATTTTATTTATAAAGTTTTTCGAAGCTGCTACCGGAAGTAGGTCTTTTACGCCTATTGAAAATCAGTTTTTTGCGAATAGTTCGCATTTCATGCTTTTTAGACAGGTACGTTACGGGTATAAAAGTATTTAAAACGTAATTTTCAATATCTTTTGCATAAAAACAATTTCAAAATTCAGACCGGAATTACCACTTTTACTCTTATCGAATAGCGATTTTTTGCGAATATGTCGTAAATTATGCATTCTATATGTATTTATCAAGAATACAAAAGTATTTAGTGCTAGATTTGCAATATTTTTTGAATATATGAAATTTCAAAATTCGGACCGGAAGTAACACTTTTACTCTTAGGGAGTAGTCCTTTTTTCAAATATCTTGCTAAGTATGCATTCTATAGAGATTTATTAAGAGAACAGAAGTACTTAGAATAGGATTTTGAATAATTTTTGTGTAAAAAAATATAGTTTGGTTTGAAACGCTCATACGTATAAGAAAGTCGTGTGGTGGCCACACCTCATTTTTTAATTTGAGATTCGATTTTCAAAATATGTCATTAGTTTAGGCAAATTTCCAAAGTGTTCCTGAAGGAATAGCAACTGATTTTTTAAATTAAATTTCGGAATCACTGACAATTAATTTTTATCTCAGAAAAAGTAACATAAACAACGTTCTAGATCTAAATAAATGATAACTAAAAATGTACACGTATGTTATTGAAACATACATATTATATTGCGAAATATAAGGTAAATATAATACATTTTAAAAACTCGTCACCCTTGTACCTACGTCGATGAAGAAAGGATTTTATTCATAAAATTCCTTATTTAATGACAGTTTTTTCTCTGATTCTCTGGAGTAAACAGATGTTACAGTTCGCCCTATGAATTAGTGCTATTCAGATATAATGTAAACAACACGCAGTTGTTTACATTATTTCTTTTCACGGTTGTGGATCCGTGGTAGTTTAGTTCGCTCGATTCCGCTCCCTAATAATAATAAATAAAAATAATAATTACGTTAATGCGAAGTAAAATACGACTTATATTTTTAATAAATCAATGTAAAAGAATAGTTTGCGAGATATTTCTCTCTAAAGGTGCCAGTCCACAATGAGAATATCTCACGAGATTTTTGTCTCATGCAACACAAATCGCAGCATAACTTCAATTTAATTGAGGAAACAGAGACCTGTTCCCACATTTTTAACCTTAAATGAGGGAACATGTCTCTGTTTCCACAATTAAATTGAAGTTATCCTGCGATTTGTGTTGCATGAGACAAAAATCTCATGAGATATTCTCATTGTGGGTTGGCACCTTAATAAGAGTTACATTCTCCTTCGGTGCCAACTCTGTAAATATATTTTTGTATCCTTCATAAATTTCAACAAAACTAATAGTGGACCATATATCAGCAAAATATTTTTTTCACAGTAAGGTAAAGGACTTAATTCGATTTTCGATTTGGTTCAAAAGCTAACAAAGTCTTCCGCGCTATATACAGGGTGAGTAATCTCAGTGGGTAAAGCCGATTATGCCTTTATGAGTAAAGATATTTCGAAGCGGTTTTTTTCTTGTGATAGCTGCTCATTAGAAGCACATTTTAAAAACATTTTGTATTATACAGAGTGTTCCATAACTTGGTGGCTAACCATTGTTATAGTTTTTTAAATGGAACAGCCTATATATTATTGCCTATATATTATTGCATTTTTCTGAAAAATTCAATGTTTGTATAAAATTATATTACTCGAAAACGACGTATTAGATGGACAACATTTTTTGCAGTATTATTTACAATAAGAGGTCCTAATAGAAGCATGTTTTATTTTTTTACAGTTACTAACTGCATGTGCAGAAAACTGGATTAAAATGACACGTTTTTGTATAAAAGTCATTTTTTTAATGGAACATCCTGTATATCAGTTCATTTTTGAATTTCTTATAAAATTTCACATCAAAAACATGTAAGATGTTAATACTTTAAAAGTGACTATTACTGAGCTACTGTCGTTTTTTGATATAATTTTGTTAGTTTTTGTATAAAAGTCAATTTTCTCAAATGGAATAGCCTATATATCAGTTCATTTTTGAATTTCTTATTAAATTTCACATGAAAAACATGTAAGAAGTCGCTTTTTGATATAATTTTGTCAGTTTTATGTTTTTAATTAATATAGTATAGTACTATATGTTTTTGATGTGAAATTTAATAAGGAATTCAAAAATGTACTGATATACAGGGTGTTTCATTTGAAAAAATTGACTTTTACATAGAAACTAAAAAATTATATCAAAAAACGATAGTAGCTCAGTAATAGTCACTCTTAAAGTATTAACGTCTTACATATTTCTGACATGAAATTTAATAAACAATTCGAAAATGAACTGATATATAGGGTGTTCTCTTTAAAAACATTGACTTTTATACAAAAACGTGTCATGTAATTTTAATCCAGTTTTCTGCACATGCAGTTAGTTACTGTAAAAAAATAAAACATGCTTCTATTAGGACCTCTTATTGTAAACAATACTACAAAAAATTTTGTCCATCTAATACGTCGTTTTCGAGTAATATAATTTTATACAAACATTTTTCAGTAAAATGCGATACTATATATATACTATCTTATTACTTTTTGACTAAAACTTATACGGGGAATACAAAAATGCAATAATATATATGGTGTTCCATTTAAAAAACTATAACTATGGTTAGCCACCAAGTTATGGAAGTTATAGAAAGTAGGAGAAAATTTTATAAATGATCAGATTTACATCATTTCCACTTGTCAAGTGTTAGCAAAAATTTAAAGTAACATTGAATGGTTAACCAAATTATGTGAAGAAATGTGGCTGACTATAAATTAAATGGAGGTTCTTCCACATGGATTTTTCTGCAAGGATTGCTTAATATAAAGTTCAAAATTATTTACGGCTTTACGTCACATTTAGGTATTTCTATAATATAATAAAAAAAAAAGAAAAACAAAGCCAGGAATGGCAAATGGTGGACGATATTATCAAATGGGTACTTCCTAAATTCATTTCTTCTCTCTTATGGCGAAGCGATGTAGTAACAAAGCCATTAAATACTTTACATATCTAAGGTATGCACGGACTGTACAAAAGGGATTACTTAATATAAAGGTATCGAATAGGTACAGGGGCCCAGTGTCGTAGTAATCAAGGGAGGTATAGTGTGATGCTGTTGAATGAAACCATTATAAGGGGTGCCTCTCACGTTGCTGCTCGCATACAGAGTTTAGGTGTTCTTAAACCCACTGTCTGGCCGGTAGAATAGTAATTTTTCTATGCGACGGTCTTGTGGAAAGCTATTGTGTTGTTTTACTTCCCTTGTAACTGTTGGTTACATTAGTTTATATCAACAATTGTCTTTTTAGTTATTTTAGAATCATCCCTGTTATTTGCGATTGTTTTCCGATGTTTCGTGTGAAAATGAGAAACAGACGATTTAGATTTGAAATGCCTGATAGTACAAAACATTGGTGTAGGAATCAGAAGCAAGTAATAGCCAGCTGTACAATTTAAATGCATAGTGGTATTAATTTCTTAATTTTTACATACATTACATGATGTTGTACATAACTATTAGTAACAATTAATTTTACTTACTGTATTCAATAGTATTGGTTATTTTCCTTTCTATATTTTAATATTGTAGTTTAAGTAATCACTTTTTGCTTTGCATATAAATATCTAACCTCTAACGCACTATTAATATTGTAACGTTTTCGGGTTCGCAATAAACAACTCGTGCAATTAATTTATTTAAAACAGTCTGTATATTCATACACTTAAAATTAATTAATATAAAAATGTAAAACTAAAGTATCACACTTAAACTACTACGATTTAAATTAACACTTGTATTTATTTCTATTACTAATATCTCCGTATATTTATATCACACTACCGTATTTATGTATATCACTTCTATTTATATAACACTCTAATATTTATGTATTTTCTTCGGCTACCACTTAAGGAACTATTTATATATTTCTTATATTTATCTTACTGTTCCGCACGAGACTACTAAGAACTTTCTTATTCCGGAATTACTCATCCATCGGTGACCCAGCCGCCTTATATACACATACGAAACATCTGGGAGCATTCGCGTAAACTCCATTTCCCTCTCGATGTTTGTAGAACATTCGACAGACATTCTGTCTCTTTGCAGTACAACGCAAATGGATGGTTTATTGCTTTACGATGTTTATCAGTCGCGTCGAGATGGTTTACAACCTTTTTTTATTGTCGCTCGGAAGTCTGCCTTTCTTTTGTCGTTGCCCGGATGTCTACTGGTTTCGTTACATTGCCTCCTTCGTAAAAACTGCGTTTCGTCCCGAAACACGCTATTCCATGTTCTTGTCGCTGGCGGATGGCGGAATCTATATTGGGACCCACGGGTGCACCCAGCCGTCTTGTGGAAATGGCAAACCACCGTTCCAGGCGGCACAACGGGCTGATTGGGCCTACAGCCGCATACGACCATTTCCATACCAGTATACCGAAACACTGCCTCCATCATGTTTCTTACGGTTCTTCATTCCAAACGGTCTAATCAGCAGCCCAGTTTCGGAATTGCCAGCCTCCTTATATTTTGCTCGAGTGCTCGTCCTCGTAAATCGACAAGGGATTTCCATAAGTTGGCTCTCTAAGTTTTGCGGTAATTTGTCGCACATCCGTCACTCCACCGCTATCACGTCCATGGTATGGGGCCAATTGGTTGAAACGCACCACCCCTGGCTCACTATGGCGTGTTAGTCTTATGCGATAAACCACGTCATCTATTCGCTCTAGTATTTCGCATAGTCCCTCCCAGTATAGTTGGAGCTTTGGGGACAGGCCTCGGCGACGCTGAGGACCACACAACCAAACAAGGTCTCCTTCTCGGTAACCACCTCTCTCGGCTTGCACGTCGTAACGATTCTTCATCCTGTCGCGGGCATCCTAAGTATGATGGCGTACTCGCTCGTGGGCATTCTCCAACCTTCACCTGGGTCCGCTGACGTAGTCTTCTCCATTTGGGTTCTCCACAACACACTTGAGTAGGCGATCCCCCACCTTCGGAGAGTCCCATTGAGCCCAGTAGGATTCCAGTCTCTGTGAACGAGGAGCTACTTCTTGACAAGCCGGTCCGCGACCAGTACCTTTCCAAACCATCAATGAACCAAGGTCTTCATCAGCTTCTTGACCGATCCGCAAATTGTCAGGTTGCCACTGATCGTCAACCACGGCAGTTCTGAATGTGTTGGCCGATTTTTCTTCTAGTTGGTTGTTATGCCTGCAGTCTTCTGGACGTGGTCTCCTTGCAACAGCATCAGCGTTTTGGTGTTGCAGAGATGCAATTCGCGCAATTGATTTTGAGGCTCTACGATACTGGGTCGACGATTGCCTCTTCTCATCGACCTGTTTCAGTTTTCGTTGCTCCGCTATTGTTTTATTGGGCTCCTTCCCCCATTTACTATGCTCATGGCCCATTTCCATTTCCACTTCCATTTCCATTTGCAATTCCAGCATCGGACCGTTCTTCTCTTAGGTTGCACCTGATTCACTAATCGTCGGACTACCTGTCCCAGGTGTGCATGCCCATATTTCATCTCAAGACGCTTGATTGATTTAAGGTAGTCTTGACACTCTTCCGGACGTAAGGTCTGCTGAATGTCACTGACCTCTCCTCTTAATGACACAATCAGAGCAGTAACTTTCTCCGGGGACGTCCACCCATTTGCTCCTGCAGCGGCTTCGAATTGTTTCTGGTATGTCATCCATGACGTCTTCCCATCGAAGGTGGGAGGTTTTACCTTTGCCTTTGCTGTTTGGGAGATCTCCAGGCTTCCGCTTGAGGCGTCATGGGGACCGCAGTCGTTCATCGCTGGCAACTGAAGCTGAACCCCAAACTCGTCCCCCATTCCGAACACGCGCTCCTCAACTTTCTGTTCTACGGCTTCGATGGCCGCAGAAAATTCCTGTCTCCCATTCGATGAATTCTTTTGAATGTCTTCCTTAAAAGTAGCCTCGAATTGTTTTACAGTTTCATCTTTTAGAGTCTTGAATTGTTTTGCAACATCTTTTAGAGTCTTCATATTAGTCTCGAATTGTTTTGCAACCTCATCTCTTAGAGATTTTTTTGAATTATTTGCCATTCCAGTTAACATTTCATCTTTTAAAGTTTTTGAATTATTTGCCATTTCAGTTAACATCTGATCTTTTAAAGTTTTCATTATTAAGCTTAGATTGAAACAAATATTTCTCGGGATCCTTACTTTCATTTATTAAAAGGTCACGAAGCCGATCCTGGAGAATTGTTTTTTTTCCAGACGTATCTGCGTCCCTTTCTTCCAATTCTGCCCTTAACTCAGAGACCTGGAAGCATTCGCGTAAACTTCATTTCCCTCTCGATGTTTGTAGAACATTCGACAGACATTCTGTCTCTTTGCAGTACAACGCAAATAGATGGTTTATTGCTTTACGATGTTTATCAGTCGCGTCGAGATGATTTACAACCTTTCTTGATTGTCGCTCGGAAGTCTGCCTTTCTTTTGTCGTTGCCCGGATGTCTACTGGTTTCGTTACAATATTGTATTGTTAATCATGTTACGGAATTTTGTGTTTGGAGATTGGTATCGTAAACAATGTAAATTTTTGTGTTTTGCATGTGGGTACAGATATGGTGAATGCGCAATGTATAATTACATTTTTCTATTTCTATTCTAATGAAGATTGACAAAGATAAGACTGGCAAATGGTGATCGCCATGAAATGCTTTACATACATGAAGTACACACTAAATTGATCCAGACTTTTCATAGTGCGCTTATACTTTTTCAATATTTTGGTGCGGCTTTATAATAATATTATTATTGTTTAAACAATAACGCCCATAATTCAATGATATTTTACTTCACCACACGTTTGCATTTTTAATAAATATGTTAATACTTCATAAATATTCCAGCAAGCATTCAAATGCAGTAGTAACAAAATTTAATTAGATCTAAATTTAACACCATATAATTGTGTTATGATTGCAACATGACGTAACATTCGATATCGAAACAATCAAAATGTCTAAACGTGCCACTGCAGTGGAATTTCATTAACCACGTACACCCTTGAATAAATTATCCAATATAAATTATTAGAATTAAACGGAACATATTCGCACTTGTTCATAATTATTAAATTATTAGTTATTGTGGTAATTTCAAGGTTTTTAATATTAATATTTTCTTAAATTTATGATGTAGATTAAGTGTACTAATCTATTCTATTAAAATCCAATTAGTAGTCTTTTAATTACTTCTTTGTAACGAAAAAGGCGAAATTATTTAGAATGGTAAAATATTGTGCTAGAACAAGAACGATATTTTGTCCGCAAAGAAATAAAGCTGTTTGAAATATATTGCATTAACGTATTACGACAATAAGTTAATCAGATTTATTCCTTATAAAGCATTTTCTTCAGCTGTAGTACATTATTTGCCGAGTTCTGGTAAGTGTCTTGAAATAGTATGCTGATGGCCTGGATTGTTTAATCTCTTATCGCCTGGACGCGTCGCAGCTTTGTCGTCTCTAAAAACAGAATTAAGTTAGCAGGTGCTACATAACATAAACACGGACTTGATAGATTTTCGTGTTTTGTACTGTAAGTACGTACTCGTACTTCAACTTTTATTGTAGAGTGCCGCTGTTGAAGATGGAATCAAACCCCTATAATACGTTATAGAAAACTTCAACTACCTTAAACATATATGAAGTTACTTAACAAAATAGTTATATATACGAGGTTGATTTTGTCAGCACTATAATAAATAGTTTTATAATATATTTTCATTGAAATCTTTACCTTACTTAGAGTTTTGGAGATGATCATTACAATGCTGTTCCCATTTTTTTGCAGATTTTTTCTTTCTTTTTGTAGCGTTAACATTTTGTACCTACATATTTACTACTGTGTTCGTCGTCGTTTTAAGTACACCAATCATTAACGCTGTTTGGCTAGTAAATCTAACGTTTTGCTTGAACCTGGCTAACGTTCACCCATTCTTATTCTGAGACAAGGTATTATATATAAAAATAAAATGTTCGGAATTTCGATTGTTTAATATGGTGAACTATTGGCGTTTTGCCGAAAATCGTCAGCTGCCAAATTTTTCGAATAAATGCAAATACCTGAAATTCGAATAGACTTTGGAAAATATCTCATATAAATATTAAAAATATCCAACGACTCCGAAAATGTAATAATATACATGATCCTGAACTCAAAATGTTGTCGCCTAGATCTCAATGTGTTTTTCATTAATTTTTTAATCAGGTTTGCAAAAATAAAAATGTTCATTCACGTAGCAAGTTAATAGTGTGTATTCGATAAACTGAGATGATATTATGAAGTTTTTTTTGTGGATAATGTAATTCGCCATATGGTACTCTACAGATGTTGATCTCCCTTCCAACTAGACCGCGCACGCTACAGGGCTCTCTGCTGGGCTCTGCCCTCGCCCTGCCAACTTTACGTGTGTTGGGTGCCGAATCGTTGCCTTGTAGATAATAAGAGTAAGGATAATTATGATACTAATAAGAGTTTTCTTAATTTTCGCAGTATCCATGTACAAAATTTCAAAACTCTAGGTTAATGGGGGGGTACTCCAAATTTATGATGATCAGTCAGACCGTGAGTGAATGCCCAAAATCGTAATCTTTGGATCCTCGTATATTGGAAACTATTGGACCTAAAGATGTGAAATTTGGAATACTGCTTCTTATCGGTAATCTTAATTCATGTGAGAAAAAGCCATATATTAGCCATGGAAATAAAATGAGGTCAGAATGACTCGAAGTGGTCACGTAAATATTGCCCAATGTGCGCTGGCCTCTTTTGTGGAGAGAGCTTGGCTTGGCGCACTCAGTGCACTTAGATAAAGTTCTTATACTTCTTCGTTGGTTCTTATCTTTCAATCCTCTTCTGTGTTGTCTCTCCATAAATTGTTCCTGCTTACTTTTCCATCATTTTTCATTTGTTAGTAGGTTTCCCTAGCAACGTCACTTCTTCTACATCTTCTACATATGGCATTCCTTTTGCTCATCGTTCTTTCCGCGTCTTATCTACTACATGTAATATTCATATTGCTTAATAAACGCGTAAATAATCCGAAGAGTATTAGCTGCTTTTCTGAGAAGGTACTTTTCATTACCTAGATATTAAACTGTAAACGAAATATTAATATTATAATAATCTCATGAAAACCTGATTATTTTAATAAAAATCTGTATATAAAGTATCAACACTAAATTTATCACTATAATTAAAAACTTATTTTTGTTAAATCTTTTTTTTAAATTGCTACTATTTGTAATAGGTACTTTTAATCATATTGAGATATTAGTGATATACTCTCTCGAAAATACGAACAACAAATTACTCTGTAAATATGATGCTTCCTATATTTTGCGAATGAACATCAAAATATAATTGAAAAGTCAATATTGAACTTTACTTTCACTGGATAAAAGTAGCTTATTGTTATGGAATCGACCTGTCAACAGTGAACACTTAATTTCCTTTCTTATAAATTAGATGAAAGTTTATGTTCTGTCTGTTTGGGAAATAACAATCAAACTAACAAGACCAAAAACACAACAACAAATGAAAGACAATTATCCTTTACACTTTATAAAGTCCATTATTAAAAATAGAATAAATAAATTTTATAAAAATAATCATCCAAGTGAACAGATATACAAAGACATGTATCCATTCCTTATGTAAAAAAGTTACGCCCATTTAATACAAAAATTGCGCATGAAAATCAGAATATTTTAAGATTTTTGTTCATAATATTAAAGATAATGATCCTTCTCATAAACAAACACAGGTCACAAAACCATGCAATATTTATGAGATAGACTAAATGATATATTTTAGACAGGTAAAGAATAATGTCTATAAAAAGCGCTTGCACAATTTGGAGGAACTTCAACAAGCAATTAGGCATGAAATTCAAAACATAACACAAGAACAGCTTTGCCACGTATTTGAAAACATGAAACAATGAATAATGTTGTGTTTACAAGCAAATGGACAACATTTTCAACAATTTTTATAAATAAGCTATTTTCTACTTATCAGTGTTATTTTCATTTCATAGTAGTGTTTTTAATGTGTCTATTAACAAGTCTATACAATATAATCTCTTTGTTCTATAGTGCTCGTGATAATTCAGAACAATAAATGGTCATGCCGTGTTTCTATTACTCCGCCACTGGATTTTACTAACTTTAGAAAAATAAAATCCATACTAGCAACTTAATTGACGTACAAACATTTACAGACAGTCTGTAGTAATAAATAAGTAAAATAATAAAGTAAGTAGATACTACTGATCCTTACCAGTATATCTTCGAGAAGCACCTACTTTCCGACATAAAAAAAAGCGCGGACGACTCGAACGCCTTTCAATCATTGTTGAACACATTGTATCTGTTTCTATCTTGCCAGTACCCATTTCCTAAATCACTTCATCGTCCTCTCTTCACTCACTTATTCTTACCATATGTATAAATCACTTCAGTTGTTGTTTTTAGATTTTTCGCATTACACTTTAGTCTCTACCCAGTGAGCACAATAACGTCGAAAAAACGTTAACAAACAACGTTAACCTTGTTCGCAAAAATGTCGCGAGCTTCAACGTTATATTCGACGTCAGTTGCAACGTTTAAGTAACGGTGAAGCCAAACCAATTGATAACGTTTTCTTTAAATTGCAATTCAACGTCACTTACGACGTTATTTAAAACGTTTAAATAATGGCATCTCCAAACGTTTCTTTTTGAGCTGCAATTAAAGGTAAAAGAAACGTTTTTTTGAACGTTACCAACACGTTGTTCTGAAACACTTTATTCGACCATAAATCGACGTTTTTTTTTTCAACATCCAGTCAACGTTTATATAACGAAATGTTTCAACAAACAAATGTGAAACGTTTCTTATGATTTTCAATCAACACCTAATCGACGTTTTACAGAACACTTAATAAATTGCCGCGGTGTCTCATGGGCAAGAGAATTGTTCTAGCAATTGCTCCTAAAACAACTGCGACTTACGGGCGAGACTGGACGATCTATTACATATAAACGTTTTATAAAACGTCGATTAGGTGTTGATTGAAACTCATAAAAAAATTTTACGCATTTAAACGTAAACGTTTACTGGATCTTGAATAAAACGTACATTTATGGTCGCAATAATAATTATAGACTACAAAGTAGTATATACATGATTATTAGGTATTGTTGCCATAGCAAATACGTCTTATTTAGATAACTAAATACTCACCATTACTTCTTTTATATAATTTCAATAATAAAATAACACATCATACACATCACATCATGTTCTAAATAAAATTTGGGTTCTTATCCAAATTTTCTAAAAATTTATACAGTCCAGGAAAATTGTTTTCATTTTTGGGGTACACGAAATAATATTATACTTAAATAGTTGTAAATAAAAAAAAAATATTTATCTTTTTAAAATATATACAATATACAAGTATACAACCACAAACAAATAAACTACGGTACTACATAGATTAATACAAATATCGATAAAAAACATAACTAACTAACTGAATATAAATATTAATTTTTGGAAAAAAAAAAGAAAAACACATCACACATCACATTATGTTATAAATAAAATTTGAGGTTTTATCCAAATTTTCTAAAAATGTATACCGTCCAGGAAAATTGTTTTCATTCTTGAGGTACACGAAATAATATTAAACTTTGTTGAAATCGGTAAACGAGACATACCTGTAAATAGCACACGTGCAGTATTTTACATTGAAAACATTAAAATCTTTTAATAAAATAATAATGGTTTGGAAACATAACCACTTACCGTGTATTAAACTAGAGATTATCCCGTTTTGTATCTTGCTTCTATACAGGTTATTACCGTTACCAGTCACAAATATTAGAGAAAATCAAAACTGATACCAACCATTGACCTAAAATACCACTTTGCAAACTGTTTTTGCCTCCATTTTCACCACATGCGTACTTGCTGTTTGACCTTGATCCCACTCTTCAGACATCCTTAATACACAAGGAATAAAAGGATATAATATAGAACTACTAAATGTACTGTAGTGTAAGAGGAATAGACTTCTACATACAAGTGAGATAGATATAACCAGTCAGTTAGTTGTGGAAAAAACAATGCGCCAATAAATAGTTTTGTACATCAACTTTCTGAATTTTGTTGATTTATACATAGGTATTTATTTGTTTTTGGAGTATATCAGAAGTTGTAAGGAACACTTAAAAAGAGCTGTCGGTTTCTATCGAGTCTATATATCTTTATTGAGAAAGTAATATTTCGAAAAATTCTAATGTTCAATTCAAAACTTCCATTTGATATCCATGGTGATTTTTAATTTAAAAAACTTATACTCTTACATAAAATATTGTCCTGCAAAATTAAAGCGTGAAGAAACAATCATCAAATTCTGTATTAACAAAAACGCTATTAAATAAACATTAAATATGATAGTATAGAAGATATAATGTTACAAACGTAGATAAAACGTTGAAAAAATATCGAAATACGTCGAAGTAAAAACATTGGAAGATTCTAGTTTTACTGCGTTAATTTTAACATTATTTTAACGTTAAAAATTTGGTTGTTTGTAAACGTTCGTAAAACGTTGAAAAGAAATATCAAAATACACTAGTAAAAATTTCGAAAAATATGGCACTCATAACGTCAATATTTATCGTTTCTTTAACGTTAAAATTTAATGTACAAAACATTCTTAGGTTCTGTGAAAACGTTTAGAAGACGTTGTAACCGCAAAGTTGAAATTTATCTTAGTAAAAATGTTTAAAAATGTAGACTGCAGCAACGTTAATATTACTCTTCAGTTTAACCTTAAAAATCACTTTACAATACATTACAAAGTTATATGAAAGCGTAAATAAAACGTCGACAAGCAACATGAAAATGTGTCTCAATAAAAACGTTGTAAAATTGTACACCCTAACAACCTTATTTTTAAACGTTATTCTAACGTTAAAAATTTCTTCATAATACATAATCGCGTTTTACACCACCGTGTATAAAACGTTGAAAAAGGAAACGTTAAAATAAGCCTTCCTATAAACGTGTTAAAATTCAACATGTCGGCAACGTTAATTTCAAATGTTGTTTTGACGTGTCTCTTTGATCTATATGGTGTAATAGGTTTTAACAAAACGTCACATAAACGTTAAAATATTGACGTCATAATACAACTAATTAGAAACGTTAAAATTTTCGACTTATAACGTTATATCAACACAATAACGTCTAAAAAACGTTGAATTAACGTGTGTGTGCTCACTGGGTAATGACCTTATTATATCAATTTTCGTCATACTTTCCTTCTTTTTCTGCTTATTTTTCTTGATTATTGTTATAACAGGTACTAGTTAATTGTGCCAATGGCATCTAAACGAAATACATATCTATCTATAACGGTTCAGGAAATATTTTATATTTTGTTATTCTTTCAGCATTATCATTAACTTAAGCTTTCTCAAACCAGACAACGAACTGTAAAACACGATTTTTTTTGTACTAGCAAAAAATAATGCAATATAATATTATTTGAATGCAAAGTAATGTAAAAATACTTTTGCTAAAGCAAAAAAAAGAAGAACTTAATAAAATTGAAACATTATTGAATTCAGCAGCAAAGGAAAATAATTATCAAATACAGGCTGTCCCAGAAATAAAAGGACGGAGTAGCAAAAATCGGAAGCTAAATTGTGTAAAAACGTACCCTCAAAATATCAAGTCTTTATGTGTGCGCAGACGGCAGAAAAAAATAATGATAATTCAATTGGCCTTACGCCAACCCTGGACCAAATATCCACCTGCTTCACTTTCACAATCGGTCCTTTTCAGGACCACCATATTACTTGTGTTAAAAAAAAGGAGGAAGAATAGATACTTCATAATAAATATCAAACCATTAATTACTTTAATTTTACACCTGCTAGAAAAAATAATTACATTCTTGATATTTACTGTAATCAAGGCTAGATAAACAACGATTTATTGAATATTCTAAAATAATAATAATGAGCTGTTTCCGACTACAAACACATTAAAGAGCAACAACCTACTACATAACTGCGTTATGTAGACGCATCGGGCAAAAAATATGTTTTCTATGAATGAGTACGATTTAACGTTTTTTCCCGTTTTATCAAATAAGAGCGTATTTTTCTATGAATGGGTGTTCGTTTCCATTTACAAATGAGCATTCTAACGTGTATTTCTAAACATACATTCTGTGCCAGGTCCGTAATGTATTTTTTTTATCTAAAAAACAACATAAAAAATTAAATTTTTAATTTCTTCGTTATTGCGGTATATTTGGGTCTGTTTCTGTTCGGACTTTACATACCTGCTACTCCGTCTTTTTATTTCTGGGACACCTGTATATAAAATTTATTTCTAGATTTTTTTTCTGTAAATTTTGAAATCTTTAATTTGTGAAAATTTGATCTCATGAGAGACAAAATTAGCATAGTAATATTTAATTCTCTCAGGCAGTATTAGCACAATTTGTCATATCTACGCTTCTAACACTGCTGTATAACTCAACAAATGTAGATAAACTAATAATATTGAAAAATATTTTGAAAAAAATGTAAAAAAGACGCGTTTACTAAAATCAAAAGAGGACGAAATTCTAAATCTGTTGACTTTTTTGGCATTTTATTGGACATCTAATTTGTATTTCTTCGTACTTCTAAGAACAATACTGAGGCAATACGAATAGATGACCCTTCCTGTATATGTAAATACCAAGTGTCGTGTATATGAGACACGTTTAATATTTAAATATTCCTACCTTTTACATTAAGATAAATTCAGATTTTTGTAATGGTAACAAAGGATTACTAAAAACTATATCTTAGATGTGTGATTTAATGCGCAAGCATATCTAGCTTTTTTATTGAATTTCCATCTGTTCGGCAAATAGACAATATAATATTTTTACTTACACATTGCAAATAATTTTAAATTTAGATGGAAGTACTTATAGATACCTATATTTTTTTCTAATGCATTATAATACCATATTTGAAATTCAAAATATAAATGATTGCAACTAAAATAGCTCAACGATGTGTGTTTTCATAAAACAAGCATATAAGCTGAGTGGATTACAGTTGTCAAGTGCACTCTACTACTATATTTTACAATTTAGTTGTTTAATGGTTTTATCAACTGCGCTAATATACCTACACATGTTACATATTTCATATTTAGATGTATACATACACAATACATATTGTAAAGTTAGGTCTAACAATAATAAAAAAAACTTGAATTTGGTACTATAGTAGGGAGTCCAGCTCGTGTATTTACAAAATTTATGCATCAGCTAGAAGGCACCACAACGAGTATTGTGAGGTAGTAAATATACGCAAATATATACTTAACAATAGTTATTATAACAATGCACTATGTATGCATATGGAGTCTGAATAATTCATTTATTGCATGTTGAAATACTGATGTATATTTCCTGATTTTAGTACATTCTTGTATCTACTTCACAAGATCGGGTTAAAAACAACAAGGTTACTCTTTAAAATAAAATTCTGCTTATTGAATTAACTAGTTTCGTATTCAAATTAAATTACATTGGAACATAGGGTCCTAATAAACTAAGGAAACGTGAAAAGTGCATATCTCGTCAATTATACATTCTATACACATTTACTAAGAGTATAAAAGTAAACTGAGGTGCAAAATTAATCGGACCCTAAAACTTTTCGAAATATTTCAATGTTGCGCATGAATTATGCGGATATAATGTGCTGCATTGTAGGTGATTAGGTTTGAACATGTTACAACTTGTTTAGAGTAAAATCCGCGCGCGCACGTCATTCGAGCATAGCAAATAGGAGTTGCGTCAGTATCAGTGTTGCCATCTTGGTCAATTCTGTACCAGATCTAGTAAAATAAATGTAAGTTTGGTAAAAATGTTGTTCGTAAAAAAATTGTAAAACTAATTTGTGCCTGGTAAAATTTTGGTAGAAATTTTTTAATAATAAAATTAGAAAACATGACATAACATAAGTATTTAAATATTCATTCCAAGAAATTTGTTCTGTGATCAAAAGAATTGGTTCAAGTTTTAACTCAAAAATAACCGACCTCTTTCTAATAGTCGGTATATACCATAGTAGTCAAAGTTTAATTTCGGTTTGCACTTCTATCATATGCAGAAGATGACCTTATGATATGCAGCGATGTCTGCTTGCTAACAGTGGTGGGAGAGCAACGCAGTGTCGATGTCGGGGGATCCTCACACAACGTTTGCCGAGTGTACTTTCTTGGCAGCCTCGCTTATGTTTATCTTTAGTTTATTTCGTCGCGCTCTTTTCCACTTTCTACTTTCGTATCAGAAATTAAAATATGTCGACCCCGGTATACTCTAGCCCTCTCGACAAATGGAGTAGTTTAATTGTTCGATCTGTGATTGTGCGCCCGTAATGGAAATTTCTGATTTTATTAAGTTTGAATTCAAGTTTTACATGTTTATTAAGGGGGTTATGCTCCGTTTTTAAAAATACTCGATGACAAGAACAATAAAGTTCTGAAAGAGATAGAGAATTAGGGCTGTCATTTACCCCAGTGCATCTGACGTGCCATGCAAATTATAGTTGACGTGTTGCCAGAAAATATTGTTCGGGATAGAGATGCTATTGTTATCTGTGTCCAATATTTACATTACTTTGCTCGGACACTTAAACTACACTGATATTCGGAAATGAAAGTGTGTATTCAATCTCATAAAGCATATAATATACATTTGAATGAATAGGTAATTCATTCGGATCGAGGTCGCCACACACGTTTCTTTATAGATATAAAAAAAATTACCGATATCTAAAGATATTTGAATTTTACCACAAGCCCAGGATTTGCATCTATGTATTTCTTATATAAGTTAACCCGTAACCGATGAGGTGCGATTTTTGTCACGTCGAGTGTGAGGTGGAATCCCTCAGAATCCCGATTAAATTTATTTTTTTGATGTTAATACGAATTAGTATCTGTTTAAATTAGATATTATGGCATAGTCTGGAATCTACTTAAACTATTTATGTTTAGTCAGCTATTAATTTTATTACAAACATCTACATTTGGTGAAAAATCCCAGGAGCGTACATTAGGAATGCGCGATATATCGCTTTTAAAAAAATATCGATATTTTCTTTTCGATAATCGAGATTAAAATCGATATTTTTTTATTCAATAATATCGACTGATATCGATTTTTTATTCGATAATATCGTTTAATCAAATATGCCATTTTTCCAAATTTCATGCATTTATTTCACATTAATAGACAAAAGAACCTGTTCACATTATACAGAATTTATTATCTTTTTAAGAAGAAAATGAGGTGTGGCCACCACACGACTTTCTCATACGTATGAGCGTTTCAAACTATACAATTTTAAGAATTTTTTATACAAAAATTATTCAAAATCCTATTCTAAGTACTTTCATTCTCTTAATAAATCGCTATAGAATGCATACTTTGCAAGATATTCGAAAAAGAGTGCTACTCGCTAAGAGTATAAGTGCTACTTCCGGTCCGAATTTTGAAATTTCATATATACAAAAACTATCCAGTTCTAAATACTTTTGTACTCTTGACAAATATATATAGAATGCATAACATAAAATATTTGCAACAAATCGCTATTCGGTAAGAGTAAAAGTAGTAGTTCCGATCCGAATTTTGAATTTTTTTTTATACAAAAGATATTTAAAATTATAATTTAAATACTTTTATGCTCGTAATGTACCTGCCTAGAAAGCATGACTTGCGAGATATTCGCAAAAAACTCATTTTCGATAAGAGTAAAAGACCTACTTCCGGTTGGAATTTCGAAAAACCTTTTTAAGACAATTTGTCTCAAATATAATTTTGAGTACATTTGAATTCTTTATAAATTTGTTTAAACTTTGTAATTGACGAAATATTTGCAAAATTCGATTTTTTCACTGAAGTAAACTACTACATCCAGTTTACCGATTTTACTGAAAAACTAATCAGTTCTCAAGAGGGAGATTATACACGTAAATACAAAATTTGGAATAGATATCTACAGCGGTTTGACCGCTATCGTGGTCACAGACAGACACACAAACATTTTTTAAAAACCACTTTTTTGGTATCAGGGGACTTCAAAACGTGGACATCTGCAAAAATCTCGAGATCGAAAATTTTCGTCATCACAATACTTACTTCCTTATACTACGTATAACAAAGTAAAAAGTTAATAATTTGGAAAATGCTTATTGGGATGTTTACTATTTCATGTTTCATTTCATAGATTTTACATTTCGTATAGTTCGCCTTTATGGGGCGTTATCTTCCCATTAAACGTTTTTCAAATTTCCCACAGTATTATTTAGTAACTACGACATTTACATGTTAACTTCCCTATTTATAATATATGAGTGGTCATTTTCAGTTTTAATGTTGATGTTACTAAATAATATTGTGGGAAATTTGAAAAATGTTTACTGGGTTAATATTTGTGTTTCTGTATTTGTTTTATACCACTTATATTTTCATTTGAATTTTTTAAATTTTGGAATAAATATATATAGGTGAGTCATTAGCAGCCGCGTCTTCGATTGGTCTTTTGTGTTTTAAATAAAAGAAAAAACAATAAGTGGAAGATCCATGGTTGCTTGTGGCGCATATTGTAAAAATACTTTAAGCTCTGACGCACTTCCGGTTTCACCGGAAATGCACGGAACTTAAGTTTTTTAAATGACTCAACCTATATATTTTTGGAGATTCTTGTACTGCTTTAAATTGTCTGTTCAACTGTTTTTTCTGCTACATTTCCCGTTTTTGTTTGAATAAATTTTTAAATGTTATTATAAAGATCAGAACTTTCCAAAATTTATTTTTAATTAAAAGTGTCACACATACATGTATCAGCCAGACATATTAAAAAATAATGACGGTATCATCTATGGTCAGAGAAACTATGTTTTCCATAATTATACAAGAAAAAAATACAGAATAAATAACAATCATATTTACTTATTAACATAGGAAATTGGCATTCTACAAATTAATGAATAGAACAGAATAAAGTTGCAGAATTAATGACATAAAGAACTGTATATAGCAGAATATCAGAGTAATATAATAAACTTGAAAAAGCTAAAAAATAGGAAATATAAGATAACAAACAATACATAACGCCATAAGAAAGCCAAGACGTGATTATTTATAGTCAGAGTAAAGCTAAAATTTAAAATCACTTACATTTTGTCCGTTAAAGTAGTTCCTTATATCTGATATATATTCTGTTATTTTTTCTACTGACGTAAATCACGAATAGGCATTTTCTTTGGATACTGGGGATCAACCAATTCAGGTAGAAAACATCTGTAAAAGAAAGTCACCAACTGCTCCTTCATATTCGCATCCCAGAAATTATCGTCCCTCATGATTTTTTGTACACTAATTCCGAAAGGTGTCCATATAACAAACAAGCAGTACTTTCTATTTGTTACATGTAGCTGGCCTTGCACTTGGAAATAATAATTGTCTTTACTTTTTAATGTTATTCGACCATCAACTATCTCCGCAAATTTAATTTTCTTCTCTCGAACGGCTTCCGTTGGTGAATACGATGCAGCTGCTGACGGGCATTTTATTTCAACAATGCCATCGTCATCTATTAAACCATCCGGCGAAGCAGCTAAAAAATTCAATTTGCCGTCAATAAAAAGACCAGATTCGTGTACACGAATTCCATAGCTTTTTTCCAATTCTTTTAGAGCAACAATTTCATGTTCCTGTCCCCAACGTGTTGCTGCAGTCCCGAAAAATTTATTGTACAAAAGACGTTTTATCAAATTTGCGCAATGCGTCGTCTTTCGCATTTTGCATATTGCTCCAAAATTGGACGCAGTCAGTCTTACAGAGCGCTGCTGCCTCCATAATAAGTTAGTGCTTTGCCCTATAGTAGCATGTTGTAACTCGTCACGTTCAGAATCCGATTTTTCAATTGAAGTCAAAATTTCTTTTTCTTTTATATCATACTGCTCTTTTGTTAATGTGACAACCATTTGTATTTCTGTGTCACCATAATCGCTGTCAGCAGGTACTATCGGTTCCCTTTTTTCTTGTTTTTACATGCAAATAACTTTTTACTGCATTTTTTCCAAGCTCCTACTCTTTTCCAGCTAGTCATAAACTTTTTTGTGTATTTTCCTGGACTTCTGTATACCGCTTTCTTATGAATAACGCGCGGTAAATCACCCGGTTACAAGTTGAATGCTATTGAAGCGGCTTCGCATCGAGTTTGATATGATCGTCGTCCGCTGAAATTTACTCTTTTCCCGCCAACAAATTTTTCTGAAATCCGGCTAATGTTTATGAATTTTTTAGTACTACAACGGCATGATGTTAATAAAAGCAAGAAAATAAGTGGTAATTTAGACAAGGCATTTACCGATTTTCTAGAACGGACAATAGAAAAGTTTCTGAGAAAGAGATTACATTAGGAGTCTTCCCAGATTTAATTTTAAATATTCAGTATTTTACGATTATGAAGTAATAAAATGACTGTAAGCACTTATACAGAGAAATATACATGTTCTAATTAATTGTGCCTTTGTAAAATAAAGCAAATTGAGATTAAAACTATACATATATACGTTTTACATAGAACATAGACTATTACTTTGTAAAAACGAATAAAACAAAAATAATAATGATAAACGTCCTTAACAACTATAAAAAATGGCGAACAAATTACATGAATTAAAATTATTTTTAATTCATTAACAATATTATGAGCAATACAACATGAGCGACATGCGTACATAAATCACATTGTATAAAACAATTTATCGTAATTTCGCGTTACACTCCGTTGCAAGCCGGCGACTGAATTGAAGAAAACGGAGTTTTGCCAACAGGAAAATTATTTTTGCAGTGTAGATTCACCAAAATCGTTCTCCCGACCAACTGGCGGCTTGCTCTGCGATCGTCTTACGAATATTGCTTTAAGCGCCTGGAATATAGGCAATGTGTATCAAGAAACAAACGTTCTTATCAACGTGATTAAGACAAAACGGTTAGCTTTAATGATGTACTAAAAAGTGTATATTAAAGGTAAAAGACGCATGAAGGTACCCACAGGCAGTTTTTGCCATTAAAGACAAACATTACACCTTAAAGTATACGATAAATATAAGCATTTTTAAAATGTTATTATTCAGTAGCATTCTTTTATATACAAATTTTTTTCTTTCTTTAGGTACTTCAATTTAAGCTTAATTAACAAATTACTCCTTGTTTCAATCGATTCTATACAATGGTTACTACACAATATCTTCGATACGAAACGCTTGCAAATTGGCCTCAGCATTACCCCCTTAAAAGTAAGTGAAGGAATTTCTATACTAGACTGATATTAAACTTCGACATTTAATTTCCAGATGCCTAAACAACAATATAAACAAAAGTTTGAAATCAGCAATTTGTAAAATATTGGAGCAATAGTGAGAACTGAATACTTTTTTTGGTATATTTAGAAATAAAGAAGAATCTATAAATCAATAATAGTGAAAGTGTTACTCCTTGCGATGCTGATGTTGAATACTCTTTTATAGAAGAGCATTGAAAGCTGTTTTATTTATAAACTTTCTTATCTTAATGACTTCATACTGAAATTCAAACTAGTAATAAATATAAGACGCGCAACAATTGAACGCCGGTATTTACAAGTTAGCTTGTGAAGAATGTAAAAAGTCTACGTAGAACAGGTGGGGAGGACTTTTAAAGCCAGAATGAAAGAAGTTGCAAGCATAAAAACAGACTGTATCTTTTCCGACCACTGCTTAGAATTTAAGCATAATTTAATAACCATTTCAAAATTTTACATACACATAAAACAAGTAATACTGAATTTATTGGAATGTCTGGAAATTAATAATCTTTATATATATATCGGGTGTCCTAGAGTAGCGGCAAAGTCTATTATTGGTATCCTATAATGTAGATAGCGAATATTTTTTAATACAAAAATTGTAGATAATCATAAGCTCTACAATTTAAAAATATTTTCATTTATACTGAGTGTTCGACAACGAGGAACCAACACAAACGTATGTTTTTTTTTTAATGAAATGCTACTTATTTTTTTACATTTTATGATAGCCTTTGAAGAGCTGATTAATCTGACGTCAACTGTTCTGTTTCTTCTGAGATATACGATTTTTCCTTAAAAATTGTACAACATTTGAAAAGTTGCTATGAAATAACGACTGATGATGAAATACTTATTATGGACTCAATAAGTAGAAATATCTTTTCAGTAGGTGAAATGAATGTTTATTTCGACAAATCTATGCATGTTCTTTAGAATTACATACCATTCGCTCAAGTTAAAAATTCAAAAAAAAAGTAAATGGAACTCCCTGTATATTTATATGTCATTGGAAAGTACTTAAAATTTACAAATTAAAAATATATACTTTCTAGTGCCTGTGGGCGATATTGCAACAGTTATAGGATATTATCTGAATAACCCCGATTTCGAGACGACGGTTCATAGCTATGGTAGGATTCGATAAGTGGCGCTGTAGTCAAGTTATTAACAAATTTTATATGTATGGAGCTAAATGTCTCATATTCACAATATACCGCATGTGTCAAATATCATTAGGAATAGGGAATCAATGTATGTAATACGTGGCAAAGTGGTACCTCTACTGTCCGTCTCAATGCCGGCGTACGACCGATACCACAACGATTATCTCCCAAATACAAGTTAGCAGTAACCAATGGACCACCGACGTGGGTGTTTGTAATGCGTTCAGAAATAATACTTACAAGTTGCAAGGATGTGTTTTTCTTTTTCTTTTCAGTAGATGCAGAGATTTCTTAAGCTGCGTTCACGCTACATGACAGACACAAACAAAAGCGTAATTCTAATATAATTAAAAAAGAACCCTAATAAAATAAACTATACAAGGGGTTCAAAAATTCCTCCCTGCACAGCAATACATTGCTCTTACGTTTGCTAACATGTGAGCAGTTACTGAGTTAGCAACCTCAATTATTTTTTTTTGTCATGGCAACTATGTTTTCTACTCTACCAGCTTCATGAGTATAAACAATATTTTTTAGATATCCCACCCCAAAAAAGTCATTTGGAAATAGATCAGGAGATCACGGAGACCATTTAATGTTTCCTGTTCCAGTAATAAGATGGCCAGGAATAGTATTCTCTAGAAATTACTTTACCATGACTGCATTATGTGCTGGACAGCCATCATGTTGAAAACAAACGATTTCCTGTTTTATTCCAGTGTTTTGAATGGCGGGAATTATTTCATTTTGCATAATTTGAGGTACTTGTCGGCATTTAATATACCATCAATAAAAAAATGGGCCTATCAAATGGTCACCTAAAATACCTACCCAATGTCAAAGAACCGAGTGATTGGGCTTTTCGTGCAATGGAAAAGTTGACTCATCGATGAAGCAAATACTTCTAACAAATATGTCGTCTTGATGTACCTTATCCATAACGGATTGACAAAACCCCATTCTTCGAAAATGGTTCTCGGGGAATATTTCTTAGGTTTTCGAATACTTAACATATTTCAAACTATTACGTTTCTATATACGTGAAACATTGTTGTTACTTATGCCCAAATCCTCGGCAGCACTTCTAGTTGATATCGTGTTGTCAATTTCCAGAATACTATAAACTAATACATTCCCTTCACTTTCCTCAATTTTTTGTGGGGATATCTCCCTTGGTTTGCAATTCGTGCAGTCATTGAGATAGAAACAGGTTTCAAATTTATTATTAATATTGTAAATTGTTTGTCTGCAAGGTACAGGACGGCCTGAAAAAGTCAGCGTAAACATATTTATGCACTTAATTGCAGAGTTACTACCATAAAACCATTTTGCTATCTGAAGCTTTTGAGTGGGTGTATACACACTCATTATAAATTAATTTTATTGAACGCTTCTATTGCACACCGTAACGTTTCTGCAGCTAAACAATGACTGTAAACTCTTTTACAATATTGTTTTTCAACAATTAAAATTCATGGTCAACTACATACGTCTGTATCCATACATTTTTAATGATTATGTATTCCTAACTTTTTTGAATAAGACCTAAACCTATAATTATTAAAAACTGAACAATTCGACGATTGCAGCTTTTCATGTCAATTTGCTCATTTTACATAATGAAATGCTACCATTTATAGACAAAAAACAAATCTATACTACGTCAAAATGATTAGATTCTATTTTTATTTATAATACGCTGCATGATGTATTGTATACATGTATGTGTATATATGTATGTCACATATATCTATATACAATAATATACATTACACATTGGTAAACAATGTCGATTTTAGTTTCATAAGAGCACGTTTATCTGGGAAAATTATATCGTATAAGCAGTGTGACTGCTTACTAAATAACACAATTAAGTGTAACAATGTTAATTTGATCAACGTATGCTATTTGTGTTAAGTTTTGTTAGATTTGTGAATGCTGCATATGAAGACAGCCAGTATATACATATTCTTTCCTCTCAATATGAAGTCAGTTTTACCTGTCCACCTGTATTGTATATTATAGCTGTCTAATATCACAGAATTCCATTAGGGGATATATTCGGATGTTGCCTGTTTATTCCTGAATCTCTCGTAAAATAAATTTATAGGATCATGCAGCAGAGATGAACATACGAGGTGTGATAAAATTCGATGAATATTGCTGTCGAAAGCTATCTACAGGTAGTGCGGCCAGGCATTAACGGGATTATAATAACATCTGGAACATCATCATCACAATGATATCGGTAACATTAAAGTTAAGAAAGAGTACCCAAGCATTTGCCTAAAGTAATTACAATTTGAAAATGAAATCACATTACAAACAACACATTTAAATAAGATATGTTACAAGTAAATTTTACATTTATAGAATACTTAAGATATATCTTGATTTTTTTTAAGGAGTAGCGTCTTCAGTTGTACCAGTTCTTTTGGAAAATGATTAATTATTAAAAACAAGGCATATACATAGATTATTTCAACTAAGCTCTACTGTTACTAAGCACGCTCAGTCCCTAAGACATGGAAAATTAAATAATCCTTCATTCGTTACTACAAAAAACTGTATTAACCGTGAATATGCAAATAAACAATCACTTTTTATCTCTTCAAACGTCAAATGTATATAATATGCACAGAAGTGGTGGTTATGTGAAGCTGTGTTTACACGGTAAAATAAATTGATGAATTTATTTATGCAGGAATTTTTGAATTTATCATCAGTTTATTGGAAGTAGCTACTAATATTTGTAGGGTTAATAATACAATATTATAGGGATGATACGTTATGCATAATATGAACTTTATGAAATGCTCATATGTGCTGACTGTAGTAATCATAAAAAAGGAATAAAATGCAACATTCTTCTAAGCGTATGGTAATTGTTTTCATAACAAATACAATATTTTTATAAAATTGGATTATTTAAATAATTATTTGCTACTACTACATAGCGAAATTTGCTTATTTTTACAATCGATTTTTTGTCGGCCCTGTTCGACGTTTGTATAGAATAGCAATAGCTTCATATTATTTATTGGAACATTAGAAGAAACAAGTGGCAAATACCGTTTTCAGTGTGGCCTTGGTTAAGCGATGAGAAAAAGCGGCTTAGATCTAGTTAATAAGAACTTCCAAGATGGGAATACTTAATGCATATTTCTTCACAAATACGATTGATTTTACTAATTTCATCAACCCTTTATATTATAAAATATTTCACGGGATACAAACGTCACAACGGGAAAGTTGGCATTAAATTTTAAACTAAGATGTTACCACATTTTCCTAGAAATTAGTGATAAATTAGAGCCTGTTCGAATTCAACAATGTATTCAAGAATTTATTTGACCGTGTAGACACAGCATTATATAAATTCAATAATTCTTGTATTTGTTTTTGCTTAGAAAATTTTGAAATTTTACATTAATAGTTGTTTAGTTGAAAATATAACATTTGGCGGGAAATACACTTCGCCGCAAAATTAAGGGATAATAGATGAAATGTAATACATTTTGATAAGTACTTGTAAACATGGAATTTTATTGTTTGATATATAAAGAAAAAAAGATTTAATCAACTTTGTGATTATTTATTTCAATAATTCGTAAACTAATTTCAACAATATACAATAAACAACGAACCACCACATTGACGAGTAAATGAATAAACATTAAAAAATCAACAATAAAAGTTAGTAACGGGTGTGACCACTCCTCGCTCTTCTGCAAGCCCTCATTCTTTCTGGCATATTTCGAATTAGTGTAGCAATCTCTTCTTGAGGAACTGCTGCCCAAATTTCTTATTATTCTATTATTGACAGTTCTTGTAATATTCTAAGAGGATATTCCAGAGCTTTAATCTGTCTCCCGAAATTGTCCCAGAGATGGGACAATGGGGTTATGATCTGGGCTTCGCGCTGGCCACTCTAAAACATTGATATTGGCGGCAACCAGCTCTTGCCTTACGATGTTGGCAATGTGTGATCGAGCATTATCATTCATGAATACAAATTCTGGCCCATGTAGAGCACCAAATGGTTCAACAATTGGAAATTATAGTTCATCCCAATATCTTATGGCATTCATTGTTCCCCTATTTATGACATAAATGTTTGTACGGTCTTCAAGAGTTATGCCACCCCACACCATAACTGATCCGCCACCTCTTCTCGTATGGCACACTGCGCAAATCGTTCACCTTGTCTTCTCCACACTCTATCACGACGGTCACTAGTTGAAAGGCAGAACCTGGACTCATCCGTAAACAAAACGTGTCTGTTTTTAATTTCCCAATGGGAGTGCTTTTGAACAAATACTAATCGAGCCCTTCGGTGAGCAGCCGTTAACACTGGTCCAGTAGCAGGTCGGTACGGTTTTAGATCAGCATCAGCCAACCTTCTCCGAATGGTATCTGCGCTTACTGCGACACCAGTTGCATTCTGGAGGTCATTTCTTAATGCTTTAGCAGTAAAAAATCGTCTTCGTTTAGCATTAATCCTCAATAATCGGTCTTCTGCGATCGTTCTTGCGTTTTCTACCTTGGCCTGGCCGTCTGAGGTAGCTATCAATCTCTTGGTATCGTCGCCAAGCTCAACTAATGACAGATTGTGTAACACCCAGTCTTCGGTCAACTTCTTGTTGAGGGTACCCTTATTCGATTAGGGTTACCAATTTTACAACTTCAACTTCCGATAAATGACGATGTTGCCTGTTACCGTTCATGGCGTGATTGACGTGTATATTTAATGACCTTTAATTTTTTTTTTTTGATAGATAAAATAATCAAAATTGACACCAACATAATAATTTCAATAAAGTCACGTTTTTTAGACAAAATAAACACTTTAAAAAGCATATTTGTAAGAAAAACAAAAGAATAATTGGCAAATAAAATTCCTTCATTAATTTTGCCAAAAAAAAATTTTTTTTTTAAAGAAATTTCATTATCCCTTAATTTTGCGGCGAAGTGTATTTCAAGTGTGGTTTGATTATTGTCTCTGTTTCAGCAATAAATAACAGAAATGTGTTCTCATCTAACTTAATCGCAGAATTTAATGATAATTTGTTTGTTAATATACCTTATACTATTGCATATATGGAATAATATGTAATGAATGAATAAACAGTTCATTTGCTATGTTTCTGTTTATAATGGCAGGGTTAATCCCTAACTGTTATATATTTTCATAAAGTTGAGGAATATTTAAGTAAACAATAGCATTAATGTAGTGGTATTTATTTATTTCACATATAGATAGCACAACTATCATTTATGGGATGTATCATCAGTATTCTGCATACATATATCTAATGGTGGGTTTATGCAGCGTTCCTTAACTTAGTATTAGTATTAGTCCTAAGAATTAGTCTTAACCTTAAAAGTACACGTTATACAGAAAGTAAATTTTCAAATTACGCTGCGTAAGTGATAAGTATCTATGTACGTATTACCTCACAAGGGTTAGATCTTGGCTAACGAGGTCCTAAGAGTTAAAAATTACGAACTATCAAGGTCGTGTCCTAACGCGGTCCTAAGAAGCTTACGACCATATAAGATTAGCTGACTGAACGCTAACACGTATACCCAATGATCGAACTTTCTTAAGACTAATACTAATACTAAGTTAGGACTAATTCACGCTGCATGAACCCACCATAATTTTAATCAGTAAATCGTACAAATCAAAACATAAATACTAAATAGAAAAAAACAATTATTGTAAAAGTTAAGATATATTTTACCCAATCCTTTTGATACTAATATAAATAAAGTCAATTATATTAAAATATAGAATATAAATTACAAAACAAAGATATCCATAGTACAATTATTCACATTATAAACCAATATACATATAGTATAGTGACAGTAGAACACTGTAGTAGAAAACGTGCCCGTTAAATGGCGTATTTCCTAATTATTATTGTCTAGCTAGCATGCATTTATTATTTGTTTTCTTACGCGGAAGTTGTGGCGCCCTAGTCACAGAACGTCTAGGCATAGAATTGGTAAATTCCGAAATTATATACCTACCTGTATTAATAACAATATATTAGATGATATACAATTAACATATTAAATAGCTCAACTTAATTAAATATTTACGCCTCAAAGAGATTCGGGTATTTTGACCGACCACAATTGTACATTATTATTTCACTGAAACGCTAGAAAGCGTACAAGTACTTCGGATTGGTATGCGGCAGCTATATATTATATCATTGTATGTGTTATATTTGAATGGAATAACAAACAATGATTGTCTATCCTTACAGGAAATGGATCATTTGGTGACAATAAGTGAATAAATGTTTGAAAACTATTTGAGCGAAAAGTTATTTTAAGTATTGCTATTGTTTAGTTGTTTTACTGCTTTGTAAATAATAAAGTTCAGATATGAAAAATGAAAAGAAAACGTATAAATATAGGTACTAAATTACAATATTACAAAACTTTTTAGAATTAGCTTGATTTCAAGAGAATTTTTTTCAATATCTTAATACGTAATATGTTATTTCTTTTTGTTTGTATTCTGATTTAATTACATTTCTTTACGGAATAAATGATTTCACTTGTATTTTGCCCTTCAATTTAATTTATATCTAATGATGAATAAATATGAATAGATTTGGTTTTCGTTTTGTGATTTATAAGCGGCTCATTGCATTACCTACCTAACAAAATGCATTGTACGAAATATGTATTGCGTCACTAACCTAAATTATAAAGTATAGAAACATGTACTTACCCAATTTTATAATATCCTTATAGGTATGTAATCTCTTCATTAACAAGGGCTCATTTGGCACATGACTTGAATTTCATTAGGTATTATTGCTATCATTGTAAGAAAACAACAACTACGCCTAAATGCACTTGACTACGTATAACCATGCATGACAGCTTCTTTAGCATATACTTTTCCCCCTTTCCTTCGCCCTTCTGTCATTTTTAACTCAAAAGGGTGTAAATTTAAATAATTTATTGTGTGATTTATTTTCACACAACCTATTTTGTAAGTAATTGTGTTATATTTAATACCTCCTTGTGAATATTTCAACACAACTAGTTTGTACAGCGACACAAATTTGTGTGAACGACCAAAATTTTCAACAGTGTATGTAGTGTCTACATTAAATATTTTTGCAACTAAAATTTATGTTTTTTACTTATTACTTAATTATTATAATAGGAAACGCTGCTTCTTTCAGCTAACATATTTATTAGATACTTCGCATACTAAACGCCTTATCAAAAATCTCAACATTCTGCGTTATGGCAAATAACTAAATAAGCATAATAATAAGAAGAAGTGTTTTAAAGTTTCCAGAGAAAGAATAATGTAGAAAATTAATGAAACATTGTATATGTAGCACCATGTATTTTATAATAAAGACATAATTAACTATTTTCTCATAAAACGCAATATGAACTTGAAAAAGCAGCGTAACGAACACACGAGCTCTAACTCTATTCACAGAATATATCGATTAGTAGATACATTTTGAGGTATAAATGCAAATATATGAGATACATTCTGTACGTTGTTAAAAACAGAAAACTGTTTTAACATTATTACTGATTCCATGAATGAATAATAATTTTAAAGAAAACCGCCAAGTATATTTCTTGAAAATGATCTGCGATGATGTTATAGTGTTTCAAATACAGGTTCAGAGACCGTGAAAGGTAATGATTACATATAAGATTGAATTCGCACGATTAAAATGATTGTCATAGCATACCTACATACTAGGTATATATCATGTTTTACATTATATTAGTATTAGAACTGAATATTGATGCTGTATTAGAAAATATAAACAAAAGAATATCTTTAACCATAATAAGTTCAAACAAACTAGATATATACAAGGTGAGTCATTTCCGTGGGGAATACCGATTGCAACTTAATAAGAAAAGCTATTTTGAAGGGGTTTCCTTCCTAAGATAGCCATATTGTATTATACAGAGTGTTCCATAACTTGTTGGCTGACCATAGTTATCATCTTTTAAACAGGATACCCTGGATTTTATAAAATTTTTGTATTTGTCGAAAATTAGTAAGATAGTATAGACCTAACATCTAATGTTTTTGAGTTATTACCATTTTTCTGAAATATTCCATGTTTGGAAAAAATTTGATATCTCCATGGCCGCAATTTTTGGTAGTGTTGTTCATAATAAAGAGACCTAATGCAAGCATGTTTCATTTTTTTCAACTACTAATTGGATGCGCAGAAAAGTGGATTAAAGTTATATGACAAATGTTTGTCTAAAACTCGTTTAATGTCGCTTCTTTCTCGAATTGCTTATTAAATTTTACACCAAACACAGGCGTTATTACTTTAAAAGTTACCATTGCTGAGCTATTGTCATTTTTTTATAATGTTTTGCCAATTTTATGTCTTATATGAAAACGGTATTTTGGTATTGAAGGAATGTCAAAGAAATTATTTATTAGCCAACAGCGTCACCATGGAAGAAGATTGCCAGGACAGATGCTTTTTGACGAGTAATGGACTCTTTCATTATTGCTATTTTAGTACTGTTAGTATTGCTTATTCAAAACCACCGAAACGTAGATATGTGATAAATGATTACGAAATTTTATTATAACAACAGAAACCCCTCACATCAGTTCCAGTGAAGTAAATCGTTTGCAGGATATTAGCCAAACCAACGTTGCAGCGACCTTAAAGTAAAATAAATGTCATCCGTAGTCAACACATTTAAATATTAAGTTACGCACCCATCATTTCAAAACTAGAAGAGTGTACAGCAATTGAGTAATAACTAAAGTTAGTGTCCAGGAAATTCCTTTTGATAATTTGTTATTCACTCATGAAACTACTTTCCATAGCAATGAAATAATTGACAAAAGAAATTTTCATTATTATTCATATGAAATCCCTTACTTCACTAGTAAATAGATCATCAGCAGAAAGTTATCCTAATGAGTGGTTATCACAAGAAAGAAACCGCTTCCAAATATCTTTTCTCCTAAAGTCACAAACTACCTTCTCCTGGGAGATGACTCACTGTATACCATAGTTGTCAAATTTTAATTTCGGTTTGCACTTCTATCATATGCAGAAGATGACCTTATGATATGCAGCGATGCCTGCTTGCTAACAGTGGTGGGAGAGCAACGCAGTGGCGGGGGACCCCCACGCCTTACATTTCATAGCAAACGTTTGTCGAGTGTGGCAGCCTCGCTTATGTTTATCTTTAGTTTATTTCGTGGCGCTCTTTTCCTCTTTCTACTTTCGTATCAGAAATTAAAATATGTCGACCCCGGTATATATATTTATATTTTCGTTAAACCAACAAATGTATTTGAATTGTTTATTGTGCATCTATAACAACTAATTGAAAAGTGCTGGCATAATAGTCATTCATAATAACTGTGAAATTCTTGTTGGTCGAAATATTAACTCCGCATAATATTATTCATATTAATTTCTTTATTATATTAGAAGGTTAATTTTTTTTTATTCATACATTAACAACTTTTGAATATTATTTGATAATTCTACGTTGTTTACAAACAAAACTCTTAGAAATATTTATTTAGAAATATGCCTCTAAAATTTATTCTTTTAAATTGGTATTAAATCTACACTAAATCTAGAAACATGTATAAATTATAGTGTTCATAGATTAATACAGAGTTTAAAATTGCATGTACAATAGTTTTTTAATAAAAATATATAATATGTACTCTTGGAAAATTATAGATATTACATTTACTGAAGTACTGAATATTATACATATGCTTGATGTATAGATATATAATTTGAAAATTAAAACCGTGTCTAGAAATTTCAAGAATTCCCAGAATTGTATGCCCGTGGAAAAACCACTACCATAAACAGATCATTATCATCTGATGGCTAAGCAGCGCTGCTATCAGTATTTGAAAGTAATTGAAAAATCTACCTTGAGCCTTTCGATAAAGATAAAGCTAATAAATTAGAAAAATTCAGACAAGAAACCATGCTGCTAGTAAACCAGTAACCTCATTATATCTCTAATAGAATATAAAATACAAATATTTGTTATAATAAATATTTTATGTAAGTTTGTATAAAAACGATATTTAAACTAAACTTAAACCCTAACTAACTACAATAAACACATCCAAGAATGTTTGACAGGGAATCAGTAATAAAGTAGGCATCCAATAAAGTGCTATAACCTTAGAAAAAAATACTTCGCAATGTTAAAACAGCCCAAACTTTGGGGATTTACATTTATTAATCTTGCGATTGAGTAGGTATGACATTTTTAGTCACTAACAGAAACTTGTTAAAGTAAATAAATCGCAATAAGTACCTATAAGACTGTGGGGTTCAAGGACATAGAGATTATGTGTTTACATATTCTATTTTTAACCGTAACCAGATTCGGCGCATGTAAAATATTTGATTATATCACAAACAAGCTTTAGAATTATGATGTCTCCTTTTGAATCTTCCTTAGCTAGTTTCTAAAATGTTAAGGAACCTGCCTGAAGATCAGTAAACTAAGAAACTGTAAGACATGTTAGTTTTTACGTAACCTAATTAGACGCGGAAAAATAAACGAATTGCTCAAGGAAACTTGTTCACATTTAATCTGCATCTGTGAGGAAATGAAACTACTCGAACGGAGGCACTTCTGGAAAGATCTACTCAAGCTTAGGAGAGTATTGAAACGTGTATATAACTTTTTAGTTATTGAAACTGTTTTGGTTAACTAATTATCAATTTCTTATATGCGCTGATAATATATTAGTTTTCGGTAATGTATAATATACTGAAGTAAACTCAATACAAAAGACTTTTCGTAGAATATTAATAGACAAACGAAATAGAGTAGAATCTTAACTGTAATGGCGACCCCGCAGGGACGCTTGATAGTTGGTCATGGGAGATTTACGAAAATGTTTATAAAAATTGTAATTTTAAACACACGCGCAGGACCTACTTATATACTTTTATAATTAAAAACTAACGTAAATGGTAGGACACGAAATTCAAAAATTGTGATAGGGTAGATATTCTTCCAGGGGTTCGGAGGACAACGTTCGCAAGTAACTCTGTAAAGGGGTACAGCAGTCAAATGTTTGAGAACCACAGAAATAGAACAATTAACATTATAATATATTTGACACAACTGTCAAATGTAAACAAGTGATTGAACAAAGTATAAATTCTTGGCTATAATCGAGCAATATGGCGTATTTTAACCCATGAATTTTAACAATGTTTTGTGGAATTAAAAACCAGGCAGTGTTCTAATAGTAGTACTTCCATTTAAAATATTTGTTTACGGAAAAAAATTGAATTTAGTTTCTAGTATTATTTATATACATTTTCTTGAAAGCTTATTAGTAATTATTAGACAGCGGACATGCCAGGTTTAAATTACGACGAAGCAAACAACACCCAATTACTGAATAGCACTATTCACATGGTGAACTGCAACATCCGTTTACTCCCTCATAAAATTCGTTTCTTCATCGGCGTAGGTAGTAGCGTGAGGGGTTTTTAAAATTTATTAAATTTACCTTATATATCGCATGCTAAATAAAGTTATATATGTATATACCTATTCATACTTACGTTAGTTTCGTTTTTTCATTGTTTTGACTGTTAATTACGTACTTCGTAATCGTTGTAATAGTACTTTATAAATGTGCTGTTAATACAAATAAATCTATTGTTATGCTTCAACCTATCCGTATTATTTACCTGCATTTTAGAATGCATTCAATTATTTGAATCTAATCAAGCTTATTAGTAATTATTAGACAACGGCGTGTCAGGTTTAAATTACGACGAAGCAAACAACACCCAATTACTGAATAGCAATATTCACATGGTGAACTGCAACATCCGTATACTCCCGAGAATGCGAGCAAAAAAAGTCGTCTTTCCTCATAAAATTCGTTTCTTCATCGGCGTAGGTAGTAGCGTGAGGGGTTTTTAAAATTTATTATATTTACCTTATATTTCGCATGCTAAATAATGTTATATATGTATATACCTATTAATACTTACGTTAGTTTCATTTTTTCATTGTTTTGACTGTTAATTACGTACTTCGTAATCGTTGTAATAGTTTCTGTTTAATAAATAAAATTATTGCTAGTAAATATTTATACTCCTTTACTCGACTTGAACTACAAAATTAACAAATATTAAGGTATTTTGTATTTTATAGATCACCACCCACTTGTTATCCAATTATAAAGATAAAATTAAAACCTCTTTAAAAATACAACACCTCAATAGTGCGCCCATGGGCGATGAGTCATCAACCTTTCATGTCCGCTTCCTAGTAATTATACACATTTAACAGAAATTAATAGAAATAATATTTTCAGTTTAATATAAACTGAAAACAACAGGGTTTGTCCGCTTTCTTGCTCGCCGGTGTAGATTCTTTACCAAGTTGCTGGTCCTAATTCATCTTCGGAAGAAAGTAAATATCAAGAATGAGTACAAACTATGTTATTACTTTTACAAACTGTATTCCATATGTATGTATTTTATGGCAGCATAACTATTCTAACTAGCGATAGGTGCCCGATGTTAATTCCATTATATGTTCTCAATCTGTTCAATATGATTTAATGACTTGACAGTTATTTGAAAACCGATGTCCACATGTCGAAATGTATAACATGCCCTTCATAATAAATGAAAGCCCGTAAACAGACATCCATATCTACCTGTAAATATGGTTCCAGGAACTTCACCACGTGTTCTTTCTGTCGGTCATCCAGAAGACTACTACGAAGAGATCAAAAATTAACCAAAGCACCGACGGGACTTTTTTCACCGTTAATCGCGCCTGTGTTTCCGTAGTTCGCTCGCTCGCTTTACGGTCCCAATATGTAGTTGCACGTTTGAAAATGATCCTCTGAAATATTGAAGTGTGACCCGTTTCAACGCGAAATTTAGTATTTATTACAAACGTTTCATGGCTACTGGACGAGTTCTGTGTACCCACCGAGTGGCGGCTACTCGCGTGAATCGTAAATATTTTATTCTATTATGAATACCATATATAGAACAAACTAGAATCTAAATCCGAAAAAATCGTTGAGTTACTGCAACTTTCTTTCCGAATGTGAAATTGTGTAATTTCACACAGGCATTTTGGTTTCTTGTTTGCCTATATTTTAACGAAACTAAAAGCGGATGATTAGACTCTCAAAAAGTGTTTACTTTCTAGAACTTACAGAGGAAACCTCGTATGTATATATGAGGTTTGATCATCATATTTAATACGTGGCAGTTTTAGTTTTGTTGTCGAATTCTCACAATTTGTTTGTGTGGCATTTAGCTATATGTTTTTAAAGAAATGTACAACAAATTTAAACTTGTTTAAGAGAAGTAAGAAATTTAAGGTTAGTTGACAATTAATATATATGTAGTGGGTGTATTTGAGAAGTATAGACATTTAAAATTAAATAAAATACATAAAGACCGTGGTAATGGATATAGTATTAGCTTTGCTGGATAAATACTTCCAATTCGTTCTTTTTCTCTGGTTTATCGGCGTAGACTAACGACTTCATATATTCTCACAGAAAATACTATAAAAACCTTAAATCACGATTTTGGATTTTACGCAAAATTGCAGTCATCGAATGTTTCCTGCAATAAAGTGATTATAGCGCACGCTATCTGGCATTTTGCTTCGTTTTGATGAAACCACAGCTCTTCCACATTAATGCCATTCGATCGGGGAACGACAAAGACAATAATCTATAGCGCTTTCCATTGAATGTAATGTTCTGGCCAATATCATTTTTGAACAAACATGGATCAATGATTTCCTAATGCACACCAAACAATGACTTTTTGTGGACGTAACGGCGTCTCTATAATGGCATATAGACTTTTTTCACATTAAATGTGTCAATTTTGCTTGTTGAGGTAACCATCTTACCAAAACGATCATCATCGCCGTGTATCGTACCTTCGGCGAATAGTTTCGACCCAAACCATTCGCCGTACTGTTTAGACACACGATGGCCAAGCGGCTTCAATTCTTTTACGAGCTGGATCTTGAAAGCTCTTAAAATCTTCCATACACTCATTTGGGTCGATCCATAGTTATTGGAGTTACTTGCTCGAATGAATTATGCCGGATGTAAAATGGACGTAGCACATGGTTTTGCAAATTAAACCACGGCTTTTGAAATAAATTTGCACAATTTATAAGCGTTGTTTCAGCGTAACGCTATACATGCAATTTCAAACCAAACCTGTTGACGTCATTCACGTTTGTGGTCAGTCCAACATCATATTTCTATGGTTTCAAGACTAACTTTTCTTCCAACATCATTTCACACCCACTCATCTGATCTCCTTTCTACAATATTAAGAGTCAAAATTGTATTTACACGTTTACTTGTTAATTTTATATTTAAAAACAACATATTATAATTACGAATATGTTTTAAATGTTGTCCATTGACTAAATATTTGTAATAAAAACAAGAAGTATAAACCTAACATTACAAACGATTTCTGACTTATGGAAATAATAGATAAAGGATAGGTATACAGTAAATGTTGCTTAGAATACAGTACCTTATTGGAAATGTTGAATGTATTGCGCGGGTCTTCTATGAATAAAACAACCATTTATTATAACACACAAATATTTCCAAGGGTTCCGTCAAAACGTTAAAGCTGACAAGCGCTCTGGGTGCCTCTGCATATCAACATTGAATCACACCATTGAAAACGATTATGGATAATTGCTGAACCATATTATAGAAACTATCGATGATTCTGGCATATTATTTAGCTCATTTGGCATTTTTTCGAATGTTCGTCGCATGAAATGTAGAGCACCAAAATATGTAAATGTGTTCCACCATTGTTGAATTAAGATCAAATGCACAGCCGAAATAAGATTGCTCAGGAGTTATTTTAAAGGTCAATAACTCTTTAAATTGGTCATAAATAGTGACAAAGCATGATTTAAAAACAAAGGTCCAATCGTCTCAATGGAAGATTCCCGAAAGGCTAAGTCCGAAAAATGCTTGCGAATTTGATCAAATATGAAGGCTCTGCACAACATTTTCAGTAATTCGAAATGCACAGTTTACCATGATCGTACGGTAAAGAGAAAGTATTATAGAGAAGTTCTATGCCCTTATGGGGGCTTACGCAGAGGTGCCGACTAACTGCCGTGAGGTAGGACGTAAGGGGGTGGCGCCATATGCGCTCATGTAAATTCTGCCGATGTAAGGTATTCGTTAAAATAAAACAAACAGCAGACATTTCTGTTTTTCTTATTATGTTTTTGTATTAAATTGAATACAAAGGATTAATTAAGTCTTCGTTGGGAGTACTTTGTTATAATTCAAATTATTTACACCTACATTTCACTCTCAAAGTTGGCAAAAATTACAACATCATAACACAGTTTCAAAAACTCAATTTTAAAAACTGATTCCAATCCAGCATGCATTGAGCCTTGTATACTTGTGTTTTAAATTTTGTGTAGATATTTCGTAAATAAAAGCCGAACTATTGTTTTAACGAAACCTTGTAAAGTCGAGAATTTACATTAGTGCATATGGCGCCACCCCCTTACTACCCTTACGGCAGTCAGTCGGCAATTCTGCGTAATCCCCCTTATGATGCTCCAGCCTTCGTAGTCGCTATACATGGGCACATGTGACTTCCTATTCCCCAAGATGAGAAAACCGTGCAACGACAACATTTGGCATCATTGGTGGCTAATTAGTTCACAATCAATAATGTTTGATTCAATATCAATTACCCTGACCGAAAATAAGGGGTATTCGCAATATAAAATATAACCTCTTCTACTGGAAGAGGTTCCGGATTATTGATAAGAATATGTACCACGCATATCGGTACTTCCTTCGCCACTTTGTTGTAGATACAAGTCAACAATTATTTCATTTTAGGACCTAAAAATCAAGTAACAAGTTTTACGCGCGCGCGCACACACACACTAGATGGCTTGAATAGCTCCTAACAAGAAGGAAAGATGAACTCATAAGCGACCTGCACTATTGCAAAACGCTGGTCAAATAATATACATATAATATACATTCTCAAAAGTATATCTGATAGTGTTACGACGAAGAATAATAAGAATGTCACACAGAAAGGAAGAATAATACTTTATTTAGTTTATAAGAGAAAATAATTACCACGAATTCTTTAAACTGATCTTTGTATTTAATGAAGGCTATGACTTATATAATTAATTCTATCCAAACATTTTTATAAGAAATCTATTCCGTTCTCAATTCGTTTATTACATGAAGAACACCATAATCAATCTGTAAAAAATAAAGCAATAGTTAATGTGGTTATTTTATCTTATATACAGAATAAGCTATCTCAGAATTACAATACAGAGAATAATGGCATTATTCACATTATATGCATGCAAGTCTACCTAAAGTTGGTCAACCACAACTTGCTTATTAAGCAAAGCAATGTACTGATGTGTAAATATATTGTCCATCCATAAGAAATACTTACGAATGTGTATTTACGTATAATACGCATCTGCATATTTTATTCTAAGAAAAAAAAACACACCTTCGACAAAACCTACGTAAATGAATATTTTACGTAAAAATTTTAATTACATAGATATATGTGACCACAGAAATACCAGCTCGCTTTTCTTCTATTAAGTTGTTTTGTGGTTTGTTGTTGCCCTTGCTGTAGTAATCATATAGGTATATAACAAAAAATAGTTTAATATACGATCAGTAATATACACCGTTTCACTATTTTTTATATTTGAAAAAAATGCGTATTATATAGGTGAAAATAACATAGGATATTTAGAGAATATCCAATTGACAAAAATAAAAGCAGTTCTCTTTAATATTCGCTCCGTATTCCATATCACGCACACCGTTACTAATACATCATTGATATACCTACAAATAGTCTAAAAATTGCTATTGGGTATCCGCACATCAATCTGACGAGCGTCAAATACCGCGAAACCGGTCACTAATGCAAAAGTGCGCTGTTGCAAAAAATGTTTCAAGTCAATTTAATGCCGAGACTAGCCGTATGTGGAAATGGCTGCTTCAGCAGATAAATAGTATTCTGCAATTTGTAGAGAGAAGATAGCATTTGTTCGGGAAGCACATGTGTAAATAAAGAATTTGCTATTTAGCTAAAATTTAATGCACGGGTACATTGACAAAATGATGTGTTATTAATAGTTACACTGAAACTATTTAAAACATCAATTTTACCAATATACTTCTGATTGCCGATCCCTAGTTATTATTTAAGCCATGCCCGATCAAGAAATATGTAAAACAGACAGAAATTTAAAATTAAAATTTGACCTGAAATTAAAGTTTCTTCTCGCAAGAGAACGTGCAGTATTATAAGCTTGTTCAAATAACTTTAGTAGTAGTAGTAAGTATATAGAAATCAAATAGTGAAATTTGAATAGAAGGAAATCATGTTGATAAGAATAAAATAGATATATCCATCATCAGTGAGCTTTTTCTTTTGTTATCTTTAGCAGCTCTTTGCATATATACAGGGTGGCTGACAAAAAACGCCCCAAGCCGTAGCTCCGTTATTTACTATCCGATTTTAAAAAACGAAATATAAAATAAAATGGTTAAGTAAATACTATCAATTGGCGTAATCGAAATATTATTACGAACAAAAAGTTTGAACATGCGATAGTCAATTTTTTTTTTTTTAAATGGCAACGTATATTTTTAATCAATGTTTCGGATAAAGAATGTTTTCCTGATTTTGATGATGTATAACACGTCAATTTTTCAACATAAGTTTCAAGTGTGCCGTGAATAGCAATCAAATGCATCAAGTAATAAATACTGTCAATTAGAATGTAAATGTTAATAAATACTGTCATTGTGACATTTGTGTATCGGTGTGACATTAGTTCAACGTTCTGATTCTTTCTGTGAGTTTAATTCATCATTAACATGGATAACAATCAACTGACCGACATGTTGCAAGTATACTTTGAATGTAATCGAAATAGTGCTGAAGCTGTGAGACTCTACAGTTATCGTTATCCGACAAGAGAGGTTCCAGACGGTCGTAAATTCGGAAGAATCGAACAGAATTTAAGAAAATATGGAGCCTTCAAAATGCCAAACAGTAAGAGTCGACAGTTTAAGGAAAATACAGAATTGGATGTTCTTTTATGCGTGGAAGAAAGTCCATGGACTTCTACTCGGAGAATTGCAAATGAGGTCGGCGTATCGCACCAAACAACACAAGCGATACTCAAAAAGCACAAGTTCATACCATACATCTCTCAAAAAGTACAAGCACTATTGGAAAATGATCATGGTCGAAGAATGCAATTTTGCAACTTTTTCTTAAATGTTACACAACGAGATCGTAATTTTTATCGAAAAATTATTTGGTCGGACGAATGCAGTTTCAGTAATAATGGCATTTTTATCAGAAAGAACAATCGATGTTGGAGCCAAGAAAACGCAAGAATTATAATTGAGAATAATTTTCAGCAAAGATTCAGTTTAAATGTATGGTGCGGTCTTTGGGGTGATCGATTAATTGGCCCATTTTTCATAAATGGCATCTTAAATCAAGCAAAATACCATCAACTATTGCGTGAAAACATTACAAACTTTTTAGATGATTTGCCAATTGCCGAGCTAAACAGAATGTACTTTCAGCAAGATGGCGTCCCTCCTCATAATGCCTTAATAAATGTTGAATGGTTAAATGCGACATTTGCTGAGAGGTGGATAGGGACCAATGGACCAATTCAATGGCCCGCTCGTTCGCCCGACCTTACACCGCTGGATTTAAGGTTATGGGGCTATCTTCAAGATCAGGTTTATTTTACTAGAATTCTGAATTCTTGCCGCGAAATACCTCCTAATTTTATACTCAACGCCACTAATGGAGTAATTAGAAGGTGTCAACTATGTCTTCAACAAGGCGGCAGACAATTTGAACAATATTTGTAGATAAGTTTCGTATTTATTTGTATTTTTTTAAAATTTCCATTCCAATAAAATGATATTAACCACGGCACACTTGAAACTTATGTTGAAAATTAACGTGTTATACATCATCAAAATCAGGAAAACATTCTTTATCCGAAACATTAATTAAAAATATACGTTGCCATTTAAAAAAAAAATTGACTATCGCATGTTCAAACTTTTTGTTCCTAATAATATTTCGATTACGCCAATTGATATTATTTACTTAACCATTTTATTTGATATTTTGTTTTTTAAAATCGGATAGCAAATAACGGAGCTACGGCTTGGGGCGTTTTTTGTCAGCCACCCTGTATATCCGAAGTGTTCGAAAACTAACACAACAATATTATTCATTCGTTTCATAATTCATATTACTTGAGCGACATTAATCAAAATAACGACAACGTTATCCAAACACATCTGACAACATCTAAACAAAATAAAATACCACATTTAATCTTAACCATATAAATCACAGAAACGAATGAGACATACAGTAGGGGGTGTTTTATTTCTTCCGCTTGCGAATTCTAAGCTTTTAGTTAAGAGATTAAGGCGGTACACAACAAAATAAAAAAAAATGGATGGGAGGTAGAGATTCATTTAGATGTTTAGGTGGCAAGTAATTAGGTAGTGTAATTTTTCTTCGTTATCTCAACTTCGAGTATTAATCATTTAGATATGATTTATTTTCAAAAC
The DNA here is from genome assembly GCA_963170755.1 of Amphimallon solstitiale. Taxonomy (NCBI): domain Eukaryota; kingdom Metazoa; phylum Arthropoda; class Insecta; order Coleoptera; family Scarabaeidae; genus Amphimallon; species Amphimallon solstitiale. Next base: position 131,386,432 of record OY720676.1, read on the forward strand.
GTAATTTAGTCGGACAACAAAAACTTGTTTTATAAATTGAAAGATAAAATAATGTATTTTATTTACAGAGTTTTTACGTGCTCTAGTTCGAAAAGAGTTGAAACAATATGCTAAATGTTAAGAAGGGAAAATACAAAGGAAAGAAAACAACATTAACGTCTTGGATAATATGATTTTAATTTAATGCAATTTGTAAAGATCGTAGAAAGTTCGAGACTTTTAGATTACCATTTTTTATAGCACCCAGCAAGCGGATACTATAATGTAATTGGGTTCGAGTTAAAACTATTTATTTGTTTATTTAATAATTCATTAAGCGTGAAATTTAAAATTAAATAAAAAGTGTGTGAGATATGGCGGAAATCTTTATTGCGGATTAAAAAACATTCAATACCATTAGGTTTTAAAAAGGACATACAAATGGTCTCCGCCGCTTCGTTTACAGGGCTTGATCCCAGAGATCCAATTTTGTACGACTGTTGTATAAGTTGTTCAATGTTTGTTTCCATAAAACAGGGACTTAACTTAACTATAAACTTAAATCTTGGCGGCCATTCCACATCGCCTCTTCTGGAAATAACTTGTTCTGGAAAATTGTCTGGCAACAACTCCAATGTGACGCCCGATGTGTGATATGTTGCGTCATCTTGTTGGAACCACATTTCGTGCAGATTCATATTTTCCAATTGATGCCACAAAAAGTTAAGAAGGGTTCACACTGATGCAATTTCTTACAGCAATTCCAGTTTTATAAAGAATTGCAGGAAAATTCGCGTTCACACTATACATTTTGTTGCAGCAATTTATGGCATGTGAAAAGTTGCACGTATTAGAGCGTGTTCTATTTTCTAAAGAAATTGCATGCGATTTTTTAGTAACTTTTACGCTGCTAACCTGTCTTATGAAATGTACCAAAGCACATGTAATATTGAGGCGTATGATTAAAAAAAAGGATTTGCTTCTACTTCAAGTAATAGCAAATGCCACGAAGTATTTACTACAGTTGATGCTTACTACATAGAGTAAAAACTTCAGTCCGAAGTAAATGCTTCATCTAGATAGTTACTTTTAACCTATAAATTGTAAAGTTCTTGTTGTTGTTTGTGGTAATTTGTTTACGAGGATAGTAATTAAAAATGATCAGTGAGAGTGAAAATGAAGTTGAGAATGACATCAGTGAAACCGACCAAGATGCACAAATGGCGTTTGTCGTGCTACTTTCAGATTACAAAATTTTATTTGACGAAAGAAAAACACCAGCCGTTGTAAAAGAAAAAGACTTAGCAGCAAAACAACTGGCTGCCTGTTATTCTAAAAATTTGAACAAAGAAATAAATGCAAAACAAGTAAGCGGTGAACGCAGTTATTTTATTATCTGGTTAAAATATAATTCTATATTTTGCATTGTAGGTTCTGAAAAAATTTAATTACATGAAAACCAAAGTGAAAGCAGTTGTTGATCGAAAAAGAACTGGAAACAAAAAAATTATGTTGAGCGAATGGCAAGAAAAAATTGTAAAGCTATGGGAAGACGGAAAAGGAGACAATCCTGTATTACAAAAAGTGCACGACTTTCTTATACGTATGAGCGTTTTAAATTATAGACTTTTTTTATACAAAAATTATTCAAAATCCTATTATAAATACTTCTATTCTCTTAATAAACCTATAGAATGCATATTTTGCAAGATATTCGAAAAAGAAGTGCAACTCGATAAGAGTAAAAGTGTTACTTCCGGTCCGAATTTTCAAATGTCATGTATACAAAAGACATTGCAAATCCAGTTCTAAATACTTTTGTACTCTTCATAAATATGTATATATAGAATACAGAATTTACGATATATTTGCGAAAAAATCGCTATTTGATAAAAGTAAATGTGTTACTTCCGGTCCGAATTTTGAAATTTTTTTTAAACAAAAGATATTTAGAATTATGTTTTAAATACTTTTATACTCGTAATATACCTGCCTATATATGCATGGCTTGCGAGATATTCGCAAAAAACTTATTTTCAATAAGAGTAAAAGACCTACTTCCGGTAGGAATCTCGAAAAACTTTTTTTATACAATTTTTTCTCGTTCATCACTTGTACCAGCCCTTTCTTCTGAGATTTTATCAATTCCCCGACCCACTTTTTTATTTTATTGTCAATTCTCGGTTACAGCTTTCTACATAATGTTCTCTTCGATAAAAACTTCTTCCATATGGGATTCCAGAACTAGCTTAGTTATTTTTTTTATCAGCAATTTCGGCATCCACTACTTGAATCCGAGGGGAACACTGAAAATTTCGGAAACCAGCAACACAGTCGGTGCCTGACCCATGATTTATGCGAATTCGGCTAACTTCACATTTGTGTAAGCAAAAACAAGTGACAGAGCCAAGAAGTGTCAGATAGTTTTTTTACCCGTGACAATTAGAAGTTAGTCATACAGTAACAAAATGAATTTAACAAGAGAACACTTTCGTGCGATTATTTATTATGATTTTTGAGTGGTTTAAGACAACAAGAATGTGTCCAGCGAATGAATTCTGCTTTTGGTAGTGAAGCATTATCTAAAACTACAATATATCGCTGGTTTCAAGTAAACGTCTAGGCGTTCGTGAAATGATTAAGTTGGATTGACATGTGGCGTATGCTGAAATTCGTGCATCTTTGGACACTGGCATGACTACAATACAAACAATTTTGCATGATTATTTAAATGTAAGGAAACTGTGTGCGCGGTGGATCCCACATAATCTGTCAGCAGACCAAAAAGAAGCTCGTGTGAAGTGGTTCAAAGAATCACTGAAACACTTCCACTCGGGTTCATTAAAACTCGTTTTTAACATCGTCAGTGGCGATGAAACGTGGATCTACTCATATGAACCTAAAACAAAAAGCCAATCTGCTGTATGGCTATTTCAAAGTGAAGCAAAACCGACAAAAGTCCGAACGCGCAATGTTTTTAAACAGATGATTGCTTGTTTTGTATGTAAGACTGGTCATGTGATTACGGTTCCTTTGGAAAATCGTAGAACTGCAAATGCAGAATGGTATACTACCATTTGTTTGGCGAAAGTTATTGCAGAGTTGCGAAAAAGCAATCCGAACCGTCACATCCTACTTCATCACGACAATACGAGTTCGCACACCGCAAAAGTAACACTCGACTATTTGACCGACTACAATGTTAATTACTCTGCCATTGTCCCGCAACCCCGACTTTTCCCCCAATGACTTGTTTACGTTCCCCTAAATTAAAGATAAAATTTGTGGACAAAGGTTTTCATCACCTGAAGAGGCAGTTGAGACGTATGAAATACACATTTCAAGCATACCAACTTCTGAGTGGGATATAAATGCTTTACTAATTAGTTTATACGAATGGAAAAGAGTATAGAACTTAATGATGATTATTTGGAAAAACAATAAAGTACTTCAATCTGTCATCATTTTATTTTATTTATGATTTTGCCGAAATATTCAGTGTTCCATTATATGTCTATTATTATGAGTTTGGAGAACACGGTTTTCAATACTTATTTTGCAGCCGGTTTGCTCCAAATTCAGTTTGAAGCCATATGATTATATCCAACTATGCATTTCTATTATTTACATGTTGTTTATACATTTCTATAATGTCTGCTGTAATTGCACAAATTTCTCATATTTTTTTTCTATCTAGCTTTTAATTAATGCAGTAGATTTTAGTGGCTAAGATAACAGATAACGTAATGCTGAAAGACTAGGTAAACTTAATACCCAGCAATGGGTCGTCGTTACAATGATTTATCATAGATAATTTATTGAAAGATAGTTGGTAGTTTAATTTAAAAAAAATATTTTGGTTGGTAGACCCACAGCCGTCTCTACTTACAAACCGTGAAATTGGAGACCTGGCAAATGCGTGTGTGGTTCTACTGGTTCTCATTCTATGTAATTCTCACATATAACTCCATGTGCATATGATGCGCATGTCACGTATATTACATAAAGTTTACGAGAGTTTGAATCAAAAACATTAACAAGAAGTATTTACAAAGTTAGAATGAAACCCAGGAAGTACCTATGACTAAACAGTTCGTATTTTCGTAAATGTGGCCGATAACATTATTAAATATAACCTCAAAGTGTCAACACGTTCTTTGTAATCGTTTGTTCGCCGTTTATAAGTTTGATTACCATACATAAATTTGAAAACGGTAAAAACAATATACATTCACTCGTTTTGTTTATTTTTTACAACAACTCATTGTGTAAATCGAACAGGAAGATCTACAAACCTTTTCATTTCCAAAGCAAAATGAATTACGTAAAAGGTGGTTACGCGCAATTAATAGAGAAAATGTTGTCGTCACAGGGAATTCAGTGGTTTGCTGTAAACATTTTAATGGAGGTAAAATACAACGGTTTGTCATATAAAGACAAGGAAAATGAAAGTGTAAAAGTGGTTTCAAGTATCGTTATTAATAAATCGTGTATAGTAACAGTTTACGTTAATAATACCGAATTAGCATCAAATGATCTTAAGTGGGTGTTACCTGAAACCCGTAAGTTGACTCGTTGGTCTCAGCTACAAAATTTGTTAGCAAGATGTAGTTTTTGCAGTGATTTATGTATAAACGCTGAATATTGCAAGCATATATAGTGGTTATGCTGCTCTTCCAATTAAAAAGAAAATTAAGTGAGTCATTTGTAAAAATTTGGCAGTGAAAAGTAATGGTGCTTTGTTTGGTGATGCTTATTGTGGTTATCTGCAGAGGTTGTCTTTGTGCAGCAATTGATGAAGTAGGTTATGTGTGTATATTTTCACTTATGTGCAATATTTGCTTTTTTAACAAAAAATATAGAAATTCAAAAACAATTCTTGGGCAAAAAGATTCATCAAAAGGTATTAACCTCATTAGCAATTAAAAGTATAAAGTCTGATAACTTTTGTATTGATTTTAGTGTTGTATGTGATTTGGAACACTATGTGGGAAAATATACGTTCTTGTGGTGTTAATTATGAGCAATATAGTGTTAAATAATTATAGTAAAAATAAAAATAGTGCTTGTCACCATGAAAAAAGTGGTCAAAAGAGAAAATTATCAATTTGAATAATAAGCGAATATTATTAAAAATGTTAAACTATTAATAATGCTTTTTATACGTGTCCCTTTTATCCATCCTTTCCTCATTACATTATACCTACCTACGTAAATTTAAAAAAAGTAACTACCAAAAAACCTATTTTAGATTACGCGATTAATCTGTCTCACTTTGAGCGCCTGTTCAAGTCGGCAATTAGGCAGTGTTGCCAATTTTAACTTCACGTCTTGTAAGTAAAGACGGCTGTGGTAGACCCCATTATATATTAATATAATTATTCTGTATTATTAGTGCACAATAATTAGTTTTTTGAATGAATATAATGTATACTTTTAAAAAATTATATTATAAATAAAATAATGCCTTTTTGCGGGTATATATACGTTGGTACATTAACGTACTTACTCTAGTTTACTGTTTTGCTGTTCATATAGCAAATATTAGTGTTGTACGTGAATTACGATCATATTTGCGTTTATCATATTTAATGGAATATGGAACTGGCATGCTATGAGAATGCATACATTCAATGTAGATATAACATGCGGAACTTACTGATGCGGAAATTTGCCTGGAGCTATAGGTTGCAACTTTCTGATAGTAGGGACACAGTCGTATGCATATTCTTGCATATCTACTAATTCGATAAGAAATATTGTTACGAGTAGAGTATTATTTAAGGTAACGTCTATATATGAAATTATATACCTATGCATGTATGCTTCAAAAACGACAAATTTCTATTACTCCAATAGATAGAAATTTTAGATGTTAAATTTTATTATTTTTCTTATAAACGGAATGTTAAGATACTAGACAATAATACAAATCTATACTAGTGCAAAATTGGCAACAAATGCTGTCTAATATGTGACACAGAAGTTTTGAAGATTAAGGAACAGTACTTTGGAATCTAATTTAAACATATTTTACATATAATAGTTAAATTTAATTAGTAATTTAAATAGTATTTTTGGGCGGATGTACATTGGACACTACCTGCAATTTTAATCCTGTTGGTAATTTGGGCACTAACTAAAAATTCATCTGCAAATCATATATGTAAACTGGCCGTTCTACCTAATTAAAACCTGTACACTTTGAAATTTAATATAAGCGCTTATTTGAAATTCTCTAAGGTTTTCGATAAAAGCATAATTGGACGGATGTGCTGAATAAAACGATTGTGATGTTAATGATCGATGGAGTTGCAGTAGCTCCAACAAATAATCGGCATATTTGTCGACCTCTGCATGTTTTTCGCCAAACAAATTTAAGGCAAAACAAGCTGTTATGTCTTCAAGATTCAAACACGTCAGTCCAAATGTATGTGGCAGTCGTCTTACTACTTTAGAATATTTATGCCTAAATTGGACTGTCAAACCTAAACTTTGGATATTCCTGAACCACGGTTGGTGCAAATGAAATCGACAGCCATAAGTTTGTACTGATGGCCATATAGGTCGGACCGCCGTGTGAATGCATTTCTCAAAATCTACAGAAACTTTAGATTATCGTAGTCGTGCAGTGTAACGTCCAACGATTTTTATTGAAAGCATTTCTAATAATCTTGCATACGTTTCACTGCGTTTGTCAGGCAACAATCAAAACACCAAAGGAATATAATGTCCAGTGTTAAGTCAACAGAATGTAAATAATTGTCAAACATATTTTGTACAGTATATACGTAAATATACCGTCCATATACATTTTATGCATTTCACATAAATTTCTAACATAAGCGTCACAAAAAAACACTACAATATTGCTCACTGGGCAGTTTACAGAAACGAAACTTTTATCCTTGCTTGTTTTAATTAGGAGCTTTCATTATATTATGGACTTCTGCCTTTTTTGTGGTAAGAAATTTTCTCCTTGAGATACATAAATCACTTTCCAGATTAATTTAGTCTCATTCTGTTCATAATTATGTTTTAGCTGGCTTCTGCTCTGTAAGTTTTCTGTACCAAGTGCAAATGCTTTTGCAGCACAATATAATTATTTAATTGCAAGCTACATGGTTACCTGTAAGGTTAAGCAATCCTTTTTGCAGGGCAGGTGAATTCATAAATTTGTGTTTTACACCCGCCAGTGTTTTTAAACACAGAAAAATGTGTATATTAAAACAGTGAAACATACGAAATAAGGTTTTCACCAACCTGTAAATTAATTTATATTTTCTTCTTATGTTTTTTTAATCTATCGGTTTGTTGTTACTAAATTTATAACTAATTGACGATGGATATTATAGTTTTAAAAATTGCTAATTAATATTAAAAAATAGACAAATTAGATTGTTTTATATTCAACTAAATACAAACATTACATAAGAAAGTAATCACTGTCCAGGATATATGAAAAAACCAAAAAAAATCGAATGTTTTGCAGAATTTAGAAATCAAAATGTTAATTAAATTAGACCTTTCTTAAATGAGCAATTGGAGGTCAATAATTTTCTTGCATTGCATTCTTTATTACTTTAATTGTGTCTGCGCACACAGGTAGTTAAGAGGTATAAAAATTCTAGTGCTTTTAAATATTTGTATTATAGGTTTGTTCGGCTTCGGTTTCTGAACATGAACAGTTTCTTGAAGGGTTCTAGTATTAGTAGTTCTGATAATAATGTGCATATCCAGCCATCTTATGGTTCTGAAATAGTTCGAAATCCTAAAGGGTCGAACAGTTTTAAAATTGGAATTTTAGAGAAGTTGTACTACCAACATTAGTAACAGAAATATTTAAAAAACACCAAACTGATGTAAACAAATATCAATCTTAATGAATATCTAATGTATTCAACCTAACAAAATTGCGAGAGAATTTAAAAAGTTATGAAAGTGTTGTTATTTACAAGAAATACTTTTTCTAAATTTTGTAACCAATATTTCTATTAAGCCAGATGAATAAAACAAATATTTTTTATACAAGCTGTTATTAATAACAGGCGCGTATATCAAATGCACACATATATTAATAACTATTACATAGCTATTAAAAAGCAACAGTCAAAATGAATCAAACAAATAACATAACAATGCATTTTCAATGTTCAGAGCCAGCTCCTTTTCCCATTGTTCAATTATTCATTTAGAGTAAAAGATTATCTCCGAAATACTTTTTTTATGTTTATTTTTAAAGTCTGAATTAGTACACTCTTTGAATTCGTTTTGGAAAGTAGGTATTAAAGATTTTGACACTAAAAATTCGAAATGTGATACCTATTTGATTTAGTAGTTAATCAATCAGACTGTAAATGTGTCAAACAAGTGTACTGTCACATTAAATTAATTTTCTTTTAAATGTTGGTAATGTAACATACTGCTATAAATAAATACATACAGCGTCTTTCTTATGTTTGGAACCGGCTAAATATCTTCGAAATTATTCAGTGGATTAACTTGAAATTTGCGATGTGCATTCGATTGGTTAATGCCTGTTGTTCCTTATTTTTTTCACCTGTTTTACATTGTTACTTTACGAGATACATAGCCAAGTTGATTTTTTTTAAAATAGCAATAGGGGTCAAATTTGACATAATTCGATAGCAATTTTTTTTCTGAATTTAAGAGTATGTATATCACTCTTATCAAAACATTGCCACCCGAAGTGCTAATTAATTACAAATGAAAATACCTAGTGCCCTTACAAAAGTCGTAGAAAATGTCAAAGCTTACACATTGATGGCAGATAAATTCTCAAATTAGGTTAAATTAAGCGAAATAGGAAGAATGGAAGTCCTTATGATGATAGGCTATAGCGATAGAAGGGTTAGTCTTGTAGAAGTATGTGCCTTTTTAACGCAAACATCTTGAACGAGATGTGATTAGTAAATCTGCAGTAACAAAAACTTTGAAGCGGTTTAATGAGACAGGAAATGTTAAGAAACTTATATGAATTGGACGTCGAAAAAGTGTAAAAACTTTTGTGGAAAATCCTAAAACACCAGTAAGTCAAATCGCATTAAATTACCACATGATTACCCAAAGGCTGCTAAACTTATTTTAACTTTACTTGTGCTTTTTTATTTTCCTTTTTGCATTAAATCTTTAGTAATAAGTAAGTAATAAATTTAATTAGGCATTGTTTATTGTTTTCATTCAATTGACGTCCTAAGATGCTAAAATACAGCTGATTCTGTCATTTTGTCGATTAAACATGTTCAGTTTACTTTATTTTCTTTTTAAGTTTTTGTGAAAATGAATAGACACCAGTACTACACGATGGTACTCATAAAAAAATAGGCTTTTGAATTATGTCAAATTTGACTCCTAAAAAAATTTGCTGTGTATCTCGTAGAATAGCAGTGCAAAACAGGTGAAAAAATTAAGGGCAATAGATATTAATTATTGGAATACATAGTCCAAGTTTCAAGGTTATCCACTCTACAGTTTCGAAGATATTAAGCCGGTTCCAAACATAATGTATAATAGATTGTTTGGATATCTTCATCCTACATTCAGTTCTACATCAAATTCCCTTCGCTTCTGTTATAGAAAATACAGATCGCTTTCTTCTTAATGAGAACCGAATAGGTTTTAAGTTACTGCACATCTGCAACACAACAATCTATAATGCATATAACAATATACACACCCAGTGTATTGAGATGACTGAATTATTGTCTTTCTGTTATATCCTTGAAGCACAGAACGATTTAAAAATATAAGTTTAGTTTTCATAGTAGTACTTAATACTAGATTATTCTTAAGTTTAAGAAATGTGTCAGTTTGTCCAGGAGTATATGATAATATGATAAGTTCCTACAATAATTGTAGCAGCGGTAAGCTGTTTAAACAACCAGATTTGTCGTAAACGGCTAAGAAAACGAAATATTTGTCAATTTTAAGTAATTCTAAAATGAATTTTGTTTGTAACTTTCAATTATAATTTTGATTGTATCACAGATAATTTAATTAAAAAAATTTAATTACTAGAGCGATTCGAACGCACGTATATATTTCACATAAAAACATTTTATATGGTATTACCTGAAAACTGTGTATGTGAGAATATGTAAGAAATTCCTATTAAAAAATATTTTGTAATTATTAACTTTCTGCTTAGCACTCATAACTTAATGAAGTAAATTTGTTTATAAAAATGTATCAACGGGTGAATTTCGAACTGACGACCACTAGCTAGCTTGTCAAATGCCCTGTCTATCCGGGCCACCTAGGCTAATGAGAGTTCGAATCTTTTAAATTGTACTGAATCATATCAAGTAACTGATGTTCAGAAACCCGCAGTCGGGCTTATTTACTAAATTTAAAATGATTTTAAAATTATTTTAAATGTTCATGTTCATGTTCTACAGATTGGTTTTCATAATAAAATTTTCATCCACAAATATTTTGATACGTATTACCTTGGATTCGAGATACTGGAAAACACTTTGCAACGAAAACTAATATCAGACCGTAATAGAACCAATTCCATGTTAGAAGTAATTTATGTACACTTAGAATTCTATATATGCTTCGGCGGTCTTCGTACATGCAGCCTTTTATGAGAACCCAAATGATTTATTTTTATTCATCATACCAGAATATGCTCCTTCATTTATTTAACTCTCTGTTGATTTCTGAGAGTCCTTCACTAAATATTCGCCTGCTTATTTCTTCAAATCCAAGGAATGGATCATTGCAAGAGTCGCCTTTTAATATTTACAAACACCATTGTCATGATGAAGAATGGTTGTTTTTTCTGATGTCGATGATATCTTGTAAAGAAATGAATACATTTATATAATTCGGCATTAGCATTCTTCGTTCCTCTAAAGGAATTGTTGCAACATGTTCAGTACAACCCAAACACAAGCGTTCGTGAGCGAACAACTTTTGTGTTTCGCTCAATTACAGTGGATTGTTGCTTAGTTTCCGATTCATACGAATACATCCAAGTTTCATCACATGTTACGAAGTTGTATACGGATTTTGAAGTTCCTCAGTAGAATTTTTTTGATTATTTTTTTAAACCAATTAATCTTTTGAGTTTCGGACAAATTATGCGCAATCTATCAGACACAATTTCATCGAAATGCTTAAGAATTTCTCTATTTCACTGTAAGTCAGACGCCGATCTCATTCAGTTATGTCTAGGGCGCGGACACGAGCGAGTCATGACTCATCGCCCATGGGCGCGCTATTGAAATGTTGTATTTTTAAAGACGTTTTAATTTTATTTATATAATTGGATAACAAGTGGCTGGTGATCTATAAAATACAAAATACCTTACTATTTGTTCATTTTCTCTTCTGTAAGACGTGTTCTCTTTGAATTAAGTATATCCTTGTAGATAGAAAACGTCCTTTCTACATCGCAACTGGTTATATGTGCGTACTGGAAATATTCTTTTATTTCAGCGTATATAGCATACATAATTGCCGCAATGTTATTAAATCTGGATTTCTATTAAAAACTACGTCTAACTATTGCCGAAGTCACTTGGAATTATTAATAGCCACATCAAATGTGGTTAATTCATTTTTTAATTTGAGATTCGATTTTCAAAATATGTTATTAGTTTAGGCAAATTTCCAAAGTGTTCCTGAAGGAATAACAACTGATTTTTTAAATTTGGGATTTGTGTTAGTTCCTTGCACTCAGAACTACTTCGAGCATCGTCATTTAAACATTTAACGAAATTTTGTAAACTATCGAAATTCTCTGCATAAAAACTATTTCTGTGTATGTTCTAGCCAAGCTAAGTGACGAACGTGCGATATTTTGGCGCTCTGTAACGATATTTTACAGACTTTGTAATAAATTTTGGAATCACGGACACTTCATTTTCATATCAGAACAAGCAGCATAAACAACGTTCTAGATCTAAATAAATGATAACTAAAAATGTACGCGTATGTTATTGAAACTAAATAACAGTATGTATACATATACATATTTACATTATTTCTCTTGTAAAATATAAGGTAAATATAATAAATTTTAAAAACCCCTCAGGCTATCTACGCCGATGTAGAAAGAATTTTACTCATAAATTCCTTATTTTATGGCCATTTTTTTCTCATTCTCGGGCTCTTCTCGAGCGTAAACAGATGTTGCAGTTCACCATATAAATTAGTGCTATTCAGTAAATGTGTGTTGTTTACATTATTTCTTTGCTCCGTTGTAACTTCGTCGTCGTTTAACTCGGCCATGTTCGCGCCCTAGTTATGTCATGCGCAGCATCTATGTTTTTGGAATAATAACCGATTTTGTTCGACCTTCACGAAATTCTACAAACCAGGTATAAACAACTTCTTTCGTGGTGCTTTATTACCAAAAGTTGAACTAAACGATTCTACGCATTCTTGCTGAGTTAGGCCTTTACTAAAATCGTAAAAAGCAATTCAACGAAAACTTCCGCTTGAAATTCCTGTTTCCATCACAAAATTTCTTTTTTTAAAAAGCTCACTGAAGAAGATACAGTGTGAATACGAATATTTTTCCAATGCGACTAGACAGGTTCGTGTTTTGTATGCTCTCGAAAACAGCGTGCCGCCTACCAGATACACTGAGAATCTACAAAACTGTCTAGACTCATTGAAAAAGTATTCGTATTCCCCTATCTTACTCATCACTAAAACAAACTACTCAGACAATTTCTAACCTGCAACTGTTTTCACAATAACAAATATCGAACTTTACCAAAATAGTAATGATGCATCTTAGTAGCAGAGTGGTAGTTTGTAAAAACTTAAAAGGCAACTCTTGCATCGTCGCTTCTAGGAGCTGCTTTTCGAATTTTTTGGTGTCGTTTTATATTTTCTATAGTATTATGCTCTTTAGAAAGACGAATTGTATTAAGTATAGGAAAGCTTAATGTATATGACCATCACTGTTGTTTTAGATAATTCATGTATAGTTAACCTAAAATTATTCACGATATCATCCTTAGCCAATAATGAATGAGTGTTTATAATTTTTAAAATTAAAACCCACTTACAAAATAATTAAATAAAAATAATTGATACCATGCAAATCCTTCTCTTAATTATTTTTCCGCTACTGTATATTATATGAAAGTAAACTTCCAATTTTCAATTTAGTTTTGCTCCAGTTAATATTTTCGATAAATGCGTAGTTTAAAGCACGTGGTAAGTAATGGAAATTAATATTTAAAATTCAATTACAGATAATAATGCACTGTTGAATTATATAAATAACATTTACACTTGCACACGATTATATTTGGTTTGTTTATGAAGACACAAATGTATGAAACATTTCTAACTTAAATACATGTATTTTATTCAATAACTTTTAATATTTCACTTTAGTATTTTCACCTTTTCCATTTCATCAACGGCGACACGTTCAAAAGAGATGTTATGCGTTTGTCACTTGCGATGTTTAACTTACAATTTGATTAAGCTCGTAGTATAAAGATAAAATCGAACGTAGGCTATTTATATCTATAAAATTCTTGTGTTTATTGATATATATCTATATGTACATATGTATAGTACGTACCTGTTCGTATGCACACATAACTAAAGTGGCGGGTTTTGCTAATTTTACAGAGACGGTGGGGAAGGAGACCGACGTGGTGGAGCGAGGCGCGTGCCCAGTCTGCGGCTAGCGAACGGGCGGGTGGCCGCGGCTCAGTCCGAAGAGGAGATCCGCTCGCCGCCACCGCGTCGCTTGGCCAAGGATGACTCGATCAAGATCAGTATCGAGAACACCAACACGTGCACAGATTCTCTGGTGACCGCACTAGATGACGAAACGCTACTTATTACGGACTTCCTGCCGAACGACATGAATTACAAGGGTAGCGGCAAAGTTCATTTCGGGGTGGACGATGTGTCTTTGTACGGCACCCCCAAGGAGGAACCGGGGCCCACCCCCCTGGGCTCCGTGGAGGCCGGCAAGCAGAGCTTCCTCAAGAACCAACTGCAAGCCCTTTTCCAGCCCACGGATAACAAGCTGGCTATGAAACTCTTTGGATCCAAGAAGGCCTTAATGAAAGAAAGAATCCGTCAGAAAGCGTCGGGTCACTGGGTTATACATCCCTGCTCCAGCTTTCGGTGAGTACCTTTTCTTCTTTTATAGTGCATGTGTTAGTAACAAACTTATATCTTATCCGTTAGAATGGTAATATAATAATATAATTCAATGCGATCTAATATTCGATTTAAACTTCATTAAATTAACTTATTTGTCATTATTTAAAATGTTTAAATAATTAAACAAAGTCAACTAAGCATCTATAGTTTATAAAGAAAGGATTCAAAACAAACCGACTATTAAATAGTCATTCTTAACAAAAACAAAACTGCAGTTAGATATCCTACAGTTTATTGGTGCATTTTTATAAATTATGTAAATTTTATAACTCTATTAGTATTTCAATATTAAGACTATAATTTTCAATTCTTGTTCCGTAATTATTTAGGTAAATACATTTAGTTAAAATACACTTTTGTAAAGCGATTATTGAAAATATAAAGAATATAGGGCCGAACTGAAGATATAACATATAATTGCTCTTATAGATTGCAGAACTTCGTCGAATATATATGAGTGCTGATTTTAAGCTTTTATTTGAAATGTTATTTTTGTCTATTTTTAAAATTACGTTATCTATATAAACAGTTCTACCTGAGCTTTTTTATTATTTTGTTAATATATAGATTTTTGATGCATCTGTATTATAATATTATATAGCCTCAATTATAAATAAAAATGTATATGCCTATATTTTTATAGCAAAAAATAACTAAATATTTTTTCTTTTTATATAAGTGCGTAAGTTAATAAAACAAATATTTCTTATAATAACTCTTAAAACACTAATCTAATAATACAGTGATGTGCGTGCTAATATAGAATTTCTTTAAATTAATCAATTTGTCACTAGACATTACCTAAGTTGGTTAACTAATTATATAATTTCCATTAGATATCTAAACTGAAAGTAACTAAAGGAAAAAATATTGAACACATTTTTGTAACGAAATTACTGGAAAAAGTAAGAAGTATATAAGCGGTAACTAACGACGCTTTTAACATATCAGTACTTTTATATTTTGCAGAATTTCGATGGGTATAATAAGGACAAATTTTAGCATCACTTTTCATATGTTCTTTTCGTTTGTTTATAAAATTTCCTTCTGTCCGGGTCTCTTTCTTTTTAAACTTCACTTATTATTGTAAACATATTTAGCTCCAGTGTTTGAATATTATACACTTTAAGGCCAAATAAAGATGAATTTATAAATTTATATATATTTATATACAGGGAAATACATTTAATATTTACCATAATTTACAGTACTAGTACAGGTATATACCGGTTGTCCACACGAAAACTTTATATTGAATTATTTCTGGTGTTTTGGAAGACAAAAACTTGAAATTTTGGGTGGTTGTTCAGGATATAGGGGGACAATGAATAGTGTATTTCATACCGCCCCATCGGGTCACCCGCCGCTGCCGGCCACCCCCACTCCAATATTTTAAATGACACCCTGTATTTTTTTTTGGTGGTTTTGAAAGAACACAATTTTCTTGATATTCCTATGTGAAAAAACTAGTAACACACATTATGACATTTATGAGATATTTAAATTTAAAAGTTTCAGATATCAGAAATTATTAACTCCGAAAAATCATAAGTAGGGGCTCTATTGAATGGCCAGCTCGCTCCCCCGATTTAACCCCCTAGATTTCTTTTTGTGGGGACATTTGAAGTCTGTTGTTTATAAGACACCGCCACAATCAATAGCTGATTTACGTAATAGAATAACAGAGGAATGTCGAAATTTAACGCCACAAGTGTTCGAAAATGTTAGAAATGCTTTTGAAAATAGACTTTATTTATGTTTAAATGTAAACGGTGAACAATTTGAGCATTTAATTTAACTAAAATGTTGTGAATAAATCTTGTTTTAAGTATTTCCATGACTAACTTATGATTTTTCGGAGTTAATAATTTCTGATATCTGAAACTTTTAAATTTAAATATCTCATAAATGTCATAATGTGTGTTACTAGTTTTTTCACATAGGAATATCAAGAAAATTGTGTTCTTTCAAAACCACCAAAAAAAAATACAGGGTGTCATTTAAAATATTGGAGTGGGGGTGGCCGGCGGCGGCGGGTGACCTGATGGGGCGGTATGAAATACACTATTCATTGTCCCCCTATATCCTGAACAACCACTCAAAATTTCAAGTTTTTGTCTTCAAAAACACCAGAAATAATCAATATAAAATTTTCGTGTGGACACCCGGTATAATAACCCAGCACACTGGTAATACAACAAATCAGCCCAATAAAATGAAAATATATAATTTTATATGAAAGTAGTAGTTTCGTGACTTATTGGAGGTATTAGAGCTAACTAGATATTTTGTTTTATACTTTCCTATACATTTTAATGACAACGGCGATCAAATCTATTTATTTGATAGAACTTGGATAAATGATCGTATCATAAAAACAGACCATTATAGTACGATTACCCTCAATTCAGGTAAAAAAAAACATTTTAATATAAGATATACATACATTCACTCAGCAAATGAATCATTACATATCAAATTTAGTATAAAACAGTATTTAACCTTACATCAATAATGTTATAATTTGGCAATACTATTGTTATAATCAAAACAGCGGCAGCGGTGTAATAAGTATGCACCTATACATCAAAATTTAATAAATGTTGAAAGGTTTAATAAATGGTGAAACTAACAATAACAATAACTAATAATAGAACTGCAACAGAGGCTTACTAGAAATAATAAATAGCTGTCAAATAAATATGTTTATATATAATTTGTATCATGATTATGAAAACTAACATCGTTTTTTAGTTTAATAGTTTGAGTTGGAATACAAACAAATCTTCGTTTTAACAATTTACAATTGCCGATATTGCAGTGTACCTAATAGACATTGATTATGTGGCTGTGAGCGTTGT
Source organism: Amphimallon solstitiale (assembly GCA_963170755.1). Taxonomy (NCBI): domain Eukaryota; kingdom Metazoa; phylum Arthropoda; class Insecta; order Coleoptera; family Scarabaeidae; genus Amphimallon; species Amphimallon solstitiale. The sequence continues at coordinate 131,403,444 of OY720676.1, forward strand.
TATTTATGAACTAAAAGGCAATATTTAAAGAACTATATTAAGTAACATCTCATATATATTGGTATAAAAAGTAAGTTTAGACAAACATACTTTTGAAAAATTGAATCTAATATTGCATGTGTAACTGCAGAAATATTAGGAAATAAAATTCGAATGTTGAAATGTTTACACAATATATGGACATTAATTGACAACAATTACTGCAGCCTATGCCACTTATCTTTAAAACATTAATTAAACACAGACTCTAGTAGAATAGGGAATAGTTAAATATGGTTTTTTGTTTCTGTTCTATAAAGTTTATCTGGAATGGAATTTTTAGTTTTTTTGATGTTGGCAACCAGCAAATGTCAAATAAAGTAACAAAAATGTGAAACAAGAATTACATAATGGTTAAAAGAGATATTTTTATGACTTTTAGAAACAATTTATTACTTAAATCAGTATAAATTTTAAACTAAAATGAATTTATAGTTGTGCAAAGATTTTATAATTCTTATAGTATCTAAGTTAAAGTCAGTGTAACTAATATAAAAAACAGACTAAACTCCTAAAATTTTCAAATTAACATTCCTTTTATTTCAAATTTTGATGAACATTTGAAATCCGAAATACAAAAAATAGGACAAAAATGCAGTTTTTCATGACATTTTATGCAGTCGTTCTTTATTAAATACCATTTCTCATAAAGTTGCTGTATTTTCTTATCTGTTTATTTTTCTTCACTGAATGACTTATTTTCAGTGTATCTAACCTTTCGGGGTAGTGTTTATTTTATTTCATTATTTCTTCCGGCATATACATTAAAATTTTGCCATACTGAAAATAATTTTTTTTTGTTTTCGATGAATTTATAAATTACACAGTTCGGCAAAAAGCTACAAGTCTATAAAGTATGTAGATATATTTGCTTTTTTTTCAAAACTTCCCTTTCAGCGTTTTCTCTTGTGTAGTTGTTATATATATAGATAAATAATTTATTTGTCCTCTTGACTACATTGTAGTATGAAAATTGTCATTTCAACTGCTAGTACTAAAAGCAGTTTCAAATATTACATGGATAACAAACAAAACAATTATACACTTAATGTATATAAACAAAGCATACATTACGTGGATATAAACTAACAGAAAAGTATTAAATCTAATCTACAGTTCATTTAAAAACTCCGCTAACGAACAGTAACATTTCCGCAACAATAATACTTTTATTGTAAGTTTAAAGTTCTTTCTGCACACAGTTTTTACGTTACCTGGCAACTTCTACACGTTTAAAGCAAGTAAATGCGGATTCTTTTCATAGAATGCGGGTATATGCCCAGGTATTTGTAACAATAATGCATTTCGCGTGTTGTATGAATGATACCTATTTCAATGAGGCAAATAATTAAGATTATCTTTGGCGTATAATAGTAAACACCTTCATCGAAGCAAAATGTGATCTGTAATTAGTTCTATTACCCACCCCATTCATAATACCTATAGCACGTTTTTGCATTTTAAATGCTCTATCTAGGACACACGATGAACCCCATGCCAAAATTGCATAGGATAATAATAAATAAACAAAGTAATATGTCAGGAGAATGTCTGGGCTCACTTCAGATTTAAGTTTTCTGAGAACGCGACAAAACGAACCCTTCGGCAAATATTGTCAATGTGTTCATTCCAATTGCATTTATAGTCGATGATAACTCCTAGAAACTTAGTACTATCAACGTGTGCAATACTGTGACCGTTATATCTAATTAAACTCGATGTGTTTCTCTTATATGTTTTTGTTCTGAAGTCTATATATGTGGATTTTTCAGTGTCATTTTGCGACTAGTATTCGCTAACCGCGACTAAACATTTGAGCAGCCTACGATCATAGATATGTCATCCGCAAACATAACAGCTCTATCCAAATTCATGTCATTGACATGTATTATGTAGAGCAATGGACCAAGCAGGCTTCCCTATGGCATACCATGCTCCAAATCTAACCTGGCAGACAAAGTCCCGTCAATTTGTAATGTTTTCTTTTTATAATGCTTTTTGTTCCCAAAGGAAACAAGGACATTTTTTATAACCCTCTTATTGAAGAGATTTTCTTAATTCTCTTGTTTAATTCTTGTGTGTAATGCTTTATTATTTCTTGGATAGTATTTATATCTGACAAAGAAATTTATAAATATATTTAATAAGTTTATACAAATAATCTTACTCAGGTGTAAACATGCAAAATCCGTAAAAACTAAACCTGTAATTTGTGATAATAACGCAAAGGAATTTGTAAATTTGTTTTTAAATATGAGCATTCAAAATGCTATAAATATATATATATATATATATATATATATATATATATATATATATATAAAATGCATAAATTACGATATATTTGCAAAAAATCGCTATTCGATAAGAGTAAAAGACCTACTTCCGGTTGGAATTTCGAAAAATTTTTTTAAGACAATTTGTCTCAAACTTAATTTTAAGTACACATGAATTTTTTATAAATTTGTTTAAACTTTGCAGTTGACGAAATATTGGCAAAATTCAATTTTTTCACTGAAGCAAACTGCTACTTCCGGTCTACCGATTTTACTGAAAAACTAATCAGATCTCAAGAGGGAGATTATACACATAAATACAAAATTTTGAATTGATAGCTAAAGCAGTTTGACCTCTATCGTGGTCACAGACAGACACACAGACATTTTTTGAAAAATGAGGTATGGTCACTACACGACTTTCTTATACGTATGAAAGTGTTACTTCCGGTCCGAATTTTGAAATTTCATTTATACAAAAAATATTCCAAATCCAACTCTAAATACTTTCGTACTCTTCATAAATATATATAGAATGCATAACTTACGACATATTTGCAAAAAATCGCTATTCGATAAGAGTAAAAGTGGTACTTCCGGTCTGAATTTTGAAATTTTTTTTATATAAAGGATATTGAAAATTATGTTTTAAATAGTTTTATACTCGTAACGTACTTGTCTAAAAAGCAAGACATTTTGTTTCAAACTTAATTCTAAGTAGATATGAATTCTTTATAAATTTGTTTAAACTTAGTAATTGACGAAACATTTGCAAATTTCGATTTTTTCACTGAAGTAAACTACTACTTCCGGTCCGCCGATTTTGCTCAAAATCTAATCAGTTCTCAAGAGGGAGATTATATTCGTAAATATAAAATTTGGAATTGATACCTATTACGGTTTGACCGCTATCGTGGTCACACACACACACACGGACAGACACACACACAGAGAGAGAGAGAGGGAGAGGGAGAGAGAGAGAGAGAGAGGGAGAGAGAGGGAGAGAGAGAGAGAGAGAGAGAGGGAGAGAGAGGGAGAGAGAGAGAGAGATTGTTTAAAAACCCGAGTAAAAACCACTTTTTCGGTATCAGGTCGAGGTCGAAAATGTTCATCATCACAATACTTCCTTATACTACGTATAAGAAAGTAAAACCACTTCTTCGGTAACAGGGGACTTCAAAACGTGGACATCTGCAAAAATCTCGTGGTCGAAAATTTTCATCATCACAATACTTCCTTATACTACGTATAAGAAAGTAAAAACTATAGTTATTTTTAGACCTTTTTCTCGTCTGCTTATGCTGTCGTTTTTGATTTAGCTAAATATACTTATATAAGAAAATTAATATTAGTTTGTGGTTATAAACAATATTTAAGTAAAGGTTCAGAAACCTTTTTTTTAGTGCAACTATATTTTAGTGTTTTGAATACCATAACATGCAATATGTTTGAAGTTATACGATTAGAAAAACATACTTCTTATATTTCTATATTATTGTACCTATTTGTATCAAATACAAAAATTTAGTTTAATATTGTTATCATTTGCTGACATAATTTTTGCTTTCAATTTTAGGTAAATAACTACATACATTTCTACTAATGTGTGAAGTTTCTAGCAGGTGCTACAAAAACAGTAAATATTAGAGTCAAGTGAGTCAACTAAGAATAATATTGCTTTCATGTAAATCTAGCAAACACAGAATAATAATAGATTAGAACCAAGAGAGAATTTAGAAAGTAGAAATCGATCTACACATAATACACATCGTTTAAATTAGTTTCGAATAAGAACATGCATATAACCTGTCATTATTTTGATCAATACATATTTCCTTTTCTGTTTTTTTTACGCCAGGGTAAAAGTTAGAAAACGAATAATAAGACAATATAATGAATATTACAGTAAATAAAGAACCGACTATGGCTAGAGCAGTTGTACCAAGGACAAATTCAATTCTCTTTGATAAATTTATTAGCGTATTACAAAACTGTAAATTATAAAAAATCCTCTTTTAATATAATTACTCTCACTTTCTTCAACAATATACATTAATACTTAATATAATACTAATAATAGAAAATAATAATGAATGCCATAATAATATTAGGAAACAATTTAAATAGTTTATATTCATCGTTAATTGTTGAGAAAGCTTCAGAAAAGATTTAAGAGAAAAGTATCTGGAAGTACGCATGATAAAATAAATTTCATACACCTGTACAATAGTATTCCTTGAATTTATTTTTTCACATACGCCTTAGTTTATGAGTTCATGCGGTTCTTTGTCGCAAACTGTGTTTTCAATCAGATTTTCGAGAAAAATAGAGTTATTGTTAGATTAGATTTAGATATTTGAAATTGTGAATTTGCATATCTATGTGTATTGTATATATTATTTCTGTTAGATCTAAATTCCACCCTAACTTACTATGGTTCCCGTTCCCAGAATATGAACCCTAATTATGTTAGAATAATATTTAATTAATTTTAAGATAACGTTTAAATAAAATTCAATTAAATAATTTGGAGAATAATTTTTGACAAATCTTGAATTCGTATTTCCTAAGCATATTCTAGGTGTGTAAAGGCAATAACTTTTTAATAACGGTATTTAATAATGTATGTACTCTGTCCCTCCAAAAACTCTGAATAGCTTATAATAGTATCCTAACTACACCCGAAAAGTTTTTCGCGTGTTACATGGATATCAATATATTTTCATGGGATAAAGAACAAACAAATAGCTTCTAGCTAGTCCATATTTTTGTTTCATGATTAATAAAAAATAAATAAATTGTAAATATTTGTCAATATTGCAAATAAGACACTAATAATTAAATATATAGTTGAAGAGTATGCATGTGATCAAAGTCCTGATTAAAAATCCACATCTAAGTCATGATAGAATTATGAACATATTCTATCATATCTTTTTAATTATTCGTATACCGATTGCGATAGTGTCATATGGGCACATATAGATCAAGTAGAAACATGTATGGGCAACTGGTGGTGTTACTCTGTTTCACATTAAAAGCAAACTATTTTTTCTTGATCTTGCACAGTACTACATACTTGAATATCGACGAAGTCTTACAAATTTAAAAAGTATTATGACAGGTGCTAAATTTTTTTCATTTATGATTATATAACTTTATAAAATCTCCTATATCCTGAACTAAGGAAATTACTCATGATGCAATTTTTTTATTGCACATACTAACATTGTTTTTTCTTGTGAACAATTTACCTAACTGTTCAACGAAAGGTTCGAAATAAAAGCCGAAACGTGAAGAGTTGTTTTTTTAAGCAAACAATCTATCCTAAATTTATCATTGATAGTAACTTCCCAGGCTAACATGGGGTTTTTGTTGTATACAATTATTGTTCCATCTCAAAACGTGTACTATCATAAAAGACATATGTACGAAATGCCTATCCAAAATTTATTTAGTATTTATTAATAAGAATAATGTTATTAGGTAAATCTATATTTCGTTTAGGCAACATAAAACACCCTCATCCGACACAATTCTAGAGAACCGCTTTGTAAATTCAATACATGATAGTGTCGCTATTTTGTGTTAGGAATATGTCATTTACATATACCTAACACAAAATAGAGATTTACAAGGCAAGTCACTTACAAATAGCCACATTAATATAGTTACACTTCTTAAACACGAACCAGATGACGATTCAAAAGAAAGAAATTAAATTAATTAAATAATAGTTAAAGATATATAGCTTTCACTACTAAAATGCAACTAATGCAAATTGAATATTTTACATAAATTTATTAAGTACTACTTTTCTATACCTATATTTTAATTAACACTTGGCTATTCTGTTTGTAACTAAACATTGTGGACACATTTCTGCTGTTTGATGATGTTGCAAAAATTCTACCTGTTGAGTAATGGAACCTACAGCAGCAAACATCAAATAAAATATAGGTATATAGGTAAGTGTAATATTTAATAACTTTGTTTGTAATATAATATAAAATTTGTAACTGGCATTCTTGTGATAGTATTTTACCAGCAGAAGCTATATATCTTGAAATATTAATTAGTTAGATTAATTTTCTTGTTCTGAAATTGTTCCGGTGGATGTGATTTTATAGTGGCATTAAGTCGTCTTCTTAGTTCGTACTGTGCCGCGTCGATTGCCAAAACGATTCAACTACGATATGAATACTGTAAATGGTTTTTATAAGTTATCTTACTTGATTGACAGACTTTTGCAATATCTCAAAATGGCGCTGTTTTAATTTACTGCCACATATCTGTTACAAAAACAATTTTGATTATAAATCTCCATATGAAATATTTTATAATAAACAAACAAAATAGTCTTTTAACTAATCAAATTTACCTTATTAATAATGAATATTCAGTATACCACTCGCTGTATATTAAAAATCTTATTTCAAAGATATTCTCTATTGAAAATATTATTTTTGGAAAACAGAGAATTCCGAATTCTAGGAAAGCAAAACCCGTACGACAATTATTAAAATTGGATACACATTTATAGTTTTCAATGTCAAATATTATTCATAGCAAATAATCTGTATAATGTAGTCAAAGACTAAGTTAACTCTGTCTCTTCCGAAGAAAAAGGACTTGATTGTGACGTTAATTACTTACAAGGAAAATGATAACTATTTTTATAATTTTATAGGAACACACATGTTCTGGTTTAACATTTTTTGCGGCACGGTTTTCACGAAATTTAATCAATCACTGTCGTTAAAATGAATTCATCATCCACAACTGTTCCACTACAGACTATCAGCGCACATGTTTATGAATGGTGTATTCGTTTTTCTTCAAAATATTTTTGTATTTGTTACATAAAATGTTTATGATACAAGCAAATAATATATAATATATAAAAATAGTATTAATTTATCATCTAACCGTTCTTATTTTTAATATAAAAAAACCATAACAATTAATTTTTATTATATGTCTATATTTACTCGAATGGTAGTGTAAAGAAAAACCATGAAAATCGAAAAGCTCATTAAATTATAGTGAACATCTCTTGGTGGAACATTTTGTTAATAACTATTATAAATATAAATAAAAATAAAACTCTTCAAAACGTTCCACAATTTTTATTTAGTCTTTGCGACATATGTTTCGGTATCTTCATACCATTTTCGAGCTTAACTAACAGGTCAATTTGTATGAAGGGTATTATATATGCCGTTGTGTTTATTGCCTCATTGTGTATAAATATCTATTATGGGTGTGTGTGTTTGTAAAATATGTGTGTGTGTTCGTTACTTTCTCTTTTCTTTGAATTGATTTTTTAATTTCTAATATTTCTAACAAATTTAATTTTGGACCTTTGTTCACATTATGCATAAGTTTACAACTATCTATATCGGGAAAATGGAGATTATCTATACAATGTTCGGCAAGGCCTGTATTTCTAATTATGCAATACTGATCTTTTATGTTCTTTTAATCTAGTTTCGATCCTTCTGCCACTTTGTCCGATATAGATAGCTTTACAGTCTGTGCAACTAATTTTATATACACCTGATTTGTCGGTAAGCTTAGTTCTTTCTTTGTTATTAACTAACATAGCACCTACATTGTTTTTATTTGTGTTAACTGTTTTGATTCCTATTTTCTTAAATATTCTGTTAATTTTTTAATTAATCTGTGGAATGTATTGTACAGGGTGAGTCATTAGTAGCCGCTTCTTCGTTGCTCTTTTGTGTTTTAAATAAAAGAAAAAATAATTAGTGCAAGATCCATGGTTGCTTGTGGCGCATATTGTAAAAATACTTTAAGCTCTGACGCACTTCCGGTTTCACCGGAAATGCACGGAACTTATTTTTTTTAAATGACTCACGCTATATATTTTTGGATTTTCTTGTATTGCTTTAAATTGTCTATTCAACTGTTTTTTCTTTTTCAAAATTGAGCCAATAGTTTTTGAGTTATTAATTTTTCTTTAACAATATTTGACCAAAACACGTGTTCAGAAAAAAATAATTTTCACATTGTTTTTAAAAGTAAAAACATTAACTTTGGTGGTGCTTGTAGCCAAGAAAATTCTGCATCATTTGGTAAAGTTGCACTCGACAATACCTCAAAAAAACTTTGTTTTTTCAAAGCCTACTTCCTGAAATTTTCACATACCAAAAACTTATTTTTTTTTAATGGAACACCCAGTATTTTATTGAGGCATTTTGTTCCTTTTTTTTATTCTCTTTCATTTTTGTTAAAAATGTCCTATACCTATCTTTTGTAATTTCTGAGATAATCACTATAGGAGCAATTAGCGGTCAATTAAAGAACTACGAGCGCTGTTGTTTTATGCACCAAAATATTCGTTCAACCAATGGAAGGCAGGAATGGCTCCCGACTTCCTTATTCAACTGTCAAACAAAGTAAATGTTATATCCAACTATCTCAAAAGTAATAATTTTATAGAATGAAGAGCATGGCATTTCAATTTTTTAATTCCGGCAATGTCCAGTTGTAGTATTTCATTTTTAACACTGTTGGTTAACATCGAAATAAAATAAAGGTTATGTTTACTGACATATTTGAAGATGTTTTCAAACAGTTTTGAAAATTCCTCCGTAGAAAGCGAAGATACTCCATTAACATTTTCATCAAAGTAGTAAGGTCCAATTATGTAACTACCCACTATTCCTCCCCACAGTTTTAATGACCAACGATTTTGAAAGTTTAAAGGTGTGGGAGGGTTTTATGTGTTATAATAACGGAAATTGTGACGATGAACGTATTCACTTTAATAGAAGGTGGCTTCGTTGGTAAACAACAAAAAATGGAGAAAGCCAAAATAATTTATCTCCTGCCAATTGACAAAACTAAGCGATTCTGAAAATTTCTTTCATCTAACCCTGTGTATTAATATGCTACGGGTGAATTTCATATTTCCTAATTATTCTGGATTCTCAAATTTGATTTATGTATATCTAACTGTCGACTAATGTTCGTAGTACTTGTATAGAGTTCGGCTACACTCGCAAGTACCGTAAACGTCTTATCCTCACCAGTTATTGCTTTTTCCGCTCTTTCTTTTATATTCAGTACTTTCTGTTCACTCAAACCGTCCCTTTATACTTTCGAAGGTTTCTGGCTTCGGTTGACTTCTATCAGGGATCGTGGTGCATAAAGTCTGGATGCTAGCAAAGAGATTCTTTCAGATTCACCCAAAACGTCAATCATATTTATTAAATCTTCATAATAATAACTCATTTGGATGATAACTAATAGCGATGCTTTTATAAGTTTGACATAAATGTATACCGACTTTCTTTAACAGGTGTCCCAGGCAGTCAGCCGCATTCCAGCCTTTATTGGACGAATATTTGGGTGCATAGAACAGCGTATGTAGTTCTTTAATTGACCGCTAATTGCTCCTATAGTGATTATCACAAAAATGACAAAAGATAGGTATAGGACATTGTTAACAAAAATGAAAGAGAATAAAAAAAGGAACAAAATGCCTCAATAAAATACTGGGTGTTCCATTTAAAAAAAATAAGTTTTTGGTATGTGAAAATTTCAGGAAGTAGGCTTTGAAAAAACAAAGTCTTTTGAGGTATTGTCGAGTGCAACTTTACCAAATGATGCAGAATTTTCTTGGCTACAAGCACCACCAAAGTTAATGTTTTTACTTTTAAAAACAATGTGAAAATGATTTTTTTCTGAACACGTGTTTTGGTCAAATATTTTAAAAAAAAATTAATAATTCAAAAACTATTGTCTCAATTTTGAAAAAGGAAAAACAGTTGAACAGACAATTTAAAGTAGTACAAGAAAATCCAAAAATATATTGGGTGTCATTTAAAAAAATTAAGTTCCATGCATTTCCGGTGAAACCGGAAGTGCGTCAAAGCTTAAAGTATTTTTACAATATGCGCCACAAGCAACCATGGATCCTCCACTAATTGTTTTTTCTTTTATTTAAAACACAAAAGAGCAATCGATGAAGCGGCTACTAATGACTCACCCTGTATAATGTGCCATTTCGTGTTATCTTTTTCTATTATTTTATGGAAAAGTGTATTTTGAGTGTTTCTCTTTGTTTATGTTTGATAATGTCGTCTACTATTTTCTCTTTAAATCCATTATTTCTGGCAATAGTTTTAATTGTGTATAATTCTGTGTATAATAGGTATCTTCTTCACTTAGTGGTGTGTTAATTAGTCTGTGAGCGAAACTATGTAGAGCTGCTGTTTTCGTGCGCCAAGATTGTTTCGAATTAGCTGATATGATCGTATCAGTGTATGTGGGTTTCCTGTATATACTGAATTTTAACTTTTTATTTTTTGATAGTTAAATCTTGAAAGTTTAATTTTGTTTCTATTTCTATAGTAAATTGGATCTTTTCATGAATAGTGTTTAGATAAGTTAGGAAGTTGTATGCCTGTCTTTCAGTACCTGACCATATACAGAAAATGTCATCTACATCCCTGATCATCCCTTTATTTGTTTGATGTATTTATTATTACTTTTGAACAGCTTCTCAACCATTTATTTGTGTATAGACCTTGTCATTGAATTTAAAGTAGTTTTGTTTGATACATAAAATAAAAATTTCCAGAATCTGTGTTTTTTCATTATTATCTAAATGGCTGTTATTAATAAGGTTTCTAAGATTTCTTTTATTTCATTTACTGGAATTGATGTGAATAAGCTTTTTATGTCAAAAGAAATTAGTTTTGTACTACTATTGATTTCAATATTTTCTAATTGTTTGACTAATTCTATACTGTTCGAATGGCTTTCTCAGATTTAAAATTAATTAATTGCGGTAGTTCTTTGCTGAAATATTATGACGAAAAAATGTTTGTAAAGTATGCCTATAATATCTAAAGCAAAAATGTCTAAAAAAAATGTATTTAGTTAGTACGAGGGACTTTTTTACATTCTTATACGTAGTATAAGGAAGTATTGTGATGATGAAAATTTTCGACCTCGAGATTTTTGCAGATGTCCACGTTTTGAGGTCCCCTGATACCAAAAAAGTGGTTTTTAAAAAATGTCTCTCTCTCTCTGTGTGTGTGTGTGTCTGTCTCTGTGTGTGTGACCACGATAGCGATCAAACCGCTACAGATATCAATTTCAAATTTTGTATTTACGAATATAATCTTCCTCTTGAGAACTGATTAGATTTTGAGCAAAATTGGCAGACCGGAAGTAGTAGTTTACTTCAGTGAAAAAATCGAATTTTGCAAATATTTCGTGAATTACTAAGTTTAAACAAATTTATAAGGAATTCAAATGTACTCAAAATTAAATTTGAGAAAAATTGTATTAATAAAGTTTTTCGAAATTCCGACCAGAAATAGGTCTTTTACTCTTATCGAAAATCAGTTTTTTGCGAATATCACGCAAGTCATGCTTTCTAGGCAGGTACATTATCAGTATAAAAGTATTTAGAACGTATTTTTAAATATCTTTTGTATAAAAGTAATTTCAAAATTCGGACCGGAAGTAACACTTTTACTCTTACCGAATAACGAGTTTTTGCAAATATGTCGTAAATTATGCATTCTATATATATTTATGAAGAGTACAAAAGTATTTAGAGTTAGATTTTGAATATTTTTTGTATAAATGAAATTTCAAAATTCGAACCGGAAGTAACAGTTTCATACGTATAAGAAAGTCGTGTGGTGGCCACACCTCATTTTTGTATGTTCGGACAGGGTAGCTTTCATTTTGGTACAAATTTCCGTTAGGCTTTTTAATTACTTACCCCTTGACAATTTGAGCAATTGTAACATTATTATTTCTAATATCAGTTTTTGTTTACGGACATTGTCAATTTGTCGCAATGAATAATGCCGAATGAAGGTACTTTGCAAACTTCTATTAAAATCAAGCATATTTACAACTATTACTCTAATCGCTAGTTTCTTTCATAGACGAATGCCCGATCTCACCGACAAATCTGAAATTGTGAGAAATTTAACTACTTCTTTAATATATGTGTTACTTATTTTGCTATTTAGTTGCACCATACGATTTAAGACCCAACTTATAGTTATCCTTATTAAAAACAGGCATATCGAGCGGCAAACGAATTTTGGCAAAATAGGTAAACAATTACAATAGTATATTTATTCCCCGCTCTATATAAAGCGTCAAATAGTACTTCGGAGTTGCTATATCAATTGCTCCATAAGTTGAACCAAAAACTTTTTTGTTGTCTGTAATTAAATTTGATATTGTTAGATTTAAACGTTTGGCCGCTATCGTGGTTATATACACACTGCGAAGACACATTTGCAAAAATCAATTTTTCGTGTACATTTACAAATATATCGAGGTCGAAAATACTTCATTATAACAAAATGAAAACTATTTAATTAATGTTTTGTAAATAAAAAAAATTGCATTTCAAAATATTTTGACTGCTACCATAACTGATTCTAAAATTATTTAATATTATGCAAATATAAACTGCTATATGAAATTACTACAACTAAGTAAAATATATTTGATATTACTTTTAGGTACTTATTCTTTAATTTGGTGAAAACATAAACAAATTCTACTTTATTATATCAACTAAATATCGTACAACTTGTGACTGCAATTTGTGTAATTATCAAACTAAACATTCTTGTTACAAACTTCTTTTCAAGTATGAAGCAAGGCATGAAGGTGTTGTAGGTAGTAAGTAAAGAAAAGAATTCAAAGGTTCCCTCTTACCATAAACTAAATGAATCTACAGATGCATTAAGAAATTATATAATTTAACATTTAGTTTAAGATCAAGTGTATCACTTCTCTCTTAGGTTATAATTAATAAGACGTTGGTAAAAGATTATATAGTTTGATAATGAGATAATACTGTTTAGGCTGTGGTCGCAATATGCACAATATATACGTATATGTATAACAAAGTAATATGATTCACTTTTATCCAATTTATTAATATGGAATATCTCAAAGTAATTGCAAATAATATTAAATGTTTAATTTATTCTTAGTTTAGTTTCTCATTTATATATTATATTTGTATTAACCATTAATACAGGTTTTATTTTATGTAATATATGAGCTAATACGTATGAACAGTCATGTATGTTACATTATATGTAATTAATACTTGCTAGTATTTGGAATATACGTTCGTGTTTAAATAAATTTTGGTTGACCACTATTCGAAAGGATTATATCGTATATTATCCGACAATTATATATTCCTAAGTTAACTGCATTTACCGAATAGAAAATAGACATATACAATATAAGATATATACTTTTTAGTAGAATCGTATCTATAAATATAATATTGCACACACAGCAATAACGGAATAAAAGGAATTTTCAATGATTATTGTTACGACAAATTTAAAGATGAAAGTTTAACATAGTACTCTCTCTAAAAAAATCCCCGTTTCTATAAGCCAATATACGTACATACAATAATGAACGGGAAGACCTGATTACGCATTCAAATAGGAAGTGTTCTTGTTATATAGCCTTCAAGCAAGAGTTTACATTACCGCAATGTTATTATCTGTATGAGGTAAAGTTATATTGAGAAATCTTCTGTTTTAAGAAAGCCTAGGTATTAAAATTTTACTTTATTGTGTGAATTGATTATAGATGATGTTGCTTAATTTTTGCAGGACTTGCACCTGTGTCCTATTATTTGTTTTAAGATATAATGACCACGCTGTTCAATAGTTATCAGATTACTAGGATATAAAAGGAGTAATTTTATTTGCAAACTGCTTATTGTGTGTTTGGATAGTGTTCAGAACCACATTTTTACTTTCTTACTAAACGTTACTTTAACGAGGATAATCTCGTCTTGAGATTTGATTAGATTTTCTGTCAAATCCAAAGTTCGGAAGTAGTAATTTAATTCGGGGAAAAAAATTATGTGCGAGGGCGACCTGAAATGTTTCCGGAATCGACAAGAAATATCGAAGATCAATACACTTTTGCAAACGGTGCTCTAGTCTCCTTCAATACTGCGTCGAATCGGGTCAATAAATCGCTGTAATATTGCCCCATGATCGTCTTTCCCTTCTGCATATAGTCGATGAGGATCACACCTTGAGTATCCCAAAAAATGGTCACCATGACCATTCCGGCCGATGCAACGGTCTTTGCTTTCTTCGGAGCTGATCCGCCTTGAAAAGTCCACTGCTTCGATTGCTCCTTGGTCTCTGATATGTAGTGGTGGATCCAAGTCTCATCCACGGCTACGAAACGCATGAAGAAATCTCTTGGATTGCGTTGAATCCTGGCCAGACACACCTCCGAAACTGTCACCCGATTTCGTTTTTGCTCTGGTGTGAGCAAACGCGGTACTCATCGCGCCGAAAACTTTTTCATTCCCAAAATTTCGTGTAGGATATGGCCAATGCGTTCTTCTGAGATGCCTGTTGTCTCTGCTATCTCTTTAAGCTTCAATCGGCGATCGGCGAACACGACATCATGAGTCTTGTCGACCATTTCAACGTTGGTAGCGGTTTTTGGGCGTCCACTGCGTGGTTCATCACTTTTGCTTGTGCGGCCACGTTTTAACTCGCTCACCCAGAAACTGATGGTCGAAAATGGCGGAGTAGATCCGCTATGAACCTCTAGCAAAATATTTCGAATTTCCTTGGCCGTTTTCCCAGCCATTCAGAAGTGTTTTATCACTGCACGAAATTCGATTTCGTCCATTTTTGCGAAACCGCCTGACTTGCTACACAAAACACACACTTAAATAACAACTACTGACAGTGACGTCTGAAATTTTGACAGTTGCTATAAAAAGGGTTGCCCTTGCCGACCAATGAATCCACTTCAACTTTCGTGCGCTATCTCTTGCCGATTCGGGAAACATTTCAGGTCGCCTTCGAATATTTCGTTAACTACTAAGTTTAAACAAATTTATAAAGAACTCACAAGTGATTGTAATGGTACAACCCATTATGGTTGGTAATTGTATATATTTCAAGGATAAATTAAAAAACACGGAACGCAGGGAAGACGTACAACAAGTTAAGAGATAGGCGCCAAAGGGTCGAGCATCAGGTACAGTCGGTAAGCAAGTCGAAGAAAAAGGAGTCTGCATGAGTATGGCAGAGAAGACGGTCGTCTAGAAGGACTGCGGGGTGAATGGGTAGCCCATATAAAGGAGAGATAGTTAGAAGAGAATCAAAACACAACTGCTGATTAAAAGCGGTATTAAAAAAAACTCAAACTTCTTTAAGAGATTAATTAACAATTATAAGCATTGTTAACATTATCTGAAAGTAGTGTTTAAAGTGGAGCACTAAAAGTATTGTGCAAAGTGTGAACGTTTTAAAGAATATAATAAGTCGTATTATGCGTAAATGCTAGTGAAAGTCACAGAAAACGCAGAAGTTCCTGTCTCAAGACGTTAGAAGAGAGAAGAACCATCCTGTCTCAAGACGTTAGAAGAGAGAAGAAACAACACAGACTTTATTCGGTATAAGGTATTCATTCCTTTGAAATAAATATTATACAATATAATAAGTAATAAGAGATCCATGGCCATTAATCCTTTAAAGCTTTAAAGAAGAAAAGATATTCGAATTGTTTAAGTATAATTTAGTACCCTTATGTTATTTGTAGTGGTTTATATACGTGTGATTAGTCATTGTTCTTAAATATACATTGTATTTAAATTTTACTGTAGTAATTCCTTTTTAAGTACAACAACGTCTCGGAATCATTTTATTATTGAATATTTCGCATCACCCTTACATAACGGCCCTGAGATTAATTAAGTAAGTATGTTGAAATATTAATTTAAAATATATTCATATCAAATAAAATTATATGGTTCCTAGACATTATGGCGCGCCAACTGCTGGGCCCGAAGAAATAGTTATTTTAGGGTTTTGCATGCCGAGATGAATGAATCCTTTTTGTATTTTATAATGTTTTATATTCATGTGTTGACTAATTGAAATGAAATAAGAGTTTGATGTTGGAAAAGAAAAACAAATTAATTGTAAATTGAAAGAAAAAAGTTTTCCGGGAAAATTTAAATTATAAATTATTACCATATATGAAGAAACATTTTTCTGGTAATGGATGTTTGAATTGTTATGTAAATCATTAATTTCAGGTACAGGTAAAATTATATACAGGGTGTTGGTTATAAAATAATCTTATTGTAGGATAGGGCTTAATAATTTTTTGAGTTGTTTGTGCATCAAAATAGATCAATTTTAATTGGGACAGGTAAATAATATACAGGGTGTTCGCGATTAAGGTGAATTATCTTTAGAAGTTGTTCTAATAGTAATGGGGGGTTGTTTGAGATAGATTAAACCCATTTTAAATAATTTCATGTAAAATATATACAGGGTGATCACTGATAAGAATCAATATTTTCCATTTGGGTTTTGAATGGGGTTGAAATATAAAGTGGGCCTTGAGCAAGGAAAAGAGAGGAAGAATTAGAGAATTGGGGGGTAGCGCACACTTAGTCAAGAAAAATTATTGACGGCGCGATTAAAGCAGAAATAAATAAAATTGGAACTCGGTAGAAGATTTTACCTATGGGGAAGATCAAAGAATATTATTGACAAGACGGATTATTGCACAAAATACAGTAGAGTATAGGATAAGGAAAATTTATGCTATTAAGGAGTGGAAGAATTGTAAATAAAGAAAAAATGGAATCGACCAACCAAGAAACTGGAAACCAATTTGGAGCAAATAACCCAAATGGTAATGATGTGGAGCAACCACAACCAAGCCAAGGCAGTAATGAGACAACAATGATGAACTATTTCCAAAAAATTATGGAGGAAATGAAAGATTCAAGCAAAAGAATGGAAGAATCAATGAAAGATTCAAGCAAAAGAATGGAAGATAAAATTGATGATGTCAATAAGAATCTGAGCGGTCAGATCGCTGAACTGAGGGAGGAAAATAAAGGATTGAGCAAAAAAATGGATGAAGCAAATCGAAAAATTGCGGAGGAAATCCAAGACCTAAAACAACGAGGCGATACAAACATGGAAAATCTGAAAAAGGATGTGGATGGAAAAATGCAAAAACAAAGAGAACATTTCCAAGAGGAATTAGAGGATCTAAAAAAGAAGACTAAACTAGAAATTCACGATGAGTTGAAGAAGACCAAAGTAGAGGTCACCAAGGAGATTGATACCAAGACGTCGGATCTCAAGGAAGAATTTAAGACTTGTTTAAATGAAGAAAGAGAAGATGTTCAACAGAAAATGGAACAAGTAAAAAATGAGTTGGAACGGACATTGGAAAAGCTGGGACAAACTGCACCAATGGGCATCGTAAATGCACAGGAAGAAAAGACTCTACCTAGGTTTTGGGAGAACCAGAGGAGTATCCACCCAAAAGAATTTGTAAAGGTGTTAGGAAAATATTTTCAGAATAAGGTGCTGTCTCAGGAGAGAAAAATCGACATAGCCGTAGACCTGCTGGACGGTGACGTGGCCATATGGGCAAGCGAAAAAAGGGTCCTACAAGATTATATTCAGCAGGTCGGAAAACCAGAAGTTATCTTATCCGACCACGGAACACAGTTCACCAGCACTGCATGGGTAAATGGGTTAAAGGAAGCCCAGATTCAGGTAAAATACTCCTCCGTGTATCATCCCCAATCAAATCCGGTCGAAAGGGTGATGCGCGATTTGGGAAAGATCTTCCGAGCCTACTGTTCGAAACGACATAGCTCCTGGGCAAACTATATAGACAAAATGGAAACATGGATGAATTGTACGGAGCATGATTCAACGGGGTTTACACCTCATGAATTAATGAAGGGTGAGAGGCCAGAACGACTAATCGAAGAATTAATTGAGTACCCTGAGCGAACAGACAAAACGAAAGAGATAAAAATAATCCTAGCACAAGAGCGGTTAAAAAGAAGAGCAGAGCAACGTAAGGAAAGACACGATCGAGCAATCACTCCAGTAATTTATGCTGAGGGAGAATGGGTACTAGTAAGAAACCATTACCACTCATCAGCTTTAACAAAAGAAATAAAGAAATTTTTTCACTTATTTAGAGGACCTTATGAGGTACTCTGTAGGGTAAGTGAAAATGCGTATTCGTTGGGAACCATTGCCACTAAGGAATATGAGATGACTCAAAATGTCATTAACCTAAGGAAATATAAAAAACCGCCAAGGGATCCCATAGCAAGGGAAGGGTGTTGACCTGAGTTTAGAATTTTCTATTATTTCATTTTATCAAGTTACCAGTGAAAGTATTGGGATTTTTAAGGTGTTCCAAATTTTAAAAGAAAAAAAAAATGTTTTCTTTATTATTTCATTTGAATTTAATTCTCATTTTGGGGGAAATTAAAATATAAATAGTATTATTAATTTTAAAAGGTTTATCCATATGTATTGTTATGGTTTTAATATCCATACAATATATTGATTTGCAATTGTGTTATTACATATAATTTTTCAATTCTTAAAAGTATATTTTTATCAATGAATAAACAATAAATTATTTAAATGATTATTTGATGTTCATAAGTTGATGAGATTTTCATGTTGATCTGGTTGTCGTAGAGGAAAAATAAGGTTTTCTTTCTTCTATGTTTGTATTTTTAGAATCTGTTAAAGAGAAATTAAAAAAACATTATTATTATTGTCAAATATGATGTATTATATTTTATGTACAAAGTTGTTTAATTAACGATGATATGACGAGTATTGTAAACGTAAATAATTGATTTAGAGTATAAACTAATTTGAATTAAATTTCCCGCCATAATTTGAACAGGTGTTAATGAAAGAAATATTTTGACAGTTCCTGAAATGAGAATTTATAAATTGAAGGACATTTGTATGAAATGCTTTGAAATTAGGTTTTTTTAAATGTAAAAAGAATAATTAATACACGTAGAAATAAATTATAGGGATGTAAATATTCGAAAGTAAATAGTAAAGAGATATTTTGAATTATAAAGGTAGGTGTAGATTTCTGATTGGAGAATTTAAAAAAATTGTAAAAGGGTTGCTTAGGAATTGGGATTGAAAAAAAAACAACGGGAGATGAAAAATAATTTTCATACGACGCGGTTATTTTTTATCTTTGAATAAGAAATAATTCATTGATAAATTCGCAAATACAGCGAATTTTGTGCTTAAAAGCGTTAAAAGTTATTAATTTAACAAAGTCAGAGTGAATAACACAGTTAAAAGTGAAAGAAACATACATAATTTATGTGATATATATAAAACATAGGTAGCAAAATTGATATATAAAGGAAAGGAATATTTAAAAGGGTTGAATCATAATTTATCACGAGTACTTACATAAATAGAAGATTATCCATAGACGAATTCCAATGTGTATTTTCAAGATTAACCATAGACGAAGGTCCTAGTATTTCCAAAGGAGACCAAACGTGTAGGAATCATTTCTTCTTGAGTTGCAGTATTTTATCGTGTATAAACTTACGAAGAGAATTTTTCTGAGACCGAACGTGTATTTCCAAAGGAGACCGAACGTGTATTTCCAAATTAGACCGAACAAGTAGGAATCATTTCTTCTAGAGTAGCAGTATTATGTTGTGCAGAGAACTTCGAAGAGAATTTTTCTGAGTCAGAACGTGCATATCCAAAGGAGTCCATTATAAAGGAGTACAAGAAGGACGTCGAAGATCGGAGGATATCGGAGAACATCATCAAGATATCAAGTCCAGGTCATACAATAGTAGCAACAGCACCTACAAGTAAATATACCTTAACATTTGAAGTAATATAAAGTATATTGGTACTATTCGATTATAAAATAACATATTTTATATTAATATTTAGGAAAGTTATTCACTTTTACACCAGAATGTATTGAATTAAGAATAAGAAAGGCAATACCTTATTTGTAGTAATATTACAAGTTGCATTCCATAGAAATCTCATCAACAATTGAATGTTTACAACCATAAATAAAATACATTATTAGTCAATCGTAGAAAACATACAAGTTGTCGTTCAACAAATTTACTCGCTACAGTTATGTCATTATCTCTCATGGTTTATTTTGATATTTTCTAACCAACGTCAATACATCGTTGTTAAATAATTTTTCAATAATATTTATTTTCACTTGTGTATCTGATCAACACACCATTATACCATTATTAGCTTGAGCAGTTTGTTTTCTTTCATTTGTAGCATTAGTTATGTGCTTTTTCAAACAAAGCAACTGATCTACAAGATTGTGTAACACTAAAATCATAAAAATATTGAATTAATTTAACCTAAAAAAGACCCATCAAAATTTGGAATACTTACGTGTTTAGTCGTAGTTCTACAAGGTACAAGCGAATAATCAGTCACAATGGACCATAAACACCCCTGATGATATATAAAAAAGGTATTTTATAAAGAACACGTGCAATTCAATCGATAATAAACGAATCATAAGTTAGGTTATATTTCTTGACATGTAATGTGAAATATCCCTCCCATTTTTATCATGTATTGGTATAGGGTTCAAAGAATATAGTCCTACCAGTTCAATTAATAAAACAAGGAGAAATAAAATTTTATGTTTATTAAAATTGAGTATTAGCCGAGGCATTTTAAAAAAAAAATAATATTAGTAATATAAAAAAATAGGTGTTAAAAAATAACACTCCTCCAACACACATATAAGTACATTTAGTGCATGAACTTGGAACATTATTAGAGGATAGTTTGTTGTAAATAACGATCATCCAACCCTTATACAGGTACATTTGGCTGCCCGAACGTAGGGGCACGATAAAAGAAAGGTTTCTGGTTATTTGTGTATTTTGTATTTTGTAGAATAATAAAAACACAGATCTATTAGGTACATTTATTTAGTTTATCACAATTTGGTATTACATGTGATACATTGGTGCATAATTGTGCGTATGAAAGATACATATAAAATATTTTATATAGAGTGCATACATATTAGTACAGTTTTAAAAATATTTAAAAGAAATGGATACAAGATCTAAATCTAGTATGAAACAGACTCCAGGTACAAGCGAAAGCGGAGAGGATAGTGAACAGGAAAGAGGTGATACACAACAAATTATTCCAAGTAGGAATATAGAAGATATGTTAAAAGCTATTTTAGAGGATAATAAGAAAAATCAAGAGAAATATGAGAAAAATAGAGAACTAGATCAAGAGAAAAATGAGAAGTTATTGGAGAAAATGGAAAAGTCTAATAAAGAAGAAAATAAGAAGTTATTGGAGAATATGGAAAAGTCTAATCAAGAGAAAAATGAGAAGTTATTGGAGAAAATGGAAAAGTCTATTAGAGAAGAGAATAAGAAAAACAGAGAGGAGGATAAAGAAGAGTATAAGAAAAACAGAGAGGAGGATAAAGAAGAGTATAAGAAAAACAGAGAGGAAGATAAAGAAGAGAATAAGAAGATATTTGAAAATTTGTTTGAGAAAAATAGGGAAGAGATAAACCAGAAAATTAGTGAGGGAAACAAGAAAATAAAAGAGGATATTTTCGAGGTTTTGGAGAAGAAGTTAGAGAAGTTTGGGGATGATAATAAGAAAATAAATGAAAATCTTGTGAGCCTAAATGAAAAAATTAATCAAACTAATGAAAATATGAAAACAAAATTAGAGGAAGAAGTAAACAATTTAGAAGATAAATTTATAAAAGAAATAGAGAAGAAGAATGAAAGTAGTAAGGTAGAGATTTTAGGAACGATAGACAAAAATATAGTTAATAAAATTGGAGAAGTAGAAAAAATAGTGCTGGAGAAAGTAGGTATATGTGAGAGTAAACAAAAAGAACTATCTGAGAAAATACAAAAGGATTTGGTAAAGGTATCGACAAAGAATGATATAGAATTAGTTATAGTAAATAAAAAATTAGCTGATAATGAAGAGAAATACAAAGAAGATAATTTAGTACAGAAGGAGGCAATAGAGGGGTTATTAACAGAATGTGAGAACAGGAAAGAAGAGATAGAGGGATTAGTGAAGATAATTGAAGGTAAAAGGATTACGCAACTAGTTAATACTTCTCCGAATTGTGTTATTAATACAGGAATTAAAATAGAAAATTTACCTCATTTTAATGGAGATTCATCAACCTCAATACATCCCATGCTGTATTTAAATAATATGTTGAGATATATGGAAGATATTACAGAGTTTAAAACTAAAATGAATATTATTAGGTCTACTCTTACGAACAGTGCTTTAGATTGGTTCCAACGAATTGAGGATGAGTGCATAAATATTGATGTTTTTGTGAATATGTTTACTTCATATTACTGGAATAGTAATCAGCAAAACAGGGCTAGGATTAAGTTATTGATTGGTAAATTTCATCCAGGGAAAATGTCTAGAGAAACGTACGCGTCTAAATTATATAACAATAGCAAATATATTCATAATATAGATGAATCTACCATTGCTCAACAATTATTGAAGCATTTTATTGTGAATGACACTCATGCTATTATTTGTCAAAATGTTACGACTATGGATTCATTGATTGACATTTTAAGACGATTAGATGACCATAGTGAAAACATGCAATATAGTGGAAGAAGAAATCAAGAACCAACTTCTAATGGGAATAATAATATATCTCCTGTATCAAGAAGTAATGTTAATAACACAAATATGTTTAACCACCGGAACGATTATAGTAATAGATCAAGGGAAACAAATTATCAAAATGGTAATAATTTTCAAAGAAATGATTCACAAGGAAATCGAGTATCATATAGGCCATTGAATAATTTTAATAATGGACAAAAACCTTTCTCTAATAATAGACCTTTTGAAAACGATAGAAGAGGTTATCAAGGAAGGAATTATGGTAATTATCAAGATCAAAACAATCGTTATTATAATCAAAACGCGAACCTGAATAATAGCTGGAATAGGTATAATGATGGGAATACAAGAGGTAATGGAAATGAGAGAAATAGAAATACAGATACATCTCGTAATATAAATAACATTAGATTAATTAAAGGTGGAAAGGCAGATGAAGGTACGAATAGTATTGGAAAAGAAGATGTATTACAAAAGGGTAATGATGAGAAAAAAAAAACGCCGATTTTAGAATCAGAAACAGGGATATATGGGAATCCCATTCCAAGTGTTTCTTGGAATTAAATTCTGAACAATCTGTCGATAATAATTTTAAAATAGTTTATAAGGACATCAGTATTAATAGTATTAGTTTAGATAGAGATTTTGTTGAAATAGATTCTTTAGAAAAGTTAGGGAAGATAGTAGAAGATTGCGAAGTACTTCCTTTTATTAAAATTCAAATAGGAAAAATTGAATTTAAAACATTAATTGATTCAGGTGCGGAAATTTCATTAATTAATAAAGATAAAGTATTAGAAGTTGTAAATGTCATTGAGAATATCGTAAAGATAAAAGGTACAAATGTTGTAACTGCAAATAGGAGAAAAATGGGCATTATTACCGAACGTATTACTATAGAAGTGGAGATTAATTCTAAGAAATATATGATGCAATTTTACATATTAGAAGGTTTATTTTACGATTGTATACTAGGTATTGATAACATGAGAATGTTAGGAATGAGTATTAATTTCGATAAGGATGAAATAAATATAAATGGAAATAAGTTTGACATGGAAAAAATGTAAGACACAGTATTGGGAGATTGTGCTGTGTAAGTGAGTGACGACACTTCCTAAATCTGAGTTATATCAAATCATCCACACCAAATCATCCACGGAAAAAAAATGTTATAACAACAAATATGTTAGGTAGGACATGGTATTGAGGAGATTGTATCATGTTAGTGGCTGGCATCACTACCTTATACCGAGCCAAATTAAATACTCCAAAGATATTTAATATTCCCAAAATAGAACGTAAAACACATATTTCAGGCAGGACATAGTATTAGAATAGATTGTACTATGAAGGTGATTGACCACACTTCCTAATCCGAGTCACATTAAATCATTCATAACATATTAGTCAGGAAAAGCGGTACATATAGAAGAGATCAACTCTTGACGGTTTTTGGAATACCGATTCATTTCAGCAATCTTAGATCTTTTCAATTCCCAAAAATCTATTTTTTCAAATAGACTTTCCCATTGTATAATAATAAATCCCATTAAATATAATGATTTCATTTTTTTTATATTTGTTAATAACATATTTAGTTAGAATGGAAAAGTCTTAGTGGAAATCATATTAGTTTATAGTACTCATTTAGAAATTATAATTTGTTTGATAAAATATAGAATTAGTAGATGTCCTTATATTTTAATTATGTAATTTAATTGTCATGTATCGTGTGCAATGTAGTGATGTATCATATGTGATATGCAAAAGTATAAAATAGAAACAGTACAAGATGAATATAATTAGGAAAATTTAAATGTTTTTAAGTTATGTACAACTGTAACAAGTGTTGAAAGTAAAGAAATATTAAGTTAGTAGTTATGTTCTTAAATGTAAAATGAATAGGAAATTACCAATATCATGTATACGAATAGAGTATAAAATAAAAGAAATTGAAATCTTAAGAATACAGTACAAGTATAAAGTATATGGATTTGTTCAAAAATAAGTACAGGTGTTTAGTAAAAATAGAATATGTATTATAATTGAAAATATAAAGTTTTATAGAGAATGGAGTGATTTTAGTTGGAATTTAATAATAATATAAAAAATATATAAATGTCGAAATAGACAATAAAGATTATAAAATATGTATTATGAAGTATAAAATATCTTGTAGAGGTATAAGAGTACCTACAAGATTAATTAAAGAATTTATGAACCAGTATATGGTATATAGCACTAAATGTAGTGTTTATTGGATGAATAAAAGTATGATTAATAAAGATAATTGTGGAATGTATATGAAAGAGTTTGTTAAAACTATTGAAATGGATTAAAGATTATAATATGATTAATAAACACCAATATATAAAAGAACAAGTATTAAAATGAATACAAGATAGTAAATTCAGTGTACTGTTTATAAATGTTTAGATATGCATACAGGTGAAATCATTTAAGAATTACTATAACTATGAAATATGGAAATAAAAACCTTTTACAGACAAAAGTTAAACAATAAACAAACTTAAAACAAAATTAATTGGGAAAGTTGTAAAAAAAAAAAAATAATATATATCTTAAACATGTATGATACATTATAGTTGTCAGTTTTACAAAAAGAGTTATTAATACATAGCATATATAAAATAGAATGTAAAATAGTGTATAAAAGTTAGAAGCATAGATTTATGTGTTTATGGGTTAAATAATGAAAGTGTTGATTAGAGAAAAATAAATGAATAAAATGACGTGTATACAGAGTATTGATAGAATTTATGGAGAGGTTGTGTTGAATTAAATTAGTTATGTTACTTAAAGTTATTGTTAAACAAATATAAATTTTCAACAAAGTTAAAATTTACATTTGTTAAAGGGGCAAATGTTATGGTTTTAATATCCATACAATATATTGATTTGCAATTGTGTTATTACATATAATTTTTCAATTCTTAAAAGTATATTTTTATCAATGAATAAACAATAAATTATTTAAATGATTATTTGATGTTCATAAGTTGATGAGATTTTCATGTTGATCTGGTTGTCGTAGAGGAAAAATAAGGTTTTCTTTCTTCTATGTTTGTATTTTTAGAATCTGTTAAAGAGAAATTAAAAAAACATTATTATTATTGTCAAATATGATGTATTATATTTTATGTACAAAGTTGTTTAATTAACGATGATATGACGAGTATTGTAAACGTAAATAATTGATTTAGAGTATAAACTAATTTGAATTAAATTTCCCGCCATAATTTGAACAGGTGTTAATGAAAGAAATATTTTGACAGTTCCTGAAATGAGAATTTATAAATTGAAGGACATTTGTATGAAATGCTTTGAAATTAGGTTTTTTTAAATGTAAAAAGAATAATTAATACACGTAGAAATAAATTATAGGGATGTAAATATTCGAAAGTAAATAGTAAAGAGATATTTTGAATTATAAAGGTAGGTGTAGATTTCTGATTGGAGAATTTAAAAAAATTGTAAAAGGGTTGCTTAGGAATTGGGATTGAAAAAAAAACAACGGGAGATGAAAAATAATTTTCATACGACGCGGTTATTTTTTATCTTTGAATAAGAAATAATTCATTGATAAATTCGCAAATACAGCGAATTTTGTGCTTAAAAGCGTTAAAAGTTATTAATTTAACAAAGTCAGAGTGAATAACACAGTTAAAAGTGAAAGAAACATACATAATTTATGTGATATATATAAAACATAGGTAGCAAAATTGATATATAAAGGAAAGGAATATTTAAAAGGGTTGAATCATAATTTATCACGAGTACTTACATAAATAGAAGATTATCCATAGACGAATTCCAATGTGTATTTTCAAGATTAACCATAGACGAAGGTCCTAGTATTTCCAAAGGAGACCAAACGTGTAGGAATCATTTCTTCTTGAGTTGCAGTATTTTATCGTGTATAAACTTACGAAGAGAATTTTTCTGAGACCGAACGTGTATTTCCAAAGGAGACCGAACGTGTATTTCCAAATTAGACCGAACAAGTAGGAATCATTTCTTCTAGAGTAGCAGTATTATGTTGTGCAGAGAACTTCGAAGAGAATTTTTCTGAGTCAGAACGTGCATATCCAAAGGAGTCCATTATAAAGGAGTACAAGAAGGACGTCGAAGATCGGAGGATATCGGAGAACATCATCAAGATATCAAGTCCAGGTCATACAATAGTAGCAACAGCACCTACAAGTAAATATACCTTAACATTTGAAGTAATATAAAGTATATTGGTACTATTCGATTATAAAATAACATATTTTATATTAATATTTAGGAAAGTTATTCACTTTTACACCAGAATGTATTGAATTAAGAATAAGAAAGGCAATACCTTATTTGTAGTAATATTACAAGTTGCATTCCATAGAAATCTCATCAACAATTGAATGTTTACAACCATAAATAAAATACATTATTAGTCAATCGTAGAAAACATACAAGTTGTCGTTCAACAAATTTACTCGCTACAGTTATGTCATTATCTCTCATGGTTTATTTTGATATTTTCTAACCAACGTCAATACATCGTTGTTAAATAATTTTTCAATAATATTTATTTTCACTTGTGTATCTGATCAACACACCATTATACCATTATTAGCTTGAGCAGTTTGTTTTCTTTCATTTGTAGCATTAGTTATGTGCTTTTTCAAACAAAGCAACTGATCTACAAGATTGTGTAACACTAAAATCATAAAAATATTGAATTAATTTAACCTAAAAAAGACCCATCAAAATTTGGAATACTTACGTGTTTAGTCGTAGTTCTACAAGGTACAAGCGAATAATCAGTCACAATGGACCATAAACACCCCTGATGATATATAAAAAAGGTATTTTATAAAGAACACGTGCAATTCAATCGATAATAAACGAATCATAAGTTAGGTTATATTTCTTGACATGTAATGTGAAATATCCCTCCCATTTTTATCATGTATTGGTATAGGGTTCAAAGAATATAGTCCTACCAGTTCAATTAATAAAACAAGGAGAAATAAAATTTTATATTTATTAAAATTGAGTATTAGCCGAGGCATTTTAAAAAAAAAATAATATTAGTAATATAAAAAAATAGGTGTTAAAAAATAACACTCCTCCAACACACATATAAGTACATTTAGTGCATGAACTTGGAACATTATTAGAGGATAGTTTGTTGTAAATAACGATCATCCAACCCTTATACAGGTACAGTATAGATAAAATACCAGAAAGAGTTTTCTTTTATTTCCAGGTATTTCTTTTAATTTGGGATTAGTTTTGTGTATGTTCTGTTTAAAAAAAAAAAAAAAAAAAAATATGTATTTGGTTTGAAAAAGTGAGGTTTTATAAATGTGTTTTGGCATTATGGGGCCTGATTTTTGATTGATCATTGTCAGGGACGACCATAATACAATAGAAAATCCAGGGGGGTTAGTGTAATGGTACAACCCATTATGGTTGGTAATTGTATATATTTCAAGGATAAATTAAAAAACACGGAACGCAGGGAAGACGTACAACAAGTTAAGAGATAGGCGCCAAAGGGTCGAGCATCAGGTACAGTCGGTAAGCAAGTCGAAGAAAAAGAAGTCTGCATGAGTATGGCAGAGAAGACGGTCGTCTAGAAGGACTGCGGGGTGAATGGGTAGCCCATATAAAGGAGAGATAGTTAGAAGAGAATCAAAACACAACTGCTGATTAAAAGCGGTATTAAAAAAAACTCAAACTTCTTTAAGAGATTAATTAACAATTATAAGCATTGTTAACATTATCTGAAAGTAGTGTTTAAAGTGGAGCACTAAAAGTATTGTGCAAAGTGTGAACGTTTTAAAGAATATAATAAGTCGTATTATGCGTAAATGCTAGTGAAAGTCACAGAAAACGCAGAAGTTCCTGTCTCAAGACGTTAGAAGAGAGAAGAACCATCCTGTCTCAAGACGTTAGAAGAGAGAAGAAACAACACAGACTTTATTCGGTATAAGGTATTCATTCCTTTGAAATAAATATTATACAATATAATAAGTAATAAGAGATCCATGGCCATTAATCCTTTAAAGCTTTAAAGAAGAAAAGATATTCGAATTGTTTAAGTATAATTTAGTACCCTTATGTTATTTGTAGTGGTTTATATACGTGTGATTAGTCATTGTTCTTAAATATACATTGTATTTAAATTTTACTGTAGTAATTCCTTTTTAAGTACAACAACGTCTCGGAATCATTTTATTATTGAATATTTCGCATCACCCTTACATAACGGCCCTGAGATTAATTAAGTAAGTAAGTTGAAATATTAATTTAAAATATATTCATATCAAATAAAATTATATGGTTCCTAGACATGATTTTGAGAAAAAATAATGTACACTTATAAGAAAGTCGTGTGGTGTTCACACCTTAATTTCATCTTGTGTGTATATGAATCTACCACTAATATTTTTCTTAATATAAAAAACTATATAAAATAACGTTAAAATAAATAGGACAACTACTTAAGAAATATTACAAAGGCACTTTGACTTGCTGCCGTCCAGGTGTGGTAATAAAGTTTAAATTGTTACTCACCAGGAGTAATACGATAATAATTACTTTGTTACGAACGTGTATATTCAACGACTTAGGTATGATTTACGTTTTAACAATTAAGACGCCACGTTTTATATATTTATACTGAACAAAATTATTAGGACTTGCAAAAACATGACGAATCAATAGCAAAACTTAAAAACTATTTTTGTCAACCAACTCGTGCGCAGTGTTTTAAGCATAAAAGTTAAAAAGTTACAATAAAGCAATAAATTTTTCTGTTTTTTGCCAAAATCTAACAAAAAAAATACTTTTTTTCTTTCTTTTCATTTTGGATGAGGTTAGTTTAGTTATTCGATTGTAACAGTCTATATAGCTGTCATTTACTTACTTACCTAATCCTAGGGCCTGTCTATCTGTGAATGTGTAAGGCTGGGTTAGAATTGTGCTAAAGTCTTTCTCTAAATATCTTTCTATTTCTTTCAATCTTGGTTGAGTTCGGTCATGTCTGCAGCTTGCCATTCCATCTTTCTCTTTCGCGCTGTTTTTCTTAATTTCTTCATTCATTTTTTCTGGGCCTTCCTCCTTCTACCAGCTCTTTCTTCAAGGACCTATTTGAAGTTCTGCCCTCTCCATCTTCTTCATATGTCCATATTAAAAAAGTTGTCCAATTTATTCTTTATTAGACATTACTTTAGTTTTTAATTAATATATTAAAATACCAAAATTCGTAGCCAACGAAATTATCACCAGATAAGCAATTTTCAAAGGGGCCATGAAGCAAGTATTTTATTTTGTGAAATCACTATGCGTATGCAAAGAAATATTGGTAGAATTGATTGAGATGACTTGCTCCTAGGGATTAATATAGTACTCAAGTTCTGTGGAAAATATTCTTTTATGTAGAGATAGTCTATCGAATAAATGTGTTCCATATATCGCCGTATTTTTTCCATTGAACTGATTAATCCAAGGCTATATAATGTCTCTTTCAAATCGTCAACCTCTCCTTGGATAAGAAGTGTGTATGGATAGTTTAGGATGAATCTCGTTTTTGTTTGTGGGCCTATGATGGTCGTAGACAATCCGATATCAAAAATGAGAAAATAGTTTTTAAATTTCCCGTAGAACGTGAGATTGCACATACCAGAAGACTGATGGCTTGGGATGAATTAGTATATGAAGTAGTTTAATATTTTTTTGAGACCATTTAAATACTCAAAGGTTCATCAGCAAACTCTCTTCTCAATTGCCCTGCATGGTCGCCCGTGTGTTTGGGCTATGATAGTTTGAATGGTTCTAATGACACTTTACGAGTTGCTTTGAATGTGCTTCCACAAGAGTTCGTGCATGTTCGTAAATAGAACCATGCACAGATGAACAACAGACAGTTATTCGAGTGCCAATTCAATATCAAACTTTGTCTAAAAAGATCAAAAATTTATCAATTGAAGCTATTTTTCTCAACATAATAAATATTTAATATTTAGATAAAAAATACATAATTTTACCCGGAGGTTTGTTTTTTGGCACGCGATATAAATCTGTTGCTTTCTCTGAGATAAAGCAACAATGAAACTCAAGTACCTACTTAATAATAAGAATATCAAATTCCAGTAGAAAACAATACCTTTATTAATATTATTACAGGAGGTGGAAAAACCTTTAATTTCCAACTGTTAAACAGAAATTAATACACGGGTGTAATATTATTTGTCAACAGATTTTCGTTACTACTTTGGAAATGGCAAGACAAAAGAATATTTCTTTCAAAATCGCTTTTAGCACAGTTACGCTAACTATAACTCAAAAATGTGAAGTGCAATTATTTAATCAAGCCCAAGTAACAATAATTCTGCTAGAGGTGTCTAATAATAATTTTAAACCGGAGTATAATTCTAGATCGAATAATATGTTTTTAAGATTTATACAGTGCAATAAGGATCTTGCTTTGTGAAATTAACCCACGTTTTTTCAAAAATCCACCTTCAGATTTTTAGAAAAGGGGGACATTTTTCGAAAATAGAAACTCTGACACTTGTTCCACCTTGTTTTAGGTTTATTCTAAATTGTTCCAAAGTACATATGTCAAAAAAATGAAACTTGTCCGAGATAATTAAAAAAAAAATTTTTTCGAAAATTATAATTCTGAAGCGCTCCTTGCCTTGAAAATAGAAATTCTGACGGTTGTTCCAGATTGTTTTAAAGTTGTTGTAAATTATTTTTAAGAATAAAATAAACACGGTTTCGATAATTTGAAAATAAGAAAATTCGGAAGTACGGCGTCGGTCCTCTGCTTTTCGAAGATTTAAATTTGATGGTTTTCAGATTGTTCTTTAAGTGTTCTAATTTGTTCTAAAGTATTTAAAGGAAAAAATCAGAGTCTGTCGATATAATTGAAAAAAATTGTTTTTTCCCTAACCCTTCTTTAGAAAATTGAAATTTTGACGGTTGATTCAGGATGTTCTAGATGTCTAAACATTGTTACAAGACATAAAAGTTCTATGGACCAAAAGGTATCACCAAACGACCATATCGAAAATAGAAATTCAAATTGCTGCTCTAGCTTGTTCCAGGTTTGTTTCAAATTGTTTTAAAATAATTCCGAGAAAAATCAAATTTGGTCGAAATAATTAAAAAAAAGACGATATTCCCTGTGCCATCTTCAAAAAGCTTGACGGTTGCTTCAGGGTGTTTTAGTTATCCTAGACATTGCTCAAAAAACTCTCGAAAAACAAATCAAAAACGGCCCAGAAAATAGGACACAACAACTTTTTCTCAGCTTTTTTCTTCTTCTAATGGCACATAGGCAAGGATTCCTCATTAATTAACTGTTTTATGTTAACATGTTCTGCTTTATGTGACTCTGGTAATAATCCACTATTATGATTGTTATTATTATTATTTAATATCTGTGGCAATTATATTGTAATAAAAATAACACATATTACCACTTATATTTTACCGATGGGATAATTATATACAGTATATATACTACTACTCTTTGCAAACTACAAATTGAAAATCTTGTTTAACATGATTAAGATATATTATAACATAAATAAAAAAATGCATATGCTCTCCTTACTTACTATATGAGAATGAGGTTCCATTATAAAAATATTATTTCCAGCCAGGATACTGTTAACATATCAACTGGACTATTTATATAAAATAAAATCTACTATTAATTATGTTAATTGAAAATGTTCGTTCTTCTATTAGATGAAGACCGAACAAACAGTCTTGCAACTAGAGTGACATAATCTATTTCTGACACGGTAACAATAATCACTTTCGTAACTTTAAATGTCAAAGAAAAATTTGAATTCTTTCTTTTGCAGTTTATTAATATAAGTAGGTACTAAATATACCAATTTACTTTAAACAATTGCAAAATAACTAGACATTTAAACTGAATATTAACAATAAATTATTTGAATAAACAAAACATGCAGTATAACTATTTGATGGCACCAATACAATTTCAAAAGTTCAAATGCCAAAATTGAGAAGTCAGAAAAACAATTAAATAAAACTAACATAGAATCTTTAAATTTACTTGTATAATCCTTTATTTTAGAAAATATAATTTCGTCTGATTTCAACCCTATGTTCTAAAAGGTACAAGCTTCGGTGCCTATATAAAACAAATTCAAAGCATTGCATATTGTATGTAAGCACATTCTGTCTATTATGTCTTTTCTACGCCTACACTTGGAAGTCCTACCAATAAATTTCTAGAAATAAATTACCAATTCACACAGGATATTTTAGTTCCGGTACTGATTGTGACGCTTGTATTCATAATAATTGATAACTCACACAGACATTTTTGAAATGGAGGAGCCTATTGATTACTGTATTCATTACTTATGAATGATTGATTTTATGAAATTTAATTTTAAATTTGAAAATCCAATAGCAAGAGTCCCTTATGCATAGTATATTTATATATATAATTTTGATTGAAAATACTTTCACATAATTCCTATAGGAAATTAATTATTCATGTATTTTTAATATTACGTAAGTTTGTAGATATATTCTAGACTATTCTAGAGTATTGTACCAATACATACAGGGTAAGTCATATCGGTGGTGAAGGCAAATAATGCCTTTATTAATAAGGTTTTTCAACGCGGTTTTTTTTATGGTAGCCGTTCAGTAACATCTTTATTTTGAATTCAGTGTTCTAGTTGCTGGCTGTCCATATTTATAGTTCTTCTTAAATAGAACAACATGTATACTTTTGTATTCCTTGTAATTGTTAACCAGAAATAAATAACATAATATAGGCTTAAATCAAAAATTTTCGATTTATTGCTATTTTATTAAAACAAATTTTCATTGTCAATGTAATTTTTCTCTTCTTTCTTCTAGTTTTTGAGTCTATTTACCAATATCCCCACAAAAGAGGTATTACATATTATCGAATTAAAACTACATACATCAACATCACACGAATTAGTGAAATCCTAGAATTACTTAAGATCTGTATGGAACAAAATTATTTCCAATTCAATTACGAACATTACAAGCAAACCACAGGTCTTGTTATAGGTAATCCTTTAAGCCCATTACTAGCGGAAAATTTTATTAATCATTTCGAAGAAACTATTAGCTCTCATCCCCTATTCAAAAATTGCATACGCCACTTAATATAACTAACTTTAATACAGAATTAGATAGAATATACCCTATTGCTACAAATACTAAAGGTATGATCAATAATATCTTTCGAAACAAACAAATAGCACATACCCGTTCTTTAATTTACCCTAAAATTTCTAGTAAAAATTCAGTACATTATTCTACCCTTACTTATATTGGTAAACCTTCAGACAAAATTAGCAAATTAACTAAAAAGCCACTAATGGTAAAATAGCTTACAAAACTAATAATACTTTAGAATGTTTTTTAGAAAACAATAAGGACAAAACAGACAAAAAATCAAACTCGGGGGTATATAAGTTAACTTGTGATTGTAATATATCTTATATTGGCCAAACTGCAAGATCCTTTGCCCAGAGAGTGTCCGAACATAATAGAAGATAGCGGGATAAAAAAGCTGATTCTACATTTGCGAACCACTGTTTAGAATATAAACATACTTTTAATAAAAAATTTAAAATACTTGATATCCAAGATAAAAGTAAAAAAACTTGATCTCCTAGAATCATTGGAAATTTCTTGAATTACAAAATTAGGATTAGAGTTAAATGATCAAACCAACTTAAGTCACTCCCCACTTTTGTCCTTAAATTTGTAATGTTTGTCTAGTATATAATTTCTCGCACTAATGTAAATTCGTCATTATTTATCCACCTGATGAAGTCGTTGTGCGACGAAACAACGTTGTAGTGATTTACTATAATTAAAATTTTTAAACTTTAAAATCAAAGTGTTATTTTTATTATTATCTTTTTGAGTCTGTTATTAAATTTCACCCAAAAATGACTTTATTACTTTAAATGTGACAATTTCTGAGCTTCTGTACTACTATAATTTTGAGATAATTTTGTCAATTTTATGTTTTTTACTTGAATGTTCATGATTTAGCTGCGTAATTTGATGATGATAGTTAGCTTGAAATAATTTTGCGTTTAATTTCTAACGCAAGCAAATTAGGTACTGCCGTTTGTGTTTAATCAATTCCTGAAAACCACAGCTTCATCTCTTTTGTAAGTCTCAAGATACTGGAAAATTTTTAAAGTAGCGCAGATTTCACATCTTTTGAAAAAAGTAAAGTAACTTCGAAAAAGTCTCACTAAAACAAAAGATTTAACGAACGTTTAAATTTAACGAAAATTTCCAAAATGCAATAATGGCCTATTATTAAAATAAACTAAATTTAGATATGTCATTAAAAGCTGTATAATTTAAAATAATCCTAAAATGTGACGACCGCGTAATGTTGATTTTTGAAAATAATCGAAACATGCTTTGAAATTACATCCACTCGTTTATTTTAGGGTTTCTAAGAAAGCAATTATATTATGAGCGATGCATGTATTTTCAGATACCACCAACTGTATTGTTATTAGAGAGCGAGTAATTTTTTTAAAATTAAATGGCTGGTATTGCGAATCCGAATTCTAAAAGAATCTTTAATAAGGCAAATTCGCAAATAAATGAAATATTTCATAAAACGCAATAGATGCTAAGGGAATAGTTATGTAATGAAATGTAGAAAAAAAGGAATACCAACACGATAGAAGTTGGTGTAGGGATCCTATAGTTACAACACTCTGTATAAACTGTAAATATTTTGGATATGTGTATATAACATAGGTACATACTACGAATCGATTAAAAATATTAATGGTACTTTACCGAAATAATGAGCCGTATATTATCAATATTTCATTTCGAAATATATTGCAGACTAATTCATGAATTTGCTCGAACAACCATTTTTATTAAATTACCATAGTTTGTTATTATTGCACGGTATTACACGGTAATAATACCCCCTTCCTTGTTGAAGATAATCGACGGAATAGTTCTTAAAATAGGTTTATGTTCAGTGTCGCCAATTCGTAGCTTTGAAGCAAAGCGCTTCCTCCATATAAAAAATTCGCAGACATGCAGTCTCAGCATGCTTCCGATGCAACGGAACCAATACTATATTTTTACGGTAAAAGCTATTACTCAACGAGGTGAAATAAATGCATGACATGTTTTATTTGATTTTCTTATATATACGTAGCACAATGTTGTAAATGTGATAGGCATTCTGATCATAAAAGTTTCAACTACGAGGTTTTTGCATATCGCCAAAAGTACTTTCTAGAATAACATATTGCCGTGATATCTCGCAAGTTTATAAGATAAGAATAGCTTTAAGAATTAGTTTAAGTTTTGAAATAAAATAAAAATGACAAAAATCGTATTTAAATATGAGAGAGTAAAAATATGCAACAAAATTACATGGATGTATATAAAGTTGCATACACATGGTCAATATACAAGCAAGTAATTCAAAAGTCATTATTATTCAAGTGAATAGTAAGAAAATACAAAATAAAATTTATTAAATAAATATGAAACAAAAGACAAAATAAAAATGTATTAAATAAATATGAAATAAAAGACAGAATAAATATAAGCAATATATTTCTTTTGTAGAAAGAATACACAAAATGTATGGTTTACATATCATGAAAAAGATCAAATACGATATGCAAAAAACATAAATATGACTGAATAAATCATTATGATTTACATGCATAAAGCAATAAAACTTTATGAAAGAGTTTAAGAACTAAATTATATTAAAAGATAAAAATTACCTTAGCTTATAACTAGAGACTAAGAAAAGGATATAAAAATATGTAAAACGTAAACCCGATCAGCAATAACATTTGGTATAAAAAGGTAGCTGATAGCATAAATAAAAAGTGTATGTGTTTATGATTTGTTTGTAACACAATGCTTCAGAGACTGGAAACAGACGTGTACAGTTTCATGACCTACAAAAGACAACAAAATATAAAACTTGTGTAAAGTTTATTGCAGATAGACATATTACCGATGAAAAGATCATGGATAGAAAACAGAGTTGCAGTAGACAAACAAGCGTGTCTTCCAGGTGCAGGCAGTGCGGGAAGAAAAATAATCGTTATCTCCAACGTGTTTCCCATCTTACCAAATCGCAATCTAGCTACAAGAAAAGTGAAATTGACATTAATAAATGGAAAGAAAAAATATGTATTGAACAATGAACAAGGCAATAGGTTCATTGATGAATACAAAGAAGGATGGTATTAACAACAGGAATAAACC
This sequence comes from Amphimallon solstitiale, assembly GCA_963170755.1. Classification (NCBI taxonomy): domain Eukaryota; kingdom Metazoa; phylum Arthropoda; class Insecta; order Coleoptera; family Scarabaeidae; genus Amphimallon; species Amphimallon solstitiale. The sequence goes on from OY720676.1 coordinate 131,440,657, forward strand.
TACCGTCGGAAATGCTGTGCGAGGCAGTGAAAAGACTTTTGAATTGGAAAAACAATTTGTAATGACGTTTGGTAAATAAAGAACTGTCAGAACAATATGTGTATGTGTGTGTGTATCAAGACGGCAACATGTGGGCAGCGATTTCACTGGAACGTATATTCCAATGCCAACCTAAAATATGGACTAGAGGGCGCAATAGTCAACGTAGAGTTTTTTTGCCGCTATAAATAAGAAACAAGATTCGACAAGAAGGGACTTCTGATTTCGACTCCGAAAGAATAAGACGCTCTAAAAAAAAATAATTGTTACATTGTAGAATAGTAGTTATCATTATTTCTTTATCACGTTTATTCATAATAATTTTTCTTTTATTAATATATATTTAAATTCACTTGAAACGTTCAATATGGACATTCAAAATGAACATTTTGATGAAATATTTAAAGATAGCAAGTAAGTTTTTTTTTTTGAAAAGAAGTTATCTAAATTGTTAGACAGACATTGGTTTTTACGTGCAAATGATTAATCAATGTAATGTTGGACAATATAGATAAGCAAATATTATCCTGTAAGGTTTTCTTTTAATTCATAAAGTTGGAATTACAACAATATAGGACTAATGGTGTTGGTCAGTTGAAGAGATGCTACGTGCGAATGAGCATTTTCTTCATGGTATTGTCTAAGCATCATTAATCTTTTTCAAGTTAGGTTAATAATTAATTAAAAGTTTCACAAGGCAAAGATTAAAAGCTAGATACAACACGTGCAAATGGTTGTCTAAGGCAATTAATTGAAGCCAATATAAAAATAATTACATCGATAAATATCACTATCAATGTACAATAAAAGTTTACATTTATTTATTTACAGGATAAATATTTATTTTTTTGTTTAGAATCATAAATAAATAAATAAAAGATTTACATACATTACAACCGACATTAGGTATAAATGATATGAGCATTTTCAATTATGTATTTGTTTAGAGCATAAAGGTGTATATAAAAATTATTTGAATCTATAAATTACAAAAATAAAAGGTGTATGATCATGTTAAATAGACATTCTGTTTTCTTCTTTAAACAAAACTATTACCTCGTCCCTATTATAAGTAAGTGAAAGGCCACCAGTGAAGGAGAAGGAACCACATACATTGCCAGAATCCACAATAGTTATTAGGTACATGCTTCAACAATATGAATTAAATATAAAACCAATTATAAGTTTTTGGTGTAAAAAGAAAAATTTAGAACACAGCATATACAAATGACTATACCCACAAATATATGCTATCACAGCAATATGTTATCAATACTGTTAAATTAATCTTCTAGTCTTAGTATAAGATTTATCAAGAAACAGTTTTTGGGGGATACAATACCACTCAAATTTTGCTTTCTAGACACAATTCGGTTTGGACTTTTAAATGTATCAATAAGTTGAATTTAGTAAATTAATTTATGCATCATCATTTTATTTAATATTATTGGTACAGTGATGTTATTTATATTGATATTCTTTAGAATAACACTTCAAAATATACGCAATAAAGCATCTTCATAATATTTTTTGTTATAAATGTAATTGCAAACTTACAATTTATTTAAATATATATTAGAGTAATAAATAAATGGACTGCAGTCACTTGACAGGAGTTGGTACGCCGTCCGCTGACGGTTACCATGATTATTCATGCAGGTCTTCTGGTCAAATTCTTTTTAAGTCTTCTCTCTGCGTGTTGGGTTAGGAGTTGGTTAACTAATGGATGTGTATAAAATAAGTTTCTTTTTCTATAACGTCTGGTGTGAGCCTTGATAACATCCTTCACAAATTGTATTTGTAGATCCTCATGTAACGTTTGACACGCACCAAGGTGTGTTAGCCATCATGCAAAAAGCATTTTAGATTGGAATATTTCCAGAATGTTGATGTTTGACGGTTTTGCGCAACCCCAAGGTCGAATTCCATAGCCCCATATTGGTACTACTACAGTTTTGTAAAGAAGAATCTTGTTCTCAATGATTAACTGATATCTTTTACCCAATAGCCAGTGCATTTGTCTGGATTTCATTGTAAGTTGCTGTTTTTTGCCTTGATGTGAGTTTGCCAGGTTGATCTCTGGTTAACGGGAATACCCAAGTACTACACGTCAATTTTCACTGGTAATGGCTCATTGTATAACGAGACCTGTTGACATAAGGTTCGTCTGGTAGTAAATGTGATGTGGGTTTACTTGTTACTATTGGCTTTGATTCTCCATTTGTTCATCCAGAGCTCTAGTTTGTTTATATGATGTTGTAATTTGTTGGTAGTCTCTATAGGGTTTTCATCTGTTGCTGGGATAGCTGTGTCGTCAGTAAAGGTTGCAATGTGGATTTCTACAGTTACTGGCATATTAGCGGTGTATAGTAGATACAAGTATGATCCCAGAACACTAACGCATTCTGTGCACCATGTGGTACTCCTGATTGTGTAAGCTGATATGTTGAGCATGGGTTGTTGGTTTTAACCTGAAAGGATCTTCCAGAAAGGTAGGATTTCATTATTAATATGGCTGATTTGGTAGCTTCTGCTTTAACTTATACAATACGCCGTCGTGCCATACTTTGTCGAAATCCTGCTGAATGTCTAAGAAGGTAGCTACACATACTTCTTGTTTGTCCAAGCTTTGCATGATCCTATAGACTATTCTATTATATTGTCGGATGGTCGAGTGTTTTTCCCAAAATCTAAACTGGTCATCTATGGATGGATTTCCAAACCTTCTGAGTATGAGCCTTTCGAATATTTTTGACATATTTGGCAATAAGCTTAACGGCCGATAAGATGTGGTTTTGCAGGGAGGTTCACCAGGTTTCGTAACAAGGATGATCTGGGCAAGTTCCCATTGAATAGTAAAGTAACATCATCTTTTCAGAGAGTTGGAAATCGTTGCTAGAAAAACTATAGCCTTACTAGCTACGTGTTTTAACATTTGACCGACGATAAGATCATAAGCTTTATGAACGTTAATTGTCTTTATTTCTTGGTAGACTTCCGCTGGTTTATTGTTTATTATTTATTATCTTTATAATATAAAATAGAAAAAGTGTAGTACATTCAACAAATTAAAACGGATATGACACTGTTCTAGGAAAACTGAGTTAAGTTTATTTAACATATTCTTCATCACAATTCGTAGTTCTGTTGTACTAAAATTGCTGTCTACAAATATTAATATAAAAATTTAGATATTCAAATTTATAAACTATTTTCGTATACCGTAGTCGACATATTTTAATTTCGATTTACAGCAATACTACCTATCTATCCCATGCAGAAGATGACTTTATAATATGCAGCGATGCCTGCTTTCCAACAGTGGTGGGAAAATCAATGTAGTGGGGGATTTTCACATTTCATAACAAACGTTTGCCGGGTGTACAACGCTTATTTCTCTACGTGTGTATTAATAGTCGAACTCAGCATGTACATTTATACAACTGAAGAAAAGAGTTACATTTACTTTCTTTTACTAAATTAAGAATGAATATTTAATTTTATTAATACGCGGAGAATATAGGTTTTGTTGTACATCCTCATAAAAGAAATACACCATGAAATATTTTTCTGTAAATATTCGTAGCGAATTTTATACGTATTTCTATGATGCGTTCTGCACCCCCCTCATGTACAAAGCCTACTGACAGCTACACAGTAGTCAGTACTGATTGAATCTTCGTACTATACCTATGGTACCCCACTTTGACTTACAATTAGAACCATTTATTCGCATACTTGGCAGCCTCGCATATGTTTATCTTTATTTTATTTCGTCGTGCTCTTTTCCTCTTTCTACTTTCGTATAAGAAATTAAAATTTGTGGACTACGGTATATAATATTTTCGAGAACAACCAAGCATCAATTGAAAATTAGCAAATAGAATTTGACGTTAATTTAATCAATTCTTAAATATTTATCATAAAGTGTAAGAAAAAGCATTGCATTCTATTTTAAAAAAAATATTTTTATGTTGGATTGTCGTTTTCGTACACACTGTATAAATGAAAATATGTTTAGTTTATACAGATTATGGTTATCTACAGATTTTCTATTAAAATTCTTTGGCTATCTAAATTAGTAGATACCGATATGATACCGATAATGGACTTTGTCCTTTGGGTGGTACACCTGGTATATGTAGAGATTTAGCCGAAATGCTTTAAACTGCTATCAGCAAATGTCGTTAGTGTACCACAGAATGACGACATATAGGTGTGTGATTCTCGTTTTGGTACAACCGTGTATAACTCTACCTCTGCGTTAAATTTCTTCGAAAAAGCACACGAGATTCACAGTGAGTCGATTCCGGTTTGTATTTTTAGCTTACACGAACGATCTTTTCCTATATGTATTGGTCAGGTAGGACTTCTTCCGTACGATACAAGCACGTAATCTGGCTATCTCATACATTCATCTTCTTAGAGTGTTGACCGACAAGATATATAGGACCTATCGCTTGTCAATTCCTTGAAGAAAATTTATTTATTTTACCTTTCTTTCACGGTGACGTTTTAACTTGTCTTCGTACGAGCTAATCTTTCTGAGACGCCTTAATTTCAGCTGCGAAATATTATTAATGTATTTTGCAATACTTTGGTTACTCCAGCAACATTTATATCTCGTTTGTATTTAATAAATTTAATCTATAAACCCTACTAAAATACCTAATAATTGTAATACTATATTTATGAAAGTGATTCACCTAAATACAAATTAACTCACAGAACAGGGATAATTACAACTGTAAAGTCCCTGCTTGGGTATTACTAAAATACCCTTCGAATATAACATATTTTTCGTTCATATAGTATTCTTATCATATAATGTAATGTCATTATTATTCAAAACGACACGTGATGTACTGTTAAAATATGTAAATTATCAGTTTTCTGAAGGTAATTATTGCTGAGAAATCTACGGTATTTACCTTCTATATCATTTGCACGTTCCTAATTTAAAATATCATAAGCAATACATGTAGTACAAAGAATTTTGTTTTCGTATAAGCTGATTTACATTATCAACTAAACACGTTTCTACAAATAGTTGAGAAAAATGAAGTGCATTAGTAATTCTCAATTATGGTTTAGAGTAAGTAAATATTTCAGTGATTGGGTGATGTATTGCAATAATTTACAAGTTAATAATAACCTATATTTTATAATTGTAATATATACGAATCGTTTCCATCTAAAATTTACCATTCTTCCGTTAATTTATGTAATTCTAATATACAAACGTCGCTAAACTCATCAAAATGCAATCTATACATGCCCTACAGTAATTAAAAAAAATAGCAGATATTTATACAATGCCAACTTGTCTTATTTAACTAAGATCCGACATACTGAGGAAGTTATACAATACTCAAACGTATGAAATTATTCGGGTGAAATTGACATTTGGAGATTTCAAATCCTTCAACTTTATCTGCATTTTTAGTGGATAAAACATATTGAAAACAATATGACAATGTTTCTGTAATAATAATTGCAGTTTGAATGTAAATATGTTGTCAATGATAACAAATCTAGAAATTAATAGTACATTTTTGAAAATTATACATAAGAATGAAATTATTTATCAATTTACAACTGAATTAGTGAGAAACACGCGCAAGCTTAATTTAATAAATTTGTTTATAATTTATCGAAGCAACATAATATGATAAATAAATACAATTGGTCGTAATGTGCTAATATACTGAATTGACAACATAGACTATATAATTTTTTATACATTTACAATAAATTTAAGACAGATATATACAGGATGTTTCCAAATAAGTGCGAAAGTTTACAGAGGGTAATTCCTTGTCTAAAATTAAGGGGGGTCTTTCATGTAAACAAACGCTCTCAGGCTTGTCCTTGAAAAGTTAAACGCTTTCAAAAATGAGGTAAAAAAACTGTTTTTTTTTCTTCCTAAAACTGCTGAAGTGTTAAAGAAATGGCATTTTGTGGGCGTGATTTACCTATGAATATGTTTTAATTTTGTCGTGATCTTTTGGAAGGGTGAAACATGCAACCCATATTCGTTTTTTTACCAGACTTTTTTAACAAAAAAAAAATTTCTTGATTTAAAAATATCCGATGAAAAGTATTTTATAATTATCCCGCTTCTTTTGACTTTTAATGTGGGCATGTACCAGTACCATGTTATGTTTTAATAGAATATGAAACAAAAAATACAAACAAAACAAAATCATGTGTATTACAAAAAAGAAAAAGACGACAAGATCAAACGGAAGAGAGTTGTAAAAACTGATCGAAATGACCACCTCCAACCATTAGACAGGAATCAAGTCTCTTCTCATAGATTGGCGCAAACGTTGAAATATTCCGGGTGTATTTTGGATTGTCTCGCAGCCTGCAATGATGCGATTCCAAAAATTATTTACACATTCAATGGGGGCCGTATAAACCAAGGACTTAAGGTGACCCCAGATGCAAAAGTCCAAGGGGTTTAAGTCTGGTAATCTGGAAGGCCATAGTTAAGGTCCTGCTCGACCTATCCAACGATTTGGATACACGTCGTCGAAGTATTTATGCTGAAATGGGCAGGCGCACCATCATGCATAAACCACAATTGTGGTCGAATAGCTAGTGGATCATTTTCAACTAAAATGGGAAGCCGCTCCTGGAGAAAATTTGTATAGGATGCACCATTTAACCTCAACGGTAGAAAATACGGAAAAATAACATTTTCACCAATAATTCCAACCCAAACGTTAAGTGAAAAATCATATTGGTTCCGACCTTCTTGAACTGCATTTGGGTTATCTTTGGCCCATAGATGGTTATTATGAAAATTTGTAATCCCTTGTCTTGAAAAGTTGGACTCTTTAGTGAACAATACGTTTTCTAAAAATTGAGCATTTTGGGTAATCATTACACTTTGTCAATGGAGTCTTCACCATTGACAAAGGTGTACTCGATGGGGAAAATCTTGCGGTAAAAGTGCCTGGAGTCGTTGGATATGATAATGATACATTTGGCGATCCTTTAAAAATTTTCAGATTAGTTTATTGCAAACATTTAGTGTATTAGCAAATTGCCTTGTACTTAATTCCGGACGATCTTCAATCATATTAAAAACCTATAATAATGCAATCTTAGGATCGACATAGATTTTTAGACAAAAGTACTCAGAAGTTAATTTAAAAAAGAATATATGAAAAAAGTTTTTCGAAAACCGGAAATAGGTATTTTATTCTAATCGAGAAACATCTTTTTGCGAATATCTCACAAATTATGATTTTTAGACGGCTATAGAGAGTATAAAACTAAAGCTAGATTTTAAATAATTCTTATATAAAAATTTTTTTTTGGAAATTTGTACCGAAAGTACCACTTTATCTTATCTGAAGCAGTTTTTTGCAACAAATCGCGATACATATACAAAAATATTACACGAGCAAACGTTTTATAGCTGGATATGGAACAATTTTTGTAGAACAGACATTTCAAAACTCGGATCCGAAATAATACTTTTTTACTCATCAAACAATAGTTTTCTTTTAAATATCTCGCAAATTATGCATTCAGTAAGATTTATTAAGAGGGAAAATTAACTCGTTTCTTAGTGTTTGCATTAACTACTATTATTATTATTATTTTATTTCGGAATATTTTTCTGAATCACACTGTGTAAAGAAAGTAGGTATGTATCTGGAAATCTTATATAAATAGAATTATATGCCTATTAACTAAGACAATCTGTTTCAGTACGTCTCACTTAGACGTAGCCACGTGGTTACAATAGTAATAGAACTATCCTCATGTTATGAGAACTAAACACAAACAAAAAAACGTAAAAACCATATATAGTCATCGAATAAAATAGAAACAGAAGACACTAGGGAGTATGAGAAACACTTAAGTTGTTAAATGTATCAATTTCGCTCATAATAGTGGGAAAACATCCTGTAATAAACGACAGTAATGCTACACAATTAGAACAAACAATGTGAAGTAATAAATGTTAAATAACTTCATAGAAACAAAAATTACATTCAACGATCGTTCTTCGTTTTTTTTTTTCTTGGGAAGGTTTCAATATACTAAGATTAGTAAATGAAATACTAGCATTTCAGTGTTTTTATAATATGTCAAAATCACCAAGGAAATTTTTGTATGTGAAAAGAAATTCACGTGTCAACTGCGTGCTCATACAACTAATAGCTTGTGTTTAGTATTGGAATATGTAATAAGTATAAAAGTTCTTATCATTATTAGTGTTTTTCTACATTTTTACATAATAAGTCTACTATTTTAATTTACTGTATTTTAGAATATACAGTGTGTTTCAGACAACATTTCTAAAACTGAGATATCATTATTATAGGAGATGCAGTTTCAATTACAAAAGTTATTTTTTTATTCGCAGCGCCCAATAACAAACAGAAGCAAGTTAGTGCTTTACAAAACTCATAGCAGATAGGCAGAAAATCTCGTGAAGAAAATGACAATTTTTTTGTCAGAGAAAATATTTAAAGTGGACGTTCATTTAAATTATATACAAATGGTGATGCGCGTCACTCAAACGAAATGTTTGACAATACAAATTTTTAATATACCAGTGATGGTAAATTTTTGTACGGTTTTGCTTTTTGAGACAGGGACGGTGACCAATATTATTTTGTTTAAGCCACATCACCCACTTTTATGCACGTATTTCATTTATCCTGAAAGCACCCATAATGCCCATTCTAAGAGAAACCTTAAAAAATATCCTTAATTGTAGTAACACATGACCCTATATTCTTAAAAAGTTGATTCAAACCTATGTTGTAAGATATAATTGGTCATTTAAAGTTCGATAAGACAATAAACTGTCATAGTAGTGATGAATAATACTTGTGGAGAAGTGTAAAATCTCATCATCAGATTGACAGTAACCCGTAGAGAAATAGTTTAATTTTCTCCACAACTGAGAACCTAACAGTTTTCTCAATTAGAATGTGTTGGAAATGGACCAGGGAATTATATTTCTGAAGTATGTCAAAATCTTCAGTTAACACACTGTTAATTATAAATTAGTTTTCTGTAAGCAATCATTTAAAGAGATATTAATTACTACAACTAGAAGTGAAACAGATTTCATAATATCTTCACTTAATTATTGAACAGTGCTTGTTTAACATTAATCACTTGCAGTCTTTTCCGAAATTAGGACTGCTATTTATGTAAAACAGCTAGAATTTAATACTATTTCATCTCATCTATTAATAAAGATGAACATTGGGTCATTACAATATTTCATTTGAGTTATTATTTTCTATTGCTGTATAATTGCTATTTATTCTCTAGAAAAATGACCTGCACTAAGTTCCAGCGTTCCAGTAATCGTGCGCCATAGATCATGCTAATGCAAATGATATATTAATTGAACTTTGACGAGTTTTCAAAGTCGCTTCATCATTTTGTCATCAGTAAATTTATTAGTGACTGTAACAAAAATTATATCGGTGTATTATATGATAACTACATATGCATTGACACAATGTATCATGTTAACATGTAATATGTATCGCTTGAAGTGATGTATACTTATAGAGATGTATGAATGAATCAGTCACCGTATACCTTATAGAGTAAAGGACTTCTTCCCATTATTTACGCTGAGTTTTAATTAATCTTCCTAGAATAACTAGTTTGACTTTTGAAGAAAATAACATGTTAGAATATGGTACCTTAAATTAATAAAATAATACAAATTTCAAATTCAAATTCCGCCATTAACTCAATTCAGTATGATTTACCATATACGTACATACAACGAAAAGACAAATACAAGAAACATTTAACAGTTTAAATATATATAGATTCCTAATTTTTGTTTGGCTTATTGAACTTTTTAAGGAGTGTAATAATTTGGAAAAAACTTCTTTCCCCATAAGCTGCAAACACAGACATTGGTAATAAAATTCTCACGCTACTAGTGCAATATGTTTTTAGTGCTTTGATACGTATATTCTTGAGTTTTAAAATATCAAGTAAACACTAAAAAAAATTGCTATAGGTTTACCGACTCTTGAATCGTTAATTAGGAGAATTAAGTATAATGTCCAGAATATAATAGGAAACGTGTGTCTAGTTTCGACAAAAACTTCTTTAATGCATTCAAGATTTTCTGCAATATCATCACTAGTAATTTTCATCTGATGTATAATATTCAGAATGTCGATAACTTCTCACTTTTTGCACGGTTTCTGATAGTATCCTTACACAATTTGACAAGTTTATAGTTAACAGATTGCATTATTTTTGAGAATATGTGCGACATATCGATGTTTAAACTGTATTATAATTATCGTTTTGATTTATTATTTATGGTCCTTTATACATATTTATTGATTTAAGGAAACTGCCATTCGCACAAATCTGTTTGACTCAGTCCGTTAAAATTTTAATATTAATTAATTCAAAGAATCTTCATTTAATTCAATAGATTCAAAACTTGCGCCACGTTAATTATTAAATAATTACAAAGCACTGCTTTAGGATGTTTCCTTGGTTATTGGATTTTATTGAGGAATTTTCCCTAATGTTAATATGAGCCGGAAAGTTTTGACTGTAAAATGAAGATTTCGAATACAGTTTAAAATAAAATTAAGATTTAATCCTTTACAGTAACAAAAACTTACTACCCAAGAAACACCTTGTCATATAATTGAATAATTGTCTAGTCTTTAGACAAGAATAAATGAAAGTTATGGAAATAGGTAGAGTTGCTTTCTTGAATGAATACACCCGATATAATATACATCTACAGTAAGAGTTGTGCAAGCTAAACCGTACAAAATGTACTTTCAAAGTATCAGGATTAGAAAGTTCTTCCAGTCTTTTTATTTTTAAGGTATATAGAAATGAAGTTTTGAACAAGTAAGGATAATATAGTTGTATTAAACCATTAAGAACTGAAATTATGAATTTACGAAAATATAAGTATAATATCTATATTCCTACTAAAAGTAACACTAAAAACATCAGTAGATCACAAGATATGCTAAACTGCCCGGAATTTTGAAAATATTGACAGTTTCATATATGAAACACTAATCCGATGAGGATATAAATAAGATAGTAAGTTATGTTTTTCGATATATTTTATTATTCTAAATGCTGACACAAAATTAGTTTACTACGTATGAAAAAGAACAAACAATCAATGCACAGGCATACATCACATTTAAGACATTGTGTGCAAACATAGCTGCCTTTATGATTCTGTCCTAAATATCTCCGGCGTTATTTGTACGGTATATATTCACCTAGATTGCCTCTACCATCTAAACGAATATCTGGAGATATTTTGGAATTCTTTGAATATGACAATGGTCTTCCCAAATATTTTGGTAAATTCTGAAATTTACTTAGGTAGGTCTGAAAAATGTCTTTTCTAAAAATCAACTGAGAAGTTTTTGAGTGTTGAATTCTGTAGATCACCCAAGCATTTTGAATAGCTGCATCTATAAGCCAGGTGAAAAATAGGGGTCACCACCCCTAATAGCAATCCTGTAAACATATATATTTGCTTCCATCTTAGTCAGTACCTCCCATAAACTCGTTGTAGTACTGTATGCAGAGAGGCCTCTTTATTGCTATTTTCTATTTTTCAGCTGCTGAATACCTCTGCGACAACTGAATTGTTCATTCATCTTGTAAAAACAACTGATATATTTACACATATAAATGAAGCGTAATCAAATGCACTACGTATTTATTTTTTCATTACCTTAACCTCAGTCAATGTAATATTTTGAGAAATTGTATTTACCCGAATGGTACCAGTACCTTTATAGCCCATTCACTTCAAATATGCCAAAAATTTCATAAACGAAAACAAATTGTCAAAATAAAAATGATATGGTAAAGATTTTTTATTTTCTGGCAACTCATCAATTAGTTGAATTAGGGGTGCAGTCGTTTTTCCACATTCTTTCTGATGCATTTATTTTGAAATTGGTATGATTCCTTGATAAAAGTTGATCAAATATCTGTCCTTTGAGTTCATGTACCAACATTTTTATACTATGTAAGTGGTTCGACGCTTGCACACTATCATTAGGATCAAACTCCTCCCAAAATTCATTACTTTCTAGTAAATCTGCAATCTCCTGAAATATCAAGCTAAAAACAAATCCAGCCGGCGATTTTGTAAAGTGGCGTCGGCTTGAGTTAGCGGTATAAGCAGCCAAAAATGTGAACGGGGAGAAAATTATGCTTTGTAAAATATATTTGGGCTCGCTTTTGTGTGGTTATGTTTTGTGTTCCTTATATGGACCGCTAGTACATAATGGGTTAAGATGATGACCAACAGATATAAAGACAGTAAATTGAAGAAACAGTTTCACAAAGAGCTCAAATAAGTTTAATAACTTTAAACAATATACACAACGGTCGTTTTGCTCTACAAGAGCTTCATCAGGTGATGAAAAATTATAATACAGAACTGTACACAACATGATATTTATGCCTAAACTAAAAACTAAGTGTGTGGGAAGGAGGGGGGGCGATTTGTGACTTAATATGATATATTAAATTTATAGGTTGGGCAAATGTGCTGTTAAAATAAAAATAAAGTCTTAATCCTATGCAACAGATTGAAACTAATACAATAACAAATCAAACAATGGTAAATAAGAAGTTAATAAGTTTAAGTTTAATAAAGGGGAAGTATTGACGTCTAATTGGTCGTTTAAAATTAAATTTAGTCTATTTAATCTTTTTATTTCTAAACTTTCTAACAAATTTAATTTCTTACTCTGGGTGCATACTAGTTGGCTCCGGCGGTCAATTTTTAATCCTCTTGTGCAAAAAGGTTACAGGTAAATTGGCTCCGAAAATATTTGCTAATTAGGTCGCGTTAATCCTCCACCGCGGATTAACATGGAAACTTAAAATGTTATTTAGAAGCACCTAAACTGTGTTATTAAGAAAAGAAGTAAACAAATCCCACCCTCTCATTATAAATCCCACTTAGAGTTTATGAAAAATTTGAGGTATATAAATTAAGAATTAGAACTATGAAAATTAGTTTACTTTTACCGTAAAATGGAGTGTGTCAAAAAAATGTTGAGTGAAAAAGGGAAACCTGTAATTGTATTAAATAATTTTAAATATAATTTTCACAAAATATTGTGCGAGAATGTGCAAAGATGGCAATGTGCAAAACGTGGGTGTAAATCATTCATTAAAACTCAGGGTTCAAATGACTGCATAATGGAATATAACGACGTACATAACCATGATCCTGTAAGTGTACAAACTTTAAATCGTCAAAAAATAAGCAATTCCGTTAAGAGAAAAGCAGTTGACGACATTTGTGAAAGACCCATGAAGATCCTTCATCAAGAACTGAAAACGTGCGACGCTGATACAATAACTGTGACGGATGTAAACTTAATACGAAAGTGTATGTACAATGGTCGGAAAAGTGTGATTCCAAAAATTCCGAAAAATGTAAAGGATGTTCATGATGTTTTGAATAGTATAGACATAAAAACAAATAAGGGAGAATTATTTCTTCATCAAAACGATGTTAACAACAATTTTGTGGCTTTTTCGTGTGAAACAAACATAAAATTTTTAAGTAAAATGTCAACAATCTACGTTGATGGAACATTCAAATGTGCAACAAAAATTTTTTATCAACTTTTTACTGTTCATGGTCTAGAAAACGATCACTATATACCTCTCGCCTTTTTTTTGTTGTCGAACAAACAAATTCATTCTTATATTGCTGTTTTCGAGTTTCTAAAAAACGAGTGTGAAAAATTAATTTGTATTTCAACCCTGTATCTGTTTATGCCGATTTTGAAATAAACATCCACAAAGCAGTCTACAGTGTTTTTCCATCTGCTGTAGTAAAAGGATGTAGATTTCATCTGGGTCAATCATGGTAAGTCAAAATTTTAAGTTGAAAAGTAGTAAAATACATTATTTCATGTTTTGTAGGTGGCGTAAAATACAAGAAGTAGGGCTACGCTCAGAATATTTGCAAGATTTTGAAATTGGAAAATATCTCCAATACATTTTCGGGCCTCCATTTCTGAAACCAACTGCTCGGGGATTGCTTCGCCTTGGACTTCGCCGAAATTCAGCCCGACAGCAAGAAAGTTAGGGATTTTGCAGATTATCTGGTCGACACGTACATTTCTGAGGAAGCACTGTTTCCACCACGTATGTGGGCAGAATGCAGTTCCTCGTTGGAACGGACCACGAACGCGTGTGAATCGTTTCATTCCAAGTTTAATTCCCTTTTTTACACAGCACATCCTAATATCTATCAGTTTGTTGAAGTTTTAAAAAATATTCAAATTGACACATACATTAAAATCTTCAGCTCATCAACTAAAAAAAAAGTGTACAGGAGAAAAAAAAATCACAGAAAGATTTTATTGACAGCAAAATAGAATTGTTAAATAAAAATATAATTACTAATTTTGAATTTGTAAAATGCGTATCGCAAAAGTTCAAACCATAAATTATTGTCTAAAATGTCACTTAGCTACATTATATACATGCATTATACATTAAATACATTTATTTTCCGCGTAATGTTTTATTTAAGTTTATTTAATCCTATAAACACCTGGGAGCCAACTATTATATGAGCCGGGAGCCAACTTACCCACCATCCCTTCCTAAAAACTGACCGCGGGAGCCAACTAGTATGTTGGCCTTACTCTTATCCTCTATGTGTAATATGTCAAATTCATGGTTAAATTTATGTTTATGTTCAAGACAATGGTTAACATAAAATATAAATATACTTTCTTCAACGTTAAATATTAATTTTTTTCATTGCACCCTTTTATCAAATTATTTAAGAAAATCCTAGAAATTTCAACAAATTTTTCGATCCATTCTCCAGTAAGACTGACGGTTAGTAATGAGTGTAATGACATGCGACTGACGGTCAGTACTGACGATTAGTTCTGACTGCTGAAACATAAATTCTAATATGATTTGAAAGTGTTAAACTATTCTCCAATATAATTTAATTTAGTTATAAGGCGACAAATACACCTTGCAGTAATTTCGGCGTTCATGTAGGATGCGCCGATCCTTTATTTGTTCTTCTTCGTCGTTCTTTCTTCCGTATTAATTCTCTACTGGAAATATTTTAATAGTTACGATACACAACAAGATTTGATTTGTTATTTATAGACTCGCAAACTACATAATCGATTTTGTTAAAATATTGTGTTGTGTGGAAGGTTGTGATGTTATTAACGAATTCTATATTTATGGACTTAAATGACTCATATTCACAATATAAGTTGGTTTTGTACTAAAAGAGAAAATCACAAAATATGGACCCGATAGATGGCGCTATGGTCGAAACTCATCACGCCACCTACCGGAAAGGGCAGAACAACGTCTGCAAGGCGAGCTAGTAATTAATAAAACCGTTGTTAGTAACGACTACATAATGGAAACTAGCAGGACTTCCACATATTTAACAAGAATTATACGGAATGAATTATGATTTCAATATATAGTGATTGTTATTTCTGTTGTTGCTTGTTTGTACTGAACCAGCTTCAAATAAGTCCAAACTCCACTCAAAGTCCACATTTATTTTTGTTTTATTGTTTTTCTTCCGAATAAGTACTTAGTTATTGGTAGTTTTAGTTTTCGCAATCTTCAGATTAATTTTCCTTTGTTGTAATTGTCTTTTCAGTGCTTCTAGTTGTGTTTCAATGTTAGTATATTTAAAAATAATTTTAAGAAAAGTAATGTTTAAGCCAATGTAAAGTTATTTTAAGTTTTATAAATTAATTAATTTCATTTAGAAATGTCACGAGATATCGTAGAGTTTTAAAAAGTTACGACTCCTCCATAAAATAAGAGAGATTCGGCATCGGTATATCGGCGTTTGTAATAAAGAACTCAAGATCAAAGAAATAAATTTACAACTTTTTCTAAGTACAAATTGAAAGTAACTTTTCTGAAAGCAAAATTTAATACTTACATTTATTTTTGAACATCAAAGATTTCCGAGTGAAGTAATGTGCTATTGCGTGTTAGAAAATAATGATTGTTGTGTAGGTTCATAACAAAAACTAAAGTTCTTAATTGTATTTGTCGTTGCAGCGGGAGTGTGTTAAAAAGCTTTAATTTAATAGTAAAAAGTATACTTTGAAAAATCGTAAATCACATATAATTCCTTCACAATTATCCTAATGCATGGTGCGTTATTATGTATTATTATATTTTAGTTTGTTTGTCATTGGGAACTGTCATATGATATTTTGTATGCGGTTGTTACTCTAAAGAAAATTATACTAATATTACTTGTTTTTTCTTGTGTAAGTATATTTCAATATATTAGCATATTCCATAAATTAATAAATTTCAAAAGTCGATACAGAAACCTTCTCTGTGTATATCGATTTTAGTGTGATTTTCCACACTCCTCAATAATTAAGTCTATACCATAGACCCATAATAATAAAATTTTGCTTATATGGACTATGGTACAAATATATAAGATAGATTATATAACTTTGGCTCAATTTTGTATATTTCGCTAACGCCATTTTGACGTCACAAAATAGAGTACGTTCTCGGGATACTTTGTGTATTGATGTGCATCTTATGTTTGTGCTAGCTTAGTTTTCTTATTGTTATATTTTGTTTGGAAACATTATTATATAATGTTTTTTATATATTTATAGTTGTTATTTTGTGTATATAATGTACTAGATCTTCAAAAACCTTTGCGTAATTTACATCACGATTCTGTTTGTAAACAAACATAAATACGAAAATGAAAAGTGTGAACACATGGATGTTAAAACTAACATCAAGCAGTAAATAATTACTGTGACTTACATATATACCTTTATACGTAAAACGTATATGCATATATGCATGTGTTTGAGATACACACATACATTAAGTGTTATTGTCGACAATCGAACGCACAGACACCGGTGTTTCGACCTATGAGGTCTCATCAGTGTGCGTGGAGATTCTCGACAATAGCTTCAAGACTTAAATCGCTGCTTATGTCATTTTAGCGTGTTAAATGCAGTGAGAGTATCACAGCGACATCTAACACCCAAAAGATGACACAGAACATGGGCGTTAGATGTCGCTGTGATACTCTCACTGCATTTAACACGCTAAAATGACATAAGCAGCGATTTAAGTCTTGAAGCTATTGTCGAGAATCTCCACGCACACTGATGAGACCTCATAGGTCGAAACACCGGTGTCTGTGCGTTCGATTGTCGACAATAGCACTTAATGTATGTGTGTATCTCAAACACATGCATATATGCATATACGTTTTACGTATAAAGGTATATATTTAGTCACAGTAACAAAAATATTAAAGCATTTGTCGAAAGACACACAATCGTAGTTACCGGAAGAAGTAGTAGAAGCATACGTACCTATATACGTATACGAGAGAAAATTAAAACGACAAAAATTAAAAATTAAAATTTAATAATAAAAAATATAGCCATATGTATTGTTTTATTACTTGTAAATGAACAAGAGTTGATAGATGAACATCCTTTATTAAAGTAGTAGTTTTCTTACTAGAAACTTTCACCTTTCGAAATAATCATTAATGTCAAGTAAGCAATAAACACATCTAAGTAAATTATTTTGTCAGTAAACTAACTCCAAATAGTACTATCAAAAAAAAACTGGTTTCTGAAGCCAAAGTGTCATTTAAGTTTTTGTACCTACGAGCCTTGTTATTAATACAGTTTTATTATTTTGTTTTATGCGTTTTCAACAGATAATTGGTAAACATTAATAAATAAGTGTGGTACTGTTACGTAATATCTTTTGTATTATTATTATTCATATAATATAGGTATATACTATTACATTTGTAGTTATTCACTAGTAATCTAATTTTTTTTCATATCAATACTACCCACTTTTAAGTGACAAACAATGTTCTCAAAGTCTGTGTCAGAAATTGTATGGTTGTAAACTACTACACTTTGATTAACAACATAATTTAATACCATATTAGCACGCATAAATATTTACTTTAACAGCATTTTGAAGACTTTTAAAATATTGAAATATTTTATAACGCAAAAATTTTCAGGAGATTATAAACATACTGAGCAAACGCGAAAATGTTTACAGAAAATGTCACTGCATTATATAACTATTAAAATATATTGATTTATACCAATCTGCTAAATTACTAAAATTTATTACGAAGTCTAACCTTTGTTCTATTACACGCCACTATTGTAGGTACTTGTTCTCCAGCATAAAATTAACAAAAAAGTCCATATAAACATATGTCTCAAATTAATTTATTACTATTATATATTAGTTCTAATCAAAATGCTCGTTGATTAGAAATAATGAGTATAGATACTGAGACCCTTGGTCCATTGTGTGGCAATTATCTGATGAAGGAAATAAATTTTTCCGAAACGTTATAAGCCACAATATATTGTTTTCTTTATACCTACCCATACATTTTGTTTTCGGAGTTAGTTAGTAATTAAACTAGTTTACTCCAATCTACATATACACAACAGTTTCAACATCTTTTATTTTATATATATATATATATATATATATATATATATATATATAGGCTGTCCTAGCTAAGACTTTCGGGTCATATATCTCCATTATTATTGAACGAATTTTTATAAAATTTAAAATGTAGATATTTTATTAAGTGAAGAACCGTTGCGCTTTACTGAAACAACCATAGTCTTTAAAAAGTGAATTCAACTAACATTTATTTCCTGTTGTTGTATATTTAGGCGAGTTAAAGGCAGCATACTTTATTAAATGCAATATACTGGTTTTAGACTTTTCAGTTTTCAGTGAATCTTATTGTTAATGTCTTTAGAGTGTGCAAACAATTAAACTCACAGAACACCCATAGATACTAAACTGCCAATAAAGGTTAAGTAGGGTTTTTGGGGCAACAGGAGCATAAAAACTTTGAATTTCAGTTCTGAAAGTAGTCAATTTAATAGCAAAAGTTGATAACAAAGAACGACCAAAAAACGAGAACAGTAAAACAAAAATCAGAGGAAAACGTCATAGTAGATGTTTTACTTCATTTTTTCTGTAGAGGCTTGATTTTTGGTGCTTAACCATCTAAAGATATTTGCGTGGAATTTGAAAAAAAAGAACGATGAGTGAAAATTACATTTTTTAAAATTCACTAATTTCAAAAGCAACAACACAATCCTCATTCAATAAAGTATCTACATTTTAAATTTCAAAAAAATTCGTTCAATAAAAATGTAGATATATAACCCGAAAGTCTTAGCTGGGATACCCAGTATATATATAAACTGAACGAAGAAAACCAAAAAGCGGTTTTACAAAGTACTGGAAAGCATATGGAACAAAAACACAAAAATTTAACCTAAGACACTTAGAAGGTAAAAATAGTAAAGTAATAACTGACGAAAAAAACAAAGACAAACTGGAAGGAACATTCCAGCGAACTATTAAATAAACGAAATGAACAGAAAAACATCAGAAAAAGAAATAGTGTAATATTAGTGGAAGTCAGCAGTGATAATAGGATTACCGCGGAACTGTTAAAACTCGGATAAGAAAGCAAAGAAAATTTTCAGTATAGCTTGGAAAAAAAAGTGATGAAGGACTAAAAAACTGCAACAATAGTCCATAAGAAATAAGAAACAGAAACAAGTTAAATTGGACAATACACGGAAAGAGAGCATTGCCAAATTCTAACAAAAATTAAATAATATTTATTCATGAACCCGTACACATATTTTTGTTCGGACATTTCCGTGAAATGGCCTGCTCAGTTGAAGCTGCTAACTTCACACCGGTAATTAAGAAAATGTCACCTACAATTTTATGACATTTTAATACATTAATACCATTCAAAGGCACGTATTATTTTATTTATTATTCACGTATTTGTTCTGTGGTTATGTTACATTACATAATAGGTAACATTATCTACAAAGATCTCAAACAATAACAACATTCTTCATAATAAAAACATTTCTTATTAAATTGACTTGTCTAGATCAAGACCAAATTGTTTATAAGAATTTAAGTGATATCATTGATAGATACGCCTGACAAAACAAGCAACTGAAATGGTGTTCACGAGATTTTTTTTAATAAATATCTCTTGTCGTATTAAGGTTCCGCCTGACCTTTGCCACTAATTACAGTCTCAGGAATTTTTGATTTCAAACTAAACGAGCCATACCGAGTCATAACGTGGACATATTAATTATATTTTTATATTTATTTCGCGTTAAGTAATCATTGTAATGGGTACTTTTAAAATCTGCTACGCTTTGAGATTTCTTGCTTACAATGTTTAATTACTGCACAATTGCTGAATAATTATAATTGATAGTTGTTGCATTTATACAAGAGCGTGAAAATTTTGCGGTGACATGATGTTTGATTTACATTTGTTTAATTACATAATTTGCCACTAGCATATTGCTTTCATTTTCATAATTGTAGTTTTTAATATTTTCAATAATTTTATTGAAAATAATAGGTATTATGTTGTGTAGTTTGCATTGAATATAATGTGTTTTTCAGGATGTTGTTTTCAAGTTAACATACCGGCCAATTTTGAAATGTCAGAATTGCCCGTTGTTATCAAGAGTGTTTAATAAAGTCTGCAATTTTATCATGTAAAGATATACGCATCAGCAACATTTGGAAATCATTAATTTTTTTTATCAGAATAATCTTTCTTTTATTGCAACTTATCATGCACTTCCAATTTATGATAGTCATATTCGACCAAGTGTCCTTGCTATTCGTCGAACTGTTAAAAATTTCAAGAGAAATTCTTCTCTGCATAATGTTTGCGTTCCAGTAAAACAAAGAAAAAGCTGAGAATATTGCTACAGTTTAAGCTGGCGTTGATGAAAACCTCAATTTATCCATTCCAGGATGTCTCGTGGATGACTTGTGGACTATTTCCTCTCCAATAACGACAATTTTCCTTTGTCACCGTTCCAGAGAGGTTCATGAAAATAAGATTTTCTTTCCAAAATCGCCAAGGCTAAATCACAAGCAAATTCACGACGTTTGCAATGGTCCAAATTATTCAGTCCTTGTATCAGAATAATTTTGTAAGTTTAAATCCTTACGTGAAATATGCCAACAGTTGCAGCTATCTGCAATTTCTAGTTGGAATATTTCACTAGATCGAGACGAAATCTTTGGAAATAGTTTAAATTATTCAATAATTGAAGAGCATCTATACATCTATAAACTGTGTTCAACAACACTGTCAATAGACTCTTTTCCAACAAGTTGTAATAAATAATTGTGCGTGAGAAAAGATAGAATAGGAATCATTTATTTTTAAATGCAGTTATTTCAGGAACCGCCTCTGCATAATTTACACTAATCGAGTCTGATTAATATTAATAGTTCACAAAACATGAGAAGCATAGTCGAGTTTAGAACTCAATATTTCGAGTAGTTTTTATCAAAAATCCTAACATTTTGAATGCAGAGGAAGCTATCTCAGGAATGTGGTCCCAAAAGTTAAGTTTCGTATCAAAAGTTGCTCCCAGATACCTTACAAAATCACACGTAGTCTATGCCAGTTCACCAATGTTCGTAATGTAATGGATAATCTTTTCTTGTCAACATCAAGCATCTGGCATTTGGATATTTTTATTATTGCAATGTCAATGTTTTATACTAATTTTAATTTATGTCTGAAGAAATTGGCAGTCGTCAATAGAATCAACTTGCAAGAAAAATTCTACATCCTCTGCGAAAAACAATTTTTCGCACTGTAACTTATCACACAGTTGTTGACAAAAATTAAGAAAAGTGAAGGGCTCAGGTTAGTTTAGTTCCTTGAGGAACTCTCGACGGTGCCAAAAATAAACAGAATTGTGTATAGAATAAGTACCAAAATACCGTTTTTTGGTTTAACTACAAAAAATTCTGAACTGCCAATATGAAATGTCGATGTGGTCAAATAGATGGCGTTTGAATGTCGCTTAAAATGTCCTCAAATAGATGGCGCCACAATTTTTTTGCAAGAATTTTTAATTATTATTCCTTTTTCCCCAACTTTTAGTGAAGAATAGTGGAGGGAAGTAGTATTTTGTAGACTTTTTTTTTCAAAACGAATATAAATTTGAAAAAGTGGAGCAGATAGAATACTTGGGTGTGACACTAACCAGTAAAGGGCAAGAAGAAAAAGAAATTGAAAAACGCGTGGTAAGATGAAATAGAGCAGTTTGTGCGTTAACACGAATATTAAGAGGAAAAAACGTATTCAGAACATCCAAAATTCGTACATATGACACAATAATTCGTCCGGCTGTTCTATACGCAAGCGAAACATGGACCATGACAAAACAACAAGAACAAAAACTGAAAATCTGGGAAAGGAGAGTGCTTAGGAAAATCTTTGGAGGCGTTAAGGAGGAGGATAACAGGTGGTGACGAGGAACAAACACAGAGTTAGAGGCATTGTACAGAAAACCCAATATAACGCAAATAATTCGACCCCGAAGAGCTAGTTGGTGGGGACATATCTCTCGGATGCCGGAACAAAGAATAGTCAAGAAAGCGTTGCACGGAGGAGAGGGTGGTTAACGAAGAAGAGGTCGGCCAAGGAAAAAGTGGTTACTGGAAGTGCTAAAGGATATAGAGGAGGAAGGAATTGAGGACTGGAGAGACAGAGTGAAGGACCGGAAGAAGTGGAAGAAATTGCAATTATTTATATTGCAAAGAAATGTTCAATATACTAAAATCGTAAGAGTGAATACCGATTTTAGCTGACAGCAGGGTGCAAGTTTCAACTTATTTTTTACAATCAAACCACGTTTGAGATCGAACAAAATTAATTGTTTTGTTTGCGTCCTGCATTTTTTTATATTGGTTTATTATTATATTATTATTATATTATATAGTGAATACCGATTTTAGCTGACAGCAGGGTGCAAATTTCAACTTATTTTTTACAATCAAACGATGTTTGAGATCGAACAAAATTAATTGTTTTGTTTGCGTTTTTTTATATTGGTTTATTTTATTTGTAGAGTGACACTTAACATTAATTCTTCGGATATCTTTCCACTACTCATGTTCGAAATACGGACATCTTTTCGCACATTTAACCAATTCCCATAATAGTATATCGTTACGTATTAAATAGCTAAACGAGAAATATTATTTACATAATATGCAAAATATCAAGTCAATATGTACTTAATTTATCACATGCTCTCTAGTTGCATCTTAGTCATTAATGTCTGAGAATTTATTAGCCTTCCGCGATTCTTAAACGAAACAGCGTGCATGTCATTAACACCACAATTAATTAATAAATTCCAAGATTAGTCAAAAACCGTTTCTGATGAAATTTCACGTAACAAATATTTCCTTATTATGAATGTATGAATCGTGACAACAATTTTTTATTAAATCTTCTAAATTGTGAACCAAGACAATAAAAAACTCACTTCAAAATTTAACCCAATACGTATAGCTACCTATATCTAGTTTATGCATGTAATTTTGGATTAAGTAAATTACTTGTGCATTTGTCAGACCTCCATCAATATAAGATGATACATTTAATCCTTCCTCTATGTCACGGTTTTGATTAATTATGTGTTAAAGTACTTGTGAACGAATTTTAAATTAGACCGTATAATCTTCAAAGTCATCGTGTTGGTCGTTTTCTACTTCAATATTAAATTAGTAAATCAGGACGTAAGTAAAAGAAATAATAATAATTTAATGTCTTGTATACAGATTGATTCACCACAGACAACGCGGTCCGTGTATGGAACAGGTTAAAAGTTTTAAAAATTCTTTTTATTATGGCAGATATGCACAACGACAGGTACATATGAAACTAATATTTTTTTAAACACAGTGTGTTTAATGACACATTTCAATGATATACAATTATCATGTTAGCGCAATTTCCTGTAAAGTATTCTGCATCTAAAATCTGCTATTTTGAACTCATTGTAACTTTCCAAAATAAAATATAATTAAAGAAGGCTTCACCAGGCAAGCTTGAAAACACTTAAAGTAGTTTATATGCAACAAATGGATTGGACTACTACATAACACCATAAAATTATAGCGAGTGTTTAAAAACTCATATTCAAATTTAACTATATTCTTAGATAGCTAACAATATTATATAAAATAGAATGCTTTGCATATAAGGGTTTTATGTATTAAAAATTTAATTGTTTTTATAATTATATTAAATTTTGTTATATCTATCATCAACAATTTTTAGTAATTAGCATTTTATTTTTGATATGATTATAGATATAGATAGAATCCTTATGGTGTTTTATGTTTGTATAATTTTCATATATCCAGTTTAGAATTACCAACCGGATATTTGAATTTGAATAATGTTGTAATTCAAAGAGTTTCAGTACAACAAATAAAAGGCAAAAAATAGAATATAAATGTAAGTCAAAACAAAACCAAAAATAGACACTTCCCAAATGTATCGACTAAATTTTATGCTAAAAATGCTTTCTGTCTCTGGAATTATTGTTTGATAAACGACTCTATGTTTTGTTTCATAACCTTTGGTGTTATCGATTGCTTAGAAAGCACAAGTCTTTGATATATTTTTCAAAAAAAGAACCATGCAGGTAAAATACGGTTATCTCACGTATTCTTTTTCAAATTGCATTTGAAAGCATATATTAATAAATATTTAAGATATAGATCTATGAACAGGAATGAGATATGTCAAAACAACAGCGAATCTGTAAATGCCCGTGAGAACTACTTTTCTAATGCCTTCGACATAATTACGTATCCTACAATGACTATATTTCATACACCATACGTTTCATCATCTAGTGATTCACAAAGTTCACGGATTTTTCCTTTACTTTTTACCATCAGCATTAATGATCTCTCTATAATACTTGACTGTGGAATTCCCGCTTACGCCAATGACAAAAGATTTTTTTAAACAATAATTTATCAAAATATCGACAGATGCCTGGTGGTATTCCAGTTGTTCATGTCACTCCTGTTTTCTTATGTAGTGATAGCATTGCTTTTCGACGACAAAATCAAGAATAACTTCTATACATTTATTACAATGATTAATTAATAATTCGATACCTTTGTAAAAATAATCCGAAGTGTTTCGTCAAAATGTTCTATAACAGCTGCTTGCAACTCACTGTCGTTCTTAAAACTACGTCCCCTAAGTCTTTTTTTAAATTAGAGAACAAAAAAAAATTCGCAAGGAGCCATATCCGGACTATACGGTGGATGTTCCAATTCTTGAAAGCCGCATTTGCGGATGGCAGCTTGGACGGGAGCATTGTCGTGCAATAATCGCACACCTTTGGTCAATTTCCCACGACGTTTTGCACGAATACTGTCCCGCAATAAAACTGCATAATATGTGTCGTTCACACTTGTATTGCGCTCTTTACGGTCAATTGGCAAAATGCCCTCACAATCCCAGAATATTGTGGCCAGTGGCCATCATCTTTTTATTTATTGAACTACTTTCGCCTTTCTTGGACGAGGTTCATGAAGTCGCCGCCATTCCATGGACTTTCTTTTCGATAGAGGATCGTAAAACAGAACCATTGTTTCATACCCTGTGACAATGGCCTCCAAAATCGGTTTTTCGGTCATCTCCACACATGTTTAAAAACGACTGCGCACATTCGACTCGACGTTCACGTTGGAGAGCAAAGAGAAGTCGCGGTACCTATCTAGCACTAATTTTATTCACACTTGTTTCGGAAATGTTTCTTATCACTGCTAATTCCTTCACTTTCAAATCCTCTAGCACTAAATGTTCAATAATTGAAATTTGTTGAGGCGTTATCACTTCAATTGGTCGACCCGATCGATCAGCATCTTCCAGGGATTCTTGTCCCAAACGAAAACATTTTGCCTACTTTTTCACAGTTGAATACGAAGGAGATGAATCACCGTAAACGCTGTCTAAACGTTGTTTAATATGATAAGGTGTATGCCCTTCTTTTATTAAAAATTTAATAACCGGGCGGTACTCAATTTTCATTACTTCAGGCATTTTCGTGCGCTAGTCACGTTGGTTGGCTGGTTACTAAAAACTACTGGGCTTCGAACCGTCATATTTATAGTGTACACCTCGCGTATGTGCATGCATGACGTGACGGAGTTTGAACACGTTTGAACCCGTATAAGCCTGTCAGGCCGAGAATTTATGGCGCATACCTCGTATCTAGGATATTGCTATGAATGTTGCTTAATATAATTCAATAGACTTATTGTTTTATAAAATGTCGGTTAGCAACTTTGCACACTTTTCCATTAATATTTACAAAATTTCAAATCTAACCCTTCGATTTCAAGGACAAAACTTTCTTTCTTTCAAGGTTTTTATATATTTGTAATATGAGGAATAGGATAGATAAATTATTGAAAAACATGTCAATAAGCAAAATATAAACATTTATTGTATTCAAAACTTACAATGTAACCACGACGCTTTGCGTCAAATATATAATTTGGAAATAAAACTATTCTGCATAAATAAAATGTGGTAAATTAAATAAAAAAATTAAACCTGTTTATATGCTAACAAAATAGTTTGTTTCTAGATAGTAAACATAAAAGAGACAATAGCCATAAAATAATACAACTCACTTCTATCAATTAATCCGGTCCTTTTTCGGTCAATTGGCCATTCAAATTCTTTTAAGGCTGATTAGTAATAATTACGTAATAATAAATACAACAAAAAAACATCAAACGTTAATGATATCTATTACCATACAGTGTTGCTAATGCAATAAATATTCAAATTAAAATAAATGTTACTATTTGCATGAACATTAGTGTATATACGTATATGATAAAATTCGTACATTGCATGAAATAGCTCGCTTTTTATTATAAAAAATAAAAACACTAAAATGTAAATGAAGAAAAATCCAAATAATAAATGAATAAATCTCAACTTAATAAAACTATAAATATATTGTTGTTATAATAAGATGAAGTTGAATAAAATTACTCAATTTTTATTAATTAAAAATATTTTGTTAACAGCTTCAAAATCAATTGAAGACTTGCTGGTTGTTCATACAGGTAACTTTAATGATAAGCCTTTTACAGGTTGTTTACGCTTGTCAAATTCTTCCTCTCGTAGTTGCGAGATCATTTGATCGGTTTGTGAAACGTCCATGTCACGTCAAGAAGGCTAAGCAACCACACGGCATGGATTATAGGAAAGCATTGCTGCACGTGTTTATCATGTCGTGCCCGCATAATTTAATTTATAATTAATATTTACTCATTGAGTTCGTTTCTCAACATTATGAGGATATTTAAGTAAATAAATATGTATGTTATTTGCAGCTATTATATTGTATTATTGTATTGTGTTTTATTATATTTTCGTTGTCTTTATTGTTAGAGTTCTATTTCAGACTTTTTAAATCTATTTAACTATTGCACTGCCATAAAATTTGATGTGCTGTAGAAAGCAGAAGGACGATATTATACAATGACTGAGTGTGCAACACTGTATACTGTATAGTATTCTATACAAAATCCCCATAATGTTCTCGACATATATGCCAACACAATTAGGTAACAAACCGCTATCAAAGTTGCTAGAGTTCAGACAGTACAAATTTGTTTCCGAAACAGTAACATGGATCTGGCCACCGTACAATAGACTAAATTCACATTGTATGTGCACATTACTCCAGCGATGTCAAGGGCTACAAAATCGACTTTATTATTTTCAAGTGTGTTTAAACGAAGCAAGCTCCGGGAAAACTAAACAATACAGTAGTACTAATTACAGCCTTGCGTTACTATAGTGACTATGTTCTAATCGACTCATTCGTGTATAATTCACTATTTTCTCTAGTATTTTTAATGAATACTACATTTTCAGACTCGAGCCACAGTAGCTGGTAGTATTCATAACACGTGAATAATTTAATATGCAGCAATTCACTTTATTAGGAGTACTAGGCAAATACTATTATTGACTATATCTTGTGAGTAATTTTAATGAACATTACATACTGTAAACGAGATGTTATCATATCCCCGATTCTACCACTTCTCATTAAAAGTATTTCTTAATAAAGCGATCATTAAATTTTAAGTGTGATCTATACAAAATCTTATTGCACAAGTGGTACACATCGAAAGCTTAAAGCCCATTTTAAATTATTATACAAAATTGTACAAAGAATTGGATTTATGTTACAATGTAAAACGTATTAATGGCCGTCAGTTATATCTCAGAAACTAATAGTTATTTTGCACAGGCCAACGTTTTTTCAAGGAAAATGTCTAAGAGAAAAAGTTGGAAATTATTTTCGAGTTTGTAAAATGTCCGCTAGGGGGCGCAACAGTCATAATAAAGGCTAAAATTAAGAATTTCTTCGTGTTTTCACTAATAAGGTGGTATCGAAAATATCTGTATTTTAATCCTTACGTATTTCATAACAGTTTTGCCTTACATATTTTTGACAATATAGTAAAATAAAGCCGTGTGGTAATTCAAATACACTTTTTAAAATAAACTACGATTACTCCGGTTTGGCATAACCAATTTTAACAAGCTTGATCTCATTTAAAAGATCTTTATTTTCCCTATTAACTTCTATCTCCTATATATCTTTGAATTTTACTGTCGCCGTGAGATGGCGTTAATTGAAAGGTAAGCAATTATTAGGCTTTTGCTCAGAAAATCAACTGCAATGATATGTTTCTTTTTACATGACCTAATAATGAACTAAAGCTTCAATATTTTCGTGAAAAAAACCAAATTTGTATCTTTTCTAGAACAGAAGATATTACTAAAACAGATGAAAATGCCTGAATTCGTCAGTTTTACTCTAAAAAGACTAAGCTTTTGAAAATATCAAACATGAACTTTATTGTGTTAGTATGACGCTTTATCAAAATATATATAATGTTATCAGTTTTAAATTGAGCTTTGTTGTATTTTGAAAAACTTATTTACTGAAATGCGTTCAAGAAATGAAGAGGCATTTATTTGGAATCCATGTGAAATGCAACAGTTGCTTCCAGATTTTATGCTATCCAGTTCCCTGGAAGACAACATTATACGAACAGGGCTTTTCCTGGATAGCGGACAGGTTCAGGATCGATGGGCCGAATCGAAGAAATTATTATATATGTGTTGGCATATATTGTATTTAGCACACATGTGGGGATCAGAACCATAATTCGTGAGTTGAGCATATACAGAATTACATGTAATTGATGTACGCCGTGGCCATTTGCATTTTACCGTAAATTCAAATTAGTTTGGATGTATGTAACACTTTAACTAGTTCAGCTGCTCGAACAAGAAAACTTATCTTGTTGTATTTTAGAAAAGCTTCCTACACAACTGTTATTTTAGGAAATAACTTTGATGATATGAAGTAATCAGAGCGTGACACAAAAAGATAATCGGGTTTCCTCCATCCAAAACAATTGTCTATATTTCATAACTGGTTTTATCAATTACATAAAAAAGACAAACGAATTTAATATGTACACTGAAAAATTTAGTAGAAAAAGTACAGATATTTAAATAAAATGTCTTCTCCTAGGATTTATCCAAATTTGCACCTTTTTTTTTTATTGTCTATTATTCGTTATTATATGATAAGAATAGTAATAAAGAAATCCAAAGCACTTTTAATTTAAGTGATTTATTATTAGCCTCTTAGAACATATGATGATAAAATGGTGTTTGTTTTATTAATTAAATATTTAAAGACGACTCTGGTGGTAGAACAAGTAAGGTAGGCGTTTCTAAGTTGAAAATTTAATAATACGAAAATTTCTAAATTGCAATGCGTAAATCAAAATAGAGTTGTTATAATTTTAGCTATATTATTTATTTTTATAGTTGATTACTGAAAATGTATTATATATCTACCACTCTATACTTGCGCGTTTCAAAATAAATGTACAGCCTAGTATTTGTATTTATAAAAGCATTTCCAAATTAAACACGTAAGCACTGAAACAATAATCAATAGAATAATATACGACCAAATGCATTATGTCAATTATATCTTTCGCAGTTTGTATGTATGTAATTCTTTAACTAGTTCAGCTTGTCATATAAGAAAACTTATCTCATTGTATTTTAGAAAAAAGCTTCCGACACAACTGTTGTCATTTCAGGAAATAACTTATATCATATGAAATAATCAGGGCGTGACACAAAAAGATAATCGGGCCTCCTCCATCCAAAACATTTGTCAATATTACATAAATGGTATTATTACGTAAACTAGAAAAATGAATTTAATATATGTATATCTCTTTACCTGAAAATTTTAGAAGAAAAACAACAGATATTTCAATAAAATCTTCTAGAATTTATTCAAATTTTCAGGTTTCTTCTTATTGTCTATTATACGTTATTATATGATAAGAATATTAATAACATACCTTAACCACTTAGTGTGGCAAATATCAAATAATTGTAGAAATAATTATATTAACTTAGGAAGAAAATATTCTTGTAAAGTATTTATTATATTTAATACTAAGTATATGTTATAAATATCAGATTTTTTAGTTTAGAGTTTTAAATTGGCATTTTCGACCTATAGATTTTTGTAGATGCTTTTTAGACATATGTATTAAGAGTGGCGTTTACCAACAAATAGAAACTTATGCAACTTATATTACTCGCGGGACGGGTAGACGCAAGGGGGTGTGACTAGGTGGAGGTAGACGATATTCGGTCCTGTCACAGCGCTTCGGTTTTATTCACAGATTCTGTCATAGATAAAGGAATACTATAGATGGGAAACATCATGTATAAAGAATGAGTACTTACGGAACTGTCGATGTTGTTGATGTTTTATAATAAGCTAATTTTCGCTTGCCTATAACTGTTATATTATTATACACTCGAATATTATAGGTATATATGACATTTAAATGCGAGTGACAGTTTGTAATTAAACTGTCACTCGCATTTAAGTCTTCAATTGCCGACCGATTCCGATAGATTTTCGTCTTCGCTAGGACCGGTAGAGATACCGTAAAGTGGGGATAAACGACGCGAAAAACCTCGTGTAAAATGTGTGTGACAATGTTTACTGTTTAATGTTTTTTATATTTAAAAATAATTACATAAATTTGATTTTTTCTTTATATCGTACATCAAATGTGCAGCTGGCGTGTAGAGGTAATTTTTTTTCTTTTGTGTACCACCCTTAGTTAGTAGACATTAATCAAATTCATGCATTTTTGTGGTTATTTCTAAAACACATAACTTTCTTAAGAAAATAAATTAGTACTAAAACTGAACTTGACATTATAAATTTATGTCTTTTGCATCACTAACCCAAATTTGAAATTCTAAAATTACAAAATGAGTTTAAAAACGGGAAACGGCGATGCCTTAATTTTCGATAGGTAAATTAAGAATTCAAATTTCAAATGGTTTGTTTACTTAAGAAGAAAAAATAATTTGGACCAACTTTTGAATAAAAAGAATCGGAATGTCGTCTTGAATTTTTTTCTTTTGGATTTGTATCTAATATATGAAAGATAGCCAACAGCAAAATATTAAAGTTATTGTAATCTCTGCAAGAATTCTGCTTGCAAAAATTTATATGATCCTTCAAGAAATTCCAATAAATGATGAGTTTGTGCATAATATGTAAATTTCTGGAAACTTACTATATATGTTGTATAATATTTTTTAAAAGATGAGTATTATTATATATTGCTAAAACTTTACATTGACATGGGACTATATTTTTGGGTTATTTATGAATGTCTTTGTCTATAAATTTAATAGAAGAGTGTGGATCAAGTCACAATCCTAGATTTACATTCTAAAAGTTTCCTTATTAATCACTCTTCACGCATTCTGTATTTAGCATCATTTTAATACATATAAGTATATATAATTTTATTTTATTCATATGTATATAAGTAGAAATGCACATGTAGCAGAAACAAGGTCAGTACTTGATGGTCAAAACTTGAATAAGTTTGTGTTAAATTACTTTAAATTAGTAATTTCCGATCAAAATATAAAATATTGTTATGTAAATTAATTTAAAATTCGAAATGCACGTGTCTAAAACGATAATGCAGAAAAAAATCTGTTGAATAAAATTTATATAACAGGTGTTCATCTCTATAATTTATGCACATATCTATTATGTCTGAAAAGAGGTAATATGTCAAGTATCGACCTCTTGGAAATTGTTACCAACGCCCAGAATAGCACTTTTGTCAGGCATGTAAAATAGTTAAATTACGAACCATATTAATAGTTGCAAAACAAATCTTTCCAAACGCTATGAAATCTGAAGCCTTAAAACAAACAAATATCTACTTTAACAACTACAAATTACAGGCATCATAAAATTCTTGTGTGATCACAGAACGTGCATTATTTAACATTGAAAAACATTCAAACAATACATTTGATGTAGTTTTAGTGATCTTTATTATACATTACAAAAGAGTATGAGTAATTTTCTTTGAGTATAATTGGATGCGATTATTTTTGAAACTTTCAATTGGTTACTAAGCTCCAGTACTTTTCGAACTTTGATTCTTTGATGTAGTTAGATGTGTACGTAGGCAATAGAGTAAAGTTTTAATTCCGTTATAAACTGACATGGTATAGCTTGACTGCTTTCCAAGGAAGTCACAAAAGAAATAAGTATAAAGTGTATATAATTAGCCTTTAAAACATAAACACCTAACATTTATTGGACATGCATAGCTTCTAGAAGCACGAGGTCATCATAATGGAATTAGCAATCTGCATGCGTTAGAAGCATTGATAATTACTAAATATGTATGTACAATAGAACATTACAGCAATAAAATGTACTGCCAGCGGATACTAGAAATTAAGACACCTTTTTGATGCAGATCCTATTTAATGTTATGAATACATTTACTGCTTGGGTTTAAAGTAATACATTACATTTAAATACTGACATAACGATGTAGTTGGATTGACAAGCGCTGTAATTTTATTTGTTTATTTATTATTTATTTATTTATAATAAAATAATATTAATTACTAATTTTATCATAGTCAACTTTCCTAGAAGCAACACTGTTTTTCCATGCTTAACTCGTTAACAAGACCTTTATCCTAACTTTCTATCAAAAGGAAGAGATGAGATATAATTTCACAACTTTGCATAATACAATGCTTCTTCCCTATCTAAGAAATAGCATCTGCCTTACAATTGCTGATGGTTTTGCTCTTCCAAATATGTATTTTTTTTTTCTAAATTTTAGGAATATACCTATTTATTTAGGCTAACCAGTAGGTGGCGCTATTGAGACCTGCCGTTACTATTTTCGAAAAATTTGACATTTTGTCGCCTTGGGACAAGGTTCCAACTGAATTTTTCTTTGAAAATTAATTTTTTGACAGTGTAGGTTTGTAACTACAATAAATTAACAATTTTTGTGTATACAGAACTCTACGTTATCTCCATCTTGTGATTAAATCTCAAAAACTTTTTATCTGTAATTTTATTTTAGCACGATAAAGTTTTATCGGCTGTTCTCATTGGCACAAGCAAGCTAACCTCACTTTTTCAATTATTGGTTATTTTTGCCGTGCTTAACTCATGTAAAACTCATTTAAACAGATCGTTCTAACGGAAAAATTGCTAGTAGAATTAGATAGGAATGAAACAGTGAACGACGAATTGTAGGTAAGCTATTCATTTTTTGTTTTTGATCTTTTTTTTATGAACATTTACACTTACTTACCAAGCAATTTGCCAAACTACTGAAATTGAAGAAAATGAAGACGAAGGAAATTTAAATAATGTGACCGATCAAAATATCAATAGTGATTTATATGTCTCTTAGATGAAGTACCTAACACTTTCTAAAATATTCCATTGCACCTACTTTCCCAACCTCTACAATAGGACGAAAAGAGGGATAATAGTGGTAAATGGACAACTGAAGAAACAAGAAACACAAACAGACCAGGTGGACACCAACAAAAGGGGCAAAGGAGTCTTGCCCAAAACAGTTTCCACAGACGGAACGCATACAAATTCCATTATCATATGGAAATATCCAGTAAAGACAGGCAAGGGATTTTTGATCTCTAAGTAATCTAACGGCTTATTCGTCTACCTAAATACCTTTTATTGTGCAATATGTTCAATTTGAAGTGCGGGTACTAAATCATTACGTTTCCTTATCCGTTCATGCAGGAATTTCAATAGTTTACTGGCTGTGAGGTCGATTATACGCTTTCGTTCGAAGTAGACTGGACTACGGTGCTATCATTTGGTATCCGCACTATTTATACAAAGAAATAATTTTGGGGCGAGTGCAAAGGCGTTTCCTGAAATATATTAGTTTCAGAATTGACGGCATTTATCCTCCTAGAGGCGTTGACTATGTTGCTTTTCTTGAAAGACATTCCTTCCAGTCTTTAACCGACAGGAGAAGGATCAGCAGTGCTAACTTCCTCTTTAATTTAATTAATAACAAAATAGACACATCTACTTTGCTTTCGCAAGTTGACATCGCATTTCACTCGCAATTGACGTGATCATCTGAGTCTTTCGTTTTACCCAGACGTAGAACAAACATTCTCTTTAAAGCACCACTTACACACATGATAATGATAATAATAATAATAATAATAATAATTTATTGCCCAACGGATAATCCAATAACAGGACAAACAATAAAGTACAAAAATTGTATACATACATTTCAGAAATTAGAAATTATTACAAAATAAGATGTTAACATAAGTAAATTCTATTAAAATAAAGAGTCACCATAAATAAGCTCCGCTGTGCGACACATAGTTGTTACAGGAGAAAATGATAGTAAGTTGGTTTTAGGAATAGGAAGGGAGAAAGTAGGGGAAGACCGGGAAGAAATACGCGGAACAAGGAAATTTATGGAGGAAAGAATGTAAGAACTATCAATGAGACCATGCAGTAGCTTCCAAATAAAACGCGCACCACGTCTTTCCCGACGCGACGTCAAGGACTGCATTCCATGTCGAGCCAAAAGCGTAGCGTAATCCATATTGCGTGCAGGATAAGAGCCGTCAATTTTGTATGACAAAAAGTTCAGGAATCTTCTCTGAATCTTCTCAACCATTGACTGGAGGTAAGTGTAATGTGGTGCCCAGTCTGGGGAAGCATACTCAAGTTTGCTAGCAACAAAGCTGAAGAATAAAGTTTTCAGTAGACTGATATTGATTTAATGCTTGCAGATACGTATAACAAAACCTAAGGTTTTAGAGGTGGCAAGACATAAATTTGAAATATGTGGGACAAACGTTAGGCGGCTGTCAAAAATCACACCACGGTCTTTAAATTCGTTGACCTTAGAAAGATTGTGATCGTCAATCACATAAATGGATGGAATAATTCTACGCTTCCTAGTAAAAGTCATGTGGCAACACTTGCCAACATTCAGAACTAGTCCATTACACATGCACCATTCACTGATCATATTCAAATTCTCCTGCAGAAGTAATACGTCGTTCCAGGTCTTGACGGATTGATAAATTTTGATGTCATCTGCATAAGCAAGTGTAGGACATGGACCAAATCATTGATAAAAAGAATGAATAATAAAGGTCCCAGATTGGAGCCCTGAGGGACTCCAGACTGTGGAACAAACTCGAAGGACTTGAAACCATTGTAATAAACATATGTACTTCGATTGAGTAAGTATGATTCCAAAAGTTTAAGCAATGAGGAACTAAAACCATAAACAGACAATTTGGTGAGTAATATACCATGATCTAAGGTGTCGAATGCCTTGCTAAGATCGGTAAATAGAACATCCACCTGACCCTGCGCATCAAGTTCGCAACTTGGTGGCGCAGAGTCAGGTGGATGTTCTATATGAGATGACAAATATTATAAGCATTAATCCGGATCCGTTGAGGTAGTTGTGTGGTTGGATTCCTCGATTTTTGTTGTAATGCACTGGACTCTGGCTGATTTATGACAGACTTTTTTATTGTTGTTTTCTTCAGTCTATTGGTTATTTTTTTTAATTTTTCTTTTTTATTTCTACATTGTATAGAGCAGCTGCTCTGAATTATTTTGTAATAATTATCCTGTAAATGGAGTATTCTGTTGGATAACAAAAACGTTACATCATTCGTCAATAGCAAATCATCTAATTTACCTGCGGTTACGCGTATGCAATTGATTTATCGCCTAACGACTTCTTGTCAAACAAAAAATGCGTAGATAGCGAGTTTCATCACCATAAGAAGCAGAGTGAAAAAAATGTTTCCAGAATTGGTTTAGAAATTACGAAAGTGTATAGATCCTAAAGGCAGCCATTTTGAAAAGCAATAAAACAGCTTGTTTCAAAAGAAATTATTTCTGTACTATATCTTGTTAAAACGTAAATAGCATCCCTCGTATCATACTAATAAAATAACGGTTGTCACTGAAATGTTGTTCTTTTTTTTGTGGAAACATAATACAGGTGCTACACCACGCTTTCAGTTTTGAATGTAATTATTAGAGAGTCACGTGTTAATGACTATAAGTGAGGACTAGGTACTTGCTATATTTTGTTTTCAAAATAGTATAAATGCTCAGAATCTCGGAGTTAAGTAATTTCAATGTACTGCGAACCTATTTTCTTGACAACTCTCGTATTTTCGTCAATTATATTCTTTTTTTCTTATTTCTGGATGACTTAAATATTGCCTTCAAGAGTACCTATATATTATCATTTAAAATATCGTTTATATTTTTCGATAATAAAACAATATATTTTAAGAAATTAAACTTAATTACATTGGAAACACTTCTCCTTCTACTTTATAACATCCAGCATCACCTACCACAAGATTCTTCAATAAACCCCGTGAGCACGGCCACCAAGTATTTTGAATTCTATCCATGAGTTCTATTTAAATTTAAATTTATTCCGGCGTCGAGAAGAGAGATGGCATCTTAATCTAATTACCGAGAAACATTTTTTTTGAAATATTGATCTACCATGATATGTAACTTTGTTATTGCGAAAAGAGAAGACGATGAAATCTAATTTATTAACGAGATTAGATATACGATACGCGAGAGAATTCACTGCATGAAGAAATTTATGGTCTTTCTGAGAGAGGAAGTATTTACGCTGTTACCCTCGTATTAATCCCAGTCGGATCAACGATCAGTAGTAGTGTGCCAGGCAGAATTATTTTCCGTTGAAACTGATCATAAAACCTATGTTTCTGAAAGAAGAAAATGCTTATTTCAGCTAAAAACCACTCATATCTCATAAATTTTGCGCCCGTTTTAGAAGCAATACTGTATACCACCTGCTGTCTGATGTAGCGTACTTATATTAACATAAGTTTTCTTCTGGCTTTTATTTCGAGCGTATCTCCAAGTCACCGCGGTTATTGACGTTTCCGGCGCAGCCCTTTTTGGCGAATTTTACGGCGGAACAAGGTATTAATCAGATTAAAAGAACATAAATAATTAATTCAAAGTTGGAGTTTATTCTTAATCGTAATCTTTTATGTACTCAATCTGTTGTCGGTTAGTCTTGCTTTCTTATCTCTTCCAGAGATTTGTGATTTAAGAGTTTTTCTTTTCATTCTTAGTTTTTCTTTTGCCGTAGTAAAAATATAAAGAGATATTGATAAAATTATTTTAGTCGATTGTAGCACGATGAATAAATTAGTACTTCTTGTTGTACGTACAACTAGTGTATAACACACAAACAAAAGAGAAGGAAAGAATCGTAGTGATAATCATAATCTGAACACAAATAATTATTATTTCCCCGTAAACTGCATAATTAAATATTGTCTTTCTCTTTGACGTTGTTCTTTTTGTACCAGATAAACCAAAGGTGATTTTAAAATGCAAAATTTTAATCTTAAGATAACCTGATCTTTGCTGACAAATTTTTGTAATGAAGATGGATGAAATTTGTGCAAAACTTGAATTAGAATGTATTGCGGATATTATGCAATAGGATGTCCGATTGTACCACAATAATAACTAGATAATGAACTCAATTTTTTTTATTCAAGCATGGAAGTAACATTTCATGTAAAAGTGTAGCTAGATTTAATTTTAAACTCAATACTGTTTTTTGCATTGTTAAAACTTCCACTATTGTGTATCTGTTCTATGATGATGCTTTAGGATATTGAGCTCGCCTGGCAGTCGCGTAACTTCTTAGAATCTGGGAAACTTTTTACTTTCTTATACGTAGTACCATAGTACCTATAAGAAAGTATTGTGATGACTAAAATTTATGACCTTGAGATTTTTGCAGATGGCGTAAAAGTGGTTTTTGAAAATATCTGTTTCTCTCTGTCTGTCTGTCTCCATGTGACCACGTAGCGGCCAAACGCCAAAAGGTACAAATACCAAACTTTATATTTACGAGTATAATCTTCCTCTCGAGATCTGATTAGATTTTCAGTAAAATCGGTAAAGCGGAAGTAATAGTTACTTAAGTTAAAAAATCAGAATTTACTAGTATCTCGTCAACTACTAAGTTTACACAAATTTGTACAACACAAAAGAACTAAAAAATGAATTTTTCAAAAATTTTATAAAAAAGGTTTTTCGAAATTTGAAAACAGCTTTTTTGCAAATATCCCGCAAATTATGCGTTCTATACAGATTTATTTATAAGTGCCGAAGAATTTAGAGCTAGATTAGGAACAAGTACTGTATTGAAACAATTTTTAAAATTCGAACCGGAATAATAATCCTACTCTCATCAAATAGCAGTTTCTTGCAAATATCAACCAAATATTGCATTCCATACATTTATTGAGCATGCAAACGTATTTAGAGCTGCAGTTGAAATAATTTTTGTATAAAAAAATTTTCGGAATTCGGAACGGAAGTAACTTTATACTCTCATCAAAAAGTAGTATTTTGCAAATATTTCTCCAATTATACATTCTCTAGAAATTTATTGAGAAAGTATACTGCTTTGAACTGGATTTGGGATAATGTCTGTTTAAAAAATTTTCAAAATTTGAACAGGAAGCAACACCTTTGCCCAACATTTCATTTTGTTAAGAAGGTATAGAATTTAAAACTTACTTTGTAACAACTTCTACATACACATTTTGGAACGTAGAATAAAATCGTGTAGTGGCCACACCTCATTTTTTAATATTGAAATGAGTAGTGTATATGTTCAGTATTGCATTATAATCAATATTCATACGTGAAAGAAATTGCTATGGAATATTAATTGAACCTTATAGTGAACGTGTTTGACATGAGTAAAGCATTTAAGACTATCGCCTAAATAACCATATGATGTGTTTTGCCCTTTTGTAACTATCACTTTTTCTACCCAACTCCTTTTGACAGAAAAACATTATGCTATAATTTTATTATACATTAGCAGTACATTCCGTTTTCGCAAAAAAAAGTTATATGCCGATTACAATTATTGTATCAGTTACCACAGATAACATACATTAATTTTAATTGTTTGCTATACTGACTAACAAAGTTTTTATACCAAACCAGTAACTGGCAAAATAAAATATCCTATCAGGTAACACAATATGCTGTTGTTTTTCATGTTTTTGGGCTAGTTCTGACAGGGAAAGCAATTACATTAAGCAGTGGCCACTATGACAAATATTAGACCAGGAAAAGACATTTACAACATCATAATACCACCTCTGCATATAAAACTTATGAAAAACTTTGTTAATGTACTGGATCAGGGTATTTAAAACCGCTACCCCAGGTTTTGAATACCCTCGAAAAAATAACAAAAAAATTGAGAGAAGGTATTACGCGTTATAACATAATATAATATTAAGTGATAGACATTCAAAACCAAATTACCAACGCAGAAAAAAGCTGCATGTGTGGCCAAGCTACAAATTTTTGTTAGTTTTTTGGGAAACAAAGAAGCGGAAAGTTACAAATTTTTATTAATGGACATAATATAAGCTTTTCACGGTGATTGGCAATATGTCGTGCTTATTTTATATTATTAATTGGACTTTTGTTAAGAAAATATGGGAGAAAGTAGCTATCTATTACCTCACTTCGATGTCACCCGGTATATTTATTAAAAATGAGCAAATGAGAAATTTAATCCCTGCGATTTATTTACATAACACATAATTTAGTCAAACACGGAACTTCTAACTAATATATATCTAACTAAAATATTGAATATATACATATCTTTTTTATAAACCTATACTTCGTCTCCTACAGCTGTTGCATATTATAATTTAGGAATAAATAAAAAGAGTAATGAATTTAAAAATAAACCAGGTGTACCAATATTTAAATAATTGCATAAGAGATATTTAGAATGTTAACGTGAGTTATGGAGTTCGATTGATTTATAAATGTAGTAATAGATTAATAATATGTCCTTCAAACAATATGCAGTTAATGCAAATTCGGCAAGTTATCAAATTTTATTATATAAATCGACACTTTCGTTATTTATGGTTATGTCAGGCAGACTCAATAATTGTGCAACTGTACCGCGATGGCTTATTACTCCTGACATGGACGAAATAAATTTAAAACAAAATAAATGCTTGCATTCTATCTGTTTCGCTAGCATTTTCACTAGGAATGTATTAATTTCCTAAGATATTTTAGGTAAACAATATTACTTAAATCTTGAAATCTTATTGTACAGTCAACTTATAATATGAACCAAACTGAATTTAGTTTTTTGACGAAACTTTAAGGTATAAAGTGCGTTCAAATAATGTTTTGCTGAAATTTCTTTTCAGTTGCATGAGGTAAAATACTATGAACGCTTGAACAAACAAACATTTATTTAAAAAATAGTTTACCGTGTTCACTCCTCCACGCTTCCGATTCACTTATTCTATATTACCAGTTTCTACAATACGTTTCGAGAGTCGTCTTTTGAGTGTATTAATTTCATGTGATAATTTTCGACCATGATATTTGCAGATGTCCACGTTTTGGAGCCTCCTAATACGAAAACGTGGTTTTAAAAATTTCTCTCTCTCTTCCTATCTCCCCCCCCCTGTCTCTCTCTCCCCTCTCTCTCTCTCCTCTCTCTCTCTCTCTCTCTGTATGTGTGTATGGCCACGATAGCGGTCAAACTGCTGAATATATCAATTCCAAATTTTATATTTACGAGTATTATCTGCCTCTTGAGATCTGTTAGACTTTCAGTAAAATTGGTCGACCGGAAGTAGTAATATCATACTAGGAGTACCATTAAGAGGCTCGAAGTACTTAGAATAGTGTTTTGAATAATTTTTGTATAAAAAATTCTCAAAATTCGGATATGAACAGGTTTATTTTTTAAGAAGAAAAACGTATTTAAAACGCAATTTAGAACAACTTATGTATAGTTTGAGACGTACATGCATACGAGGGATATTCGGAAAGTAAGGTCCGATTTCTGATAAAACATAAACCATCGCAGATTGTTTCAAAAAACTGTTTATATTTAATTATTTACATGTTTCTCTATTTTTCCACATAGTTTCCATGTTTGTTTAAATATTTGTCGTAACGTTCTACGAGCTTTTGTATGCCTAAGTCATAGACGTCCGCCGCCTGTGAGGATAACTTGCGCACAATTTGTGAAATTTCAAATTTTGAGAGACAATTTTGTGCAGAGTTGTTCTACCCACATTCGGAAATTCCAATGCTAAAGTTGAAATTGTGAATTGCCGGTCTTCCCGAATCTTTCATCATGGACATTTTCCCGTCCGTCCTTAAAAGCTCTCACCCACTTACGTACTTTGCTGTCACTCATCGCATTGGGGCCATAAACTTTACTAATTTATCTATGAATATCCGCTGCTGATACGTTCCTTGCTGTCAAAAACCGAATCACTGACCGTATTTTACAGTCGGCGGGCTGATCAATTGTTTTAAACATTTTGAACGGACACTGTAAGCAACACACTGCTACAATACCAATGCGAATGGCGTCGTTTGACGAGCAAGGCATGTCGGGGGTCGGTGCGCATGCGCGTTTCCATTTTCGCGCGACATTCGATTAGCTACGGCGATTCGGACCTTACTTTGCGAATATCCCTCGTATAAGAAAGTCGTGTGGTGGCTACACCTCTTTTTTTTATTTGCCTGCGGTGACTGTCATCATTTTCCTCGATAGATTTATATACCGTTTGCCTTACAGGCTAATGTTAGTGTGATAAAGAGCTAGAGATTGCATTGGTGCTCTGACAGAAATTATCGTATCAGAAACGATGTGTTACATGTTGCGTTTTCAGGATGAAAGTTAATGTTATTTATCTGTTCAACATGTGTTCTA
The DNA here is from genome assembly GCA_963170755.1 of Amphimallon solstitiale. Lineage (NCBI taxonomy): Eukaryota > Metazoa > Arthropoda > Insecta > Coleoptera > Scarabaeidae > Amphimallon > Amphimallon solstitiale. Next base: position 131,482,990 of record OY720676.1, read on the forward strand.
GTGCTATTAATATATTAACTTCTGAATATATAAATTCCTCTAATTGCCTTATTTCGTTACTGACTATTTTTATATTTCATTTTGTTTCTCTGTCATGACTTTAATTTTGTTCAAGTTGGTTTTTAAGTTCCTGGCTGTTCGTAGCTCAGTCCATATCTCTAGATTGACTATCAATTCTGTCGCATTTCGTCCCAGTACGGCGAAATCTAAATAGTTCGCCTCCAAAATTCTGTCTCCTACATATATGCCTTTCATTCTTATTTTTTTCTTTGATAATTATGTCGTGATAATTAGAATTCACAGCCCAATCTGAAGTTTAACGAGTTACTCTAAAACCCATATAAGAAATTACCTCCTTTCGGCTCAGGGCTTCATACTGAGACGACAGAGAATTCCTTCTATTGTACATGATAAAATCCGTCATCTTTGAAAAACTGACATTCCAAGAACTTGCGATGTATTTTTTCAAACCATTTGGAGAAGCAGAATAGTAATAGCATATAACACAGGGAATGCCCATGAACATATTTCACCAATATGAACATTTACGTATAAGATTTGATCGAGTGTGAAGCCAAGATTAAGATTGGTTGTTGCTATAATTAGTCCGGATTACTTATTACAGAACGTGATCGTGCTGCATTTATTTAAATTTAATCTTAGTTTATGAGTACGTATCAATAAGCAATGAGGAGAAAAGGAGTCATTTTTAATCGAATTATCTGCTTATACAATGTCTGGGCAACTTCTTGGTACATATTTATTTAACACATTCCCTGATGATCTAAGAGCTTGATTAACCTCTTTCAGGATCACACCTATAGACCCAAGTTTCCTCCTCTGATGATATTTCTTTTGTTCTATTTTCAAAATATGTGTGTCTAAATTTGTTGATAAAATGCAACTACTTATAGCAAAAGCAGTTATCTGGTTGCAATTTACTCGCCCGAATTTTTTTTAACTAGCTGAAAATTTCCAGTTAATACCAATTTTAACGACAATAATAATTATTAGCACTTACCGATCTGTATTGTAATATTAGATAACGGCGATATAGATTCTTGCCATTAGAAAACCAATTTAGCTGCTTCCAAATGTAATACATATTAATGTACATAGCTCCACTGTAATAAAGCCACTGCATCGAAGTATAGATATGAGGTGTTTATGATGAAATAAATGAGCTATTGTCATTGTTATTTTTTCGTTGCAAAATTGAGAGACCCAGAGTTGAGATCGCGATACTCCTGTTCAATTTAAAGAAACGTTATAAGAAAATCGCTCTCGTTCGGATGACATTTAACGGTTAATAGTATAACTCGTAGCTATTAAAGGGAGAATTGTCGCAATCTAACCGCTCAATATAAAAATTGTAGCTTTCGCAACTATATCAAGACAATTCTCTCCTGAAACTATCAATTTGAGTAAAAAAAAAATAGAATTGTACCATGGATGGACATCAGAAATCAAATTCCTAGGCTTTGAAAAACATGTACGTTCATCGGTAGTCCGCAAACTATGCTTTTGTTTTGTTTTATTTAAATACTGCTTCAGGAGATCTAGAGTAATACCACATATTCAATACATAGAACATTTCTTTTTAAATATGTAGAAACACATTTTAAAAAGTGATTCCTTTATAATACTTTATATTTTTTCTCTCTTTTTTTACTAAATTAAAAAGACAAATTTTTTTACTAAATTAAAAATCAAATTTGAAGCTTCACTTAAAGCTCTACCCCCCTTATTATTAGTCCGTCATATACAACTATATCGTACATAATTACTACCGATTTTGACGTAAATCATTAACCATTCTAAATTAACCAGTTTTCCAAAAAGAAACACGTACTGTTTACAAGTTATCAAGTTCAAAATTATTTCGGTGACGTTGCCATAATTAATCACCGCCCGATACTTGCAAAAAAAAAAAAATCGTGTTTTGTTTTGCTGCGGATAAATAAACACATACAAAATATCAGTCTATAATATATTTTTTTATAGGACACGGTGGATGGTAATGAAAGCCGATGACAAATCAATAGTACGCTCTTGTTAACGTATAGTGTTTAAAATTTCATTCATAATACTATTATTATGTCAACAACGTATTCATTAGCAAATGTTATGAAAAATGTTGTAATTATTACATATTATAATGAAAAGTTACGCACGCTACGAACTTGTTTAAACGTTCTTCCCAAAATAACTTTTCCTTAATCGCGTGATCAAGCATTTTTACCTAACTTTATATTGGGAAACAGAAAAAACTTTATCAAATCTTAGGCAGGTATAGAATATATATACATTCATATACCGATAGGTCCAGCCCGCGACGGGCCATACATAGGCAACAATATACGTATGGAACGTGCTATGTGGCAACGTGTGTACGATACCACTCCGCGTGCTCCTATTTTGAGTGACTTTCTTAAAATTTGAATTTATTTTGTAGAATTATTGATTTTTTTACTTTTATCTTTTAGAAAACGTTATTGTTTTTTTATTACTTAAAATTACTTTTCCGTAGCAGCTAAGAATACAATAATAATAATAAATTGGACCTTATTATGTCTGAAACAAATGGGCAAATTACGTATACAGAACGAATATGCAACCGACTATATCCTTGCGCGGTTTAAGTCTTACTAAATTCTTAACTGCAATGTGCTGCTGCGGGTAGAGGGGTTTCGGTGGGGGTTTCGGTGTTGCCACTCATTGCCGACTATGGCCCGTTCCGAGCTGGACCTATCGGTATATATTCATGTACAGTTTTTTGTGGTGTCTTGTACAGGGCACCGGGAACCATCCATCAGGCTTTTTCGGTTGCTGTGATTTAGGGACCAGTGCAAAAATTATTAATTCACTTTGTTCATTAATGTTGACTAGTCTTATTTAATAAGTTCAGTTGCAAATAATTTTTATAATATTTAACACATCATAATATCTGTTTTAGCAGATTTAATACAATAATTCTTACGAAATTATTTATATTTATAGAATTTATTTATGTCTTTATATACTTTCTTATAGTCGTGTTTTATTTTAAACATGCCTGATTATAGAATAGATTTTTTTAATATATTTCCTTTAAAAATTATTTTTTTATATAACATTGTGATTATATGTTACATACAAGTATGAACATAATCAGTGGTTATATATTTGGACAACATGCAACAAGAGATAAAGCAACTGCTATTGATGACACCTAGATACATTTAATACTACCAACAACAAGGAATATTAGAAATTCTACTTGAAAGACGTAAATACGCATGTGCGAACTCTAAGTGCGAGGTTATACAACTAATTCTGGTGGTAAACATGTGTTATTAATTTTGTCGCTAATTAACACTGTCATTTGTAATTTTAGTTTAAAAGTGTGCTTTATTTACATACGGAATTATAGATTACTATATCATTAAACAGCTACTCAGATTATGAATTCTTCAGTAGTAACGATAGTAACCACAGCTATCAAAATTAGAAAACAAATATTACAATAAAATGTCAAAAACAATAATATAAATGACAAAAGAACGCGAAGTTAATGTGAAAATAAATACTCGACAGTGCCATAAAAGCACTTGGACAAATGGAAACACCTTCTTAAACCAAAATAAATTATTTTCAATATCAAGAGGTATGTTATTGGAAAATGAAAATCCTAGATATTTCAGATATTTTTGAAAAAGAGCAGAGTGGTGCACAGGTGGGAAAAGGTGACTTTTACTTCTAGTATCATGTTCATGTTCTCGGAAAATGCTCTCCGAAAAAGATTGACTAGCAGTGTGTGATAGCGGCGCAGAAATAAAAGGAGAAATTCCCTTTTTCTAAATAATAAATTAAACGATTTATTGTTCAAATTGATATTCTGTAGTAAATCATCAGTACCAGTTAAAGTCTTATTGCTTTCATGAACAACAACTTTAGCATTATATTACTTAATTTATGATTTAGAATGATACAGTCAGTTAATTTCATTTCATGCAAAATAAAACATGCATGGGATGTCGTGCGCATAATTATGCATAAGCTATTTTACGCACTGATTCGTGAAACTGAAAAATGTACATAAATAAGGTATTCTATTTAAGAACGCATGCCCGCAATGCTTCTACACGTTTAGTTTATTACACCATTGTTCCCTGTTGGATATAATCAAGTTCAACTCGAGTTGCAACAGTTATATAAAATGAAACCATAATTTGGAATCATGCGTTTCTCACGAAAACATTAATAACTAAATTATGCTTTACCATCCCTCACCAGATTTACGACAATTAGTGATAGTTTTCAGGAATATGAGTTCAAATTTACAAAAACACAAAAATAACACTGACCAAGAAGGTATCGGTAACTGTTGGTTTAATAAACCGCGCTAATAACCTAATTAACTTGTAAATTATGAATACACTTGGTTCCTCAATATGTAGTTACTATTACAAAAATTATCCACAATAATGGTTAACAGAAATACCTCAGCCATTAAGCGCTGATGCTATAAATAATATATCTATAACTTGTACTTATTCTTTGCACATTTCCCGTATTTGAAGTTTTGGAATTAAACTGTCAGTATCTCACTTATTTCTTTCATAAGTATTGTTGTTTATTATATAACTGTAGGAAATATTTTAAAAATGTTCCTGTCTTGATTGTTTTAGCAACAGCAAACAAAAGCATTTGTGTTTTTAAAATGCAAAGTTTACACAAACTTTTTTCTGCAATCAACTTTGCACTTACTTTTAATAAATCATTCATTCATTTTAGTTTCTTTGTTAGGTCAGAAATATATAATACAATCAAGGAATAAAGTTTTATTTATTATACGCCAAGTTCAAACAGGTAAAGGGGGATCGGGTTGATTATCGAAGCGCACTTCGCAAGGCCAAACTATCACAATAAACTCGCAGACGCGCATTGTGCAATATTTACACGAAACCACTCCGAACTCTTTTCGACCTCCTTGTATCTCCGTGACTATTTCAGTCAGTTACATGGATGATTTAATTTTAACTTCTCATTTTACTTCCTTATACTACGTATAAGAAAGTATTGTGATTATGAAAATTTTCGACCTCGAGATTTTTGCAGATGTCCACGTTTTGAAGTTCCCTGATACCGAAACAGTGGTTTTTAAAAAATGTCTCTCCCTCTCTTTCCCTCTCTCCCCCCTCTCTATCCCCTCCCCCCTCTCTCTCCCCCTCTCTCTCTCTCGCTCTCTCGCTCTCTCCCCCTCTCTCTCTCTCTCTCTCTGTGTGTGTGAGCACGATAGCGGTCAAACCGCTATAGCCCTCAATTCCAAATTTTATTTGTTTACTTCAGTGAAAAAATTGAATGTTGCCAATATTTTGTCAACTGCTAAATTTAACAAATTTATAATGAATTCAAATTACTCAAAATTAAATACTAGATGAAGTTTATTAAAAAAGTTATTCGAAATTACTGCCAGAAGTAGGTCTTTTACTCTTGTCGAAAATCAGTTATTTGCTAATATTTCGCAAGTCATGCTATTGGGACAGGTATACGTTACGAGTATAAAAGTATTTAGAACTCAATTTCCAATATTTTTTGTATAAAAAAAATTTGAAAATTCGAACCGGAAGTAACAGTTTTACTCTTATCGAATAGTGATTTTTTGCAAATATCTCGTAAATTATACATTCTATATATTTTTTTCAAGGGTACAAAAGTATTTAGAGCTGGAATATTTTTTGTATAAATAAAGTTTCAAAATTCGGACCGGAAGTAACACTTTTACTCTTAACGAGTATCACTCTCTTTCGAATATCTTGCAAGGTTGCATTCTATAGAGATTTATTAGCAGAATAGAAGTACTTATAATAGGATTTTGAATAATTTTTATATAAAAAGAATCTTAAAATTCAGCTTACTTTTCTAAGAAGTTAAAACTATTTAAAACAACTTAGAACACTTTTATATAATTTGAAGTGCTCATACGTATAAAGTGGACAATACACGATGAAATATTTATATGTAAAATTGACACAAAAATGCATGTAAAAATTCATGTATAAATTGCCGTAATACATGGTTCAATAAATTCACAATATAATGTGTAATACTTGTAGTGAGAGTGTTGGTACTAATTACAGAAAGTAAATTTTACGAGAATTATTCAACAATTGTAGCGGAATGAAAACTCGTATAATCACGTGGATTATACGAGTTGTCATCTGTCATGGTTGTTATAACAACAACAAGAACAACTAGATTAAAACTTTCGTGTTGTCGTGAGTCCACATATTAACGCGATACCAGGTTATGAAGAATGACAACTCTGAACATAACAATACACAAAACGCACGTGGTAGTTTGTGCACGCATGTATAAATAATAAAGAAATTAGTTTCAATTCTACTCATTACCAACCGATACTTTATAAAGTGTACCAACAGTAAACACTTATAGTTCTAAAAATTCCTTTAAATTTACGTCAATGGCCTTGCAAAATAGGACGTGTTCTATATCTCAAATTTACATGTAAAAATTGATGTATTATAATTGTCACAATCGATGTTCAAATTTGCACTTTGTCAATAAATCCATGCATATTACATATAATTTATGATCGTGCATTGTAACCTTAAGAAAGTCGTGTGGTGGCCACACCTTATTTTTTTCATATGAGTTAAGATTACCCTTAAAGAACAGTATTCCAAATTTATCTAGGAGCAATAGTTTTCAAAATACGATGATCCAAAAGCCACGATTATGGGCACTCACTGACTGACTGACTTACACATAAATCATCATAAGTCTAGGATACTTCCCATTAGGCTAGAGCTTCGAAATTTTGTACACAGATAGTGTCCAATGTTCTGGTTACCAAAATTCGGAAAAATCTTATTAGTATTATATTGATCCTTATCCTTATTACGTACACGCGGCAATAATGTGGCACGCAACTTACGAGAAACTGACGAAGCGAGGGTGAAGCGCCTAGCGAGAGGAAAGATCATAGAGTACCATGTGGAGCGAGCATAGGCACGCGAGCTTGCATAGAGAGCAGTTGTACGCTTTGCAACTGAATTATGTTCTCATTCGTAATATTTCCTTGATATTGATAACAATTTTGTTTAGACTTATTTTACTTTTTAAATATTTAGTTTATTCTCCTCTTATATCTCTTTTAATAACTAGTTGAATTACTTTTCTTCCTTTTACTTAGTCATGTAGTTATTTGTTCTTTATACAAAACAATAATTATTTGCTAAAAGGAATCAAAAAAGTAAATATATATTAACTGTAGAAAAGTTATAAAATACACCCAAAAAAGTACATGTAAAATAAGCCAGGCTAATTTATAGCAGAAATGTATATCATATAATCTTAGAAAATAGCTGAAATATACAGGGTGTAGCACCTAAGATGCCTCGGACCGTAGCTCCTCTATCATACAATATATCGAAAAAAGTCTAAGAGAAAAATTGTCTATAACTACAATCGCAATTTTCCTAAAATATTTTTGGTCATCAGTGCCCTGCCGTATTCCAGTGGCGTATCAAACCTATGTTTTTTTGAATGAAACAATACATATTTTATGGCTGATTCGGAAAGCCCTTGAAGAGTACTTTTTTTTCTTATGTAACGTCATACCGTTAACTTTAGCAGTTTCGCTGTTATAACAGTTTTTCTTCGCAGTTAAACTGTACCTCAGGATCAATGTTAAAATTTAGAGTTTCTTCATATTTTTACTAATTAAGGGGTATTGAAAATTTTTAAATTTTATTCCTTACACATTCTTTAATACTTTTAGTCTTGCACATTTTTCACTATCTAGTGAAATAAAGTGGTGGGGGCAGTTCAAATGTTTTTTTGTATAAACTAGGATTACTCCCATTTGGCCTAACCGATTTGAATAAGTTTGGTCTCATTTAAAAGAGCCTTATTTGCTCTATAAACTGAACTTGTGTTTTTGTATCTCGAACTTTTGCCGTCACCGGTAGATGGCGTTAACTGAAATGTAAGCAAATATTAGGCCTTTTTTCAAAAAAATTAAATACAATGATATGTTTCTTTTTACATAAGTTAATAAAGAATTAAAACCTCTACATTTTGGTAAAAAAACCAAATTTGTATGTTTTTTAGAACAGAAGATATTGACAAAAATAGATGATAATGCATGAATTCTTTTGTTTTAATTGTCTTCTTGTTTTAATTGTCTTCTTTTTATTATATACGTAACATAAAAATACGCCCTCGTATATATAATAAATTCAGTAAAATTCTAACACGCAGACCAAATAATAAAATGTCACAAAAGCGGAAGAAATTTGAAAGGCATTCCTGCAACACCGATGCAAAATATATAAAAATATATTAAATAAAAAAAATTTATAACATTTCGTTAGTTCCTGTTTAAGAAACCAAAATTACATAAATTTAATTTTATGGAAACGTTCGAAAAACATGTATTTAAAATTTTCTTATACTATGATTTACTATACTAACAATTAATACTAACACTATCAGAATAAAGCTAATATTAAACACTAAAATAACTACAATTACATTACTGTAAAGATTGGTTTGCAAAATTTTTAATGACGGCCTAATTGTTCAAAATGCCGCCCATCATTGTTAATGCAAGCCTGCAACTTTTGCCGCGTGGATAAAACAGAAGTTTCAATTTCCGCCTCCGATATGTTTCGTACTGCTACTATAATTTTCTCCAGCATATTTTGTCTTGTTGTAGGCCGGTTTTCAAAAACAATGTCCTTAATTCTCCCCCAAATATAAAAATCTAGGATGTTGAGGTCTGGTGACCTGGCGGGCCAGGGAAATATACTACCCCGTCCAATCCACTTGCCAGGAAATGTCTGATCTGAGAAATCCCGGACGCTTGCCACAAAATGCACCGGGCACCCATCGTGCTGAAAAAACTTATCACGACGAATGTCCAGAGGGACATCTTCTGTTAGAAGGAGCAGCTCATTCATAAAAAAATTTAAATAAATGTCTCCAGTAAAATGTCGGTTAAAGAAAACGGGTCCAATAATTTTACCTCCTAGAATACCGCACCACACGTTTGCCGACCAGCGGCCTTGATGCTAAACTTCCTGCATCCAACGCGGGTTTTTCCTGGACCAATAGTTCATATTGTGCAAGTTCACACCACCATTGCTACTAAATGTTGCCTCATCCGTCCATAGTACGCGAGAAAGAATTTCGGGGGTTTCCGCTACCATATTTAATAGCCATTGACAGTAGTCAATCCGGCGATCGAAATCTTCAGCCGTTAAAGCTTGATGAAGAACGATGTAATAAGGATCATCCTGAAAATAATATGGCAAACGTGAACGAAACTGCGAGATCAAATTTATCCAAACTTGTTGGACACTGTTTAGGTAACTTACTATTATAAAGTATTACTGTGGTCTATATAAACGGTATCGGATAAAAATGGCTGTGACCGGTAAACAGACAATAAATAGGCAGATGGATGTATGAGTTAAACTTAAGGGAACCGAGTACGGAACGTTAAAAACAACTGTTATGCTTAATGCTTAAAAATATTAAAACAAACTGTAGGAGATATAGCAAATCTAACAAAGGCCTTACAAAAAAAATCTCGAAATAAAGTTTATTTTATTTTTAACTTAAATCTTTCAATATATCTTGGACCGTAGTTCTACAAATGCCCAACTCTCTACTTGTGGTTTCGTTCACTACATGTGGATTAAATACAATATATTCTAATACTTTTATAGCATTTTCTTCGGTTCCGCCAGTAGGTTGCCTTCTATACACCGAAAGATTAATATTTCCGGTGGTCCTAAGCCTTTCCGCTAACCTACGAAAAACACTGCTCGCATAATGTCTTCCAGGGAACTGCGTAGCATACACTCTGGAAGCAATTGTATAATTTCGAATGCATTCGAAATAGACACCAATCATATCGAATGCCTCTTCATTCGCTAACCGCATCTCAGTAAAAAAGAAGTTCTCCCAAACACAAAAACGTAAACGGAATCAATCAAAAACTGACAATAATATTTATTATTTTCAAAAGTCGTCGTTTTAACACAGAGTTATTGTTTTATTTTTTCATAGCTTACTTTTTTATTGTCAATGGTATATCTTTTGGATTAAAATAAGTATTAAAAATAATCTTGCTTTATTAAACAGGGTCTTTCAAAATTGTTTTTTCTTGATAATAATAATATATGTAGCTCAAAATGGTTAGCTTCATAAAAAAAAAGCCAGTAAAAGAGGAGAATTTATGAATTTTGATCTATTTTTGTCAATATCTCCTGTTCTAAAAAACAACAAATTTGGTTTTTTTACCGAAATGTAGAGGATTTAATTCTTTATTCGCTTATGTAAAAAGAAACATATCATTGTATTTAACTTTTTTGAAAAAAAGCCTAATATTTGCTTACATTTCAGTTAACGCCATCTACCGGTGACAGCAAAAGTCCAAGATACAAAAACACAAGTTCAGTTTGTAGATCAAATAAGGCTCTTTTAAATGAGACCAAACTTATTCAAATCGGTAAGGCCAACCGGGAGTAATCCTAGTTTATTTAAAAAAACATTTGAACTGCCCCACTACATTATTTCACTAGATAGTAAAAAATGTGCAAGACTAAAAGTGTTAAAGAACGTGCAGGGAATAAAATTTAAAAAATTTCAATACCCCTTAATTAGTAAAAATATGAAGAAATTCTAAATTTTAAGATTGATCCTGACTGTTACGCCCCCTTGCGGACATTTTACAAACTCCAAAATAATTTCCAGCATTTTCTCTTGGACACTTTTACTTGACATTTTTTTACCCGGGAGCAATATGACTACTGGTTTCTGAGATATAGCCGGCGGCCATTCTTAGTTGGCCACCCGGTACTTCGCCTTTTTTTTTGGCAGGAACTAAACTGCCCCGGCGTTTCGGTTTCGAATTTAGGAATAGACTAAGACCTCTTCTACCTACTCTTAATTAAATTTTTTTCATGTGATTTAAGGAAAGAAGATAATTTTTGATTGGGCTTTGCAAATAGTCATTTTTTTCTAAAATATCAAATGGGAAGCATATAAAATAATTACATTGTTGGATAATCGAATAATCGAAATTCTAAGTTTTCCATTAAAAAAAAAATTATCTTCTTTCCTTAAATCAATTAAGAGTAGGTGAAAGTGGTCTTAGTCTATGCCAAAATTCGAAATTCAAACGCCGGTACAACTTAGTTCCTGCCAAAAAAAAATTCGAAGTATGGTTTAACTGCGAAGAAAAACCGTTATAACAGCGAAACCGCTACAGTTAGCGGTATGACGTTACATAAGAAAAAAAAGTACTCTTCAAGGGCTTTACGAATCAGCTATAAAATATATATTGTTAAATTTAGGTTTGATACGCCACTGGAATACGGCACGGCACTGATGACCAAAAATATTTTAGGAAAATTGCGATTGTAATTACGGACAATTTTTCTCTTAGACTTTTTTCGATATATTGTAAGATAGAGGAGCTACGGTCCGAGGCATCTTAGGTGCTACACCCTGTAGAAACCATGCCAAGTTACTTACCAACACCTTACTTACATTGTCCTGATATGCATAGAAAACTCTGTGTAAATTGATAAACTTCCAGATTAGACTTGGCAGGTTCTCATTAAAGATATGAATATTACTTAAAACTGTGCAAACTTACCATATTTGATTTGAAGGTTTATCGATTTACACAGAATTGTCTGTCCCTCTCAGGACAATCCAAGTAGTGTGCAAGCAAATAACTTGGTATAGCTTCTATATTTTTGTTATTCTATATTATGGTTAATTTTTTGAAATAATATAACACACATGCCTGCCAAAATGTGGCCCGCTTTTTTTACATGCATGTTTTTCGTGCAATAATATGTTCAACAAAGATAGAAGAGAATGCATGTCTTAAGTAACTAGCGTTTATGATGATTTTTAGTTTCTCTTTACGCGGTTGAGCTTTTTTGTTTATTTCCAATATTTATTGCCAAGATGCTAGGTTAAGATACTGTCTGTTAGACTAAACTCATGGTTACTGCACTGACATCTGCAATAATCTGGATAGTAAGTAAAATGAATATAAGTAATATGCTATTTTGTAACAATAAAGAAAAAATATGGACATCTCTTTATTTAAAGAACATAAAAAGAAAACGAAGATTCTTCCGTTAAAGAAAATTCATACATTCAGGATCGTCGCATTGACGATAATATTCGATACTCTTGTCATATATATACATGAATAACAAGCATAACATTCTTTTATTGAGCGTGACATCTAATAATACCAAGAGCCAATTATCCACTACTTTAGTCATAGGTCGGTCTTGTCGACTCTCCCTTTCCATGCTGTTCTCTAGCTTACTCCACAATATTTCCACTTCTGATACGGCCGTTTACTTTTCGTTATTAATAACTTAATCTCGTTTTGCCTGTTTGCTTTTCCAACATTTAGTGTTGTATGTGTGTTCGGAGGAGCTTCACAGCGTGGTTTATTTTCGTAAGGAAAGTAAAACGTAAAACGATTGAGCGAAGAGAGTAATTTGGTTTTATCTTCGTCCCAACACTTATTTCAGACTAAACGATTACAGCCGCCTGAAATTATGGTAGAAATTTAGGCTGTTTTTCGTAAATTTTGTAACGATCCTTGCATTTTTTATTAAATCCGACATCTCGGTTCTATACAGTAATAATGAATATTCTCCCTTCTGTGTAACGTAGAAATATAATAACTGGTTATCTAAAATCTTTGATATTTCGTTCCACATCAAAGAAGATTTTATCCATTTGTACAGAAAATTATCAAATTGTTTGAATGAATTCTGTTATTTAACACGTTCGCTATCGGTTGGAGTTTTGGGATTTGATATGACAACTCAAGTTTTAATCGTAAAAAATAATGTGTATATATGTATGTCTCTTCTCTTTCTTCAAATATTTTTTTATATACATAAATTCTAATACTTTAATAATTATATTTGTGTTTTTAAATTAATAATTTTAATTAATTTAATCTTATATTTTTTTATATTATCACCGACTGTTCAGCATTAGTTTTGTATGATATGTAGACTCCAACTACATAACTATGGAGGTTTTGAAAATCTCGTTTTATAATTATAAGTATTAATTTATGCACTTTCGACTATTATTGACTTGGTTCCCATTGCAACCTGACATTATTAGCAATTAGGTACTTTATACATTATCTCGAAATTCTGGATTTAGTTCTTTGTGATGACGTATTCCATTCTCGGTAGATTTGTGTTTATTCTTTGTTCTAAGTAAATATATTGATCTAACTTTTCTCCAAACCTCATTCCTATCACATATATACGATCTATCTATGAAATATAATTATCAGAATACGATATTTCAAACAAAATGCATTTGAATGAGCTGCTACTAGCAACTTAGTAGAAGATATTGCAAGGGTAATGCAATAAAATTATGTAAGTTAGTGTCTTTAGCTTTAGATAAATTATGCATGTAAGGTTTTTATTTATAATGTTTTGGTGTTGGCACCGCGATGACTGTTTACTACTCTAATGTGTATTCCAGACTTAAATACGGCGTGATATTCTGGGGTAACTCGGTGGACTCGGATAGACTTTTTATACTTCAGAAGGCCTGCATAAGATCGGTTTTTGGTGTGCGTCCAGGTGACTCCTGTGTCAACATTTTCAAGTCAAACAATATACTGACATTGCCATCTATGTTTGTGTTAGAATGTGCACTGTTTGTGAAGCAGAACTATCTCGAATTTTTCAAAAAATATGAATTATCACACTGCCATAACACAAGAGGAAACTCTCATAAGTTTTTGTCACAACCGCGAACGCACTTGACAAAAATTCAGAAAAATGTTCTGCATCAGTGCATGAAGATTTATAATCATCTTCCAGCCAAGATTAGAGAACTGCCACAAAAACGTTTTAAAAATACACTTAAAAATATTTTAATTGCAAGAACCTTGTACAAGATCGATGACTTTTTTAAAGAGCCTGTAAATTTAAAATTTGAATGTGATGTCTAAAGTCTGCTTTTACTTTTACTTTTACTTTTATATACTTATATATTGTTTTATTTTTTTTAACTTTATGTGTATGACGTATTCTACGCTCTATTGCAACATAGAATAAAGTATATTATTATAATTATTATTATACCAAGTGATGTAGAGAGGAAAGTTTATTTTAAAATGTTTGGTTTTTATTGAAGAGTATATATATGTTTTGAATGAGTGAATGAATTTTTTAAAGTCCGTACACAAAATTAACAAAAATTAAAAGCTTGAATGTTTAAAATCGTTACTATCAAGTGACTTTCTAGCTCATAACTAAGCCGTTTTCAAATTCTTTATTCACCAATGAATAAATAATATGTAATATTGTATTAGAATGTGGTTTTGCAAACCCTGCTTATTATATTTCTCAAAAAAAAATAATCGCAATAATTTAAATCAGAAGCACAGATCGTCTTTATCCAAGCCATTTATCCAAGTTTGTAACTGATCACCTGCAGTTACAAACACCATATTTTTTTAAACTTTTAAAGTGTCAATATATTTTCAACATTTATTATTTATGTATTATGTTTCTTACATGCCATATGCAAATAAAGAAGTCGTGAATTGTTTACTGATTTTTTTTTAAAGTGATATTACGTGCATGTACGAAAATGAAATTTGCAGATGTCGGCTTTCGTTTATCTATTGAATTGACAATGTAAATAAAATATTATTCAAAAGATGTTACCATATGGGTATTTCATACAATTTTTAGATTGTCTTCATCACTGGACAGGACAAAAACGCGATAGTAATATAGAGATTAAAATCGAATTGTGTGAGGGTTTTTATAAAAAGTTAAGCATATCTTAATGGAAAATTGTTTCTTGCTGAGGTGCTAATTTTTTAAAAAAACGACCAATTTTTCGATTTTTATCTTACACTAAAAGAAATTTTGAAAAGGTTAAAACGGACTTGGCCGTTTCGAGACATGCAAAAACTTTTATCAAGAATACATTTTTCTTGTAAAATGCAAAATAAAAAAGTTTTTTCTCTTTGGAACTCGATCCGTGGACATACTGTATATATATATATATATATCTTAATTGATTTTTCTGCTTCGCGCTGAGTAATTTAATTAGGAAATTTTATCACAAAAATTTGCCCACGATGAGATTTGAACTCATGACCTTCTTAATGTCGATAAGATGCGCTACCAACTGCGCCACGAGGGCCTTGAGTTCATATCTACTTTAAACGTCTTGATCTCTTCAAGTAACAGTTGGAATATACATCTTTATCCGGCAGTCCGGAACTGAATGTGTAAATTTGAATTTTAATTATTTTTAATGATGTATGTATATATATATATATATTTATATTTATTACTTAATTAGATTGGTCCAGAAGAAGATTAAATAAATCAATCGAAAGCTCGACCAAAACTGTAAAGAGTTGTCTTATTTGGCCCTTCCGACTGCTACACCCATTAATTTCACGTTTACTGTCTTAACTGATCAGTCAAGATCACCCTTACTTTATATATATATATATTTGAAATGAGTCCAGATTTTGTAAATTCTGCTATTAAAAACTTGTTACAAATTAAGTTCTAAATGTTTTTTACTCTTAATTAACTACAAAGAATGCATAATTTGCGAAATATTTGAAAAAAAAACGTTTTACAATAAAATTGAAAGCGTGCCTTATGGTGCGAATTTAAAAAATATTTGTATTAGTATTTATAACTTTAACTGTTTGGCTGTTATTGTATAAGACACATGAATAGGGAGATCGAGATGTTTGCAAAAACTACTTTTTCTTGTCAGGGGACTTCTAAGCGTGAACATCTAAAAAATCCCGATGTCAAAAACTTTTATGATCATAATAGTTCCTTACACTAGATAAAAAAAAGCAAAAGAAGACGCTTTTGCTTTCTTTTATTTTACTTTTATCTTTCTTATATGTAGTATAATGACTACTAGATTCTTTTAGATTTGTCTACGTTAAGAAGTCTGTTTCTCTGCATTTAAACACCATAGTGGTCCAAGGGTTAAAACCATCAACACCAAATCACATATTTGAGATTCTTCTCTTTCTTGCAAGATCTAATTTGATTTTCAATCAAATCGATAAGCTGGCAGTAACAGTACTTCAGTGACTAAATCATTCAGTTTTTCAATATCTCGACAGCTACTTAGTTTAGACAAATTTCTAAAGAATACAAAATTACTCATAAAGGAATTCGAGAATAACTTTATATATAAAAAATTTGCAAAACATAAAGGTATTTAGAGCTTGAGTTGGAACGATTTTTGTACTAAAATTTAAGATTTGGAAGTAACACTTTTACTCTTATTTAGAGAAATATTTTGCATTTATTTTGCAAATTATGCATTCTGGCCAAATTTATTAAGAGTATAAAAATATGTAGACCTTAATTTACTAAAAATTGTTGTATAAAAAATTCAAGGGGTGGCCACACCTCATTTTTTAGGATGAATATATATCTATATTTTTATTCCCGAAATGTTTGCTATCTCTTGATATATGCTGGAGGAATTGTTTTGGATTTATGTTTATCGTATTCTCATCCAAGCACTTCCTTTCCTACGTAAAGCAGATGTGTTCAGTTCTTCTTGTTATATACATTCATCTCTACCGCTATTAATTGCAAAGTAAGGTTTTTTCATTGTTTTTTTTAGAGTCCTTGTGTGTACTCCACAGAGATATCTCATTTTCAAGCTGTTGAATTTTTATCTACTGCTTAATATTCTATAATTGTTAAGTTATTACTTTAAATAAATCATTTTGTTATGAAAATGTTTGTAATTGTCATTCGTATTTGTTTCTACTCTTAGAATTGACTTATTTCATAACCGTTTATAAGTCAATTTTCGGCCGACATTATAATACGTGTTATCGGAAGTGTAATTTAAGGAACTTTCGCGTGAAGTGATACTTCTGTCACAACAACACTTAACTTGATATCATATCATTTCCGCACTGGTACCATTACAGCTAAATATTAATTTCGCTAAGTACATCAGCAAAGCAATAAATCATACTTCCTGTAAGTGATGTGTATGTGTATATCTGCACTATATACAGATACGTGGACCTATATGTATATGCCTGAGTCCACCAGCCATGAATCTATTATTCTTAATAATCCATTAATGATCCTGAAGTACATCGTTATAATT
Organism: Amphimallon solstitiale; assembly: GCA_963170755.1. Taxonomy (NCBI): domain Eukaryota; kingdom Metazoa; phylum Arthropoda; class Insecta; order Coleoptera; family Scarabaeidae; genus Amphimallon; species Amphimallon solstitiale. The sequence goes on from OY720676.1 coordinate 131,500,210, forward strand.
AACATTGGAACGCGCCATTGTCACGCTAATTAATCGCACTCGAGGCAATAAAATTTATTAATTGATACTGAAGTAAGTATTCTGTTTCCTCGGGTGTCTTGCAATGTCGTCTAAAGTAAATTAGCATACATGTAACATACACACATTTGTGCAAATATAAATATAGCGAATTAACTTTCGTTATATTTGTGCGTCAGTAAAGTCGAAATTGTTGGCATTAATTATAAGAATTCATTCTAATGGCATGTGATATGAGTTATCTATCAGACTAAAAATAATAGGTGATATATATAAAAAGTAAATGTCTTCATTACCAGTTTTCTTTAGAAACAAAAAAGAACGGAGACATAATTAGTTTCTTACTAACTAATGTAATATCATAAATCATTTCGGGGCTATTGTAAGGCAAGGTATGAAGAATGTGTCAACTCCGAACAAATTTATCGAGGGTTGCTGTGAAGAACAAGCATAATGACGACGTAATTTTAATAATTCTGTCAAAGCCATCTTGTTACCTAATATTATTGACTCCATATATTATTCCCTTTTGAATTGTACGCACAAATATGTTTTCAAGGTATAATTACCCTCTCATAAACGGCAAAAAATTAAAATGTTTCAATATAAATATGTTAAAATATAGTACATACAATATAGAGTAGCTAAGAAAGAACGTACGTGATATTACTTTCAGAAATTGAAAGTCCCCCATCATATATTTTCGATAAGACCTTAAACAAAATAATTTTAACTTCTTATTTTACTAGAGGTATTGTGATGATGAAAATTTTCGACCTCAAGATTTTTACAGATGTCCACGTTTTGAAGTCCCCTGATGCAAAAAACCGGTTTTTGAAAAATGTCTGTGTGTGTGTGTCAGTCTGTGTGCGTGTGCCCACGATAGCGGCCAAACCGCTGTAGCTATCAATTCCAAATTTTGTATCTACGAGTATAATCTCCCTCTTGAGATCTGTTAGATTTTTAGTAAAATCGGCAGACCGGAAGTAGTAGTTTACTTCTGTGAGAAAATTGAATTTTGCAAATATTTCGTCAATTACTAAGTTTAATCAAATTTATAAAGAATTCAAATGTACTCAAAATTAAATTTTAGAAAAATTGTGTTGACAAAGCGTTTCGAAATTCCTGCCGGAAGTAGGTTTTTTACTCTTATCGAAAATAAGTGATGCTTTCTAGGCAGGTACATTACGAGTACAAAACTATTTAGAACATAATTTAAATATCTTTTGTATGAAAAAAATTTCAAAATTCGAACCGGAAGTAACACTTTTACTCTTACTAAATAGCGACGTTTTGAAAATATGTCGTAAATTATGCATTTTGTATATATTTATCAAGAGCACAAGAGTATTTAGAGTTAGATTTTCAATGTTTTTAGTATAAATGAAGTTTCAAAATTCGGACCGGAAGTAGCACTTTTACTCTTAGCGAGTAGCACTTTTTATCTTGCAAAGTATGCATTCTATAGAGATTCATTAAGAGAATGGAAGTACTTCAATAGGATTTTGAATAATTTTTGTATAAAAAAATTCTTAAAATTCTATAATTTGAAACTCTCATACGTATAAGACAATCGTGTGGTGGCGACACCTTATTATTATGTTCTTTAAATAAAGATATGTCCATATTTTTTTCTTTATTGTTACAAAATAACATGTTGCTTATATTCATTTTACTTACCATGCAGATGTTATTTTACACTAAAATGACATCTTATTTATTATGGTAATATACAAGGTGTCTCTAAAAGGTCTTTAAACAACTCTACCACGTATTTTTCGGACCAAAATAAACCGATTTAGCAAAACTTGGCTTAGTCAAAGTTGCTTAGTTTGTGCGCAATACGGTCCTGAAGTTGCAGTTGGAAAATTGTTTTTTTGTTATAAATTTGAAACGGCTGGAGCGATTGCGCTAAATTTTGAAACGTTTACATAGTTTTATGAGTCAAGAAATTCTGTATCAAAATTGTGATAGTAATCAATCCATAGGCGGAGAACCTGCGTTTATAAATATTAAAACATTTCCATTTTCTACGCCAATGGATAAAAAAGAGTTTGTCTATAAAATTTAGATTAAGTGTCTTAAGTACAAGAAAAAAGGTACTCTTGATAAGACTCGAAAAATTGCATCGTTTTCTCAAAAATCGCATTTTAAGATTTGAGAACATTAACTAGAGGACGGCAGCGCATACTGTGTGCTCCATGTACATGTATCTTAAAATCTTAAAATGCGATTTTTGAGAAAAACGATGCAATTTTTCGAGTCTTACCAAGAGTACCTTTTTTCTTGTACTTAAGACACTTAATCTAAATTTTATAGACAAACTCTTTTTTATCCATTGGCGTAGAAAATGGAAATGTTTTAATATTTATAAACGCAGGTTCTCCGCCTATGGATTGATTACTATCACAATTTTGATACAGAATTTCTTGACTCATAAAACTATGTAAACGTGACAAAATTTAGCGCAATCGCTCCAGCCGTTTCAAATTTATAACAAAAAAACAATTTTCCAACTGCAACTTCAGGACCGTATTGCGCACAAACTAAGCAACTTTGACTAAGCCAAGTTTTGCTAAATCGGTTTATTTTGGTCCGAAAAATACGTGGTAGAGTTGTTTAAAGACCTTTTAGAGGCACCTTGTATATTCCTGATCTGATTTTAACACGAATTATAAAACTTGGAAATAGCTTCTATTTGCAGGATGACTTCAAACTGCTGTATCTTATGAACACTTGAACAAAAACAGCTGTCAACTTATATCAAGGCGTGTATTCAAATTTGATGTATCTTTTAATAATAACATTATCTTCACAATACGTTTTAATCACCTACAATACATAATAATTACTTAAAAACGCTACATAAGATCCGCTACGCACGCGTTGATTCTCTTGATAAGCTTCCATTTCGTTCTGTTGTTTTCATTGAAAAAATTATTCCTAAGGTGACCTTTTCATAATGCTCTATCTATCGACCCTGTAATTGATGTCGATATACAAACCTAATTTTATCTAAAAATATTGTTTTAACATTTATTTAAATTACATCATAATTTTATTTAATGTTTAATAAATATAACCTTTCATATTTATATTAAATGACAGTCATATAATTAACACCATTGTACTATTACAATATTTACATTGTCAAAATCCTAGACAATTCAAAAATTCGTATCAGTTCTCTGTTTTCTCACTTGGTTGTAATTTAACACAGGTCAACTTTTCTGCCATATAATGAAGTTGGATGTCGTGTTTGATAAATCAAAGATTTTTTGATGATACACTGTAGTTTGTTTTCTTAATTGTTATTTTGTTATTATTTTATTTTTATCAATTATCAAAGAAGCCTATACGTTATGACTTAAAACTACTTTTTTACTTTTTAATATAACAGCCTGAATATTTTAACATATTTTAGAAGGAAATAATATTTTAAACAAAGACTTAATAATACATAACTACTATAAAATAATGAAGAAACAAATAAAATGCAATTAATATGTCTAATAATTGTTAGAAGTATATAGTCAAATAGGCAATGATAGGAATAATAATAATGAACAAGGAACACAAAATAATAAATTACTTTCATTTATCAATCATATTAAATGTTCAAAATTATTGTCTACTTTCACATTGTTTTGACAAATTATCAAAGTACAAGAGCTGCTTATTTGTTTATTTCCAATTTTGTGGCAATATTTTTTTATTCAGAATATTATTTTCTTTTCAGAATATGTAACATACAGGATGTTTTACTAAAAATAATATGTTTATGAAATATGTGTGAAATAAAACTTTTAATTGTTATGTTTTCACTGTCACAATTAACACAGAAAATGCCAAGAAATTCCGATTCAGCAAACTTTGTAGTTATAATAATGATGAAGTTAGTACTGGTGAATACATACGTATATACGGCGTTGGGCACGCTTACCGGTCATGTGCTTTGAGTGTTCCATCTAATATATAACTACTGTCAAATTTAAAATTAAAGAGATCGTGCATATACTAAAGCCGGTATAGCCAAGCAAAGTAAACAGAGTGCACATTTTCTTAATAATAAATAAAACCGAATTCCATGCAATCATTAATTTTTTTTTTTTTGAAAGGCTTAAATGGTACAGATATAAAAACGGAATTAGACGCTGGAACTGGATTGGTGAATTTAAACGTAGTCGAACAAGCATAGAAGATGCAGCGCATTCTGGGTGACCAAAAAAAATCTACCGAAGAAGAAACCATTAGAAGTTCAAGTTCAAGTTCATGAAATCGTGTTGAATGATGGTCGATTATGGTTGAGAAAGATAGTAGAGGCAGTAAGCATATCATCTGGCTGCGCACATTACATTTTACATCAAAATTTGCATCTGAGAAAGCTCAGCGCAAGATGGGTGCTGCGTTTGATGCCAGTCGATCAAAAGCAAGCTCGTGTAACCATTTCCCAGCGATGTCAAGACATGTTCAAACGTATTCTGTAGATTTTTTTAGACGTTTCGAAACCGTGTCATCTGACCGCGCACATTACATTTTACCTGCACATTTTGACATGAGAAAGCTTCGTGCAAGATGCGTGCCGCGTTTGTTGTTAGTCGATCAAAAGCAGGCTCGTGTGATCATTTGTCAGCAATGTCTAAACATGTTAAAGCGTAATCCTGTAGACATTTTGTAACCGTAGATGCAACGTGGAAACACCACTTCACTCCAGAGACTAAAACACAATCAAAACAGTGGAAAGCACGCGGTAAACGAACACCAAAGAATACCAAGACGATACCGTCAGCTGGAAAGCTTATGGCTACCGTCTTTTGGGATTCCTGGGGAATAATTTGTACGACTACTTGCAAAACGGGAGGACAATTACAGTAATATATTAGATGAAAGAAATCCATATCGTAAGGTAATTCTAATAGTAATAGGGTAAAAGTAAATCCTCTTTTAAGCCTTACATTAATTTTATTATATGCTCTAGTACATGTTTCGGCACATGGCCATCTTCAGCTAGAATCTAAACAATTTCATAGCATTAGGACCTTGTATTATATAATAAATTGATGCAAAAAACTTACAGTCAAATCAACAGGAAAATACACGTCCAAATGTAGCAACGTACAAATGTTTGAGTTTTGTATTTGTTTTATTACTTTGTACGTTGCTACATTTGGACGTGTATTTTCCTGTTGATTTGACTTTAAGTTTTTTGCATCCATTTATTATATAATACAAGGTCCTAATGCTATGAAATTGTTTAGATTCTAGCTGAAGATGGCCATGTGCCGAAACATGAACTAGAGCATATAATAAAATTAATGTAAGGCTTAAAAGAGGATTTATTTTTACCCTATTACTATTAGTAATATATTATACGTCGTTATTGAACGCAGAAATCAAAGTCAAAAGGTCTCGTTTGGCAAAGAAAAAATCTTGTTCCACCAAGACAATGCCCCATCCCACAAGTCGGCAATTGCGCTGGCAAAACTGCACGAATTACAATTACAATTAATTGAACATGCACCGTACTCGTTAGATTTGGCCCCTTCGGACTTTTTTCTATTTCCGAATCTCAAGAAATGGTTGGCTAGAAAAAAATTCTCGTCGAATTTTGATAGCTCTCACTGTTCTGTAGGAATTGAAAAACGTTAGACTAAATGTAGTGAGTTAAAAGGAGATTATGTAGAGAAATAAATGTGATTTTACCCCGAAAAGTGGTGTTGGGTATCTCATTCTAGAAACATTCCAATCTTCTCTCATATATGTGAAAGGCATTTTGCATTAGTTTTTCACACTTTAAATTAAAAAAATAATTGAAAATAAAAACAGAAAAACTTTATGTGAATAATATGATATAATTTGGTATAACTTTAATAATTATTATAACATGTATTTGCACTTTAATGCACACACATTGCTTCGCAAATATCACCACACAAAAGCATTTGATTTATCACTGAATGCACATTTTGGCCTTTTTGGCCTTTTTTTAGTGGTAGAACATATTTCGAAATTGGGTCGAGAATATTATTACTAATAATTAACATACGTTGCAGAATTTTTAATAAATTTTTGAAATAAATTTGTATCTCGTGTATACGTCTTCTTATTATCTATAACATTGAATATTCAGTAGATTCATTTTTGAGGAACTATGTATCATTCCAAGGAAATATCTCGCGATGGAACATCATTAAACATAAATACGTGTATTCCATTGTGTAAATTGAAGATATATAGATTTAGATATACTCGAAAATCAGTATTCGTCCTAATAAATCATTCGTAAATTTTGTATATGTAGTAGTATAACACAAACAATTTATGATGTGAACTATTAATCACATCTACCACGTTATCATCCTTTAGCGGCATTATTTCAACGTTTGACACTTTTTTCTCTTATCCATCAGACGAAATTCAGCCCTCGTTTATGCTGGCTGCTACGCCGTGAAAATAAACAAGCAAATATTAATAGTCATTCGTCGTCTTTCAGTTTCTTCAACAAACTTCAGCATTTTCCTCGCACCCTTTCGAATGATTTTCTATTCTTGACCTTTTTACGTCACACTATAGCATCGATTTCCGCTACATTCGAAAGAAATTATGTGCGTATCTGATGATGTGACGACGGATGTCATAATAGCATGAAATGTGAAAAATGCACTAGTCGAGATATGTAAATACCAACATTCTAAATCTACAAAACGACAGTACAATAAAATTATGGCAAGTAATACATGTTTCCTATGCATATGTTGTTAAACAAATTAGTATATATAACTTCCTAGAAATTGAGTTTGAATTATAGATGAATTGATACTGTCGATGCGCATATGTATTTGAGAACCGAAAGTAAATTTTAAAATCTTGGCGTTAATCTTTTATGTAAACGTTTTTCTTGTCACTTCTTACGTAAAGCTAAATATTAGTACGTCAAGTTTGCATACAAAGAAAGATGATTTAGTTTCTCGAATATACAAAAATTGTGTTGAAAGTGACATTCGTTTTCGTCATTTGCACCACATTCATACTGTTTCATATACAGATTCCTATTTAACGGTACAGTTTTATTAAAAGATTTTGGTCTAATTTTCCTAAAGCAGTACTTCATAAACTTCTATTATTGAAACAGCAAAACTAACTTTACACTTTTTCTGCATAACAGCAATGGCTTCATCATACATCTATTAATTGATTGTTTTTCAAAACCTCGACTTTAAACGAATATTATAATAGTGTCACGGTGGCCTTTAACTTTACGGTCACAGGCCTCTAATCCGTGACGAGGGGTTGCTCTGGGGGGGAGCACCCGCTTTATAATTATAAAATATCAAAAGCAAAAGGTACCTACCTTTACTTTTCCGCAGGCCTGGCTTTCTCTTAAGGGGGTGATGAGATTGAACTGTCTCAATAAAACACTACTTGTAACACACTTACTTATTAAATACTAATAACAACTAGATGACCAAAATAAGAAGTACTGCGAAGGATCACAAGTGATCCTCCTATCGGAAGATCACATATGAATTCTATCATTCAGTTCGGAGTATGCTTTTTTATTTCCTCGGTAACGCCGAGTCCATCAATACCTTGCAGAATTTGCACATTCTGTCCGTTCGATCAACTTCCGTTGAACTCATCGAACGCATTGAGTCGATAGTGTCCTTTAGACACTATCGACTCAATGCTAAGTAAATCAGGATTCAGGTTACCGCTCTCATAATTCTAGTACTATACAGAGTGCCATTGTTGGCCCCAGCACAAAACTAAAAATTTCAATAACTACTAATAAAAGCATCTTTTTTTACAAGAAAATAACTGTGTTTTTATTTCATGTACATAAATTTACAGTTGGTATAAAAAGGAGGAAATCTTACAAGCTAGAGGCTCCATTTTTATTTCTTGGAAGAAGAGTTATATCAGAATTTTCTGCCATTACATAATATTATTTGTTTTTATTTTGTAGCGTTGTTGCTTTATCGATGGCTTAATAACTGCTGGTTGTTACGGAAAGTAATTTAAAGCTAGAGCCATCAAATTCAAGAAATTCAAATAACAAAATTTAATAAATATTCAAAAACGTATGTATAACATAAAACATAAATAAAATGTAGTGACTCAGCAATAATTAAATATAAAGTCAACCCTTAATTATGATCACTTGTATATGTTGACTTATGACAACGTCAAACAATTATAAGAGAATGTGTTGATCACTAAATCAATGCCTGCTTGCATTAAACTTAATTATGAACACGACATAGAATCAAGGTATCTCCATTTTAATGATATCTCCTCAATTTTGAATCGATACACAGCGGCGGCTGTTCGTATAAAATAGTTTTATTCGTTCAGAGACAAGAATAAATATACTAACAATGTACAGTAACAGTTGTCGTGATCACATATACATTAGTGTATTAAGATGTATAAATCCACGATTTTGCACTCTAAATTCGACAAGGCAATAAGATGACAACAATAGATTTCGTAAGTTCACTTCAATAGTAAGAATCTGTAATGAGATGTACTAATTAAATATATAACACGTTGATCAGATCCAATTTATCTGTCACGATTTAGTTGGTTAATGTGCTCCACGACTCCATGGCCATGAATCCAGCAACGAACTTGTATCGGTGAATCATATCGGTACTAAGGCCCAAATTTATAAATCATACTCAAAATGCTGCAGATTCTCAAGTACGTATATACGACACATCTTCGTTTTATAAAACAACCTCAAGCACCTGCCAGTGCTGAAGGCGGCGAAAACACGACCTCAGCCGTAAGGTTGTGTTCGACCAGGCTTGAGCACACGGTTGACAGATTAATTTGAAAACATAACCTTTCTATAAATAAATGTTTGAAGAATATGCATAGTCTATGTAGTATTAACTGACGACATCGATTCGGTAGAAATGGACAAGAATATGAACGTGTGGTGATATATTTGGAATGGAATATTTGATCCCTATGAATTCCCAATTTTTTATCGCCTCCATGATATTTGATTGCAGTACTTTTAAAAATAATGGTAGAAATATGTAAATGTCCACAGTAAATGAGGCTTTTAAACTTTAGAAAAACAATGTTTTTATTAATCATGACTACTATACAATTTTATTTAGAACAGTTTGTTGATCAATTATAAATAATTGAAAGTTACTTTCTAATGAAAGATATATTAATAATACGTGATGAATCAATATAACAACTAGCACATTGGACATAATCTTAGCAAATATATCTCTTAAAAGCAGCAATCTGCCAAAAATGTGGTAAGCCACAAAAATGTAAAATGCATTAATTTCTTCTTCAAAAGCAACTGTTTCATATTCAACTCGCAAATATACTGCAGATATTGTATTTTTCTTAATCGAGAAATACTTTCCACGTAAAAACTCATCGACATAACTTTTTTTCAAAAAAAAAGGTCTTATTGGGCTATTGTTATTAACTATTTATATTTTCATGGTTATTGTTTCCATTACATTTATCTGAAAATACAAATTATTTAATTACTTACATGCAGATGTATAAATTTAAATTACTAATAAAAATAGCTATAATTCAATACTGCATTTAAAGTATTTCATTTTTGACTTACTTTAAAGAAATAAATACTATTACTACTACTAATTATTTCTTGGTTTTACTCATTTTTCTTTTTAAAAGTGTTGATTACAACAGCTGATCGATGTTGGCAACCAAAAGTTACTAAAATTCCCTAACGTTGCGTGCTCAAGGTCCCCCGTTCACGAAGTACGTTTTATAAAATTAAACACATGCTTGAGGCGACGGCACAGAAATCCCGTGCTTAGGTGAGCTTGTGAATTACGTGAACTGAGCTCCATCTATAAATACCGGAATAAGTGCCATATTTATAAATCATATTCAAAGCGCTACAGATGCTCAACCATTAAGCACCGGCCGGTGTTCAAGGCGAGAAAACAAGACTTTAGCCGTGAGATTGTGTTCGACAGGATTGAGCACGCGATTGACAGTTTCATTTCAAAACATAACCTTTCTATAAATATATGTTTGAAGAATTTGCACAGTTGATGGAGTATTAAATAATGACAGCGATTATGAAATTGTGATTATATTGGGAACGAAATATTTCATCCATACGAATTCCCAAATTGTTATCGTTTCCATAATATTTGATTGCAGTACTTTTAAAAATAATGGTAGAAATATGTAATATCCCATGCTTATTAATGTAATGTGCAAGTTGAAATTAAATGATATGTCCCGTATTACAAGGAGGTATAATTGTTATCACATTGCAACTTATAATTATTGACCAAACATGTATGCATTACAGTATAAACAAGAAATACGATTTACAGTGAGACATATAAGAACAAACAATGGTGTTAAAATATTATTTGTAACCTCGAAGAGAGAATAATGTTTATGAATATCACCGAAAACTATACCTATGATGCTGAAGGAGACATTTTTTAAAGCATTTAAATAATATTTTGCATATGTAAATGGTTATTCAGTATGTTTTTGTAATATAAACAATTACATTATATTTATACCTACACAATAAGTGAGGCTTTAAAACTGTTTTTACTATCAAGGACTACTATTCAATTTTATTTGACTCATCCTTTAGAGCAGTCTGTTGATGAGTTGTAGATAACTGAAGGTTACTTTTTAATGAAAAATATATTAATAATTTGTTATGATCAATATAACAATTAGCACATTGGACATAATCTTAGCAAATATATATTGCTCATAAAAACAGCAAGCTTACAAATCTATTAGTATAACAATTACTATATACAAATTAATATTTATTAATTATACATTCCTTTGCAAATATATATATTTCAGTAAAAATGATACAATTGAATACATAAATAACATAAGTACATATTATGAATATATGTGCATCTCAATGAAAATAAGTGACCACTACATAATGGATACAAAGATATCAACATTCCTAAGTATTCGTTCACTATGTGCTTAAATATGCAAACATGTACACTCGGAGGTAGAATTCCGTATGTCTTTAATAATCCCTCGTAATTCCATATGTCTCTAACAACAAAATTTTAAGTGAAACAAACTTTGCTGCTTTTGGTAAGCCACACAAATGCACAATGCATTTATTTCTTCTTCAAAAGCAACTCTTTCATATTCAAGTGGCTAATATACTGCAGATATTTTAGTTTTCTTAATAGAAACACTTTCCAGGTAATAAATCATCGACATAACTTTCTCCCAAAACTACTTCTTTTTAGGCTATTGTTATTAACTAGTATAGTTTCAGAGTTATTATTTCCATTGCATTTATCTGAAAATACAAATTATTTAAATACTTACATGTAGATATATAGATTTGAATTTTTAGCAATAACTCATATAAATAGCTACAATTCAATAATTATTTCTTGGTTTTCTTACATTTTTCTTTATAAAAGCGTTGGTTATATCAGCTGATAGCTGTTTGCAACCAAAAGACGTTGCGTGCTCAAGCTTCACGAGAGTCCCCGAAGTATGTTTTATAAAAGCAAACGCATGCTTAAGGCGACGATACATAAATCCTATGCGTACTTGAGTTAGTGGATTACGTGAGTTGAGTTCCATCTATAAATGCCGGCATATATGGGGTCTTGATTTTTTTACATACGCAACATGTTGATCATACCAATAAGTATCACCCACAATATTCTTTAAACACACCTTGCATTTAACTACCCTGTGTGTAATTAATTCATCACTTCGTACAAGTGGTACTCCTTCTTAAAGAGTATAGTACTAAACGTTACCCAACGCAAAATAAGATTTACTACCAGGAGTCTTTTTGGAAGAAACAAAATATGTCTTGCAAATACTGAATTCAACAACATGTGAATCACGATAACTAATTATCAAGATTTAGTAGTTCAATTGAAATTTTTTTAAATGTAATGCTTTACAGTAAACATTTGATGAAGTTCTTAGAGTGTTAACACATTTTTTAGGAATAGAGATATGACGGTCCCACCACTATATATCTTTCACTGTTTATTTTGTGGGTCATTGTGAAGATCGATTACGTGGGTGATATGCATACTTATGCAACCAGGCATGGTGATGATGTTATAAGGCCAGATAGCCAACGAACAGCTGCACTTAGTCTGTATACCTATGAAAGACGTTTCGTATAGAAAACCTTATTAATATGTGCCCATATTCAATTAGGAATTTTAGGGCATGGCAATGATGAATGAATTTTGTTTCGTATATCAGAAATTGAGGTGGGGCGAGCCTGCGGGATGTTGTTGGTTCTTGTTCCTCGCCTGTATTATACTATACTATGATCTATTTTGACTTATTTATTTATATGCGTTTGCTTGTTAAACAGACTTGTAATAATATGCAATAACTTTTATATTGTTTGTGTGTGGGTGATTTTTATATGTTGTATGTATTCACTTCTCCTACACTATATAAATAGTCAGATGGATGAATAAATATTATATTACAATATTCAGAAACTTACTTAGATCTTATTGGCGTACCCCAGTAACAACAACACAAATGGCTTTATAATAAGCAAAGTGAAGGTTTCACTATGGGCTCTTCACTTGGCTTATTATTAGCATATATCTTTATGAATCATATTACACAAAAAATTATAACACACGAGTTATCCGTTTTTGCTAGACCACTACCTATTGTACTAAATTAAACACACCTTTGGGTATTATTTCACATTTCTTCTTATTATTATAACTCAATGTACATTTCGCCTTGGGGCATCATCAAGAATTCGAATAAGGCCATAAATATCTTCAAAAGTTTTAAATTGATTCTAGTTTTGGTCTTTTTGAACTTCGACCTACCTCGGACCAATCACAAAAAAGGGAAAGGGGCGTGTGTGTTATGAAAGTTGGAGAAAAAAACGCTCAGATATGGGGTACTTTAATTAACGTATTGCATTCACTAAATCAGTTGAACTCCACTATTTCACATAGATTTCTTAGTAATATTGTTACTTATAATGTATAGAGAATAATATATAAAAATTATTATTGACTGAATTCAGAAGAAACTAGTAACTTTAACACTTATGGAGTCTATTAATGAACTACATGGGATATTGTTGTTGACTCTAATAATATATAAATAGATTGATTATATAAGAAATTAATTACTCTTACAGGTACTAAATCATTAAGAGTATTTGCAAGTTCGTTTACCTAACTAAATAACGGTAATCATAAATAATAAATATACATACATATATATGTATACAGCTTGAGCGCGCGGGGTATGATCACCCGATGCAAGTCGATATTGTTCGGACGTATATTCGAAAAAATGATCTCCGCCAGCTGTGTTCGCCAGATATAGATATAATATTATTTTTCTTAGTGGTTGCTCATTTTATAAATTTAAGTATGGACATTTTATCCATCGAAGAACGAAAGTTTGTTGTAAAATGTTATCATCGTGGTCAATCTATTCGACAAAACATGCTTTCTTTTCAAACGCAGTAATTATTTTATTTTTGAATGCATAATTCTGCTATAAATGTATTCAACTTATTTTTCCAGAGTTGTTATTTCGTTATATTTACTGGAGAGAATCTCTAATTTTAATTTCTATTTCAAGGGTCGTTTTTATGTTATTTTATGGTATTTCTGTTATACTTATTTAAAATTTTTTTTTTACCATGAAATTTCTATTTATTTATTTTTCTCTAGACATCTTAATTTATTCTGCAGATGTTTCAGGCGGGTTGTTTTTATTTCATTCTAAAACCCAGTTGTACTGCTATAACTTTTTACACAACTACATTATTATTTAATTTCATAAGGATAATCATAATTACGTTATAAGTATAAGTATTACAATCTTCGCGTTATTATCGACTTAGTTATCTAAGCAATCATCATCACTTAAAGAGAAAATTTAATTTGTTTTTTTTGTCAATCTGCGAAAAAATAATCAGATCACTATGAGTTCGAATATGAGCAGGCAATGCTAGTATGTTGTGTCGTAACTCTAATATGTATTATCGGACCACGTTTAGATGCGAGTTTACGTATACCATCGGGTGATCATACCTCGCGCGCTCTTGCGTATACTAGTATGTGTATACATATGTGCATGTAAATTGAAAACTATTAACATAGTATATTTAACTATTCTGAACACGATGATGTGCATGACATATATCCTCCGGTCGTGAATGTAAATATACATTTGATCGTTTTCTAAACATCTAGTTTCTTTTTCAGTATATTTAACACCCATAAAGTTAACTTAAAAATATACTATATATTTATAGAGATGAGCTTTTAGCAACACTTGAATTTCGATTTTGGCGAAAAGTAGTTCTTCAAACAATAAATACGAAAAACTATATTAATATTATCTAACTTATATTCCTATACGTATGGATTCATTTGACACTTTATAACTTCAAATGTCAAACCTGCACAAAAATGTTTAAACATAATTATCCAAGCTACCACTGTAGTAATTTTCTATCACCTTTTACCTACTATAAGAAGATATGTAGATTGCATTTCGAAAGTTCATGTCATGTTCTAAAGAGACAAATATGTTTATTTTGTATATCCTTTTATCCTTCTCTCTTATTTGAATTTTATTTACAATGAGTTGCGCAACGTTTGTATATTTTAATTAAATAAATTAACGCAAAATTGGCAAAGAAGTATTTGACAGACAATATCTATCACACACCACTACTACAATGTAATTTTTTTGTCAAATATACAGCGGGATTCAAATTAAGGGCTCACCATTGATGACTTATACAGGGTGTATTTGAAATAAGGGGACAGAGTATGATTAATGAAAAGATTTAATTTTATTAGACTCAAATCCACAATATTTTGCGCAAATTCAAATTTTAAAAATTACAAAGATATTTTTAAAATATTCGTCGCGCCACTGCACTTTAATACGACTGTAGGGTATGCAAGAGTGGGGTAAAATAGGAGTGTGAAGGCGTGAGAGGTCAGTCTCGTTCGATTGTTACGTGTGGATGTTTCGACTATGGCTTACACAACGCACGAACTGAAATAAATTATGTTTTTTTTAAATTCATTTGCGTCCAATTAAAGTAAAAGTTTCTCATAAGTAGAGTTGGGTAAATTTTACAACACAAATTTGTTTTTGTGAGAAATAAGAAGTAAAATGTCGTTGAATTTAATCATAATAACAGTAATAGTACTTACTATGCGGAAGAAAATGTAATATCTAAATAATCCTGTCAAATATTAAAATAATTACAAAATTCATACAGTCGGCATCTCAATAAAAAAAATTCTCGTTGTTGAAAACTAAGGTATTTTAAAAGAGAACAAAATAAATCGAATAAGGTACACGCATCAATTTTATCCCAAATCAGCTGATATTTCATATTAAGGTTGTTGAACTCTTAGCATGAACACCTGTTTAGAAATAGTAAACAATGCTATCATTGGGGTTTTTATAACGTTTACAACTGTTATTGCGGTGTGTGTATGTATGCGTATCTATGTGTGTTTATTTAGTTCCATAAAAATATTATTTATTTCGACTCATGACGTCGGTTGTCTGGCCTAACTCGCGCGATACCTGCTAAATCCATAGGCGGCACATTAAACACTTTTCGGGGGGTTTTAATTTTGGCGTTCGTGTCGTAATTGCCTCACAATTTTTGGGATTTATATTCTACATAATTGCATCTTTCCATTTATCATACTCTGTCCCCTTATTTCAAATACACCCTGTATATTATTATTGTTCTTATTATTTACTGAAATTAAGAAAGCCGCTGTCATGAATTACATCGACTGTTTTTTATTACAATATTGAAAGAGCACAAAAGAAGTTACAAACACGAGAAAACAGATTGAACTTGCTCTAATTAATATAAATTTTGAAACAATGCATGTAGAAGATGAGAATAAAATACTCAATGTAATTCAAAGCTTAGAAAGTAATAAGTTAGGTATGATTTTAAATAACCAGAATTGAATTGTTCTCCCATATTAAACTCAGGATTGTAATTTCATTCATGGCACACTCACATTGACGATATTATTTTTTTTATGATACTTGTTTGTTATTTCATTGTATCAGTAGTGTTTCCATTTCTCATGCCATCGATAACAATATTTGTCGTTGAAATTTAGTAGCCATAGTGGTTATTTGCTAAAAACAATGCCATCACCAATGTCATTATCCATTTTTGTTCAATGCTGGTAACATAATAATTGATTAATCATTAAAACATATTTATTTCTATTACCTGAATGTGAACAGCTATTAAAATTAAGAGTATAATTTCTGAATAATTAGTTAACTTATAGCAATTTTATTTCTTTTCGACCATCTGCCTTCCCACACTGCAAATTCTGTTCATTTATAGTATTTTGCTTTGTTTTTGTCGTCCCTTTTTCACCACCCCGCGTAGGAATGACGAATTTCTCAGAATATTATTCTCCTACATAATTTGCATTTTTGAGTTTTTTATAGTTAACTAAGAAGTCATTCCTATAAAAACATCCTAAAATAAACTTCGTGACAAGGTTAATGTGCCTGATATAAAAATATCCATATTCTCGTGGAACTTTAACAAGGGATCAGCATTTCAATTTTAGTTAGCAAACTATTTGGGTATTATGGAACAGTGGAAAGTCTTCGTTCACAGATTGAAGTATTTTTTTTGCTTTTTCTGCAGTTGAATTCACCATATTTATTTTGGTATCTATTTTTTATTGCAGAAGCAACACTATCACGACTTTCACTTTCCATGTCTTTTATTTACTTTGGTTTTGTAAACAAACTTTGCTACATAACGAAAGCGCGCTCAGAACGCTAGATATGATTATAAATAATTTGCTCAATATATGATTTTAATTATTTTCTTAGTATTACAAAACTATAGAAGAACGTATGGTTGATATGGACCTTAGTCGGATAATTTAATTTATCGCCAACCGTCAGTAAAGCGATGCGTTACCATAGCGTTTTACGGAGGTAAACAAACACTTTATCGTACTGTACAATAATAGTTATTTATGTAACAAGTCAGTAAAGTGATACTTTATCGAACGAGTCTGATTTACGAGCCAAGCGAGTGAAGCGAGCGCGGCGAGTAACAGACGAGTTCGGTAATAGTTATTTATGTAACAAGTCAGTAAAGTGATACTTTATCAAACGAGTCTGATTTACGAGCCAAGCGAGTGAAGCGAGCGCGGCGAGTAACAGACGAGTTCGGTAAAGGTACTTTACTGACGTGGTGCATTCAAAATTTTATCGCCAACCGTGAAAATTGTTAATTTAAGAAATAAAGATATAATAACTTATGACAGTTTATGACAGTGACAAACGATTTATTTTTAAAGTCATCAGTCATGGCTACGCTGACAGATATTAGCGGCAGGTAAGGTACTTTTTTCTGTGACGGGAAAAAAAGTTGACATTTTATCCTTCTTGACAGGTAATAAAATGTCACTTTTTGCCCGCTTAAATTGACAGATATTTGATTATTTTACCGGTTTCCATTAGCAACGCAGGTGTAATGTCACTTGAAATGTCACATTGATTGATTTTCTGACTTTAATATATAGTATTTACGTGATTTTTGAATATTAAATCGTCGTTTTTCACATCACAGAAAAAAATAGTGTATTATACACGGGAAAAAAATTAGATTTTAGCTCTCGGTAATTTATCTCCCTCCGCTTCGCGTCGGGAGATAAACCTTATCTCGAGCTAAAATCTAATACATTTTTCCCTTATATAATAAATAACTATTATTGTACAGTACGATAAAGTGTTTCTTTACCTCCGTAAAACGCTATGGTAACGCATCACTTTACTGACGGTTGGCGATAAAGGTACTTTACTGACGTGGTGCATACAAAATTTTATCGCCAACCGTGAAAATTGTTAATTTAAGATATAAAGATATAATAACTTATGACAGTGACAAACGATTTATTTTTAAAGTCATCGGTCATGGCTACGCTGACAGATATTAGCGGCAGGTAAAGTACTTTATTGTACAGTACGATAAAGTGTTTCTTTATCTCCGTAAAACGCTATGGTAACACATCACTTTACTGACGGTTGGCGATAATAGTAGTTTATACAACGAGTCAATAATGACAGTTATTATTCCCGAGAGCCGAATTTACGAACCGAGCCGCGTAAGCGGCGAGGGAGTAACTGAGCTCGAGGGGATAAAAGTCATTATTGCGAGTTAGTATACACTACTTTATCGACGACTAACTGAAAATTACTAAAAAAAATCAAAATAATTAAACGAAAATGTCAGATTACTATATCAATATGACGTTTGACGGTTAGACAGTTAGTAAAATGGCCGGACTTGTTTATCGTTACTACGACAACGTTAGGAACATTATGTTCTTATTGGCGGAATGCAGGGAATAATGGTAACGTTATGGCCCATTATTCCCTCGTCGCATTTCATTATTCCCTCCGGGTATTATGAGTGTTATTATTAGCCAATAGTGATTAATATAATACCTACTTTATTATTTAGTCGTCGATAAAGTACTTTATCGACGACTAAACAATAAAGTATGTATTATATTAATCAATATTGGCTAATAATAACACTCATAATACCCGTAGGGAATAATGAAATGCGACCAGTGAATAATGGGCCATAACGTTACCATTATTCACTGCATTCCGCCAATAAGAACATATAATGGGCCATAACGTTACCATTATTCACTGCATTCCGCCAATAAGAACATAACGTTCCTAACGTTGTCATAGTAACGATAGACAAGTCCGGCCATTTTACTGACTGCCTAACCATCAAACGTCATATTGATATAGTAATCTGACATTTTCGTTTACTTATTTTGATTTTTTTTAGTAATTTTCAGTTAGTCGTCGATAAAGTAGTGTATACTAACTCGCAATAATGACTATTATTCCCTCGAGCTGAGTTACTCCCTCGCCGCTTACGCGGCTCGGGAGTAAATTCAGCTCTCGGGAATAATAACTGTCATTATTGACTCGTTGTATAAACTACTATTACCTACTGCTAATATCTATCAACGTAGCCATGACTGATGACTTTAAACATAAATCGTTTGTCACTGTCATAAACTGTCATAAGTTATTATATCTTTATTTTTAAAATTAACAATTTTCACGGTTGGCGATAAAATTTTGTATGCACCACGTCAGTAAAGTACCTTTATCGAACTCGTCTTTTACTCGCCGCGATCGCTTCACTCGCTTGGCTCGTAAATCAGACTCGTTCGATAAAGTATCAGTTTACTGACTTGGTACATAAATAACTATTATTGGCTTCTATCTACGATCTCGGCAACAGAACTTATCCTTGTTTGTAATATAAATATTTTGTCCTAAAGATTCGTACAAAATATTTACTATCGTCAGATACAAATATCATATCAAATATACGCACATAAAAGCATAATACAAACATAAACATACAAATTTAGTAAAATTTATGAACCCCAAATTATTTAGTAGTAAGTTATTCTGTAAGTGTGAAGACTTTTAATGTTCTTCAAGTCTTTTAGCATGTTAAAATTATGTAATATTCTATTCCCCATTGAAGGATTCATCTGCCGATACAGCGCTCTTGTATATAAACATTTCTTTAACGCGGACTTAATTGCTTGGATAATTTTCAAAGTATAAGGAAGTTGATTATCGATTTTTAAACAATGGAATAGGGCATTTTTTAGTCAGTTATGTTTTTTCATGTTAGAGTATATTGGTGACTACTGGTCCTAGTACATACATATTATAAATATGTGAGGGTTTATATTTTTGAAAAATGTCTCTATAGTGGTTTTAACAAGCAGAGAGCAATCTAATACGTAAATCGATTGTAACGGAAGTATCTTGCAGTTTCCAAATAATTTTTTGCACATGTCTATGGGTCTTGGTTTAATTATTGCTCTAATGCAAACCAGAACACGTTGCATATTCACCGCTTAACCCCATAATAATAATCATACTGGATTCTAGACTACATGTAGGCATAATATAAGTATGCCATTCAATTTTAGAACTAGAAGATCTGTGTGAGGTTTCCAAGTCAGCTGATCATCAACTTTAAAACCCAAAATAATACTATTCTCAACACAGGCAGACACTCCATCTTTATGTCTAATACTAAGATTCGGAGTAATTACGTGATTAAATATTATTTCATTTGATTCTACTACACACTTTGCACACAGAATCAGTAGATCCTCCATTACTCCCAGAACTGACTCCATGGGACTCTCCAAATGTAACGTTTTTCCAATCTTATAATCCTTCCATTAGTATCACTATAGAGATTACACTGTTTTCTGCAACAAAGAAAAGATTTAATCCACGCTAAGGCTATACTGCGCGCCCACATATCGAGCTTAACAAGCAAATACCCCATGGTATACAGTGTCAAAAGCTTTAGTCAAATCGTTTATCACAGTTGCTGTGGTTTATCTGTTTTACAAACGATTTTCATTTCATTAATTAAATGCATAATTGTCAAACCATTTTGATTTTTACTGAAAGTGTTATTCTCATTTATGAAGTAACTAATCTATTACACATTATTTTTTTTTATAATTTTAGTTATATTGGATGTCAAGCAATGGAAATTAGTTTGTAGTATCAATATTATATAGATAATTATTTGAAACATAACCATTTATGTATTACTAGTCAATTTATTCATTTACATAAATAATACCCTGAAACTGGAACAAATCCGAGACAATTCCTGGATTTCCTAATTCTCAATGAGAACGGCGTTAATAGGACTCTGTAACACTGATTGAGTGATATCGAGTCTTAACTTTCGAAGCACTTAATTAACAATGAGATTGATCGAGCTTCACTATTGCAGCAATTTAATGTTAACGTACAGAGATACCCGTCGAATAGCTCTGCTACATTTCGTTCAGTTTGTAGAACAAATGATGCTGTGAAGCATGATATACTAAATGTGTCCAAACACTGATAAACATCTAGTCGATATATCTTCTAATCAATCATCAAACTCACTAGATTTGTTTGTTTGTGTATGTAATACAGCATGCGCCAGATAAAATTTCCACGACGAGGAGATACAGTTTCGAAACAGACGAATTTTTTATAATTATAAGAAGAAGATAAATAGTAAACACAGGTCAAAAGATCAAATTTATTTTTCTTGTACCAATATTCTTTTCTTTTCTTTTCTCTTCCGCTCATGGCTAATAATTTCTAATACTGGCTTGTTTAAACATTCTTTTATTCAAGCTTTAAATGTATTTCATATTCGATCTTCTTTAATTCATTTAATATCGAGTACCCCAGGAAAGCAGCAAAGTCTGTCACTGGCGTCTAATAATGTAGATAGCAGAAAATTGTTAATACAAGAATTACATATAATCATGAGCTCTTCTATTTAAAAATATGTTCATTCATACAGAGTGTTTGACAATGACGAATTATCGCAAATTTATGTTTTTTTTAAATGGGTGCTATACATTTTTTCACATTTTGCGATAGTCCTTGAAGAGCTTTTTAAACTGACTTGGCATGAATTGGTCAATTTCAGTCTACATCTATGATATATCAATTTTACGTCAAAAATTGTACAACTTCTGAAAAATTGCTATGAAATAACGATTAAATATGAAATTTCTATTATGGGCTCAATTAGTAGTAGTAGTCAAACGATTAATAAGACTGGAATATTCGAGACTGAGTGAGAGAGAGGGAGAGCGGGGGGGGGAGAAACATTGACTAATAATTAAAAATTAATAGAACCCAGCTACATTGTCGGACTATAACAAGTAAATAAATAAATCGATGTTTGCCGGTTTTATGGAAAATAAGAATTTGCAGTAGATCGCTTATTAAAATTAGTTTTTTAATATTAAACAAATATGTTAACGCACACATTTTTGTGTGTCTCAAGGTCCTTCTAATAACTATCTGTACATTCTAGCTATTAAAATGCATATTCACTGTAATTACTAAACAAATAGCATTATAGTCATTATACGTAATTAACTATCAAAGCTCGTTAAACACTGAGCTTATTTAAATATTAATACTTCCTGGATTTTGGCGTTAATACGATCAACTTTGCATCTCATATAAATGGAAAAAGAATTGCGATATTGACCGCAATTAAAGTCCAATTACCCGTCGACAAGTACGCCCTCTATAAATTCAATAATTTCCAATTACGAATGCCAATGTCAGTGTTGCAGACTTGTTCCGCTACAAGCTTTCCCGAACAATTCAATTTGCGTGAACAAGAAAAACTTTGTCTCATTTGCAGATGAGAAAAATGTGCCGATGAATGTGTCTATTGCCTGCAGCAATACAGTTATGTATGTTCGTGCTCATTGGAACTTTTAATTTTAGTTTTTGTTAGTCTATTTATTGCTGTGCTGTATGTGCAGTATTTTGAATTAAATTTGTGGAAAGTAAATTGTCATATACACCTAGCAAAAATATTTACAATCGTATGACAAACCTGCAGAAAACTAAATTAAATCACAAATCATAAGAAAAAACGTAATTCTATGGTAATGTACCAGTGCACAAAGTCAAAAATTGCGGTCAGAACTTTAATATTTTTCAATAAACCCTATTATATTTAGATATTATATACAAACTGCGAATGTAAAAGGTCTAGAATCGGAAGTGTTTTGACCACAATTTGTAGGCTTCTCAATAATATATAATTTGAATATATTTTGGACTGCACATCATCGCTCATATAGTGACAACTAACGGGAATCATATTTGTTTAATGAAATGTCAGTTTTTGTTTTAGGCAATATTGATGTTGAAGTGTGGCAGAATTGCAAATGCATTTACTGAAACAATGCTTCTATTATAAATATAATAATTATTATATGATTAGTCCTTGAAATTGTCCTCACTGAAGAGCCAAACGATATCCTAAGTTATAATGAAATATATCTATTACATTTGAATTATTATTCGGGTGATAAATTGAAATTCGTCCAAGTAAAGCAAGTTTTGCTACATATACCTTATTTTTCAAATAGCCGCATGGAATCAAGGGGGTCAAATTCAGCGACTACGCATACCATTCTACGGCGCTCTTTCTGTCTATTCAAAGTATTTTTATGTACCTTCTTACCGCTTGCCCAAAATGCGGAGATGCTTTATTACGTTGGAACCACTAATTTTGTACTTTCTGTTTGTAATTGTTAGTATAATTTGGTTTTTCAGATATATTTCTGATCTCAAATTATCTTCAATAAAAAAATTGTAGATTTTGGTCAATCCAATAACGGCAGTTCTGTCGATTAACTGAAGACTATGAAAGTAGTTCGAAAAAGCGACGCAACTGAAGAAATTATCATTTCCCTCTAATTTATGTATCATGGATTCCCAGTATTATATTCGGCAACAAAAATGTATTCTAATAAGCTATTTTATGGGCATGAAAATGTTTACTTTTAAAACATTTTTGACGGATTTAATATATCCGCTTGTGCGGCAACTTTTCTTAAAGGCTAGTTTGGGTTTTTGACGTATCCAACTGTTTCTCTTCATTAACAACAAATTTAGACTTCCTGAACGTCTTCATTTATTGCGGATCTCGGTTTCTTCAAACGTTTGAATAATTCTAATGATCAAGGCGGATCATATCAGATTAGTTGATATACCATTGGTTTACTCAATAACCTGCAAAATGTCATTTCAATATTTTCAAGAATTAATAAAATAATAATTGTGATATCTGTAACAAAAGCATTGCTGTTTTTGTATTCTCTGATATTCCGCCACCCTCAACATCAATATCTCTTGAAACAAACAAATTATCCAATAAGAAGACTCATATTACATTATAATAAATCTTTGATTCAGCGAGCATGTTGTCAAATTAGTATTTGCGCCACCGCTCTAGTTTTGTAATTGCTGTATTCTAGGAAATTCTTTTGCAACATATATTTATATTTAGAGCGTGTTTGTGGCGAATTTTTCGTGTTACAGCTTGTGCACCTATTTTAATTTAGTCTTGTTTGAATACAATGCTAATGTGGAAATTATTGTGCATAAACACGCCAATGAATATGCGTAAATCATTTATACTCACCTATTACTTTCGTTATGTCAAAACAACAACAGCTTCTACTAAAAGCATGATCTAAGTTAATGTGTTTAGTGAAAGATAACTATTTATCTAAATATATATATATATATATATATATATATATATATATATATATATATATAACTTCAAAGAAAATATTTATTTGCCGTCTAATTAAATATATGTGTGGAGGGTGTTGGGGAGTCTTGTCGTTTATATTGTGCCTGTTGTCTTGCTGCGGAGTGTTAAAGTAATTGTTTTAAATTGTTTATAAATATAAAATGTTCAAAATGTTATATGTAAATGGGAAAGGAGAAAGAACTATATTGTTTTTTTCTTTCGTACATTAGAACACACGAGATATGATAGCGTTACAATTTTTCCACATAGAAGTCGAAACTTTTTCCCTGAGGAAGCAATAATGTAATTGCGAAATATTGGAGAAAATAAAGCTAATGGACTTCCATTTTGTTGTCTTTGTTGCCGGACTCCCCAACACCCTCCACACATATATATATATATATATATAATTTTGGCGATAAATCATTTTCCTAAAAATTTGTCTACAGTTGGTAGTTGACAAGAAATTTTTAAAGTTTGATTTTCTTACTGAGGTAAACCACTTCTTATCTTAGGGTCTACAGATTATACTGAAAATCTAATCAGATCTTCATATGAAGATTATATTCCTAAATAAAGTTTGGTATTGATATGTTTGGCCGCTATCGTGGTCAAAGAGAGAGAGGGGGGAGAGAGAGGGGAGAGTGAGAGAGAGAGAGAGGGAGAGAGAAAGAGAGAGAAAGAGAGAGAGAGAGGGATTAAAAACTACGTTTTCGGTAACGTGGACCTTGAAAACATGTATATCTGCGTAAATAACATACTTTTTACACTACGTATATGACACTACGTAAATGATTCGATCGTCTTATTGATGATTTATAAAACAGCTAATTTGTCCGATGTAGGAAATCTAATATCGATTATGTGGATACCCTGCTTTATTATGTATTTGGCTCGCTACGATTAGTGTTTGTTATCATCTAATTATCACATCTCAAAAAAAAAGGACAAAGAGAACAATATTTGGAACCGATCACTACCAAGAAGCCAAGCAGCACTTATTAATATTACAATGGAATACCATCTATATTTAAAAAGTATGAAATTCTATTGAAAAATAAATATTGACTGCTACTCTTCTTTTAGTTTTATGCTTATTCCTAGAAAATGAAATGTGCTAATCGTAGATCTCTATAGCCATTTAACCTTTAGCAACGATGTATGAAAATTATCAAGCGCATACTTATTTGTTCACTATAAATTAGTATCTTGAAATACCTACCTTCTATTAATATAAAAGTTATACAAACTATTATTTTGTTATTACTATATTATTTCTTGATTTTGATACTACGATAATATTTTGCCCACATTATTTATTGTTATACAAATGTTTTCATAATTTACTGTTTATATCTTTGCCATTATAAGAGTTACCCAATATTTAAATACGATTACAATTATATGATATTGTTCAAGAAATTATTATATTATTATGTATTGACATGTGAATTATATTAATATAAAATTAGTCGTTTTACACACCTATGATAAACAAATTGAATGTTTCCTATGCGTACGAGTTAAACTTAAAAGCATTAAAATTATTGCGAAAGAAACGACACAGGAGACCGTTTCTGTCGAACGCAGAAGATATCTTCCAGCCATAGTTTATTACTTTTCTATCTTAGATCATAAAAAAATACATATTTTCCATTTCATTTATGTTTCTCTTCCAGGCAAGTAGTGGTCTTAAAGATAATGTCAAACATTTTGTAATCTATAGATTAAGATTTGGAACTCCTCAAAATATTTCAGATTTCTTAATTGCTATTACCTACTGATTCCAGTTAATTTTATAAATGGCCGAATAAATGAAAGATATACATAACTACGTATGTATAATACAGGGTGAGTCATTAGTAGCCGCGTCTTCGATTGCTCTTTTGTGTTTTAAATAAAAGAAAAAACAATTAGTGGAAGAGCCATAGTTGCTTCTGGCGCAAATTGTAGAAATAGTTTATGCTCCGACGCACTTCCGGTTTCACCGGAAATGCACAGAACTTAAGTTTTTTAAATGACTCACCCTATATATTTTTGGATTTTTTTGTACTGCATTAAATTGTCTGTTCAACTGGTTTTTCTTTTTCAAAATTGAGCCAATAGTTTTTGAGTTATTAATTTTTTTTGAAAATATTTGACCAAAACACGTGTTCAGAAAAAAAACATTTTCACATTGTATTTAAAAGTAAAAACATTAACTTTGGTGACGCTCGTAGCCAATAAAATTCTGCATCATATGGTAAAGTTGCACTCGACAATACCAGAAAAACCTTTGTTTTTTCAAAGCCTACTTCCTGAAATTTTCACATACCAAAAACTTATGTTTTTTAAATGGAACACCCAGTATTTTATTGATACATTTTGTTCCTTTTTTTATTCTCTTTCATTTTTGTTAACAATGTCCTATACCTATCTTTTGTAATTTCTCAGATAATCACTATAGGAGGAATTAGCGGCCAATTAAAGAACTACGAGCGCTCTTGTTCTATGCACCAAAATATTCGTTCAACCAATGAAAGGCAGGAATGGCGCTTGACTTCCTTAGTCAACTGTCAAATAACGTAAATGTTAAATCCAACTATCCCAAAAGTAATAATTTTACAGAATGAAGAGCACCGCATTTCAATTTTTTAATTCCGGCAATGTCCAATTGCAGTATTTAATTTTTGACTGTGTTGGCTAACATCGAACTAAAATAAAGGTTATGTTTACCTACATATTTGACGATGTCTTCAAAAAGCTTTGAAAATCCGTCCGTAGATAGCGAAGATACTCTCTTCCATTAAAATTTTCATCAAAGAAATAAGGTCCAATTATGTAACTACTCTTACAGGTGTGATAAAGTGGGGGGCTTTATGTGTTATAATAACGGAAATTGTGACGATGAACGTATTCACTTTAATAGAAGGTGGCTTCGTTGGTAAACAACAAAAAATTGAGAAAGCCAGGATAATTTATCTGCTGCCAATTGACAACGATGTAAGCGATTCTGAAAATTTCCTTCATCTAACCATGTGTATGAATATGCTACGGGTGAATTTCATGTTTATCAATTATTCTGGATTCTCAAATTTAACTGACATCTAACTGACGACTAATTTTCGTAGTACTAGTATGGGGGTGTTCGACTACACTCGCAAGTACCATAAACGTCTTTCCTCACCAGTTATTGCTTTTTCCGTTCTTTTTTCAAATTCAATACTTTCTGTTCACTCAAACCGCCCACTTTATACTTTCGAAGGTTTCTGGCTTCGGTTGACTTCTACCAGGGATCGCTGTGCATAAAGTGTGGATGCTAACAAAGAGTTTCTTTCAGATTCACCCAAAACGTCAATCATATCTATTAACTCTTCAAAAGAATAATTCATTTGGATGATAACTAATACCGATGCTTTTATAAGTTTGAAATAAATGTATACCGACTTTCTTTAACAGTTGACTCAGGCAGTCAGCCGCATTCCAGCCTTTATTGGACGAATATTTGGGTGCGTAGAACAGCACCCATAGTTCCTTAATTGACCGCTAATTACTATTATAGTGATTATCTCAGAAATTACAAAAGCTAGGTATAGGACATTGTTAACAAAAATGAAAGAGAATAAAAAAGGAACAAAATGCCTCAATAAAAAACTGGGTGTTCCATTTAAAAAAAAATAAGCTTTTGGTATGTGAAAATTTCAGGAAGTAGGCTTTGAAAAAACAAAGTTTTTTGAGATATTGTCGAGTGCAATTTTACCAAATGATGCAGAATTTTCTTGGCTACAAGCACCCCCAAAGTTAATGTTTTTACTTTTAAAAATAATGTGAAAATGATTTTTTTCTGAACACGTGTTTTGGTCAAATATTTTCAACAAAAATTAATAACTTAAAAACTATTGGCTCAATTTTGAAAAAGAAAAAGCAGTTGAACAGAGAATTTAAAGCAGTATAAGAAATTCCAAAAATATATAGGGTGAGTCACTTAAAAAAATTAAGTTCCGTGCATTTCCGCTGAAACCGGAAGTGCGTCAGAGCTTAAAGTATTTTTACAATATGCGCCACAAGCAGCCATTGATCTTCCACTAATTATTTTTTCTTTTATTTAAAACGCAAATGAACAATCGAAGAAGCGGCTACTAATGACTCACCCTGTATACAAGGTCTGGAAGAGATGCTTAAACTTTACAGCATTATTTTCAAGTAAATTAAATATTTCGATATCGAAAATATTATATAAATATTTAAAGCACGTTTTAATATTAATTTGCTTGATATAGACTATCCTTGAAAGAAGAGTAAATTAGTGGTATTTTATGCTACTGCATCAATATTTTAAAGGCAGTATGTTTATCAAACACTGTTACGAAGTTATTTTACTTTTTATTACGAAAGCGACTTTCAAATTGTCTTGAAAATTGATGATAGCAGGAGTGACATTGCAGGAAAACAAAAATTATAAATATCTTGAAAACTCTTTTACATTTTGTGACTGAAAATTCTATCCTAAAGGAAAATATTACTCCACTGAAAATGCTACGAGGGCAGACTTTTTATATATATCTAGTAGCGACGGAAGGCTTTTATTTTTGTACGTATCATCTGTTAACGCCTACATATTTATTTCAACGGTTTTTTAATACGACTGTGCCTCCACTTGTTTTCTAAGATATTCATCCGAAGAAAAACACCGTTCCATCAAGTACTTTTACTTATACGTAATATAAGGAAGTATTGTGATGACGAAAATTTTCGACCTCGAAATTTTTGCAGATGTCCACGTTTTGAAGTCCCCTGATACCAAAAAAGTGGTTTCTCTCTCTCTCTCTCTCTCTCTCTCTCTCTCTCTCTCTCTCTCTCTCTCTCTCTCTCTCTCCCTCTCTCTCTCTCTCTCTCTCCCTCTCTCTCCCTCTCTCCCCCCCCCTCTCTCTCTCTCTCTCTCTCTCTCTCTCTCTCTCTGTGTGTGTGTGTGTGTGTGTGTGTGTGTATGTGTGTGACCACGATAGCGGTGAAACCGCTGTAGATATCAATTCTAAATTTTGTACTTACATGTATAATCTCCCTCTTGAGATCTGATTAGTTTTTCAGTAAAATCGGTAGACCGGAAGTAGTAGTTTACTTCAGTGAAAAATCGAATTTTGCCAATATGTCGTCAACTACTAAGTTTATACAAATTTATAATGAATTCATATCTATTTAAATTTAAAATTGAGAATAATTTTATTTAAAAAGTTTTTCGAAATTCCTACTGGAAGTAGGTCTTTTACTCCTATCAATTATCATTATGAGTATAAAAGTATTTAAAACTTCATATTCAATATCTTTGTATAAAAAAAATTTCAAAATTCGGACCGGAAGTAACACTTTACTCTAAGGAAGTAGCACTTTCTTTGGAATATCTCGCCAAGTATGCATGCTATAGAGACTTATTCAGAGCATACAGGTACAGTATTTTTTCAGAAGATAAAAGTATTTAAATCTTAGTTTAGAACAACTTTTGTATAATTTGAAACGCATACACGTATAAGAAAGTCGTGCGGCGGCCACACCTCATTTTTTTAGTTTAGAAAAGTGATAGTAGTCACTCGGTGCCAAACTTGGACTGCAAGGGTGGGCGTGCCACCTTTACCAAGTCGCATTCGTAGACCATTCCAATTGTAATGAAGGTGCATAATCTTTTGATCACAGCTGCGGCACCATTTTTGCTGTACGGCTAAATATCATCATCTAATTATACTTGCCAGTGGAGATTTCTTGTGTAACGGCTGCGTTGATTCTTGTTTACTTGGGGAATCACAGTAACACCGTCACTTTTGTATAAAGCTCTTCGTTGTCAAGCCAGCAAGTTTTCTTTGCAAATGTATTGCCTACACAGTTTTTGTTCTGGGTAATCAATTTAAACAACCAACGTACCAAAGTTTTATTCATTCCGAAAACTTCGCCATTTTTTAATACTATAGCTTCCTGTATTCCTACTATATCGGCAATCATTGAAACTAATTCTTCCATCTACTAAGACTCAAACCCCAACATTCCTGATGTTTTTTATCGGCTCTTGTTTCTACATGCCTTCCGCAGCTGGGGTCATCTTGAACTGATTTCCTACCCAATCGAAATTATCCGGATTAAAGATTATCTTAAAATATGATCATCTTCCTCATATATATTAATCATCTTCAGGTGAATATTCTTGGGTCAATTCACTTCCCTCGTCAAGAATTTGATTATGCTGCTATGGTTTGACTGATTTTTATTCATTTTTTTGTTAATGTAAGCTCTTTGACTGAAAATCAAATATGGTGGAACAGTATCAGTAAAACAGAAATAGGAAATACAATCAAACTTTTTTCGTTTATATTATGTTAATCTGCATCATCTGACCACTTCGAATTGTAAGCATAATTTGAATTGAATAAAATTTAAGAGTTTCTGTGTATAAATTTCATTATAAATTGAATTATAAAACTAAAAGTCTATACTACACAAATGATCTAAAAACAACATTCAATTTATTAAATAATATTATTTTACTACCATTATTATTAATAATAATTAAACTTTTTTTCATACTCGAAATAATCATATTATGCTGCTAAACAATTTGTAAACCCGTTATAATAAGATGAAAATGTGGTTCTGGTATTTTAAATATTATCTTTTTAATGGTTTATTGCTAAATTCCATCTGTAATTAAAGCCTATTTTTCTTTAAATAATTCTAGTAAATAAACCTAACAAGGCTTTGTTACTGCGAGCTAGAAATGTAGTATATTCAAGATTTTTATAATCATAATGTATATATTATGCTAAACCAAACAGTAAATTTAGTTAATCAGTGTATGTAATCTTTGAAATTATCCACTTCTTCATAAATTATTCTTATAAATATCTCTTAATTAATTATATCCTATGTATGAAAAGTAAGTCCGCAAACGTTAAGAAAGAGAAAGTAATAATATTTTGCAATACCCGTTGGTTTTTCCACATCATTCAGCGTACTGTCATTCACACTTTTTAATAAGGAATTCTCTCGCATTTCTCTATCCGGTTTACTCATATGCATGCACATACCTATACAGGTGTCGCAAGTGCCGTAAACGGTAGAAGAATATTGAGATTCACAAAAGATTTAATTCATAATTTTCCATTTTTCGAAAATCACGTTTTAAATTCGGTTATGTCTGAACCCACTACGAATTTTCTTGTTTTAAATGGAACGCTATAGTTTGCTGACAACTCCAGTACTTAACATGGAGCATTTTTATTGCAACACTTCTTGGTCCAAACTTAATTATTTTCAGGTTATTTCATACTCTAAGCACAGTATATAGCTATGTAATAGAAACAGTAGTTTCTCTCGAGGGAAATAATTGTCCACCGGCAAACCGACGCGTGCGGACCAATTTCTGAGTGCGCAGTAGTCAGCTATCAGCTGTTGAGTCGTGGCGGAATTATTTTGTGTTGTACGTATAATGTATTACATTTTAAATGCGCGTGTAATATGTACTTAATAAAAAGAAAGTGTTATCCTCATTTTTTGAATTATTGATATAGCTTTTTCATAATTTTAAAAATTGATTAACATAATTTTCTCATAAACGATTTGGTTCTGACGCCACTGGTGTATTCCTGAATAGAAGAATTGGTTGTACGGGCGTGAATGCGCAGTACCATTTTGGGACACAAACATCAAAGGAGAAACTACTGTGTCTATACAGCTCTATACTGTGCTATAAGTAACAATTTCAATTTGACTCAATAACAAGCAAAATACTCCTGTCAATTCAAATTATGAATTTCTGCTTTGCACTTATAATTTAATTATGTAAACTTAATTAAAAAATTCACCCACTCGTGTGATTCGAACTCACTACCTCTCGATCGCTACCCAGGGCCTCCGGGCTACCTCCGGTGTTGCAATTTTGAATATTTTTTAAATCGTATTCTACAAATATCATGTAATAGATGTTAACCGGGCCGGGTCTTTAACATATGGGACGTAATATGATTCAGTATGATTTAAAAAATGAGGTGTGGGCATAACACGACCTTCTTGTAATAGGTATGTGCGTATCTTTTATCTTCTTAAATGTTAATTTTGAAATTTTTTATTAAAAAAAAACTATTCAAAATCTAACTCTAAATACTTTTATACTCTTAATAAATCTATATAGAAGGCAAAATTTGCGAGATATTTGCAAAAAGCTATTTTTCTATAAGTGTAAAAGAACCGTTTCCGATAGGAATTTAGAAAAACATTTTTTTTTACAATTTTTTGCAAATTCCCTTGCGAGTATCACTTATATTCTTTAGAAATTTGTTGAAACTTAGTGTTTGACGAAATATTGGTGAAATTTCGTGGTTGAAATTTTTTGTCATCACAATACTTATACTACGTATAAGAAAGTAAAAGGATTCCAACTCGCATCGCCTGGTGGCCTGAAGGCAAGAGCTAGTGACTAGCGATCTGGAGGTTGTGTGTTTGAATCTCAGCTGTTGGTTAATTTTACTTTCTTATACGTAGTATAAGGAAGTATTGTGACGATGAAAATTTTCGATCTCGAGATTTTTGCAGATGTCCACGTTTTGAACTCTTGAACTCCCCTGATACCGAAAAAGTGATTTTTAAAAAATGTCTGTGTGTGTGTGTGATCACGATAGCGATCAAACCGCTACAGCTATCAATTCCAAATTTTGTATTTACGAGTATAATCTCCCTGTTGAGAACTGATTAGATTTTCGGTAAAAAAATCGAATTTTTCCAATATTTCGTCAACTACTAATTTTAAACAAATTTATAAAGAATTCATATGCACTCCAAATTAAGTTTGAGAATATTTTTATCATGAAAGTTTTTCAAAATTCCTACCGGAAGTAGGTCTTTTACTCTTATCGAAAATCAGTTTTTTGCCAATATTTTGCAAGTCATGCTTTTTAGACAGGTACGTTACGAGTATAAATGTATTCAGGAACTTAATTTTCAATACCTTTTGTATAAAAAAAATTTCAAAATTAGGACCGGAAGTACGACTTTTACTCTTACCGAATAGCGATTTTTCGCAAATATGTGGTAAATTATGCATTCTATATATATTTATCAAGAGTACAAAAGTATTTAGAGCTGGATTTGCAATATTCTTTGTATGCATGAAATTTCAAAATTCGGACCGGAAGCAACACATTTACTCTTAGCGAGTAGCACTTTTTTTCCAATATCTTGCAAAATATGCATTCTATAGATATTTATTAAGGCAATGGAAGTACTTAGAATAGGATTTTTAATAACTTCTGTATACATATTTTTTTTAAGTTGCTCACACCTCGTTGTAACTACTTTTTCTGTTTTAGCACAATTAATCATTTTATTAATTTGCACAAAAACATGAATATCCATAGCAATCGATAACGAATATAATATTATCTAAGGCATCGTGGATAGGACAGTGGCCCTTAGAGACAATCTCTCTATTAAGGTTTGTTAATCAAGCTAATAGTAATCTATAGTTTGCTTACATAATTCTCTAGAAAAATTGAAAATATTTATTCAAAGCAACGAATTAGAAATGAAAACAGGCTTGAAAGAAATTGTGCGAATTTTTAAATCTAAGAAGGGGTGAATTTTTTTTAGAAACTTATAGCGTTAAGAGCTACAGGTCAATACAAATTTCAGATATAGATTTTGGAATTATGGTGTCCGCTATGCAACAAATATTTTTCAACAACAAAATGCATATCTTTAAATTTCAAAGGATTCAAGCCTTAATACAGTTGCAGTATGGAACTTCCTGAAAAGTTTATTGTGGAACACGAGAACTTTTGAAGAATAATGTAACCTGATAAAAACACACAAATGTACTTACCAGCACTTTTACTATTTTCATTGTTCCACCTACAACTATATTAGAAAATAACATTAGATATATTGATTTTATTAGCGACTTAATAAATACAATCTCAGGTAAATGTGTATGACCCACTCATTGACCCCAAGAAATACAGAATACAAGGATATTATTTCGAAGGGTTTTAAGGAAAACCAAACTGACTGAGACTAGAATTTTAAAAAATGAGGTGTGGTCACCACACGAGTTTCTTATACGTATCTGCGTTTCAAACTATACAATTTTAAGAATTTATTTATACAAAACTTATTCAAAATCCTATTCTAAGTACTTTCATTCTCTTAATAAATCGCTATAGAATGAATACTTTGCAAGATATTCGAAAAAAAGTGCTACTCGCTAAGAGTAAAAGTGCTACTTCCGGTCCGAATTTTGAAATTTCAAATATACAAAAAATATTGCAAATCCAGTTCTAAATACATAACTTACGACATATTTGCAAAAAATCGCTATTCGATAAGAGTAAAAGTGATATTTCCGGTCTGAATTTTTAAATTTTTTTTATACGAAAGATATTGAAAATTATATTTTAAATGCTTTTATACTCATAACGTACTTGTCTAAAAAGCATGACTTGCGAGATATTTGCAAAAGACTCATTTTCGATAAGAGTAAAAGACCTACTTAGGGTTGGAATTTCGAAAAACTTTTTTAAGACAATTTGTTTAAACTTAGTAGTTGACGAAATATTGGCAAAATTCGATTTTTTCACTGAAGTAAACTGCTACTTCCGGTCTACCGATTTTACTGAAAAGCTAATCAGATCTCAAGAGGGAGATTGTACACGTAAATACAAAATTTGGAATTGATAACTATAGCGGTTTGACCGTTATCGTGGTCACAGACAGATAGACAGACACACAGACACACAGACATTTTTTAAAAACCATCTTTCGGTATCAGGGGACTTCAAAACGTGGACATCTGCAAAAATCTCGAAGTCGAAAATTTTCATCATCACAATACTTCCTTATACTACGTATAAGAAAGTAAAATTTCATTCATTATTAATTGGTAACTAACGACACTATGTTTACAATACGCATGTTTCATCTAAAACGCAAAGAAAAAATATACTGAAACCGAGAAAAGCTTTCTTGTGTATAATTAAATAAGTCATTTATTCTAGGCAAGTAATTTCTAATTTGGTTTGAATAGTCTAGTTTTTTTTCCTTTTAATAAACCATTGCTCCAGCGAAGTAAAAATTACTTGACTAGAGTAAATGATTAATTTGCGTATACACAAGAAAATGTTTCTTTGTTTCAGCACTACTTTTTCTTTGTGCATACTCTGTCAATAACTGTAGATATATTAAGCAATATATCTTCTCCAATTTCCCCGCGCTAACATCGTGTTCAGTTCATAATCGTAAATCACAGAGCAACTATAAATTTTACGGACGTCCAGATAATTAGTCGAAACTGAAAACTCTTCCTTCATCCACTAACGTATGGAACAAGGGTCCTAGTTTTCCCTCTTGTTAAATTACGTTTAAGACAGCCGTCAATATATCGACACTCAATAAATAAGAACTGATGTATTACAATGGACAAATGGTAAATGAGAAGTAATAGAAGGAAATATATATTCTCGTAGGCAACGTATAGTTTTCCTAGTTATTGTTTAGTGTGAGTATTGTTGTTTCCGTATTTGTTATCTAGATTGTAGTCTTATAATGAAAGTCACGTAACATCCTCAAGACATTCGAAAGTTCAAGGTTATGTTTCTGTTTATTTTCCACTGAATATATCTATAGTATATATGTTTGTATTTCTGAGATTTTTTCACTAATTTGCCAATTACATACGTTGTAGTACTTCTCATAATTCTAATATGATAGTATGTTAGAAAAAGGTTTTAAATTTTGTGTTAAGTATCAATTAAATTTATTACGTTTGATAGAGTCTTAAAAATTTATATACTAGAAATCGGGTACTTAAAATGAGTATTTTATAAACAGTCAAATATGCATTTCAATTTTATATCATTTCTACCTATCACTAGAATAACAAACACTCCAAGCAATGAGAGAATAAATAATGAATTCGTTAGCAGATGTGACTTCCTATACTCAGAATTATTAATTTCAATGAAATTCTTCAATCAAACAAATTTCACAGTAGTATTAATATAAATGAAACAATAAGAGATTTCCAATTAAAGTAATAATTATTCTGAAGAATATGTATAGAGCGTGTTGAATTTGATTGCTTCTAGAGAGTAACCCGTTTAGTATTAAAGATAAAAGAAGACACTATAGTTCGAAATTTTAAGGAAATAAAAAATTCAACATTGATTATAAATATTGATTACATTTTTTGTTTTCTACTTCCTTATACGTGATATAAGTATTGTGATGATAAACATTTTCCACCTCGAAATTTTTCCAGGCATCGTTGTGAAATTCTCTGATACAGAAAATGTGGTTTTTGAAAAACGTCTATCTATTTGTGTGTGTGTGTGTGTGAGAGAGAGAGACCACGATAGGAGTCAAACGGTTTAACCTATCAATACGAAACTTTATTATTAAAAGTATAATCTGCCTCTCGAATAGTGCTTAGATTTTCAGTGAAATCGGTAGACCAGAAATAGTAGTTCAGGTCGGTGAAAAAATCAACTTTCACAATTATTTCCTCAGCTGGTAAGTTTAAACAAATTTCTGAAGAATAAAAATGTAGTCAAAAGTCAACCTAACAAAAATTTTATAACACAAGTTTTTCGATATTCCTGCCGGTTGTAGATCTTTAACTCTTATCAAAAAATGTTTTTTTTTTGTGAATATCTCACAAATCATGATTTCCAAACAAATATAATAAGAGTGTGAAAGTATTTAAAGCTGAATTTTGAATAATTTTTGTATAATTAAAATTTCCAAAATGAACCAAAATAAACACTTTTAGTCACACATTTATTTTATTTGAAATTGAAGTATTTAAAATTAATTTGGAACAACTTTGGTAAAAAATTCAGAACGCGCGTACGTATAAGAAAGTCGTTTTTCAATGAAGAATTTTTTTTTTGAATTTTATAGATTTCTATTCGAAAAATGTTGTTTGATGCGTGGCTTCGAGATCTATGTAATAATTTCCCATAACTAATGGTGCTCCAAATAATTGTTGGAAGTTATTCAGCTACAATGTATTGTTTTAATGTTTGTCAGTTTTCTTTGTAAAAATTTCAACGGTGTTATATTAGAAAATATTATATTAAAAATTAGGCACAGCCTAATATATGCATACGTATATTCTGGGCATTATTATATTTTATACGTAAAGGTCAGATTTGTTGCTGGTTTTGTATATTTTAAATCAATACTCAATTCAGTAAGTTCCAAGGCAATATATTACAAGCTGTAATTATCAAAGTTTCTGGATGACACTCAACGTAACGGGAATCCTCTCAAAAGCTTACGGGGAAAAACGCTAATGATGGCATTTTAGCCTCTCCCAATAATAGCAAAAGAAAATCCAGCCAGAGTAGATTATTTTGTGTCGTAACGAAACTTTCAAGAACTGCACGTGTGACTTCTATGTTTAGAAGTATTTTTAACACAAATATGATCAAGTTATTATTGATTCACCCACGACATTATCATTCATTCCATTATATAAAGTATTGTGGCATTGACATCTAAACAAAATGAGTTTTTATGTATTTTTTTCTCTATCAACCAAGTACAAATTAATGTATGTGTACTTACTAATATTTGTGGTTACATACAAAGAAGATTTTATAAGTTTGACGAGTATATTAAATGGAGCCTTGAAACCTATCTATCTATAGGTATCATATAACTGTATATACAGAACTGGATAATCTAAGTTGCGAAATGAGTTATAAGGCATCCAGTATATGTACATACTCGTATATGCAGTACCCGCATTAAAAATATGGAAAGAACAATAGCGCGCATGTCTCACTCGAAAATTTACTAGAAGTCTTTCACGTATTACATCCATTCAAACTATATATTTATGCCATTCAGTTAACCACTCAGAGAAACATTTTCCATTTTTATTAAAATGTTTATCTGCTTAAAGTTGACGGCTAGCGTAAGGCAGAAATTAAGCAATGATACTAAATGATAACCAAGGAAACCTACTAGCTATTTAAACGGGGTTTACCAACTAAAACGTTTACAAAGGATTAATTAATATACTTTTAGAATACAACAACTTTCACTTCAATAATAAATAAGTCATGCAATTAAAGTATGACACAACATTTTTAGAATAAACTATTAAGAAATACGTAACCCACAAAATATATAGCGTCTGTGGGCAAACAATGAATGAACGTCAGTTTTGTATGCCATCATTATTAGTTTTTGTCGTGTGTATTAAGTTTATAAACATGATAATGCAGAAATAAAATGCAAAAGGAAGAATCCCTTACCACAAAAAATATATAAAAAAGTCTATATAAGTATTTCGACAACTAAGTTACCATCTTCAGTAGAAATCTGTATAAAACAAAAAAAGTTAAACGTAGTATTTTTGGCTAAGGTGTAACCGTAAAAGATATGTTCTTCACCAAATCACCAGTGGGATAACACTAGTGTTATCCCACTTTTTTGTTGTTGTATATTTTTTGTGGTAAGGGATTTTTCCTTTTGCATTTTATTTCAGATTTATAGCCACAGTATCCACCCATTATTGGATGATAATGTGATTACTTGAAACATTCTTATGTGAAAATCCAGAAGTTGGAGTAAAGGCTTTGTTGAAATCATAATGGAAAATTTTTATGCGTTATAGAAAGCAAATTTTGTCAGGCACAATTTAATAGATGGTATTCTACCAGTGCCAAATACGGATGTTACTGCAAATTTAGTTTTAATACATCAGTATTACACTAAGGGACCCAATGACAGCGTTCAAGAGTCTCTCCTTAGAATTATTTTGTGGAAAAGTATGTGTTTTTCGTTATGTGAAACAATTATAGCAAGCTAATACAAACTAGTGGTTGTGTAGAACATTATTGGGAAATAATGCTCCACACACATAATAATCAGAGTATTGTAATAAGACTTATTATAAGTTTGACTTAATTATTGTACAGACAATAGTTAGAAAATAGTAATTAGAACATACTCGTTATCTATGTACCAAGTCAGTAAAGTGATCTTTCATCGAACGAGTCTGATTTATGAACCAAGCGAGCGAATCGAGCGAGGTGAGTTCGATAAAGGCACTTTACTGAACTGGTGCATACAAAATTTTATCGCTAATCGCAAACATTTATAATTTAAAAAATAAATATAGAATGACTTATCACAGCTTACGAAAACGAAAACAATTTATGTATAATGTCATACAATCATGGCTATGTTGACAGATATTAGCAACAGGTAATGTGTTTTATTTTACAGTATACGATAAAGTGTTTTCATGCCGCCAGCCATTATCGACGGTTTTCCAGGATTGAAAATCCGCCGGGAACATTAAATTCCCGGCCTAGTACTTACAAAAGTGACATTTGTTAAAAATTCACTAGAAGTGGTGTGGTAGCATTGACATTGATCAATAGAACATACTCATTGTACACATTTTTCATATTATTGTCAGCACACCATTTTACAAAACCGTCATAAGCCTTCCAATATCGAGGTGCATATTTTGCAGGTAATAAATTCTGTATGGCTGTTTCAGCTGCTTCCTTTATATGATTGATTGATTGATTGATTTATTTACTCAAAAAAGATGTACAGGGTATGTACAAGTTTGCAAATAGTCATGAATATATATATATACAATATTAAACGAAACATAATATATACAAGTAAAACTACATCAAAAATATAGACATGTTCCCGTATGTGTAAAAGTAACAGAACAACAAAAAGCACAAGCACTGAAAAAACATTAAAACTAACAATAGCTTTCCCAATTCAAGTTCATGAATTCCGGTATATCATAAATTACATTTTCAAGCAGTATCGTTTTTATTCTATTCTTAAATCGCTTTGTATCAAGGCGTCTAATAGTATCGGGCATCCTATTAAACAAAATCAGAGCCTGATGATTTGTTGCCATCTGCGTTCTCGCCAGTCGGTGATAAGGATAAGCTATATTATTTCGTCCCCTTGTGTTGTAGTTGTGGACATCACTGTGGGTTTTGTATTTGTTTGATTTGTGGATTTGTGTGAGGCAGGCGAGGATGTAAATGGCTGGTAAGGTAAGTATTTTTAAATTTTTAAAATAGTCTCTGCAACTTGTGTATCTTGTGATGCCAACTATTGCTCTAATAGCCTGTTTTTGTTGCAGGAAAATTCTCCTAGCTGCTCCACAACCACCCCACAGGATTATGCCATATGTTGCTCTACTGTGAAAGCAGCCATAATATGCTACTTTTGCAGCCTCTGCACCTGCTATTTGTTTAATTCGTCTCACGGCAAAAATGGATGTTGCTAGTTGGTGTTGCAAGTGATCCAGATGTTCATTCCACGAAAGATTACCCGACAAATACACACCCAAAAATTTTAGACTTTCACTCGCCGGAGCACCAGTGGAGAACACAAGGGACTGTTGTTTATCTTGGTTCATTTTCAGACCATTAGCCCAGAACCATTCTTGAGCCTCCTTCGCCACTCTGTCAGTCTCATCCTCCCCATCAATACCGTCTACATTGATTAAAAAGGAGGCATCATCCGCATACAGGAAAGTGCTGTCACAATTCACATTAATAGGGAGGTCGTTAATATATATGATAAATAGAACTGGACCCAGTATCGACCCCTGTGGGACACCAAGCTTCACCTCAGCAGTGCCGGACATCTCGTTCCCCCAACAAACCCGCTGTTGTCTATCTTCTAAATAGCTCTTTATGAATTTTAAGACTGTGCCTCTTATCCCCCAGTACTCCAACTTTTGCATCAGAATCGAATGGTCGACCGTGTCAAAAGCTTTCGACAGATCTGTGCAAAGCAACTTCATATTCTGCTTCGCGTCCATTGATCCCGCCACTTGATCCAGTAGGTCTAATAATGCTGTAGTCGTGGATCTCCGACGTCTATACCCATGTTGCTCGTTGGTAAACATGCCGACGTGTTCCAGATATTCTATAAGCCTGTCTCTAGTTATTTTCTCGAAAATCTTTGATATCGCTGGTAATATAGATATCGGCCTATAGTTCTGGGCGTCATCGATACTTCCAGTCTTGTGTATTGGTACTACCTTAGCCTGTTTCAGTTCTTTAGGGAAGACACCGTGGAGAAGACAATTATTGAAGACATTCATAATCGGTTCTGCTATTATATGAATGACAGACGCCAGAACCCTTGTATCGAGACCATAGATGTCCTTTGTCGATTTCATCTTCAGTCCCCGAAACGCACCAACAACCTCTTCCGTCGAAACTGGCATCATGAACATTGAATTGGTCGTCACATTGGCATGGTTCTTCAATAGCCTGGAAGGACTATTAACAGGACCCGGCATTGTAGTGGTCACATTTTCACCCACACTACTAAAGTAGGTGTTCAGTTCATTCGCAGTCAAGACGTTCTCGTGTAAATTCACTACCATTCTACCAGTCTCTCTCTTTATAACATTCCATACCGCTTTCTGCCTATTTTCTGAATTGACAATCATGTCCCTAATGGCTGCAGATTTACTTTTTATAACTAGTTCTTTGTACTTCCGTCTTACATTGTCATATTCTAACTTCACATCCGGTGATTTCGTCACTGCATAGATTACATGAAGTGCATCCAGACCGCGCTTTAGTACTCTGAGCTGGCGTTTCCATAATTGGTTTAGTTATTACTTTAGTATTTTCAAAAGAAAACTAGGTAAATGTCAATTTAATTTTAAATTTGAAAATCAAATGTGCATCAGTGACAGGTACCAACCACAAAAATTAAATCCCCAGTTACTTTGGTTAATTTTTTACTTAGGTAATTTTTTACTTTTTAAAAATGATTTAAATTTGTTGGGATGAAAATTTTTGTGGATTACTCTTCCAGAAAATGTTTTGCGACTACTCGTGTTGCTTCGCCTCGGCTAAACGCCTCGGCTACGCAATATCTCTCACACTCGCAAAATATCATTTTCTGGACTAGTGATACAAATAACTATTGTTTACTTCCGTAAAACGCTATGGTAATGCATCGCTTTATTGACGGTTGGCGATAAGATATATTATTAATATTTGAGATACAATGTATAACAGTTTATGTAAATAGATTTCAAATGCATTGGCAAATAAATTTAACTTGTTATTAAAATTTTGTGTCGTGTATGTAGCGAAATGCCTTTATGATTATAAATACAAAATCATTTACAACTTACATAATACATTAATTAGAGCATTAAATACATCACAGTTCAATTTAAAATTTATTTTTACACGTTTTTAACATAGATATTGGAATGGGGCCGTTTATGGTGCAAAAGTTATTTTCAGCCATTCCAATAACTCTTTTTATGTCCACTCATACTGTTTCTATATGTGTACATTATTCTATCTCTGAAGGATGCTACCAAGTTCCTCCCTTAATGAAAGCTGGATTAACTACATTAACCTGCAGAATGCTGAGTGTTTTCCTCTATTTGCTAAACCAATCTTCCTTATTAAAATTCTCTATCTGCTAAACAAACATATCCTGAATTAATGTAGTTGGAAAAATTAGCTCACTCTATTTATTCACAACAGGCTTCACTAATGCAGCGTATACTTTCCTGAGGAGTTATTACTATTAACATTTTTATCATTAGACCAGCACTGTTGCTGAGTATTAATTATTACCTGGTTTTCAATAAGAACTTCAAAGCAGTCAACACTTCTTTGAAACATAGTGGAATATGTACAGAACTTCCTGGTTACATAATTAGGAATCTTAGGCTTTGATACAGAACATCATATTTAGATAATTAAATAATGACTTTAGTAAGTTAATTAAATAACATAATTGGTTAAGAAGAACACTAATAGTCGAATTTAAATAAACTCGAATTTGTTAGTTTGCCCACAGTCGCCATATTGAACTGATTTCATAGGTCGTTCTATTGCCCTATACCATTAAAATTTTATGTCGGTTATGTGTGATAGAGGTTGAATAGTTAATCTCGTTCGCTTCTGTTATTTATTCCTTTTACTAGGTCTATATGGGCTTTATAATACGTTTTTATAAGAGGGGCTTGCTTTCGAAGAATAATTGAGATTTTTTAAATTTATTTGTTGGTGTTTTGTTTGGATATGTTTTTACCAAGTCAGTCTTTGGTCCAACTATAATTCTAGGTAGTTAACATCAGTTTGGACTGGAGTTTGTTTGTTGTTAAATGTCAAACAATTAGTTTTGTTCTATAAGCTGAGTTCATTATTGTTTAAGATTTTGATTAAAATTTTGCAAATTGCTGTAGAATTTCAATAGTTATACGTTACTAGAATACACATGTAAATATATGGGTCTACATATTATGTACAAAATATTTTATATTATTAATATTTTATATATACTTATACTCTCGGCATGAGAGTTATAAATACGAAGAATGACCTAGTCATTACCCACTAACAGTAGTTTTGCAAAACTATTACATAGCATTATCGAATGCTAGGAGTTTTTTTTAAAGATATATCAGAAACATGAAAAAGGATTTTGCTATATAGCGTAGTTAGTTCGAGAAACTTCTGCTTGGTGTCTATGATTCAGTATCATTTTCATATAACCGGGATACCGTATATATTATAGGTAAATTGAGATCATGTATTCTACAATAAACCATTTCCTACTTGCAATTTATTTTGATAATTTTATAAGATTGTATTAAAAAACTTTAATTCAGAATAATATTTCCTCTCATAATATGTGAAAATATACAGCGTGATGCATTAAAATATATATGTTTTTGTGAATATCTCGTAAATAAATGCAATTGTTTTTCTGTCTTCAACTTGGACGCTGTTATACACTTCTGTGTATAACAGCTTAATAAATTCGGGTTCCACTTTAACTAAATTCCAAGTTCCTTATATTTACTGTTTATTCAGATAAAAAATCCGAAAGCTCAATTTGGATCAGCCTTTTAATTAACATTATCTCCGTTATAAGTAGCTATCTTTAATTTTTACTATGTTAAATTTACTTTGAACTTAACCTTAAAAATTACAACAAGCGGACGCCAAAGTATAGATAAAGTGGAGGGAATTCTATGCCTTTTTTTATTGGTTATCGGCTAAATAATGCAATAATATCTTCCTGAAACTTCCGGAATTTCGTTCTTGTTTAAAATAATGTGATAAATTTATTTTCCTATACAGTGATAACAAAAACATGCAAAAT
Source organism: Amphimallon solstitiale (assembly GCA_963170755.1). Classification (NCBI taxonomy): domain Eukaryota; kingdom Metazoa; phylum Arthropoda; class Insecta; order Coleoptera; family Scarabaeidae; genus Amphimallon; species Amphimallon solstitiale. The sequence continues at coordinate 131,544,629 of OY720676.1, forward strand.
GTGTTAATTGCAATACATATTGTATATCGGTAAGAAAAATAATTCATCATACTAATCAATCATACTATTAAACTTTTTTGGACTTTTCTTATCCATTATTTGAAAATGTCTTACATATTAATTTAGGAACTAATTATTTGGCAAAACTTGTTCGCAACTAAAAGAACACTCGCGTCTCGGAAGCTCACATTTATTAAAGAGGACTTATCTCGAGGGCCATTTCCTTGTTTCTATTTACAATCGCACTCGTCTTGCTAAGAATAATCTTTCTTTCTAATTTCCGAGCGCGTCGCTTGAGATTTAAATTGCGAATATCACAGATAACAACGTGTCGGAATAGAATGTATTTTACTGTTATAACAATAATAATTTCAATGAAGAAATATTGCCGCAACAATTTCGTATTCACTAAAATCTCGAGCATTTGCGTGCTAGAAAATATGTAAATTATTACTCCGTTATTCTATGATTGTAATAATAATATGTACTATATACAGATGGCGTATCATATGTACACTTCCGTAATACTAATTTGCATATTCTGCATACATGTGTTTATATTAACATATCAATTATCATGATATGTTAGACATATGTACATAAGTAGATAAGTGGTCGAGCATGATTTTGACCATGCCGATAAGAATTGGAGGTTCGTGATTATCTATGGAATACAAACTTAATTATCTGTTATCTGTACATCACGAAAATTTTAAATATATTACATTCCCAAAGCTTATCGTTAGTTTCATTTTATTACACTGTGTTATATAAAAATGTCAAAGTGAAGAGCATCCGATATAAATTTAATTTAATTTTAATTTTATCACCCATAAAAACTAAAGGAAATATAGATGATATAGGATATATCTACACTAAATAATGGATAGTTTATTAGTCCAACTATGTAGAGTAGGTACACGTTAATATGGCTTAGATCAGAGGTTCTAACCTTTCGTGAAGAAAGGACCTTTTTTTAAATATCCACAAATTATGGACCCCCACACAACTTGTTACGTTAACTTTTTAATGGAGGTGTAAACTCCAGAATTTCGTTTCATTTAATTATGTTCTTAGGGTTATTTTTATGTTCCCAGACGCTTGACGTTAGCAATTTGCGGTTGATTTATTTTAAATCCATCGCGTTATTATACAGTGAAACTTCCCTTAACGGTCACTTCTATTAGCCGGGCACTTCCCTTAAACGGGCATTTTATCCGGCCCCGAATTTATAAATAGGGAATTCCTAATAAATTGGTTTCTATTATGCGGACACTCCCTTGAACAGGCGCGGACAGTTATTTAACTGCTTTTTGACAGCAAAGTTTCCATTAAATGGGCGGATTTGTATTTGAATACATTCATTATCATATGATATCTGACGAAGCCGTTAGCGCAAATCAAGAAAATGTTGAAGCTTTCATAAACAGGTTGCCGTTAATAATTAAAGGGTACAAATCCAGCGATATTTATAATTTTGACTAAATAGGGTTTTTTTTTTGGGCACTACCAACAAAAACGAAGGCATTTAGAGGCGAAAAATGTGTGGGCGGCAAGTTGTCGAAAGAGAGATGAACTATAATGCACTATGTGAATATGGCAAGGGAGAAAGAAAAACCGTTGGTTATCGGAAAATCAGCACATCCTCGCTCATTTAAAAATCTTAGCTTTGCTCTTCTTCCAGTCCAATGGTATTCAAATAATAAGGATTGGAAGACTAATTCTATTATGACAGAGTGTTGCGTGAATTTGATCGGAAAATGATCGATCAAAACAGAAAAGTTTTATTTTTGGACAATGCAGCTGCCCATCCTAAGGACGTACAGTTGCAAAATGTTAGACTCGTTTTCTTACCGCCAAATACGACAGCTTACTGCCAACCGCTAGATCAAGGCATTATAAAAATGTTCAAAACTTGGCATCGACATTTAATACTAAAACACATCTTATCGCAATTTGAGAGTTCTGTACATAATTTAGCCAATTCTATTAGCGTATTAGATGCGATTTATTTTATTAAAAAAGCATGGGATGATGTCTCATCTCATACAATTAAAGATTGTTCCAAGAAAACAGGATTTCAAGAAGTACATGAGGGGTTTGAAAGTGATCAATTTGATCCTGAAGATGAAATTTCTTTATCTAAAATGGCTGAAATTTGTACGCTAATGGGAAAATTCGGAAGTAATGATGTACAGGAATTTATAAATATTGACGCCAATTTGTATACAGAAGACGATATCCATACCATATTTTGCCCGATAATTTAGAAAACGAAAGTCAAAACAGTGAAGAACATGAAATAGAAATTCCTAGAACCAATGATAATGAGAAAAGAATATTAACGTATAAAGATGGTCTACTGGAAATAAAAAAACTAAAACAATTTTGTTTTGAAAAAGATTATGTACAAGCTTTGGTATGCTTAGTGAGCTATCATTACATTTTGAAGCAAAATTGGCATGTAAGACACACAAGCAAACTTCCATTTTAGATTATTTTGTAAGATAGTATATAAATTGTATATGTTGTACCTTACCTACATGTGTTCCTATTGTATGTATGTATAGCCGTTTGAGTTTTATTTAGCAAATAAAGTTATAAGTATATAATTTTACATTGTGTGTTCAAATGAAAGTTTAGCTTTGCGTTTCTACTTAATTTTTCTGTCTTCTCTGATAAACGGGCACTTCTCTTAAACGGGCAGTTTTGTCGGAACGAACAGTGTCCGCCTATGGGAAGTTTCACTCTATAAGGGTCGTTTTTATGTTATTTTATGGTATTCCTGTTATACTTCTTTATAGTTTTTTTTTTACCATGAAATTTCTATTTATTTATTTTTCTCTAGACATCTTAATTTATTCTGCAGATGTTTCAGGCGGGTTGTTTTTATTTCATTCTAAAACCCAGTTGTACTGCTATAACTTTGTACACAACTACATTATTATTTAATTTCATTAGGATAATCATAATTACGTTATTATAAGTATTACAATCTTCGCGTTATTATCGACTTAGTTATCTAAGCAATCGTCATCACTTAAAGAGAAAATTTAATTTGTTCTTTTTGTCAATCTGCAAAAAAATAAATAATCAGATCACTATGAGTTCGAATATGAGCAGGCAATGCTAGTATGTTGTGCCGTTACTCTAATATGTATTATCGGACCACGTTTAGATGCGAGTTTACGTATACCATCGGGTGATCATACCTCGCGCGCTCTTGCTGTATAGATTATGCATTTCTGTTGTTTTAAAAATAAATACGAATTCATTTTAATTATTAAACTGTTATGGCATCTCTTGGCGATGAACGAACGTTATTGTTTGTAGCTATCTACTTCCGCGGCTCTCTTGTTAGCGTGATATAATTAACTCAGGTATATGCAACTTTTATTGTGCTTTCTTGTATATAGTATTTCTCCTGCTGATGCATAGGCAACCTTGATTACGTTAGTCCTATTTTCCTAGTCAAACCCTGAAGTAGGCATTTCTTGTTGTTAATTTGTGTTAAAGAATGTTTCTTTTTAATTATCTATTATTGTTCATGTAAATAGTGGATCTTCTTCTTCCTTTTTGTGATTTATAAGTACGACGGTATAATTAGCTGTGAATAGGGGACGGTGTAATAACACAATTAGTACCATTTTCCAACGTCCGGCGATCTTATGGTGCAATTTTAGAAGTGATATATTGTTCACTTTTGGTTTTCACGTTGCCGACTTTAGTAGCAGTTTAATCTGTTCGCTATATTCCCTTGCAAATTTGTTGAGGCATTTTGGCCATACCGTTGTATAGTTTCGCTATAATATTGCGGATGATAATCGCAGGGAGTAGTTTTATTGAGTATTATTTTCGACGTATGATCGGCTGTTATCTGGTTGGTGCGAACAATTTAGATTATACTGGTACGTCTTTTTTCCCCTCTTTTGATTCAATTAAATTTTTAGTAATATGTTTCGTTTTCTCTGTATTGTAGCTTTTAGTCCCATGTAGTAATTCTTGCAATTCTATCGACACGAATAATTTGAACCGCTGAGACACGAGCACGCCACCATTTGGCTTCTTTTAATTTTACCTTGCCGTGTGGAATTCCATTGAAAATTACTGGAGAGATATTTTTCCATCATCAATCCAGAGGCTAGGGTCATTTCATCGCACACGAATTTTCTTTTGGGGCCCGAAACCTTGGAGAAGGGAAAACTCCTGTGTTATCAGCCATTTGTGTGGACACGCTAAGTCTTGTCTTCCGTTTTTGTTGTTTATTGGGTATTAAATTTGTAAATTACAAGAGCATAATTTTTTTAATTTATTCCCGAGGCCATTTTGTAATCGGAGCCTGGAATATAATTAAGTTCTTTTGTCATGTTTTTGTGTAATAAGAGTTTAAGAACGTTGTTTTGAATCTTTAATTAAAGTTATTATTTCAGTAGTTTAGAATTCTGCAGCTTGTTATAAACTGATTTGGTAGTGGTTGTGTCAGTTCCGAGGGTTTTGTGTAGAATTCCAGCTATTTGATACTTTAGATATTTTACATTTCGAGTTGAAGGCCTTAAGCCGGACTTACTCTAATTGTTTCAGTTGTAAAACCCTGTTTTGCTAAACTTAAATGTTTTTTTTTGTTATATTAATTATTCTGTCACAGGCTGATCCTGTACTCACACACTTGTAAAATCGCTGTAAAGCAGAGATCTCAGCTATCATTTCTCTATTTTATATTAGGTTTCAAACTGTTAAATAGTAGTCACGTGATATACCTACAGGGTGCCTGAGTTTTACTTGTACCTGGTACTTAGTCTAATTCTTTTTAATTACTTGTCAATCGCTCGTAAACGAGTATAAATTTATTTAACTTATATTTTATTCTTGATTTTGCTTAAGAAAACGTAATTTGAAACAACTGATTCTTAATAAATTTGTTGTTGTTTGAAATTGCTGGGTTTTGTCTTATCTTCTACTACCTTGGTATTTTTAACTGATTTTCCCCTAGATTAAAGATATTTTGGGGTGGGGAATATTACATAATAGGGGTGGCGTCCGAAATTCATCCATCTGCCGTGCTATGTGAACCACGCCCACAAGCGACTGAGTTAGAGGCAGTTCCCCTCTTCATCTTTACTAACTCTACTTAAGGGAAGTGAAAGATAAGGCATTCCTGAAAAAGCAAGTATAAACTTCGAAACTTTAGTGTAATATTTTGCGGTGTAGTCATTATTTTAGCTAGGTCAAACATTTCATTTGCTAACTGTGCCGAACGGATGAATATTTAGTTTCCCTCGACGCCATTTTTCCTGCGCCCTTTTGGAATTTACTAGTTTGAATTCTTGAGGCGTGTAGCAAAATTTAATATAATGTATAACTTAGAAATTAGGTATATTATGTATCTAGGAACTCAACAAATTGACAATATTTTAACTAAAATAAGATATTTATTAAAATTTTACATTCAGTAGTTAAAAAGAAAATGTTTAACACTTATTAATGAGAAGACTGATGTTGTATGTTGCTGATAGGCTAAGTTATGTTTGGTGCAATATTAGAAATAGAATTTTTAGTTTCGACTCCACATTCTTCAGTCGGTTTCTCTATTTATTTTTAATATATACAGGGTGTTTCATCGGTTGGGGTATCGCGAATTAAAGTGCCTAAATATAAAAATATCGACTTCAAATTTTAACCACTTATAGAGCTTTTAAACCGCTACCAGCAGGTTAGGTTGTTTTTGATAATATTATTTTAATTAATGCGTAAATTAAAAAAAAACGTATTATCAAAAATTAAAAGTGCTCAAAAAATGTTCAAATTTGAATGGTGATACGTGGAAATATCACCCATATTAACTTCACAATCAGAATTTTTATAAACGAAACCGTTTGTCAAATAAAGTCAATATTAAATAATGTCGTTTTTCTTACGACAGATTTATGGTACTTAACTTTCTAATTGTGCTGTCCGCAAACAGGTAGTCCTTTTAAATTTATGACGGATAATAAATAAAAATTTATGACGGATAATATTCAACGGCATTTTGAAAACAGAAAACACTAGCAAAACACAGCTTAAACAAATGAAGTTGACTCCGTGAAAATAGAATCACAACTAACATCACAAAGTACCTAAATGTAAGTTCAGAATGCCCTTGGAAACGCTTCCCGATTAGTAGAACTACAACAACAACTGAAGGCTTCAGGGTTGAATATTATCCGTCATAAATTTTTATTTATTATCCGTCATAAATTTAAAAGGACTACCTGTTTGCGGACAGCACAATTAGAAAGTTAAGTACCATAAATCTGTCGTAAGAAAAACGACATTATTTAATATTGACTTTATTTGACAAACGGTTTCGTTTATAAAAATTCTGATTGTGAAGTTAATATGGGTGATATTTCCACGTATCACCATTCAAATTTGAACATTTTTTGAGCACTTTTAATTTTTGATAATACGTTTTTTTTTAATTTACGCATTAATTAAAATAATATTATCAAAAACAACCTAACCTGCTGGTAGCGGTTTAAAAGCTCTATAAGTGGTTAAAATTTGAAGTCGATATTTTTATATTTAGGCACTTTAATTCGCGATACCCCAACCGATGAAACACCCTGTACAAGAGATGAAAAAGCTTTTTCACAAAGATATGTAGTGAGAACGGTATCAGAATCTTCAGGGCCTTTTTGAATAATTTTTGATGTTTATTTCGTACACTTAACCATAAATTTGGAAGGGTCATTTAATTAGAATGCAGTTTCATTGCCATATTTGTCGATATTTCTATCAAACTATTTTCTTCTAGTGAAGTTAGTTCTTCAAGTTCGTAAATATTTGTTGTAAAAAGATCTTTTATCCAATTTTTTTGTGCATCTGGTACAGGAAAATAATCATGAAAGCTTGTAAAGTTTGTTAATTTTCATTAGACAAGTTTTTCGTAGTAGATGCAAGACACTTTTGAGATTTAAAAATGAATCATATCCTTGGTTTGATAAACGGTGGCTCCGCAACTCTAATTTTTTTTTTATTTAATACACAGATTGTAGAAATAAAGTATGACAATATATTATATAACACTTACATATTAATTGTTAACATGTTGGTACCAATCATTAACGGAACGGGAATCTTTTATGTAATATTTCGTTTATTCAGATGACTATAAATTATTCTTTCTTAAGTTATTGGTATTAGAAAGGGATATAATTTTATTAATTGCGTGTTAATATCAACTAAAAAATACCGAATTCCGAACAAAAGATCAATCTACGTAATTGCCGCACATTAATTTCTAATAGAGAAATAATCGTGATGAAATGAAACACAATTACAATAAGTGTACTTAAAAAAATCATGTACCTGAAGGAGATACGAATTAATATTACGCTTACAATCACTTTTAATTAAATATAAATATTGACTTCCAAGCTGTTAATGATTATTGCTTGATTATATTATATTTAATATTTTTTTTCTACTCCCATACATTAATTGTATTATTAGATATACCGAACCTGTACTTTAATGATGTCCATTACGATACAGATTTTCATTATGATACAAGTTTATATCCAATAGGAATGCGATATTCCAATATTCAAACAATATTCAATATGGCGACTGCATATCTGACAGATATACAAATTAAATAAATGTGACAATTCTCTGTAATTTACAAGTAACTACTTAAAATTTGTGCTTTTTTGAAAATATAAACGGTAAAAATGAGGAAAAATGACAGTGAAATGTAAAATTTGAGTCCACCAGAAATTATGGAACAAGCCTTAGTAACCACGAACAATTTATTGCCAGCTAAATTCGCAAAGGTGCATGGAAAATTTTTACCTCAATTTATGAAATGGAATGTTCAAAAAATAATGTTTTATTATGGGGTCGTAGAAAAAATAGTGTATGCAAGTCGCATTTAATGGCTATTAAGACACTCGTATTCATTACAATACTCGGCTTCGCCTCGTATTGTAATTTTCTTACTCGTGTCTTAATAGGTATCATTAAATGCTCATTGCATAATATACTATTATTGCCGGTAATCCTTGATAACATTGATTTAAAATAAGGAGAAATCTAATATGCCCTTGCTTATATCAGTAATTTGTGTAGCATTCTATAAGCAGTTCTATTATATTAATTACTAAATATCTGTGATACTTTTTATCGATTCTTACGGAACTTCTTATGAAATTCTAGGTGATGCAAATTCTTCTCTTTTGTAGTTCATTTAATTTATTATTATAAGTACAAAGAAAAACATTAACAATAGATTTTGATTGTGATAGGTGCAGTGTAAGGAAGGAAAAAACAATATATTATTCGAGCTGTCAAGAAATGTTATAGGCATTATTTTTTTAGATATTTCAATAAAAAATTGTCATACTATTATATTTATCTAACATCGTCCCGTTGTTGAGGTTTAATTTAAAAAAGTAAGTATTCGCGCGGCCCCCAAATTTACATTCAGGCAATTCGGCTGCAAGTGCATCATATAAAATAATATTAGGTAAAAAATATACTAGTCATGATACGTCATTCTTCATAAATATCACATACTTTTGTGGAAACTAACACCAATACAAGGTAAGTCATTTACAAGAGTCTTGGTATTTCAAGTCAAATATAAAAAAGATAAAAATTGATTACCCGCATATTTATTTTAGACATCAATTAAACTTAACATTGTTGGCATTTAAAAAGCGTCTATTCATATCAGCACAACGATACATTTAAACACGAAATGCACAATTACATAACACTATCGAATCAATGTTCTGTGTTCCCGGAAAAAATATTTCTACTGACAAATGACAAATGTACTGAAGTAATAGGGATTTCGCAAACATGCTCTATTGATATTATTTTTAAATACCAGATTATTAATATAATACAATTCATATTACAAGACAGAAATGGAAAAAAAAATGAAAGCGGACCACAGTAACGTCCAGATTAAATTTCTGTGTATAAAACAAATTTATGAAAATTATATTCAATGTTTAATAATTAGAGAGATATGAAAATAGTAACGAGAGTAATGAATAATATCATCATCAGATTTCTTGTAATTATTATTTGTAAGAACTGGAAAGATATATATGAGATATTTCCAAATGAATGCCTAAAAAGCATTAATTGCATACACATTTCCAGTCAATCTGTACATTTTGAGAATAACAAGGAATTACTGCTTGGAATGTAAGTCAGAATACATGAAATAGCCTCGCAAGAAATATTAAAATTATTAATTATTTGAAATTTTAATTACACTTTAAATGAATATTTCGTTTGTAAATGAATCTTAAAGACGTTTTACGATTATAAAAAATAGGTATTTGTAAATGTTTTTGCTAAATATTTTTTTGTTCGGAACTACATACTAGTACATATATCAAAAATTTGTACGAAGGCTTGATTTGTGAGTACAAAAACTAATTGAATTCACACTCCACATAAGTTTAAAAATCGATGGGAAATTTTAGTGAACAACATAAAAGTAAATAGAAGTTTTTGACTGGAATCGAGTGCGAATCCACAGCCGAGATTATGCAGATTCTTATTCAGTAGATTCGAAATTAATAACCTACAAAGGAAATAAACTAAATTTTTAGAAATACTATTAATTTTTAAGGGATTAATTTTTTGAAAGTGTGAATTTATCTATCATAACCCTACATTTTGAATAGTGGGTAAACAAATAATTTTGAACTGTACTAATATTAAATATATTAGTTGAAATCATTAACACTAAAACAAACTGAATATACGAAAACTTGCGAAATGATGTCTTTTTAAACTCCACCGATGATATCATATTGTTGCGTTTTCGGGGTCGAAATGAACAACTCGTGCAAATGTATATTTACACAATTAAAACTAAGCAATATAAAAATATAAAATAAATGTAACGCACTTAAAACTACTACGAATAAATTAACACACGTATTTATTTCTACACTACTATTTATGTTTGTAATATTTATGTAATAAAACTGCACCGCTCACTTATTTATGTTTATTTGAACTGTTCAGTAAATACTGCGCGCGACTACTATTGAATGAATTCCATTGAAGGAATGAATTCCTTATCCTAGCGGCGGCATTTATATCGGCAGACAAAGGGTCCAGAGAAATACCAGCAAATTCTGGCTCTCTTCTACCATATTCCAGACTTTCTATCGCTGAGTGCATGATTTATGACTTGTTTCCCAACAGTTGATTTACGACTTGTTTACCCGTACGTCGCCCGGATGTCTGCTTCTTTTGTGGGTTTGTTTCTTTATAATATCTTGGGAATAGCCAGGATGAACATTGCCGAGTTCAACTTTCCAGGCAGCAAGAGATGATCCTATTTCTGGCGTAGAAAATTTCTGTTTTGATTTCCGTTCAGATGGACTATTCACTGAACAGTACCAGTAACCTGTTCTTACTAAATACTTACGCACAACTGTATCATTCACCTTACGAAGTGCAGATACCCGAACCTGATTCCAAACATTCGATTTGTTAAATAAAGTCCCCTGTAATTGAGCTGGATTTGATGTGAAAATTATGTTTTCTATAACAGCAGTTATGAATTAAATCTACATTATTGTTAATATCTGCAGCTGCACACTGTCTGAATAGCACTGTATATTAATATGGGTATAGGTATTGTAAAATACTGAAATTGAATTTTAAAACGGGGAGGAAATTTATTACTTATTTATAACATGAACATCATCCATTTCCACACTAATTACATGAAATTTTAAACTCACTAACCCAGTCAGAGACTAAGATATATTTAGACCAATAATTACCTTACGAACGCGTGTGTCTGATTTCTGACATGCTACGCTAATATTAAAGTAGGAAATTTAATATTTGCAGTGGCCGAATGGTAATATTAGAAGGGAATGATATAATTACATGAAATTTTAAATGAACAAAATGTAATCAATTTTAATTCACTAAGAACTTTCTTCAAATTAACCATTGTTATACCTACCATATTTCTTTTTAGGACAACACAAAATAGGTAGATTTAAGAGCAAATTCCATAACAAACTAAAACGTCACGTTTGGGCTAAAAATATGTAAAGTGTATGTGACCTCTTACATGTTACCGTTGTTTATGTTCATATTATATGAGTGAAGCAATATAAAAAGATTCGATTTTATCGAAATTCTGCAAAACGAAGTGCAGAAGGAAGTTAAAATAGATTGTAGTACTTACCTACGAGAAAAATTGTATTTACATCTATAAATACACTTAAAACACGTTCTTTAATAAACCATACCTGGTTCATGGTTTAGCTGTCAATGAACTTAAAGAATATATAAGTTAAAATGTGACAATAATATAGATAATTTCTTTATCAACATTAAACTAAAGGAAAACGGTTAAATATATATGACTGATATTTTTTGACATATTTATACATCTGTATTGTCGTTGGTGCTTCTGTTAGTGATCGTTAGGGCGCGGACATGACCGAGTTAAACTACGACGAAGTTACAACGGAGCAAAGAAATAATGTAAACAACACACGCTTACTGAATAGCACTAATTCATATGGTGATCTGCAACATCTGTTTACGCTCGAGAAGAGCCCGAGAATGAGAGCAAAAAATGGCCATAAAATAAGGAATTTATGAGTAAAATTCTTTCTACATCGGCGTAGATAGCCTGAGGGGTTTTTAAAATTTATTATATTTACCTTATATTCCGCAAGAGAAATAATGTAAATATGTATACTTACTGTTATTTAGTTTCAATAACATACGCGTACATTTTTAGTTATCATTTATTTAGATCTAGAACGTTGTTTATATTCCTTTTTCTGATATGAAAATGAATTGTAGGTGATTCCGGAACTTATTACAAGGTCTGTAAAATATCGTTACAGAATGCCAAAATATCGCACGTTCGTCACTTAGCTTTGCTAAAACATACACAGAAATAGTTTTTATGCAGATAATTTCGATAGTTTACAAAATTTCGTTAAATGTTTAAATAACGATGCTCGAAGTAGTTCTGAGTGCAAGGAACTAACACAAATCCCAAATTTAAAAAATCAGTTGTTATGCCTTCAGGAACACTTTGGAAATTTGCCTAAACTAATCACATATTTTAAAAATCGAATCTCAAATTAAAAAATGAATTAGCCACATTAGATGTGGCTATTAATAATTCCAAGTGACTTCGGATGTGGCCTTCGGCAAAAGTTAGACGCAGTTTTTAATATAAATCCAGATTTAATAACATTGCGGCAATTGTGTATGCTAAATACGCTGAAATAAAAGAATATTTCCAGTACGCACATATAACCAGTTGCGATGTAGAAAGGACGTTTTCTATCTACAAGGATGTACTTAATTCAAAGAGAACAAGTCTTACAGAAGAGAAAATGAACAAATAATAAGGTATTTTGTATTTTATAGATCACCAGCCACTTGTTATCCAACTATATAAATAAAATTAAAACCTTTTTAAAAATACAACATTTCAATAGTGCGCCCATGGGCGATGAGTCATGATTCGCTCGTGTCCGCGCCCTAGAGATCGTGTAACTTCTGAACGACTTGACCGATTTATGTTCACGGAAATAATAGCTGTGCTAGGATCCGATAGGTGACGTTGTAGTCACGTTATTAACAAATTTTATATTTATGAACCAATATGACTTGCGTATCCTCCAATCGCGCCAGCGACCTCTTCTGTCCAGCCTGTCTTTACATGAACTTTAACCAAACCAAACTCATTCCTTCCGTCTTTCGCCTACCGGCAATGGCAGAACAACGTTTGCTGGGTTAGCTAGTATATATATATATATAATATTATTGCTCAACAAGAATTATACTATATGAATTTCGACTTGAAACTGGTATTTATTCCTAGATTGTCTCTTTTTGCTCAGTTTTATGAGTAATCTTTTTATCTGGGTATTAATTTATTAGTCACCCCTTCGACGTCGGGTATTAATATAGGTAACACGTTTACCCTGTAAGTTTTGTCTTCGGCTCATTGAAGATTTCCTAACAAACTTGGGTAAGTACATAACTGTGTAATTTACGAAGTCAAAAACAAAAATAGAAATAATTGTTCTGTTTAGCCATATAGCCCAGATGACGCAACTGCTCTAGTAATTGTCTTACCAGCTGGATTTGTTATTTTTTATTCATGAAGAGTCGTCAAATGCTTAGTAGTATCTCTCCTTTCTCATTTCCTTTTGATTTCCACCTAATTCCTTCACGTTCGAGCCTCTCTGTTTGCGCTTTTCCAACTATTTTTATTAACACTCTTACCTCATTTTCAATTTAGAGAGTTTAATTTCTTCCGTCATCACATTCATATCCTATTGACCACTGCATCTTCAGCATTGCAGCAGCTTATTCCGCAGTCCATTCAGATGTTACCCGGATGTTGTATTGTTCATATTTTATCAATTAGCTAAAGGAGGATGAATAATCCCTGATGATTCATCATTTGGGTAATTTTCGAACAGATATCTGAAAGTGTCCGGGATATGCACCGATCACATTAGTCTTGTTATTTTCTATCATATTATGAGCATTTGAACTTTTTTCCAGTGTTGGAAAAACAAATCTTCTACTAAGGTCACTTGTGCTGAGATTTTATGTCTTCACTGACTGGCTTCGCTCTTGAGGATATCATATTAGATCTTTTCTCCCCTAACAAATAATAAAACTTAGCACTTACTTAATAAATTAAGACCTATTAGTATGCACATCACAGCAAATTTTCTGCCTATTGCTTATATCCGTGTTCTCCATTTCAAATAGAAAACATCCCTCAGTCTTGGCGATTTTGTCTACAATAGGCATTGAACCACAATAATGCGATTACATTCAGTTACTGTATTAATCGCTTATGTTTATATATATTTTTTTTAATTGTAGAAGTTCTTCATTGCCTATTTTCTGCAACAAAAATCTAGTGGTAGAGCTGATCAAAATTTTGCAAGCTTCTCCCATGTTGTAAGACGTTAGTTGCATGAAATACCGAAATAGGATTTTCAAATTTGATGAAGTGTCTAAAGTAGCATCCCAGTTCAAAACAATTTTTGATGAAATATCCAGGATAATTAAGTCACTAAAAAAACTCAATTTACCTGGTAACTGCAGAAAACTAGGAAGAAAACTAAAAGTAGAGCTGGTATACTAGCAGCAATTGTTAGTTTCACTTATAATTTAAATCTGAGTTTGGTTTGAACACGCGAGATGTTGAAGAAATGTGTGCAAATGCAAGTTACTCTGCACAACAAAGATATTGCCTACTTCAGTCAACGTGTTGCAAGGAGTTGCCAACATTTTGTTGGCCAGTCTGCACTTACTTTTACAATACCAGGTACTCTATTCAACAACAAGACAAGCTGACGAAATGTTTTGAGGCAAAAAACAAAACTTTACTACATGTAATTGCATCGGTTTCACAAAATCATTTTTAATTATAACCATGACATGATCGACTAAACATTTTTTTTTCAAAAACTATATAAATATTTCGAAGGCATAAGCTATTTCGTATAGAATAAATTATTTATTAATCAATAATTTATGTTATATGTATTAAGTTTAATCAAAAAGTTATGCTTGAAACCATTTCATGATGATAATAGATATAAGTGTGTAATATATAGAGGAATTGCTTCATATCATCTCAGTTTGTTGAAGATTTTCCCCTAAGATTGAATTGCAGAAAAGTCATTTCGCTCTCTATAAAAGGTTATAGTTCAAATTACGTGTAAAATTTATTGTACTTTCGTCCTATTCCTCATAGATAAAAGGCGAGTACTCCCCTGACAAATAAATCAACGTCCCAAAGGTATTTTCCAGCATTATAATATAACTCTGAAGAAAAGTAATTTCACATTAACATCATCTAACACAAAGCGTCCGTGCGACTATGTGTCTATAGACTGAAAAGGGTTAGAGTTGAAACTTTTCGCCGCCTGCACGGCAACTTCTATACTAGTATATACCGCCTACAGTTCTCTCAAAGCGCTTTTAAAAAACTGTTTCTGTGGCCGGAATTATCACCCGCTCGGGCTGTTCACGAACTCCTCAATGCATACAAATTGAAGTCGTTTTTTCAACGCCCAGTGGGAGATATTCACATGCGTTATTAACTTATTCCGAAGAATTAAACTGAGTAGAACCGAATCTTCTCTAACAAGCTAGTAGACAATGACTTACTGAAACTAGTATCTCTTGTTTAAGACAATTTCTTCGTTGTATGTGTATCTTTTAAAGAAAATTGTTTAGAAAGATAAACTTAATGAAATGAATATAACCTCCAGTTGTAAAAAAAAATTGTAACCGACTTTCTTATGTCAATAGTCCAACTGTTTTAAGTTCAGAAGTAATGTGGATTCATTATGTCAGTCGATACAAGACGCGAGTATGTAGAAAATTGTCACTCGTGGGTCAATCAACGTGTAGTTTGACATTGTCTTACTATAATAATAATAATAATAATAATAACAATAATAATAATAATAATAATAATAATAATAATGCTTTATTAGTCTCAGATCCACTGGATTTAGACTTCGTCAATACAGAGTATATTACACAAATAGTAAAACATATATACACATACATAAATATAAACCACAAAACATAAATAGACTAAATGTACAATACGACTATGGCAACCGTGCATGGAGCTCGGCCATACTATAGAAACTGTGGTCAATTAGAAAATCCCTCAACAGTTTCTTAAAGTTTGCCAGACCCGAGTCCCGTATTTGTATTGGCAATTTATTAAAAATTGTAAAGCCAGTTATGAGTGGGGACTTTTGATGAAACAAGTGATATGATCTGTCCACAACTAAGCTATTTCTATTACGAGTCCTGTAATTATGCTGAAAATCTATGCTTGTTATTAAAAATATATGTTAATAATTTATAAGCATATACAGAGGTAACAGTAAATATTCTTTTTGTACTCACCGCCTGTAAAGTCACATTTGGCGCATGTGTAGCTCGACTGGAAAATACGTTTTCCAGGTTGAGGCGACTGTAAACTGTAAACTGGCACTTTGGGACATTTAAAAAAAAATCTAACTTGGTAGTAATAAAATTTAGTCTATAAAATACTACTTCCCTCCACTATTCTTCACTAAAAGTTGGGGAAATAGGAGTAATAATTAAAAATTCTTCCAAAAAAATTGTGGCGCCATCTATTTGACGATATTTTAAGCGACATCTTAAGCAAGATTCAAGCGCCATCTATTTGAACCACATCGACATACTTATTGGCAGTTCGGAATTGTTTGTATTTAAACCAAAAAACGCAATAAATGTACTATAAACTTATAAATATAAGAATAAATACCTCATGTTTGCCATGTGTAAGAATATAATAACTTAATTTTAGGGAAAGGTGAGTAATAGTTACGTACATTAAATGCTTAAATTAATTAGGTAATCTATATTTTAGGTTAGGTATGATACTAATGACATTAATCAATAATATTTCTTTAATTTAATGTTCGTACAAAAAATATTGTACAAACCACTTGCGTGAAGACATCTTCCACGCATTCGCGCAATTAAAAGCACTCGCTTCCTGCGGTCGCTTGTGCTTACAATGTGCGTTCATGCGGGAAAACAGTCTTCCAGCACTTGGTTCGTAAATAACTATTTTGAGCGGAAGGTGCCCCTACAAGACTCATGGTAGGGCAAATCAAAAACAAGTCTGATGATACGCTTTTGCAGATGAAACACTCTTTGTATATCCCTCGCTTGGCCCCAGACAATAATATTATAGGAAATTATGGAGTAGGCATAAGCATAATAAACGCTGAGAAGGGATTCGACATTCAAGATGTTTTTCAAAGTGTGCAAAACATAATATGCCCTCTGAAGTTTACCGCACACGTAATCAACCTGGTTTTCCCATGACATATTTTCATCAAGAATTGTACCTAAGAATTTACAATTTCTAGAGACCTCAATAATTTGATTATTAAATGTTATGTCTAAACCGTGTTCTGTGTCTGTTGAAAAATTCAATAATAACCGTCTTATCATGGTTGATTATTAATTTGTTGGCACAACACCAGTCCTCAAAACTTTGTAGAACTACACGCTAAAAAGTACATTTTTAAATTAAGAAAAACAAATTCTCAAAAAAATTATATTCATACGAAATATAAATTGCTTCAAACGAATTATATTATCCTTATGTTAAGTATAGTCTGGCTCAAGTGAATGCAATTTTTCTCAAATTAGAACTATATTTACTTCCCTATATTCAAAACAGAGAATTCTTGATTTGAAACAGATTTACTCAACTCAAAATAATACTTTTTAGCGTGTATATTGATATTATTGTTGAGCTGTTCTAGATCCGAGTGGGAAACCACTATTGCTGTATCGTCAGCATACAGAAATATTTTGCCATAGTTTATGAAACTAGGTAGGTCATTTATAAATAATAAAAATATTAGTGGACCCAGGACACTGCCCTGTGGAACTCCAACGTCCATATCATATTCCTCCGATCTGACGTCACCAAGTCTAACAACAATTTTTCTGTCTTTTAAAAATGAGACAATCCATTTGTTCAGTTCCCCACGAATTCCCAGGTTATAGATCTTACTACTAACAAAATGACAATTAACGGAGTCAAAGGCTCTGGATAGATCAAACAAGATCAACACGGTGTATCGTTCTATATCCATTTCATCAAGAATATGCTGCGTACATTCCACAACACCAGTCTCAGTAGAGAAACTACTCCGAAAACCGTGCTGACAGGGGGTAATGAGATTATATTTGTTTAAAAAATTAAATATTTTATCAGCAATATTTTTTTCAATAATTTTAGGGAAGATACTAGTTAGCGCGATAGGTCTGTAGTTCTCAATATTGGAGCGGTCATTTCTTTTATGTATAGGAATTACAGCAGACGATTTCAAAGCTGTAGGGAATTTGCCCAAAGTAATCGATAGATTAACCAGGTGGGAGAAATCTTCTGCTACCTCCATCGCACAGGACTTTATAACACTAACTGGAATGTCGTCAAGACCTGTACTTTTTTTATTGGGTAAACGCTTTATAATATCTATAATGTCTCCAGCAACGACAGGACCACAAAACATCGTGCAAGGTATAATACAACCAGTGGTACAGCCAACGCCGTCGCCGGCCCCAAAACGAGATCCCAGATCGCACTCGACAATGGACGAAAAGTAGTTGCCAAACAAGTTGGCCACCTCCTTCGAATCCTCGACACAGCGGTCATCGTAATTCAGAATAATATCGCGGTTAACCTTAGTCTTCCCGTTAAAATCATTAACAATACGCCAAAGAGCCCTAGTTTTATTGTCAGACCGATAAATTACATCACCATAGTGCGCTTCTTTTTCGTGTTTGATCTTATTGTTAATATTTCGTTTTATAATCTTATAGTTGTTTGTTAATTCAGTGTTATTCATCCTCTGGCGTAGCCAATTAAGTTCTCTAAGGTTATATAGCTGAACTTATAACTCACCAGAAAAACGTAGTTTCTTTTTTGCTACTCTTGGCTGATAATGAAAATCGTTTGTATTTTTTTTAAAAAACAGTATTAAAGCACCACTGAAAGTGTCCCAAAAAACCTTCAAATGCCTCATCTACGTCACCGCCGCCGAAGCCGGTGGGTGCGCCATCAGCCTCAAGTAAGTTTTTGAACTCACAAATGGACGAATGCGAGAAACTTCGGTATGCAATCTCATGGCCACCATCCTCGTCAGCATCCACACCCCTATCGCAATTCACAATCTGACCAAAGTGATCGGAAAAACCAGTATCAATATTAAAACCCCGACATGCCTGAGGTATGTTAGTAACTACATAATCAATACCGGTGCAACTGGAATATCTAGTCGCCGTAAAAACGCGTGTGCCGTCAGTTAACAAAGACGTCAGGCCGAAAGACCCGAAAATGTCACTCAAAATAATTAAAAACTTAAACTTCCCCAATATAAATTTGAGTAATTCCGACAACAATCCACAAAACATCTCGAAATTATGCTTATCCCTACTCGGTGGCCCGTAAACGTTTACAATGCAAAAATCCCCACATAAGGAAACACCCGAACAATCAAAGACTCTCTCAATTGAATATAAATCAATAGTTTTGATCGGCTTGCACCGTGAGAAGAATTCTTCATGGGAAAATATAGCAGAACCGCCATGCACATAGTCGCTACGACAGAATTTTGATACTAATCTATAATTATTTATTACAGTAAGGTCAAGTTTGGGTTGGCTTAGCCAATGCTCACAAAATAAGAGAAACATAAAATTATGATTCTTCAGAAAAAGGTCAATTAGATTGATTTTATTTGATAAACACTGTATATTAATATTAAAAATACTAAATTGGGGTGTACAGGACCCCTCATTGTCATGAAATTGATCATAAGTCTTCTTATTTATAAAAAAATTACCTACGTTATTTTCTTTATCTTCAAAATTACGTGGGTACCTAAACTTAACATCATCTTTGGGTTTATTGTCGTGCATCCCATTGATATTAATCAAACCCGACTCGGTATCAATGTCACGCTGTTTATTAGCATTATCCATGGGTTTATTGTCCTGTATCCTGTTGACATATCAAGTAAATTAAGAAGGTTTTAACAAAAGCTCTAAATCGCAGCCTATCTTCCTATTTTTGATATTAGTTTACCATGATTGTCAATAAGATCACTAAGTCAAGAAGACATTTTAAATAGTTTTATATACAGGGTGTACCACTCCCAGGTCGGAAACGGATACAGATATTTGAATTTTGTAAAAGGTAGTTATGTGATCGATTCTAGTTTGCTCTCACAATTGTGTTTTATTATGTAAAGATATAGATGGCGCTGCGATGAAAAGAAGTTTTTTGATCGCCACAATCTTAATTTGTTTTTTATTTGAAAGAGTATTAAAATTAATGTAAATTTTATTATTTGTGTTAGTTTCCAAAATTTAACGGTTTCATAGATATTCGTGTTTAAAGAAAGTAATCAAATTGGTAAAGAGAAAAAAGTCCAGTGGGGTTAAATCAGGAGAATTGGTTGGCCATCGATTTCGACTAATCAATCGGTTACTACAGTATCCTTGGAAATAATTAGTAGTTTGTTTCGCAGTATGTGCAGTTGTCTCATCTTGTTGGAAGTACCCTAGAAAGTGCGACATTACGACAAACGTATCCTGTTGTATAGTAAAAGGCATGGTATACGAGGTATATTGTCTTGAAATAGACAGAAGAGTGACAACGAAGATAGGAAACTATAAGACACTTCAATACATTATGGGTTTGACATTTGACAAGTAAATTTAGTATGGGCAATTCACAGAAGTAAATATTTCCTAGTTTTTGATAATACTGGCACTTTTTTGTTGCCAACCCAGGACACTTCAACATGATCTCTTTATATATATTTAGTGAAACAATACGTGTTTGTTCATAAATAAAACAATATGAAAGTGTCCCGAACGAAACTTGGTGATATTTGCATGAAACAAAAATGTTTAAAAAAAATTATGACCCTAAAAGTAATTAAGAAATAAGCCTATATTCCCAAAATTTAAACTAATTCTATGACACGAAAATATATATATAAGATATTTAAATATTCGTACAAAACTTAAACGCTTTTATATTTTGACGATTTTGACATATTGCCTTGTCAGCGGTCTAACGGCAGACATAAACATATCTCTCTACTCTGTCTAGATTCCATCCACTAACGAAGCATTATAAGATCAGTGCTACACATGTAGTGACATAACCATCAAATATCATTACGGGTGACGTTTACCAAAAAGTGAAAACTTGGCAACGGCTGCAAAATTGACGACATCACAATTACACCGACTATTTGTTTCCTTCACCTGTCAAATTTTAATTTTGTCCAATCACAATCAAAACTGAAGTTGAAATTAACCAATGAACGGTACCGGTTCTTGATATCAGCGACTATTACAAATCGACTATTCAAATGTAGGTAACAAATCAGGTATGTATTTTTTCATTAAGTGACAAACGTGTCAAATAGATGAAAATGTCCGACAAAAAGAGATTTAGCGATGTTTCGGATGAAATTATTGATAATCACATCGATTTGACAACTCATTTTTTATTATGAAACTTGGTTTAGGAAATAATCTTAACAAATATAGCTCGAGCTTGATAAGTAGTCGACTATTACATTGTTTCAATTTTTCTCGTGTGCCTCCTAATTTGACTTAACCAAAATTGGCATTAATAATTAAAGACTAAAGCCCTCGAGCTGAAGCTCTCGTGCTCTAGTCAAATTATTAATGCCAATTTTGGTCTCGTCAAATTGACCGTAGCGCACACTCGAAAAATTGATCACAATGAAATAGTCGACTATTTGTCAAGCTCTCGTTATATTATCTTTGATAATTTTTTGATTAAAAAGAAATCCAATCAAATTGGTCTATTTCTAATCATGTGTGTCAAATTAACCAATGAAACCATCATTTAACTAACGCTTATGTCATCATGAAATGTCATACATCATTGTCTATTCCGATAACAATGATGTATGACATTTTATGATGACATAAGCGATAAATATAATTTTACGAATTGTTCTATTATTTTTTCAAGTTGTTTAATTGGACCTGTGTTTAAATAAATACATAAAAAAAGTTAGTATTGCCCTGGTTGTCAAGGTAGCGCATCCATTTGTCTCAAAATAAGCATTAAAATTCAGCACCGTCGCCATTTTGAAGCAACCTTCAGATTTCGCTTTTGAGATTTTCTCTAACATAAGGTGACTGAATTGGTATAAATTCGAAGAAACAATTAGTTATCTTACAAAAACCAACATGAGCACGAGATTTGGTCAAAGCTCGGCTAATTCAATACAAACAGCTGTCGAACAAACAACACCAATCAACACCAAAAAAAAATAAGAACACAATATGGAAACAGTTTTCAGAGTTTTGCCTTGAACGTAATTATGAGTTAACTGCATCAACCGAGTTGAAACAAATCGCAACAATTTTGGAGGACTGGGCATATAACATGCGCGAAAAAAATGGAGAAAACTACAAAGAATCTGTTGTCAAAACTTTGTGGAATGGAACCGCAAAACTTATCCAGGAAAAATATTTCAAGGATTATAATAGAAAAATGGATCCATTCACTGATATTGAATTTAAGACTGCGAGAGACGCGCGTAATTGTAAGCGTCGAGAACTTCAATTTATTCTCGAAAAAAGAAAATCATCTGCTGCAGCTCTCAAGAAAGAAGAAATAGAACAGATGATAGCAGCATGGGACGAAAATACTCCAAATGGATTACAAAGAAAGTTCTATCACACTGCTAGCTACGAACTGGCATGGAGAGGTGGAGAAGCGTCAAAAGCGCTAGTGCAATATTTTAGAGAAGAAATAGATCATTATGGAAATCAAACTGGAAGGATAGAATATAATCCGATAATTTCTAAAACTGCACAAGGTGGATCGTGCAGGTTAACTGATAGCAAATTTTTAACGCCAAATAAAAATAACACTGACAAATGTCCGGTACGTCTTTTTCATAAATTAATGTCAAAAAGAACTGAAAATATTCAAATTGATCGTTTCTTTTTGTCACCTAATCCATATTGGCAGGAACCTTTATCTAAGGGGTGGTATAAAAATCTCCCGGTAGGCCAAAACGAAATAGGAACATGGACAAAACAAGCGGCCCAAAAGATTGGCTTGGATCCTAAAAAGATAAAAATGACAAACCATTCACATCGTTCTTCTGCTGTAACACAACTAGCTAAAAGTGGAGTAGGTGAGCAGCAGTTGTTAAAAATAACAGGACACTCTTCTGCAAACTCCATCAAACCCTATCTACAACTTGACGAAAAGCATCACGCAACCGTAATAAACAAATTAAGAGGAGACACTGTTTCTTCCTCTTCATCTCAAGGAAATAGCACTATTACCTACAATAATTGCACCATTAACTACAACAATTGTAAAGATTCTTAATTGTTTAATAAAGATACTTACATACTTATTTAACATTTTCCGACATAGCTTAAAAAATAAACACGCCGAATTACATTCGTGGTAATAATTTTTTGTTGATAATTTTAACTAGATTAGCACTCACCTTTATTGCTATTAAGAAATCCCACTCGTGGACTTCGTCCACTCGTGAGATTTCTATAGCAACAAAGGTTCGTGCATCTAGTTAAAATTATCAAAAAATTATCACCACTTATGTAATTACTGTTGAATATTATAGTCATTTTTGCATATAAGCTACTTTTTGACGATTTTGACATATTGACTTGTCAGCGGTCTAACGGCAGACATAAACTTATCTCTCTACTCTGTCCAGATTCCATCCACTAACGAAGCATTATAAGATCAGTTCTATGGACATGTAGTGACATAACCATCAAATATTATTACGTGTGACGTTTACCAAAAAGTGAAGACTTGACAACAGCTGCAAAATTGACGAGCTGTTTCAGTTTGAGTAGAGTTTGCACATTTTTAATGTTAGTTAACTTGAATGGTATCGTATGATCTTACATAACCTTAAAATTTTCAAATAATGTTACTGAAAATTATAGTGATTTTATCATATAAGCTGCTTTTGGGAGAAATTATAAGTTTAATTTCAATGTTCTAATAGCACTCTGTTTAGAGAAGAAGTTCAAAGTTCAGAATCCAAAAATGCTGTTAACTGATACTCATAGAAATTACTATCTGGTCTTGAAAAGACAATTAAAACAGTAGTAACATCACAAAAACACATTAAAAGTGGTGGTTATAGTTACAGTTAAAATTACAAACTTGTTGTTGCACATAATTGTACATGTTTGTAATTATTGTTTTATTTGAGAGATTATCCTGTTACCCTGTATATATGTCGTATTTTTTGCCTGCAATGTAGAAGCGTATACTTAATAACTAAAATAAGATAATTATTTTCTAAGTAAAATTTACTCGAATTTAGCGATCATCAAATGTAGGTACTTCATTCTATGTACAAATAGTTAATACATTAAAGAGAAATATGTAAATACTAGACTGTTAAAAGTAATAGGTCAATACTGATTGCATTGTTGTTATTTTAGTATGACCTTGAACCTAATTATTTCTGGTGGAATTCCGCGATTCAAGTCTTAATCCGAGTGGAATGTGATCCAAATATCTGTGGAATAATTCGTGAACGCAAACGCTGAATAATGAGCGATTAACTTGGCGCTCTCTCCATATAGATCGGGTAATCAAAATAGGCCGGTGTGAAGACCTTCAAACACACGCGTCTCATAGCAGTATCGTACAATCTCTTCGCTTTTCCTTAATTCCACAACCGATCGATGGTGACCGCCGGCAAGCAGTTCTTTGTTCCCAACCGTGCTAGCAAGCAAGACACGAGAAGATCTTAAATACTTCAAAGTTATATTGATGGATAATAACAAAAGAATTCTTGCAAAATTTGCAAAAAAAATTAGATATATGTAATAATGTACACAATTGTTAACTGACGTACGTAACATCATCGTTTGCGGAAACTATTAACATCTAATGAAGAGGATAACTTCTTTCTTGTATATAAACCCAATCTTATTACCCAAATCATAATACCAATCCCAGCATCACAGCACATTGACATTCATAAACATCCAATGATCTCGATCACCAAGACTGTTAACCGCGACTGAATATCTGATATAACACCAACACTGGAAACCGTAACGTCGGCACTATAAATATATCTGGAGAGGTCTTCTACCATTCGTGAGAAAGTCTTTGGAGCAAAAGCAACGATGTCGCCGCCCCACTCCGGTAACAAAACTGTGTATACTAATTTTACGTTTTTACTTTCTTATACGTAGTATAAGGAAGTTTTGTATGATACAAATTTTCGACCTCAAGTTTTTTCCATATGTCCACGTTTTGAAGTCCCCTGATACTAAAAAAGTTGTTTTTAAACAGTGTATATCTCTCTCTGTGTGTATGTATGTGACCACGATAACGGTCAAGCGGCTATAGATATCAATTATGAGTATAATGTCCCTCATGAGATCCGATTAGATTTTCAGTAAAACCGGTAGACTGGAAGTAGTAGTTTACTTCAGCGAAAATAACGAATTTTGCCAATATTTCGACAACTTATAAACAATTTTATAAAGAATACAAATGTACTCAAAATTAAATGTTAAGAATTTTTTAAAAAGTTTACCGAAATTACTACCTGAAGTACGGTTTTACTCTTATCGAAAATCAGTCTTTTGCGAATATTTCGCAAGTCATGATTCCTAGGCAGGTACTTTACGAATATAAAACTCTTTAGAACATAATTTTCAATACATTTTTATAAAAAAAATTTCAAAATTCGGGCCGAAAGTAACACTTTTACTCTTAGCGAGCAGCATTTTTTTTCGAATATCTTACAAAGTATGCATTCCACAGAGATTTATTAAAGCAATAGAAGTACTTAGAACAGGATTTTGAATATTTTTTGTATAAAAAAAAAGAAAATGAGTGTGCTTAAAACCACACGGCAGAAGTGAAAACTTCATCAAGGCGAGGTTAATAATATGAAATCCAACTTTTTTTTTCGTTCTATATTACATTAGGGTCATCCTGCATCGACGAGATCAGTTGCTGAGATTTAGTGTGCTTCTTTTGACGATATTTCTTCACGCGCGCATTAGACAATTCCCTTTTTCGTTTTAATTTGTCATAGATTTGATTTTCTTCATC
Organism: Amphimallon solstitiale; assembly: GCA_963170755.1. Lineage (NCBI taxonomy): Eukaryota > Metazoa > Arthropoda > Insecta > Coleoptera > Scarabaeidae > Amphimallon > Amphimallon solstitiale. The sequence continues at coordinate 131,570,373 of OY720676.1, forward strand.
CATCCTGTGTAAATGAAAATAATTAAATGCTTATAAATTCGTATATAATGAGCAATTAAAGCAATATTCTCAACGGTTCTGTTTTGCATTGGTATACAAATTATAGTAAATGCGTGTGAACGTTATTTAACACCCGGAATATACTGATCAGTTTCCGAGTCATCCATATCATTTTAATAAACATGCTAAAACTCACCTGAGCGCGAAATATTATATTATATTATTATAGAGATAATGTCTCATACACACACAACAAATTTTTTGGTTAACCGTGCGCGAAGTTACCAATTACCGAAAGCAACACAGTCCGCGAAAAACAATTTTGCGGCCGTTGCTATGGCAGCGGCCGCGATATATAATCGCGTGGGTGTACGGACAACTTTAAAGGGTTCCTCGACGGAGAGATTTTCCGATACGCTTCTGGGTCGGTTCGGACGCATGTATATATATATATATATATATATATAATTATATTTGCATCATGGGAGGTATCGGCCTTTATTTAATTATAGGTAATTTAGTGTGTATAAAATAAAGAAATTCTTCTTACGTTTCGATATTATATATAATATCTTTCTCAAAAAATTTTTATAATAAGGTCATGTGTTATTAAAATTGATACTACTTTTGTTTACAATTTAAAAAATATATATTAAAATCTCCAAAAGATTTTCCACTCGCACAACGCCTGAAAATCTGTTTTCTTTTCTTTCTTCTTTTGAATATTATCAGGTATGTATAAATTCTTTTGCTTTTTTTTTGGTATTATCCAAAATGTTAATTACTTTTCAAATGATTGTATAGAATATTTAAAGGTGTACGTGTTCGTATTGAAAAACAATGTATGATATATATATAAATAGACAATATGAATACTCGCTTACGAGTCCCGCGCTGGTCTGATGCTCACCCGTGCGGCTCGGGATCGAATCTGCTAGGGGACATGAATTTATTTATTCATTTAAATTTCAATTTATATGAAATTAAATACCTCTCGGCTCAGTCTTGTTCAGTACCCACAATCAACGCAACGCGCCCAAAGAAGTTTACTCTCCAAAAATATTAATAATTGGACTTGAAATAACTCACAGGTTATTTTTTAAAGAATACAAAAGTATTTAAAACGATGTGGAACAACTTTTGTATAATTTGAAGCTTTCATACGTATAAAAAAAAAGTCGTGCAGTGGCCACGCTCATTACATCAAATAACTTTTCCTAGACAAATCTGAATATTTAAAATGCAACAGTTTTTTTTTATACATAGAAGTCTAGAACTAAGATAACATGTATTGACTAACTAAACATATTAATTCAAGTAGCATTAATGTTAAATACGAAACTATGATGAGTACAATTACTAATATTTATATATTTCATTAAAAACATGTAAAACCTTCTTTATTGCTATTAATTTTTGAGCAAAACTTAGTGTTTTTATCCATTGCTTATTGATGTTCAAAACTTCATGAAATCCAATGTATTTGTACCAACATCTGCAATTAAGAGAAGAATTAAATATATAAAAAATACAAGAAAAAATACAAGAAAGCTATAGTAAATAGAACAATATCATCAACAGAATGAACACGAATAGATTATCCACTCAAAATAACAAAATTAAGTAATAGGTAAAACGTCCTAATACATGCAATTCAGAAGAAAATTATTTTGGCCCAAGAAAATATAAGTTTTATATAGTTACAATACAATAGATAATTATATTAATAACATAAAATATGTTTCACAATAAAGTAATGTAATATTGTCTTTATATTTTTCCATACGTTCAAAGATAAAACACAATTGCAAATCATTAATAAGATATAGAAAAATCTTAAGTAGTAGTTCACTTGAACAGTAGGTAAATGGTGTATACTTTCCTTTGCTCGTCCATATTCACCCAAGTAAAAATTAGTTGAGAATATTTTCGATGCAAAATATATTCATAAAAATGTCTTGATGGAGAACATTGTTTTGGGTCAATATAATTATAAGAGTCTATCCATGAAAATCACTTTTTTACATCAAAACATTTTTCTTCAAAAAAAATATTTGTCTTACCGCAAGAATATCTTTCGCTCTGTGTAATATAAAAAATATTTGTGTGGAGTGTGAATATGACATAAATCAACATACTTACAATAAATCTATATCTGTGACAATAATTTTTTCTTCTACGAGATAAAATCTTGTCACTTTATTCGTCTTTGGACGCGCTATTTTTACAAATAGAACGGAGTTAAATACTTTTGTACATGTTCTGAAATATACAATTTATCTTTTATGTCTACTTCTGCAATTATAGAATATATTTTTGTTGGCTTTGCTTAAAAAGTTTAGAAACCTACTTTCTGTCAAACATTTTTGATTTTTTTAGAACGATATACATTGAAGTTTTTAATTATATTCGCTTATCTTTTACAAAGAGAGATCTTATCATAGATTATTGACACCAGAGCAACGAAAGCTTATCTGTTTTGAAGGTTTCCATAACATAAGCAAGCAGGGCATTACTGGGGGCAATTTATTACCATTTTATCAACGCGACATTCTATAACTCGCGCTATCTCATATTAATTCCTGAAATTTTCAGCTTACAAATTTAGTTTTTCTGTATTAACGACTTCTTAAGCTTGAGGGTAGTTAGGCACTCGTTTTTTGTGTAGGTTTCACAAGTTATGTACAATTTTGATTTATTTAACCGAAAATTTTCTTTTTGTGATATGAATGGATATTAAATACATTTTATTGTTTATTTAACGAATGAATGCTATATCTATTCTCTTTGAAAAAGTTCAAATATTATAAGTCAACAATAATTGGTGACATTATTTCTCCAACCAGGAAAGTTTCTAGCAATGTGACAAATTTAAAATGTAAAATAAAATATTTTTTCTATGACATGTGAAGGAGTTTCTGGCATGGATACAATTACAATTAATACATAAATTATAATTATAAATAAAACCAACCCATGCAGAATTTATCCCAATCATCATCTGGAGCACCATCAGCCATTAGTCGTCATATAATGTGCCTGAGGTGCGTTTTACAAAATCATAGAAGAGATGTGCGCTACACATGCAACAGCTATTATTGCGTTTTACTTGCTTCAATTTTCACGTCGCATGCAACATATATCGACTTTTTACTTTCTTATACGTAGTATAAGGAAGTATTGTGATGATGAAAATTTTCGACCCCGAGATTTTTGCAGATGTCCACGTTTTGAAGTCCCCTGATACCGAAAAAGTGGTTTTTAAAAAATGTCTGTGTGTCTTTGTGTCTCTCTGTGTGTGTGTGTGTGTCTCTGTGTGTGTGTGTGTGACCACGATAGCGGTCAAACCGCTGTAGATATCAATTCCAAATTTTGTATTTACGTGTATAATCTCCCTCTTGAGATCTGATTAGTTTTTCAGTAAAATCGGTAGACCGGAAGTAGCAGTTTACTTCAGTGAAAAAATCGAATTTTGCCAATATTTCGTCAAATACTAAGTTTAAACAAATTTATAAAGAATCCATATGTACTTAAAATAAAAATTGAGAACAATTTTATTTAAAAAGTTTTTCGAAATTCCTACCGGAAGTAGGTCTTTTACTCTTATCAAAAATCGGTTTTTTGCGAATATTTCGCAAGTCAAACTTTTTAGACAGGTACGTTACGGGTATAAAAGTATTTACAACATACTTTTCAATATCTTTTGTATAAAAAAAATTTCAAAATTCGGACCGGAAGTAACAGTTTTACTCTTACCGAATAGCGATTTTTTGCAAATATGTCGTAAATTATGCATTCTATATATATTTATTAAGAGTACAAAAGTATTTAGAGTTAGATTTGCAATATTTTTTGTGTACATGAAATTTCAAAATTCGGACTTGAAGTGGCACTTTTACTCTTAGCGAGTAGCACTTTTTTTCGAATATCTTGCAAAGTATGCATTCTATAGCGATTTATTAAGAGAATGAAAGTACTTAGAATAGGATGTTGAATAAGTTTTGTATAAAAAAAATCTTAAAATTGTATAGTTTGAAACGCTCATACGTATAAGAAAGTCGTGTGGTGGCCACACCTCATTTTTACACTTATTCCAGTAATAACTATTATTTTCTTTAATAGTTTAATTATATTCCCGTTTTCATATAGTAATACTTTTATTGGTTTTCTAATTCTCTATGTTTGTATATTTTATATTAGTTTGGTCAAAACTAGTGAACATGCAGTTCCCAAATATAAATCTTATAATGGCACTGTATGCATGTTTCACTATAATGATCTAATAGCGAATAAGTATTAAATTAGAGCTATAGAAAAACTAATAAGATAGATATATATATATACATGTACTTTACTGTTTCTGTAAAACCTTTCGATAAATTGACAGCAGAAAATACTTGGAAATGTCCAAACAGCGACGAGAATTAATTGTGAATGAACAAAACGACTACGAATAGTGTAAGAACAAATAAAATGAAATCTATTGAATTTACAACTGTAAATAGAGTTAAATTTATACTGAGTGAATTACTATTATCAATCATTATAGATAAAACCATACAAGTAGCAAAAAAGTACGTGATTGAATTTTTACTGAAAAATAAATAAGTATAATTGCTTAGAAAAACTGAAATTTTTGTCTGGTGTAGTTACAAGTTACTGGAAGAAAATAAATATTTATAATTTAGAAACTTTAGAAGTAAACTCGATAAGTTCAACATGAAACTAGTGCAATGAATACAAAAAGTATTATTTTATTTGCATCAGATATAGAGCTTCGATGAAAAGAAACTGAATAATTGAAAAGTTAAAAATAATTAGGAGTAGTAACACAATGCAATGGAATGATATATCATAAAATATACTTGAAAAAAGTTGCATGGATATTTATGAACAAAGTGATAGTGGCAGTAGCAAATTCAGAAGAATATATGGAAATAACACTTGAACATGAACTAAAAACACAAGATACGCGTAAAAATAGAGTACCAATCAAGAATAAATTGAATTCAAAATAAGTTGTTTAGAGAAAAACTTAGAAAACAGTAATTCCAATACAGTCGAAGGACCATTGGGGCTGCACATATGCCCGTGTCGCACGAAAGGCGACAGATAAACCAAATAGTTTCTACATCAAAGGAACATGGAAAAAGACAACAGACTTAGATAATAATGATAGCATAAAAGAAACAATCCAGGAAAGAGCAAAATGATTGAAAATATTATGAAATGCTATGGCATAGGTGCTGGGAAATATAGTAGAGGGTCTCAAAACTCAAGGATATGTGTTAAACTTAAACCCACTATTAATTATAATTGCACAAATGACCAATAAGTAAACGTATCGTATAAGACATTTATCTAATTAAAATATATAACACTATTTGAACAATTATTATGTACTATAGATTGGATAAGCTTTGTTCTTATAAGAGTATTTAGCCAACATAGGTAAGTATAATTACGAAAAAGCGTTTCCTTTAATAAGCAAAACGGTAGCTACTAGTAATAGATCAAGTAGTAATAGCTGTATAATAGAAGAAATCAGAATATCAGCAGAATGGTTTGAAACAATTACATAAATTTACCTTAAACGGGAATAGAAATACTTTCGACTATTATAAAAATTACAAAAAAATGAACATAAAGTTATTAAAGAACATTTTACATAATAGTCGTATATTGGCAAAATTGGGGAAAGTAGATCTAGACTGCATGGTCCTTTTAGTTATAAATAACGAACTTAATAACGACCCAGGAAGTAAGTGGCCTGCTTCAAATGCGTATTCTAGTGTTATGTTTAGTAATCTTGCACTTTATGAAACTCGTTTACAAAGCTATAACGAAGAAACAAATAAATATTTTTTTTAATTTTAAACCGGTGGATGCTTTGATTATCAAAATTAAATCTCTGCATAAAGGTGGTTCTAAGTCAACTTAATAAATAGCCCTATAATTCGCTATACGAACTATAGGCATAATTCTTTATTAAGTTGTTTTTCAAAAATCTTTGGAAAGCCATAGCAAAAAGTTTTTTTTTTTATGCTGAATATGATATTTTCAATAACAATCAGTTTGGATTTTGTAAGAGGAGATCGACTTCTTCTATTGTAGTTAACTTCTTGAGGTTGGTGTATGAGAGATATGACGCGTGGTACAAATGCTAGGGTGTGTTTATAGATCTCCCATAGGCATTATATCATGTTTCTGGGTAAGTTATTTACATGTCGCAGTAGTGATAATGTTTCGAGGTGGTTTAGTGTTATGTTAAAGATAGGCAATAGTATGTTTAAACAGATTACTTGGGCAAGTTGCTTGTGGGTATGGGTATTCCGCAGGGCAGTGTCCTGAGGTCTTTACTGTGCGTAACTTATGTTAACGATTTGGCTGCTCGTAATTTGTCATGTTCGCCGATAATACGTCATTGGTTATAAATTCAAATAGTGTAATGTATGTACAGTGATTTGGACGAAGTTGAAACCTATATACGAATCAATAAACTATAGTAGTAAGACACAATTTATTAAATTTTGTGCCATTAAGTGCTTTCACTTTTGATTGAACACGATGGTAGAAGTATCTAGCAGGTACATATTGTAAGATTTCTAGGCATGACAATTGATAGGTGGCGGTTGGACTATTCATATAAACAGCATCTGCGATCGACTCTTTAAGGTTTGTTATTTGTTTTGGCGTTTACGTACAGAAGTAGGTACAGATATTTTGAAAATATATTATTTCTATACAATTTTAATTGTTATTATACGCTAAATACAATATCCATAGCGTGAATCCTTTATGTTATAATTATAATCTAGGCATGGCCCAATGTTAGAAGTACCTGAGCACAGTTTGGCTTTCTACACACACTATCAGGCAATAGTGGCGTACAATCATCTACCTGAAAGTTTTAAAATGTGTGATGAAAATCAATTTAAAGTATAAATTAAAATATTGGTACATGGATATCTGACTGATAATTTTTATACAAGTGGTAGAGCATGAATACTGTTTATTTTTAGTAGGTATATTTTATGATGTAATTTTACTTTAACATTTCCAATACTCCAATGTAATGCTATGATTTAATAAATTTATTATTATTATATAAATTGCTGAGCGGTATTGGATAAAGTAAGTATCACTATGTCCATTACTAAGCCAGATCAAATAATTTATATTATTTTGCTAAATAATACAACTATGAATGGCAGCTGAAAGTTTCGCTATATTTAAAAGTAAATTGAAATATACTCAGAACATAGTAGATTATAGTTTAAATACACGCTTACGCATATATAAATAAAGGCATAACGCATAAAAACGTCTTTTATTTTCACCGATTTTATTTTCCCGCTTATTGCGTAAGGCACATATACTATCAAAGACAAATAAGTTAATACGACCTGCTGGCGCTTCTTGTGCGATATGCGAAAAGTTTACGACAGCCAGCTGGAAGCAGCACCGGCGATATTTCCGCCGTCTATATACGTATACGTATATGAATGGAATGGAGCTAAGCCCTACTCGAATCTAGGTTATTCAATTTCTTCCGGACACGTTTTATTATCTCGGGACCTTGAACTTTACAGTAGAAGAACACGAAAGATAGGGATCTAGCGCTACATACTGCAATACTTTATTTATGTGTATATGTGATGGAATTGTATTTGACACCTGATTGAACGTGCATACTCGTTCGGAGGGAAGATAAAAAACTAGGTGACAAATTTTTGTGCTATATTTACGGAAGAAATTCTAAAAATTCACATCGGACTTCTTGAATATTAAACAAAAAAAATTTGAAGACTACGAATCTTTATAATATAGGAACTGATGATAAAATATATTTAACAACAATAGTACGAACTGATCACATAATTCTAGTAGTCTTTTACTAATTTTCTACAGTATTTTATTTTATTAGTCATACTAATATTAACAAGTTATTATAAAACAAAAATTAGGGAATGATTTGGTTAAAAAATATTATTCTCTTCCTCCCAATCATGTTACACTTCTTCCTGCAATATAGAAATAGTTTTTATGTAAATAGTCCAATTGTCATTAATGCACAATACCCAAAAGCATTGCTACTTACATAAATTTACCTAATACTGACCCCATCACTGGAAATTGCTTTAGGCTTTCACATATAACGCACTTGTTATAGAGGATGTAAATCTTCAGCTCTGGGCAAAATTTACATTGATAATTCCATCAAGAAAAAGTGTTAGGTCAAGACATCCTAGAAAATCACTCAGAATCTATGTGAATGAACAGGAATTCAAGCAAAATATAGTGTTCCCAGAATGTATTTGGAATTTCAATTAATGCATAACAATTACTTAGTCTTACAGTAAACAATTTAAATATGGTTTGGTTCCTTATTTTACTTGCTATTAATTTAAAGAAAAAAAATTCGAGTGTTATAAAGTAAAACTTTGTACAGCCGAAACGATTTTCATAAACTCATCTTTATAAATCCGAAGTAGAAAAAGTACATTTCAATAATACTTGACGGACTTTATGTAGCACAAACTAGTTCCGTACTTGGCAAATTTTCTTTTGAACATGGTTGTTGTATATGACTATGGCCTACAACAGACTACTAGAGATTTTGCATCAAAAAACACTTAAAATCAGTGAACTGATAGACAGGGAAAGTGGTATTCAGCTCATTCATTCGTCAAGATGAGGTTGGTGGGCTGCCATCAATAAAATCTGTTAGAGTTACAGATGATAGTGATATGATAAAAACAAAATATTTATTCAACTAAATAGGAAAACGCAAAACCGTTATAATGTATTGGTTTACGGCATTCATGCCCGAAAAAATTTTGGGTTTTCAGTGGTAGAATCGCTTTAAACAAGGTAGGAAATCACTTGAAGACGACCCACGGCCGAGCGGCCTATCTAAGTGACAATTCCGGAATTTGTTAAAGAAGTCGAAAAATTTATAATCGAAGATGCTTGGTTAAAGGAGACAAATATAGCCGTAATGACGGGAGTATCTGATTCAATCATTTTTAAAATTCATCATGATTATCTCGGCATGGCTTAGGTCAGCGCAAAATGAGCGCCGAGAAGGCTCCCGCCGCCGCAAAAAGAACAGCGCGTGGAATGTTCCCGTGCGTTTTTGGATCTCTGTAATGAAAACACGATTGTGTATAGAGTTGAATTTATATGTGACAATATAAATATCTACAACTGAATTAAAATAAACAGAAAATAAATTCAATGAATGACAAACAACACAAATAAATCATAAACAAACATTAAAATATACACTTAAACTGTAATGGTTGTTTGCCATTAAATGTGTTTTACGTTTCGCATTAACTTTCAAGTAATTGACTAATATAAGTTGTTCAATATTGAATTTACCCTTTAAATGAATATTTTAATGTTTGTTTATGAATATTTGTATTGCTTGCTGTTGACACATATTGCCGTGGTCTCTTGCATATTAAGAATAAGAATAGCATTAAGAATTAGTTTAAGTATTAAAAATAAAAGAAATAGTAATATCAGAAATTTTATTACATTTAAAAAATTCCAACATTGTGCACTGCTAATAACACAAGTGTATGATGAGTTGCATATATTTAAATGTAGAAGAGTTATTCAATATGATATTTTTAAAATTGTTATACTTATAGGTTCAATAAGTATTTAAAATTAAATATTATATAAGTACAAAGTAAATAAAAAGTACTTAAACCTAATAAAATAGAATAAAACTGTATGAATGAGTTCACATTCGTCTTACACGAGAAGAAAATATTACAGAATAAATAATGCATTTAAAACGTACATAATGTAATAAATTTTATAAAAGGGATTTTTATAAATCATGCTTAAAAATTGTAAAAGTTACCTCAAACTTATGACTATAAAAAAAGAATATATGTTCAAAATAGTCCAACACGATATAGCCAGCAATAAGATTGTATATAAACAACAGCTGAATGAATAAAAAATGTACATTCATGAACTTGTATGTGTAACACGGAAGTTTCATAGACTGTGAAGACTTGAATGGTTTGGAGACCTACAAAAAGAAATATAGTATACAATTTAAGAGATGAAATTGAAACAAGATCCAAGGTCCCACAGATTCTTTATTTTGATTGCCGTAATCAAAATAAAGAATCTGTGGGACGTTGGACCTTGTTTCAATGTCATCTCTTAACTATCCACCCACACATGGCCCATCATACCAAAGTATAAAATTTGTTTATAGTTTCTTGCAGATAAATGCATTACTGTAGGAAAAGTCCTAGGTAGAAATGGAATTGATGTGGTGGAACTCAATAATCGTGGTAATATAAGTGATATGGGAAGAAGAATTCTTGTCATCTGCAATGTGTTTTCGAGTGTACCAGGTCCAAACATCTCTAAAAGAAAATTGAAGATTATGTTAACGAATGGGAGAAACAAGTTTATAAACAAGTACAAAAAGGGATTGTATTAAGAAAAATATACCTACCGTTGAAGATACCGAATAGTTTAGGGAAAAGACTTTTAAATAAGCAAATGGTTTAAGGTGTTGGCGTTTTAGTGAATGAACTGTCAAAGACAATAAGTGCGCGTGTGTTAGTGTCACGACGGCAACTTGGGGGCAGAGATTTCACAGATGATGCAGGGTGACAACCTAAAATTTAGTTCAATGGATGGCGTAACAAGCGTTACATATTTTTTTTCGGGTATAAATTTAAAGAACAGGAATGAACAAGATGAGATTCTGATTTCGACTTCGGAAGATAAAGACTTTTTGAAGCTACGCGCAGGGTAAAATACACTACGACTTGATATATATTTATTCATTTTGTATTTGTGTATTAATTTCATTTTTATTTCAATTTCATTTATAATAATAATTTTTCTTTTGATAATTTTTTTGGTATTTTGAAATGGAGATGCCTAAGGCAGAATTTGAAGAAATGTTTAATGAAACAAAGTGAGTTTTTCAATTATAAAGAAATATCAATGCTGCAATGCGTTTATAGGAATACTATGTGAAAATATTTTTTCCAGTATAACGTTGAGCGGTAAGGAAAAAATAGATATTGTCCTGTAAATAATAATTCGTTATTTTTTCTTTATATAACACAGAAAGGATTATTAATGGTGTTGGGTATTAAGACAATACAACGTGCGAATGTTTATTTTCAAATACATTTAAAATAAAATATACATTTAGAAAAGGGAAATGTTTATGTGTGGCGGTTTTTGAGACGCTGGCTGCAATACGTGCGAATGGTTGTTGCCAGTGGTCAATTCAAGCTTATCTCCGAACATTGACCATTGCGAAGTTCTAGAATTATCAGGGCATTACGTGCAAATATAATGTTTCTGATGAAATAGAATTAGCACAATATTAATAAATTATCGACATTCAATTGAGTTTCTTTGTCTTAAAACAGGATAATATTTTTTTTGAATAGCATTATCGATACATTTATTCTACAAAACATTACAACCGAAAATACGGTATAAATGTTTTCTTTCAATTATGTGTTTTTTTTATAATTTTTGTGGTGAATATAGTATAGCGATGCTATCTATTATTTATGTTTGAATAAAATATACAAGTATATATATATATAATTTTATAAAGACTTACATTTTTCTTTAATACAAATTATAACCTTATCCCTAAACAAAAATAAGCAAGAGATTTACCAGGAGAAAAGAAAGCTGAATACACTGCCAGAACTCACGCGTACTTACAAAGTACCTGCTGTTAAGAAATAAGTGAATATATCAAATATAATAAAAATTATCATTATTTTTATAATTATGTTGCTGGTACAGCACACAGCAATATGTACATTTTATTTTTATACTTTTTATGCCCCAATTGATGTCTTGATATCTTGTGATCACAGTGGAAACATAAATCATTACTAGTTTTTAAGCAATTCTCAATGCAGTATTGATATTCTAGTTCCTGGATGTGCCGCGCATGTGATCATTCTTCCACCAACTAGTTCGAGTGTGAATTGTATGTTTCTGAGAATACTAAAAGCTGACCGATTTGGTGTTGTGACGACTCGACTGTTGTATCAAGTAACAAATCAAATTGATATTAGTCAAACAGCTAGAAATACACATTGTTGATTATATGATTTATAAATGGAAACAGAATTTTTGCGACTATATTTTAAAAACCAAGAATTGTCAAACCAATATAGATATATAACTTTAAACGATTTCTTATATAAGAAAAATTTGTTTTTTAAATACTATCAGTTTACAAAATTCCATATTGTAATTTATTTGTGTGTTCATAATATCCTTTAATTATTGCAGTTACAGCATTTCAATGAACAATTATTCATCATTTGTAATTGAATAATATTATAAACCTTTCTTTCACCATTTTAAACAACAACATCCTTATTTAGAAAGTGAAGTTATATATATTTATTCCTGTATCACAAGTAAATTATTGTTATTATTTCTTTAATTAACTATACTTCGAAAGAGGTCACTAACAAGTGTATTATAATTTATTGACAAAACAAATACGAATTCGTTTCTTAAAATTATCACAACTGATGAAATACACAAAACCTAGGAACAATTACTTGATATTTAATTTCCAAGATTTATTAACGCAATACTACAATTTTATCCAAATATAATTGTACACAAAAGTTGCATTATGAAGTGTAGTATAGTTGAACACATAAGTTCATAGAGCAATTGAGTTATTCAAATTTTTGATAATATTAAATTATTGATAACGCTTAATATGTACGAGAGCGTATTTTTATGTTATCTACTTAGCCATGAAAAAAAGCATATAAGAGAACAAAAAAAAATATTTTTCTACATAATTCCCTTCAACACTAATACACTTTTTCCATCTTTTTTCCAGTTGCCCATACCCTCAGAAAAAAATTGCTTCGGTAACCCCGCAAAATTTGTTTGCCTTATGAACCCGACAATTGTCGTGCAGCAACAAGTTTTTTTTGTGGATAAGAATACGGGCGTTTTTCCTTCAGAGCAGTTTTTAAATTTTTAATTGTGTTTCCGTGGGCCTCTCCATTTATGGTAGACCCTCTCGGCATATACTCAATAAGCAAAACTCCTTCAGCATCCCAGAAAACAGTTGCCATCACTTTTTTTCCAGAAAATTGTTTCTTGGCCTTTTTTGGTGGTGCAGAGCCCTTATGAACCCACTGCATGGATTCTTGTTTAAAAGGAGGCTCCCAGTAATATATCCAAGTCTCATCCCCGGTAATAATTCGAGATTAAAATGTTTTGTCCCTCTCCAACTTGACTAAATTTTCTTGAGAAACTTCTTTTCTGCACAGTTTTTGTTCAGGTGTAAGCAATCTGGGTATCCACCGTGCAGACACTTTCTTCATACCCAAATCGTCATGCAAAATTTTGAGAACACTTGTTTCGGATATACAGACTTCATTGGCAATGACAGAGATCTTTACACGCCAATCTTTCAGTACCAAATTTTCAACTTTTCGCACAATGTTTTCAGTTCGAGCTTCAACGGGGTCGTCCGGACTTTGGGTCATCATTGATTGACTCTCGGCCCCATCGAAAGAGTTTAGACCAATATTTTACTTGGAAATAAGATGGTGTATCTTCCCCATATACAGCAACCACTCTTTCATGAATTGCTTTTGGACCATTGCCTTCCTTTGTCAGGAACTTTATTACGCTGCGATGTTCAACTTTAGTTTCACTCATTTCGAGAAATGGACCGTCTCAAATCTCTATACACAGCATAAACTAAACACAACTTAGCACACGTACTTCTAACAGTGACAGCAATTTTTCAATAATTTCTTTGACATCGTCACTTTTTTGTTTCATGGCTAGGTAGATAACATAAAAATACGCCCTCGTATAATAGCAATATGGGCCTAACCCTGGAGACTTCCATACAACTTTGTGCCCTATCCAGCCGTATATAACTAAGTATCTTGTGGAGTGAATACTCTTTCATTATTATTACACAACCTCAGACTACAACACTGTACTTCAAATGAGGATTCTCCAAGCTGCAGAACATATGATATAGATCACCCGATACTAGAGAGAGTTCCACTTTTTAAAGGGCATGGTCGAAAAAAACATTTTCTTTTACAAAATGATCAATGTGGTTCTGCCATCCACATACAGTGTGCATTCCAAATACAGCTTCAAACACTTCACTGATTTACTACTGCTATATATTTATATATGTATTACACTTTGGAGGTGGCCACAAATATAATAGTTTATGAAGGGATTTGACCAGTCCCTAAATTCAGCCTTAAACCGATCAATTTTGAGTTGCAATTCAGTGTCACTGCGCATTTGTATTGATATAATTTTTTAAGTGTTCTTCTGATAGGTGGCTCTTTAGCTCAAATATAAAATAAGTGAATATTTACGGTACACCCAAATCCATCAAATGAATTTCAGACCTAGTTCCATTAATATCTACATACAACCGCCCATCACACAACGAAAACATAAAGAGTTGTAAAGTTGCTCCGCCTAGTGCAATATCGTTGAAGAATCGAAAAATATTTTAATAAAATAATCCAAAGTCCCATTCTTCAAGTCAAAAGAGAAATTTGTCAAATTTCAAGCTTAAACTATGTTATTGACGTCGGGCTGCCTAATATTGATTTTGAGGGAGACAAATTTCAAATTGTTAGTCACCTAGTTGCCTTAATTTCATTTAATTGAAATTAAGGCAATTAATTGAATTATTTGAACATTATAATCTTCCCAATTAACGCTGAGACTGTTAGTTAGCGAAATTAAATTAAAAGAAATGACCGTTAGTATGATTCGAACATACGAGATAGGCGCCAAAAATTCTCGGCCTGACAGGCTTATACAGGTTCAAACGTGTTGAAACTCCGTTACGTCATGCATGCACATACGCAGGGTGTACACTATAAGTATGACGGTTCGAAGCCTAGTAGTTTTTAGTAACCAGCCAACCAACGTGACTAGCACACAAAAATGTCTGAAGTAACGAAAATTGCGGTCACTAAATTTTTAACAAAAGAAGGGCATACAACGTTTACACGGCGTTTACGGTGATTCATCTACTTCGTATTCAACTGTAAAAAATTGGGCAAAATGTTTCCGTTTGGGACAAGAATCCCTGGAGGATGCTGATCGGTCGGATCGACCAATTGAACTGATAACGCCTCAACAAATTTCAATTAATGAAAATTTAGTACTAGAAGATCACCGTTTGAAAGTGAAGGAATTTCCAGTAATAACAAACATTTCCGAAACAAGTGTTCGCCGAATTCTTCATGACCATTTGGGTATGAATAAAATTAGTGCTAGATGGGTACAGCGACTTCTTTCTGCTCTCTAACGTGAACGTCAAGTCGAATGTGCGCAGTCGTTTTTAAACATGTGTGGAGACGACCCAAAACCGATTTTAGAGTCCATTGTCACAGGGGATGAAACAATGGTTCCATTTTACGATCCTCTATCGAAAAGGGAGTCTATGGAATGGGGGCGACCTGATGAATCTCGTCCCAGAAAGGCGAAAGTCGTTCAATCAACGAAAAAGTTGATGGCCACAATATTCTGGGATTATGAGGGCATTTTGCTAATTGACTTTAAAGAGCGCAATACAAGTGTGAACGCCGCAAATATGCGTCTTTATTGCATAAATTAAGGGACAGTATTCGTGCAAAACGTCGTGAAAAATTGACAAAAGGTGTGTGATTTTTGCACGACAATGCTCCCGTCTACACTGTCGCCATTTCACAAGCTGCCATCCCCGAAGGCGGCTTTCAAGGATTGGAACATCCACCGTATAGTCCGGATATGGCTCCTTGTGAAAGAAACATTTTCTCATTGCGATAAAGTATTTGTTAAATAATCACTTCGTACTTACATAAC
Source organism: Amphimallon solstitiale (assembly GCA_963170755.1). Classification (NCBI taxonomy): domain Eukaryota; kingdom Metazoa; phylum Arthropoda; class Insecta; order Coleoptera; family Scarabaeidae; genus Amphimallon; species Amphimallon solstitiale. The sequence continues at coordinate 131,586,270 of OY720676.1, forward strand.
ATCTATTGCTTAATATAGTGTAAGACGTTAAAAGATAGGTACATGCATCTCCACTATGGAGCAGTTGGTAACACGCAAGTCTCGGAACATATATTCGAATCATACCAAAGGCGAACTTTTTATAATTTAATATCCGTAACTCACATATCACTGTCAATCGGGAACATTATAATTTTAAAATATTAAAGATACTTTCCAAATAAATGTAAACAGGTGTCATTCTAAAATTTATTCATTGAAATTTATATTTTCTAGTATATTATTTATTATCATGTAATTTATTTAACAAAGTTTTTATCGTTGACATTTAATTAAGACATTAGTAAATGAGCAGCATGTTTATCTAATTAATCATTGCATATTCCCTAGTATTGCAATCACATATGATCAGCTGGGCTAGTTAGATTCACGCTTGCTTAGATAAATTTTAAATAGAGTGCGTCTAAAAAGTGGCTTCACCGACATCAAACGGAAAACTTACCTAAAAATCAATATCGATACTGTCACAAGAAATTCGCAAAATATATAAGCCATACAGAAAAAAACAGTTATATTCAAAATGTTTAAAAAAATATAAATTTATTAGCCAACATTAAAGCCAATAACAAAGTAATAAGTATATAATAATGTATTGTCAAAAAAAGAGAAATTTATTTTCTGTGTTGATATAATAATAAATTATTGTGAATAAATTTACAAAGTTAGTAGTCCCGGAGCGGTCGCATAACTTTATTATTTGAGTAGTACCTTTTTTTTGAAATTGCGTATCGATATGTAATTAAAATTGGGGAATTAATTTATGACATTTTATTTTTTTTTTACTTCTGGTTTGACAGAAAATGTTTCCTACTGTTTTTTTTTTAAATAGTACGCTTGCTATATTTTTACATTTCTGGATAGAGCATAAAAAACTGCCTTTAGAAATATCAACATGTTCACTTTTTATCTGCAAGAAACTAATACATAAAAAAAGTAACGGTGATGCAAAATTAAGTTATGTCTGAAAACACAGAGATTATACTGTTACCAGTAAGATTGTTGTCACAAGTTAGTGATAATATCCTTTGGTTGTCGACTAAATAAAAAGAAACAGAATTGTAGTAAAGCAGAATTTGGAAAAATTGACATTTTGATAATACATGGATATGCTGACCGTCAACTTTTTTTTGATGGTGTTTCGCATTTTCTACAACACTATTTATCCTGATCGCCAAATCAGCAGAAGTACAGTGTACTGGACAATTCAGAAATACGAAGCATTTTGCCAAATAAAATATTCGTTACAAAGTGAACATCCAAGAACGGCAACAGTATGAATGTTTTACTTTCACTTGAAGAAAATTATTATGTATCCACAACGAATTTGAAACAAATTTTCCAAAAATAATTCGTCAAAGTTTTAAAATACGCAAAATTGAAAACGTTGAACACTCAAATTGTTTATAAATTGTTGGAAGATAATCTTGATCACAGAATTAATCACAGAACAGTCTATCTTCAAATCCAAATAGTCTCATTTTACCTAACCAATGTGTCTGTTTCCAACACAACGGAGGACTGCCACATTTTGCGCGTATTCTTTTTCGTGACTATTTAGACAAATTATTGAAAGGATGATGGATAATGGATAATGGATAGGACGCAGAGGAGCAATTAAGTGGTCAACCCGTTCTCTATACCTCTCGCCGCTTGACTTCTTTTTGTAGGGTCATTTGAAATACCAACTGTATAAAAATATAGAACAATAATGTAGAACAAGACGTATAACTGAAGAAATCAACCGCAATGAGCCACAAGTGCTAATGTTTTCCAGTATAATTTGATTTTACGTTATCGGTAACTTCTTCTATATGTTGTATTAATTTCTTGAAGATAAAAAGTAAACATGTTGACATTTCTGTCGGTAGTTTTTTATTCTTTACCCGAAAATGCAGTTATATACAAGCTGTCCCATTAAAAAAGTAAGATCCTGTCAAACCACAAGCAAAGAAAAATGAGAATACCATAAATTTGCAATTCTTAACGATACTAAATTTGAAAATAATGACTTCCCATATATCAAAGTAATGCCACCGTTTCGGGATTATACAGCATGTGTCAATTTTCATTAGCCATAGGCGATCAATTCAAGCAATACGTGACAACATGGCACCCCTACTTTCCTCTCCAATGCCAGCGCGACCGATACATGCTCGAAAATACAAGTTAGCAGTAACTATTGGACCACTGACTTGGGTGTTTGTAATGCGTTCAGAAATAATATTTACGAGTTGCAAGGATTTGTTTTTCTTTTTCCTTTCAGTAAATGCAGAGAATTATTAAGTTGCGTTCACGCTGCATGACACAAACAAACGAGTAATTCTAATAAAATTAAAAATAAGGTAAATAAAAAAGGATTCTGAAAACAATAATAAACTACTAGATCAGGAGATCGCCGCGGCCATTTGATGTTTCCCGTTCCAGTAATAAGACGGCTTTTATTGCAGACTAGATCGCAACGTGTTCGCAGCTAAACATTGAAAGTAAAATCTGGTGGGGAGAAGTGGGAAGGTCGGAGAAAATCGTTGTGATGTCGATTTTTGCCGGGATTGGTGACGGACAGTAGGGGTGCCACGTTGCCACGTATTACTTGTATACGTATAAATCGCACGTAAACATTGAATCCCTATACCTAATGATATTTGACACATGCGGTATACTAAGCCTGTGGAAGGAATAATGTCAGACATAGTATAATTGCTTGTATATACACATAGAACACATAACATAAAATAAATACTAAATATTAGTATATATATTAATCATATTGGATAAGCTCAAATTAAAAAGAAGAATATTAAAATAAACAATTAAAAAACTTAGAGAATTAAAAAAGAATATTTTAATAATATAAAATAAATGAAAGGTTGATCTGGTGGTGAAAACTAAAGTAAAAATATTTGACACGTGTTCGGCTGAAGTTCGACACAGGTTTTAGCTTCAGTAAAAACTTTTGAAATTTCTCGAACGGATTACCTAAAGTTAATGGAGAAAGTTGGAAAATGAGTGACTCGTAAAGTTAGAATTTAACGGGTAACATATAATATATGGCTTTTCCTTTAACTTTTATTAGCAGAAAGAATATTACCGACCTTTAAAATAAAATTTTATTGTTAATCACGTTAAGACAACTTCATTCCGCAGTAATAAAATAATTTATTGATTAAATTACAAATACAGTCAATTTGGCTTAACGGAGATAAATAGGAAGAGTGCATTTAATCCAAGTCAAGCGAACATTCTCCTTAAGCAAATTTCACATGATATTTTTTTCAATAATATTTTAGTACAACAAAAAACATAGGTCAACAAAACATAGGTGTACAGAGTTCAGGCCTTCAGTAGATCACTGAACAAAAATATTTACATATATATACATGAATTATAAAATTTGGACAAATAATAATAATGTATGTAAATAAAATAGATAACAATCATACTCAAGCTAAACGTAATCTAAATTCTGTGAGGGATACAAGCCTTAGAGCAGAGAAACATTGCTGTTGATTAATGTTGCTTTGCTTGGAACTGCTAGTTGAAGCTTTATTCATTCATTTATGTTTGGATTGGGTACGAGAAGTACAAGCTGTTGAGTATTACGCTCTTTGCATCAGTCTATTAGAGCTACTTTGTCCTCGTAGGCTACAATAAACCTTTGCTGAAATACCTCTTAGTCCACTCAATTCTTCACAAATGCTGATTATATGCATACAGCATGTGTCAATTTTCATTAGCCATAGGCGATTAATCCATACAGTACGTGGCAACATAGTACCCCTTCTTTCATTTCCAATGCCAGCACGACCGATGCATGCTCGTAAATACAAGTTTGCGTGGTTAGCAGTAACTATTCGACCACCGGCTTGTGTGTTTGTAATGCGTTCAGAAATAATATTTATGAGTTGCAAGGATTTGTTTTTCTTTTTCCTTTCAGTAAATGCAGAGAATTATTAAGCTGCGTTCACGCTGCATGACACAAACAAACGCGTAATTCTAATAAAATTAAAAATAAGGTAAAAAAAAAGGATTCTGAAAATAATAATAAACTACTAGATCAGAAGATCGCGGCGGCCATTTGGTGTTTCCCGTTCCAGTAATAAGACGGCTTTTATTGCAGACTAGATCGCAACGTGTTCGCAGCTAAACATTGAATGTAAAATCTGGTCGGGAGAAGTGGGAGATCGGAGAAAATCGTTGTGATGTCGATTGTTGCCGGGATTGGTGACGGACAGTAGGGGTGCCACGTTGCCACGTATTACTTGTATACGTATAAATCGCACGTAAACATTGAATCCCTATACCTAATGAAAATTGACACATACGGTATACAGGTTTGACTTACGTCTCCTGCACCAAGGTTGTTGTACAAGTGCTTTCTCAGAGCACATTCACAAGTGATGGTCTTAATTTATTCTTTGAAATGTCTAGTTAAATTAGGCCAGAGTATAGCAGCTAACACTTTTTTAACATGGAATTGGTTGGGGAATTACATAAGTTAATGGTAGAATAGTATTTTTAATACCCGATGCGTCATTTAGATACATATTCCATATTTCAGGTAACGTTTAAATTACATTTATATCTGGCCGAGTTGTATTCTAAATGGATAACTTGCAATTATTTAAATAATCTATTACTCTTTTATTTTTTTTATTTGAAGATATTTTTTTGATTGTTTGACAATATAACAAAAATAGTGGTAATTTACAAGATATATTCTATTGTATCTCTTGTAGTGATCTATTGTCTTATGATATATATTAGCGTTTTATTACTAGGTATCGGAAGTTCGGTTAGCATAACGTCAATTCAAAGGCTGCATCGAGAACATCATAACTTCAGATTTGATATCTTCCACAGGTGAATCAAAATACGTATAGAGAAACAAGTACTTACCAAGTAATAGTAAATACATCTTCTCCAGAAGCAATATTGCACGGTTTATAAAACATATCACACATCTTAACTGTTAACTGTTCACGTTGAGAGTTCAACTGACAGTAATTTACCATTAATTGTTTCATATGCTCAGTTGTTAATAATTGTCTGTCACCATAATTACTTTTATACACGGAATATGCATAAAGTTTTTGAAGTGAAAACTTCTATGGGCGCGTTGATGCATTGATTGTTGGACACTGAACGAGACTGAGCCGTCACGCTCGGAATGAAACGCTAGTTCGGGTAAAGTCGGCTCGACGCTCGGCTTTGTACAATAATCCTAAATAGCGGTATTTAATTTCAATTAAATTGATATTTAGAATAAATACGCGAAATATTGTATTTTTATTTTCTGAAAAATTCTTGTCCGCGTGCAGATGAGAACCCGAGCCGCCCGGGTATAAGGCCGGCACGTTACCATTAGACCAGCGCGGGTACTCGTATGAGAATTATAATATTTGTATATATACATGCGTACGTATGAATTTTTGAAAACTTGATCAGACCGAGCGAAATGTACTAGAATAATGTATACACAATACTAATAAATATATATTTTTTAAATGTAATATAGAACGAAAATGGAAAATGGAAAATGGAAAATGGAAAATGGAAATGTAAATGAATATAGAACGAAAAAAAAAGTTGTATTTCGTATTATTAACCTCGCCTTGATGAAGTTTTCACTTCCGCCGTGTGGTCTTAAACACACAAAATTTTTTTTTAGTGTCAGCACATTTATACCCGGCTCGGAAAAAACACTTCTTTACCAACAAACAAGTCAACAATTCGCCACACAATACAAATTCTTTAATTGTGATTTAGAACAGTCATTCGAATCCAGTACCTGTTTGCAGTTTTACGAAAATGGAAAATGGAAAATGGAAAATGGAAAATGGAAAATGGAAAATGGAAAATGTAAAATGTAAATATAAATTAATACAGAACGAAAAAAAAAGTTGTATTTCGTATTATTAACCTCGCCTTGATGAAGTTTTCACTTCCGCCGTGTGGTCTTAAGCACACACAAAATTTTTTTTAGTGTCAGCACATTTATACCCGGCTCGGAAAAAACACTTCTTTACCAACAAACAAGTCAACAATTCGCCACACAATACAAATTCTTTAATTGTGATTTAGAACAGTCATTCGAATCCAGTACCTGTTTGCAGTTTTAATGTCGTTAAGTGGCATATGTGGCAGTTTTTTACAAGATAAATGCTTGCGTACAGGTGCCTTCACAAAAGCATTGTTGACAGAAGATATCAATTTATCTGCACTCGGGTAGCAGTTCCTGACTTCCTCTTATACTCGATGAAGAGCATGTGCGGGAACATCTAATATGCCTCATTCTGTATATTTTTGTAAGAGCCGACCAACCGCCTTCATATATGCAGCTGTATCGGTTACAAATAATAACAGTTTCTTTATTTAAATCGTGCTTTTCAGGCCATAGCCACTTCCAACACGAAGTTAAGTACTGTGATGTAGATTCTGCATTAGTTCTTTCGAGTCTGTTAAATGTTGGTAGATGTGTAGACATTGCCGTGTCGCTGTCCATCACACCAACCAAAACTTTACAATATTGCCTCCTTTAACATCAATAGTATACTGGCCCAAATATGTTTAGCATTTATGTCATTGTCAGTTGAAGTCTTAGTTTGGTGCAAATAATATTTTGTCAATGTGCCGTTAACACAATATTGTAAAATATGAGTAAACTTAGGATAATTCGCCGTATTCCATGGAAAGCTACACCCTACTAGCACTTTATGTAGATTCGAATTAAATTGCAGAGCTGGCAATATGAGCTTTATGTGTATCTGACGACACATGTTCCACCACGCGGGTTTTCACTTGCCACGACAGTAATACATTGCAAATTTTGCATCAAACGAATACCATTGAATCCTAGCGCAGTCATCTCCTATCCACCTTTGAACAGTATCTCGCGACAGATGTGGACAAGAAGTTTTTATGCAGTAGAACGCATGTAACTAATAAAAGTAAACAATAAGTAAGGCCCCCTACACAACGCTTATGATTTAACTAAAATCCTCTCGGTACAAAAGCCTAACCGCCTACATTCGCCGCGATAGATCCAGTTACTTTTATATGTACATATTGTAAGTTGTATCGTTATAGAAACCATCTGCGTCGTGTTGACCAACCCAAATTTTCCAAAAATTCGTATAATATTATTATTATTATTAGTATGCCCATTAGTACATTAGCTGGTACATAATGTACGTACAACTTGTTACGTATTATTCTATTACTGCTATAACTGTGGCCAATTTCAAAATACATTATCCATTTATGTCCGGTCCTGGAATATAAACCAGACTTTCGATCCCAATTTATTACTCGTAATGCATTCATTTATTTATCATCAAGAAGCACATATGAAACTATTGTTCAAAATATTAAGAAACTGATGTAATTTATCTTATGCCTAGAAAGTGTCTCCAAAATAATTTACAAGTTGACCATCTGCATCACCATATTCTTATAAATAGTCTGGTCGCCCGAGGAAATTTAATACAAGCAATTTTCTTTCTATCCGTAAATTCCTGTCGCATCACTTAAAATGCTAATAATACAAAGGTGCTTCAGTGAATATTTGAAAAGGTATTTATTCCTTGTTCAAAAACTAATAGCTTGTAACTCATAAGAATAATTTAAGCGGTTATTATTTACTTTGTATTGTATTTGACGACATCTACTACAAAAAATTGCACGGCGAATTACTTTATTTTTATATTTTCTTTACGTAAGAGGTTCCCGTAATGAAGAAATATTGTTGTAAGCGTTGTATTCATGAGAATCCGGCTCTTAGAAACCTGTACCTGCACGTAATGTAGTTGATATCTTGCCAATCTATTCTACAATCTTCAATGAATTCCATTATTTGAACTATTGCAACAGATAGGACTTTTATCAAATCAAAACATAATTAAAAATGTCAAGCTACGTTTATCTATAAATGTTACTGTCGACAGCTCATCTGTCCGACTTATGAACGGGCATTTTGAGATTTAAATTTTATGTGATTATGTGAAAGTTATCAAAATCATTGACGTGGATTTACACTTCCTGAATACATGCTAAGAATCAGATTACATTTTATTTGTGTAACCAGGTAGTTAACCAGTTTAGCATGCAATATTTTAAATGTTCGAAATAGTAGAGCCAAAAGCAACCTGTCTCTGGTTTAATATACACCTTGATATACAAATCTTGAAAATTGGGACATGTCTTAAGAAAAGTGTCTTCGGAGAAGGATAAATTGACAAAATATCAGCAATGTGTTCTGCCATTTCACTAATAACACACATCAGAGATATATAGTATGTACACGCTATTTTTGCAAAAGAAAGGAAAGCCTTTGAGGTTTAGCAAAGAAACTGGCTCATTTATGGACACAAAATTGGGTAAATATGCTTACAATACAAGGTGCGGCAAAAAGAACTCCCTGATGAGAGGCAGCGTGCCGTAGGTAGCGCCAGAGTAGAGTGGGGGGCATGCCACACAATAGCTGCATATGTGCCGTTTGCAGAGTGTACGCCATGGCTTGGTCAGGTAAATATCGCGCGTTTGTTGTTGAGCAGTTTATTAAAAATGGCGGATCACTAACGTGCCATCCGCATTCTCTTCACACGCTCGGTCGACGTTCAGCAAAACAGCATGCATCAGCCTTACGATCATCTGATCGAAGTGTGAGAAGAATCTTGCACCGAGATTTGAAATTGCATCCCAATAAGATGGTGATGGTGCAAGAACTGAATGAAAGAGATTACAAAGTCCGTAGAAACTTGTGTCAAAACATGCTTCGGAACGTTGACCGAGAAGATGTTATGATTTTTTCAGACAAGACACATTTTCATTTGTCGGGTGCAGTAAACAGACAAAATTGCAAGTACTGGTCTGAAAACAACTGCTTTTAATTCTGGTGTAATTGGTCCGTATTTTTTTGAAGAAAATGATGAAAGTGTTACTGTAAACAGCAATCGGTACTGTACCATGCTCCGTGACTTCCTACAGCCAAAACTCAGCCAATTTTTTGATGGCCGTTCGAAAGTGTGGTTCGAACAAGATGGTGCTACAGCCCACACAGCACGTCAATCACTGGCATTGGTGAGTGAAATGTTTCCTGGATATATCATTTCTTACCGTGGTGATATTGGATGGCCACCACGTTCGCCAGACTTGACGGCCTGTGATTTTTTGCTGTGGGGCTATCTCAAGTCCAAGGTAAAGTAAATTAATTGGGACTTCAACAGTGGGGTACTACACCTTCTGCAAACGATATTTCCTTGACTCAAAAGAAAGAAAAACGACTATTGTTCGTATCCGCTAGAATGACGTATAAATATCACAACTTTAGTTTTTACATACAAATCATTATTGCTTTACAGCATTTATTTAATATTATTACAATTTAGTAAGCACTGAGAAGATATGGAACGCATTGAAATAATAATTATGTATAAGCATAGAAACAGAAAACGCATTTGAAATGAAGTTCGCGGTGTATTTATCTATCCGGGTGTCCTGTTTCTCAAGGAACAGTGCCTCGGGTTATTAAAAAATTTCGAAAAGCTGGTTGTGTGAAATTAGCAATGAATTAGTCATATCCGTGCACCGGATTTTAACGAAAGAATAACTCCATCCCTATAAGCTTCAGTTACTATACGAATTGTATAGTAACAACACACATGATAGAATTTTGTGAGTAGATGACTGCAATTTACAATGAAGATGACAATTTTCGTTATAATATGCTATTATCTGATGGAACGACATTTATAATGGAACTCCAAATAGACGTAATTATCGGTATTGGTCGGGAAGAAAACCGCAATGGATGAAAGAAGGAAACTCACAGAGTGTATCCAAAAGATGTATGATGATAGTTTCAATTGTCGCAAAACATATTTTTTTCCATCAAAGCAGAGTGTCACCTACCAAATCCTCAGATTTATCACCTCTGCCCTTTTTTATGGGTCCACTTTAAAAACAGCGCATACAAGAAAAAACACATAATTTGGAAGAGTTAAAGGTGTAAATAAATTGCTGAAATACGCAGAATACATGTCGAGATGCTATAACATAGGTCTGCAATAAATTATGAAGACCGACTAAGTTTTTGTTTAGCATTCAATGGAAGCCAATTCGAACACTTATTTTATTCTTGCGTTAAAAATATTTTAGTGATTGTTATTTAGTTTTTTCAATTTTACTTTTTTGTTTTCGTAATGATATAATTACTGAGTAGAGCAAAATGTATTTATTATAAAATCACATATACACAATAATAAGCCAAACAACTTAAAATATTTCGTCATAATTTTTCGAAATAAAAAGTGACAGCCTTATTTAATAACTGTTACACCCTCTATAAACAATTTTTAGAGGAATTTCAAAATCGATGATTGCCTTTAAATACAACTTGAAAATTATTCTAAAACGATACTTTTAGTCTGCCGTACTTCAATATAATGCAAGATATTATCGAACTTTACATAATGCTTGTATTACAATATACGTAATAATAATGTACGCTTTGCTTTTACCGTAGTTCCGGCTAACGTGAAGCGCTCAAGAAATTTCGCCCGGTCAACAAAGCTCATTAAACATTTAACATGGGTGTACTCAAATCCGCCAACGAAAGTATCACATTTAATATGAATTGAACACCAAGTATCCAGACGGGAAGATGATAACATGTGTTATTCATACACAATTCCGAAATCAATACTTATGCCTTTAGGTGTTACTCCCAGACTTTCTGAACATGAATGAAGGTCAAGGAAGAAAAATATTTTAATCTAGATGTCATTAATACAAAACTAATATTATTTGATTATTTTAACTGGAGACTTATATTCTATATCAATCAAATTATTATCAAATTATTTTTATTTTTCCCACTTTTATTCTTTAATAGACCTGCTAGCTTCTAGCCTATTCAAGCATGTAGGCACTCCGGGTATGAGTGATCTAAATACATAATTACGAACTTATAAATCCTATCTTAATTCAAGTATCTTTATTCGATAACGAGTTTAACTTATGGCATAGAAATAATATCCAAGTTTATTATTTTGTTCGTGGTGTTTCTATTTTCTGCAGGTTGTGGCCTAATTCATTTAAAATTATAGTGTATTTCTTTTAATCAGCTTAGAAACCTGTTAAATAGATGTTTCTTAGGCGTACATCTTTCGAGTTTAATGGCCCGAGAAGATTATGCTTCCATGATTAATAAAATGAGACTTTATTTCATCTTCTCCATCGCATAGTCTGATGGATCAGTTTTAATCCCACATTGACATTTGCATATTAGATATGGATGTTGCTTCATATATACCACACCTGTATGAACAGTGTTCATTTCATCGATTATATAACTCATTTGAAATTTAGCCAATAGCAATTACAAATTTTACATAGTTATCATGTATTGATAAGTGATACTCTTGACGACGTGATATAACCGTTTTGATGTTTCGCTTCCTCCAACAATATGAATTTTGTCATGGTAACAAGTGTTTTGCAGCTTGTTGATAAACGTCAAAAATATATTCAGCAATTTTCATAATGTTTTTCAAATTTTTTCGACATGGAACGCTTTGGTATAAGCTCGGGGACCGAAATATATAAAGAAATTGAAATTTTGACACAGCAAAATACCGTTAAAACACATAAATATGTTTGGAAACAGTTCACCAAATTTTGTGAGCAGCGAAATTATAAACTTAGTGCTCAAACTTCTGACGAACAATTAGCAAGTATTTTGAAAGATTGGGCATTCAACATGAAACGTGCAGACGGCACCGAATACAAAGAAGGTACCGTGAAAACAATTTGGAATATTTCCGCTAAACTTGTCCAGAAAAAGTTTTATGAAGAGTTTAATCGAGAAACAAATCCATTCAGAGGCGTGATTTTTGAAGATGCAACAAAGGCGCGGGCAGCTAAAAGAAAGAAGTTACAAGCAATTCCTGAAAAAAGAAAAACAAGTTCTGTTGCCCTTAAAACGGAAAAAATTAGCAAAATTGTGTCATTTTTTGAGGAAAATACGCCAGGCCGTTTACAAAAAAAATTCTATCAAATTTGTTCTGTGGAACTGGCGTGGCGTGGAAATGAAGCAGTCTTTTGCTTAATTGACTATTTCAAAGCAGAATGCTACAATTGTGGTCAACCCACAGGACGTATTGAGTACAATACCATATTTTCAAAGACACCACAAGGTAGCGAAAAACATACAGCTGAATCTAAATAGTTGACACCGAATAAAAATTGTGAAGATCAGTGTCCAGTACGTCTGTTGAAGAAAATGTTAAGCAAAAGAACACCGAACATTAAAACCAATCGTCTATTTTTAACACCTAATCCTGATTGGCAGAAAACTAAAATATGGTATAAAAACTGCCCTGTAGGCCTTAATCAATTAAGTAAATGGACACGTTCAGCGGCAGAAAGTATAGGACTTGATACAAAGAAGCAAAAAGTATCTAATCATTCCAATCGCTGTTCCGCTGTTAGCATCTTGACACAATCTGGAGCAAACTTACAAGAAATTATTAAGATAACAGGCCACTCATCATCTGAATCTCTGAAGCCGTATCTAAAGCTTACTAATGAACACCATATCAAGATACTTGAACAAATGAGAAATAAACAAGATTCTGCCAACTCTATCATCACCAGCACCAGCACCGCAAATTTAACTTCTTAAGATAATACAACAAATATTTATTATAATAATTGTACTTTTAATTTCAACCAATAAAAAAATTTCGTTAGTTAATTCTGTATATAATCCTAACGAATATCACTCGAGCAAACGAAAATAATTCATTATATAACCTCTTCAATCGACGTATATCCTTAAAACACCACTCGAGCAACGCTCTCGTGGTGTTTCGCAGAATACGTCTCGTGACTCGGAAATATAATCGATTATTTTCTATGCTCTTGTGATATTATTACTGACTATTCAATTCACCTGTCATTGTTCAAATATGAACCAATAAAATAGCAAATATTTACTTTCGTATCATAGCAACAGGAAATTTCAGCGATTATATCTTCCTAGAAGGTATTCAAGTGGATATTTTAAACAATTGAAAGTTTTTATTAATGTAACTCATTTACTAACAATATTGAAGGTACAATTAGAAAAACTAACATTACTGCAGTGCTGCAGCAGACATTCTGGAACAGAGCTATCACTGGGAGTACCCGAGGGAGTACCTTTCTCTTGTAGCTTAATACCGTCACTATTACTGACAGATGTCGAAGTTGTACATGACACATTTGTTGTTGTAAAATTTCTTCGCATTTTGGTGATAATCGACTCGTGGTGCTCATCATCAAGCTGCAAGTACGATTTTATGGAATTCAGATTTTGGTGTCCCGTTATTTTCATCAGTTGTTGCTCTCCGACTCCAGCTTTCGCCAGAGATGATACAGTTGAAGAGCGTACCGAATGATTTGATATCTTCCTTCTTTTAACATCTAATCCAGTTTTTTCAGCTAATAACTTCACCCATTTACTGATCTCACATATACCAACTGGACTGTTCTTATACCACACCGCATTCTCAACTTTATCCCAAAACGGATTCGGTGTCAAAAACATCCTTTCTGTTTTCACATTTTTTCCTCTCTTCGATTTCAGTAGATAATACAATCTAAATAACAGAAGAATATTAATTATACCGTCTTGAAATTAAATATAAATAGGTTACCTAACTGGACACATATCGGTATTGCTTTTATTCTCTATCAACCACTTGCTGCCTGTCAATGATTTAGTTCCCCCCTGCGCAGTTTTCGAAAATACTGGATTATACTCAATTCTACCAGTTCTTCTTCCCTTGTTATCGAGTTCCTCCTTGAAGTAATAGGTGAAACAGTTGCTCCCTTCTCCTCCCCGCCAAGCTAGTTCGTAAGATGCTATTAAGAAAAACTTTTTCTGTAAACCGTCTGGGGTACTCTCATCTAATATGCGTATCATATTTAAGTATTCTGGTTCTGTAAGTGCCGCCGCGTTGCTGGTTCTTTTTTCAGGACACGCTTGCAGTTTTCTTCTTGTAGCATCCCTGGCGTCACGTGCTGACTTAAATATTGCATCAGAAAACGGGTTTACGTTTATTTTCCACTTATTGAAGAACATTTCTTGAACCATTTTCGCCGTCACGTTCCACATGTGCTTGATGACGCCTTCTTTATAATCGGACCCATCTTTTTTCTTCATATTACATGCCCACGACTTTAAGATGACATTTAAGTCCACAGGAGAAGTAGATTGATCCAGTTTATAGCCTTTTGCTGTTAAAAATGTACTAAATTGTCTCCATACTGAATCTTTGGATTTCTTCGTGTTCCAAGGGATATTTTCGCAAATTTCAGCATCGATTTCGTCTTCAGATTTCGTGCCAAATCTTTTCTCAGTTCCCATTATTTAGGAACACCAGTTTTTATTCAACGAAACGAACTAAATAGGAACACGATTCCAAAAATTTTAATGACAAACATAAATGTTTTTTTTGTTGACATGGAAACGTAATCATGTGTAACTAAATTTTGAGTCATTTTAATATGAAAAATTGATTTGGTTCATTGAATAGTCTCTCGAATACGATTCGTAGTCAAAGTTGAGTCTACTATTTTTGTGGTGCTTTACACTCATGTCTTTCATAATTGCGAATACTACTCGTGCTCCGCACTCGTAGTATTTAAATGCAATCATGAAAGACATTCGTGTAACCACCACAAAAATAATCGACATAACTTTGACTACTCATGGTATTATAAGTGATTATATAACTCATTTGAAATTTAGCCAATAGCAATTACAAATTTTACATAGTTACCATGTATTGATAAGTGAATATACTCTTAACGACGTGATATAACCGTTTTGGTGTTTCGCTTCCTCCAACAATACGAATGTTGTCATGGTAACAAGTGTTTTGAAGTTTGTTGATAAACGTCAAAAATATATTCAGCAATTTTCATAATGTTTTTTTAATTTTTTCGACATGGAACGCTTTGGTATAAGCTCGCGCACCGACATAGATAAAGAAATTGAAAATTTGACACCGCAAAATACCGTTAAAACCAGGACCAGCACCTCAAATTCAACTTCTAAAGATAATACAACAAATATTTATTATAATAATTGTACTTTTAATTTCAACCAATAAAAAAATTTCGTTAGTTAATTCTTTATATAATCGTAACAAATACCACTCGAGCAAACGAAAATGATCCATTATATAACCTCTTCACTCGACCTATATCCTTAAAACACCACTCGAGCTACGCTCTCGTGGTGTTTCGCAGAATACGTCTCGTGACTCGGGAATATAATCGATTATTTTCTATGCTCTTGTGATATTATTACTGACTATTCAATTCACCTGTCATTGTTCAAATATGAACCAATAAAATAGCAAATATTTACTTTCGTATCATAGCAACAGGAAATTTCAGCGATTATATCTTCCTAGAAGGTATTCAAGTGGATATTTTAAACAAGTGAAAGTTTTTATTAATGTAACTCATTTACTAACAATATTGAAGGTACAATTAGAAAAACTAACATTACTGCAGTGCTGCAGCAGACATTCTGGAACAGAGCTATCACTGGGAGTACCCGAGCGAGTACCTTTCTCTTGTAGCTTAATACCGTCACTATTACTGACAGATGTCGAAGTTGTACATGACACATTTGTTGTACTAAATTGTCTCCATACTGAATCTTTGGATTTCTTCGTGTTCCAAGGGATATTTTCGCAAATTTCAGCATCGATTTCGTCTTCAGATTTCGTGCCAAATCTTTTCTCAGTTCCCATTATTTAGAAACACCAGTTTTTATTCAACGAAACGAACTAAATAGGAACACGATTCCAAAAATTTTAATGACAAACATAAATGTTTTTTTTGTTGACATGGAAACGTAATCATGTGTAACTAAATTTTGAGTCATTTTAATATGAAAAATTGATTTGGTTCATTGAATAGTCTCTCGAATACGATTCGTAGTCAAAGTTGAGTCTACTATTTTTGTGGTGCTTTACACTCATGTCTTTCATAATTGCGAATACTACTCGTGCTCCGCACTCGTAGTATTTAAATGCAATCATGAAAGACATTCGTGTAACCACCACAAAAATAATCTACATAACTTTGACTACTCATGGTATTATAAGTGATTATATCACTGGAAATAAATCATCGTTCCATAGGTTATATCGAAAAAGTTTTTAGCAAGTTCTATATAGTTCGACTAAGCTCAGTGTTTATCACAAGTGCATGGCTACATTTGAAGTGTTTCGCATAACGACAATAATGCCAAGCGATAATAACGCCAACTTCCGGTTGGAATTTCGAAAATCTTTTTTCATAAAAGTGTGTTCTAATTCACTCTTGAAAACTTCTGTATTATTCAGAAATTGGTTTCAACTTAGTAGATGACGAGAGGAATTTTTGTAAAATTTGGTTTTCTCACTGAAATAAACTACTAGGTACTTCCAGTCTGTCGATTTCACAGAATGCTTGGTATTGATAGCTTTTACCGTTCGGCCGCTATTCTATCACACACAGAAACAGATGTGAACTCTAAGGATTGAAATTTTTTCGTAACAATAACGCCCTTAAAAGAAAATAAATATATGAGTAACTACTCAGAGTTAACTCTTAAATACTACAATTGAAGAAATTTTATACATGCTAGCCTTTTTAATAAAATTAAAAATGTTGATGCACAGCAATATTTCCTTCTTAAATATGTTAAATATGTGAGGGATGATCTGAAGGTAAAAAGTTCCTTTTTAACTTGAAAATTCGTCCGTACTAAACTGGCTTGAAAATATGTGTATTAAGTCACTATAGTTATTTACGAACCAAGTGCGGGAAGACTATTTTCCCGCATGAGCGCACATTGTAAGCACGAGCGACCGCAGGAAGCGAGTGCTTTTAATTGCGCGAATGCGTGGAAGTGTCTTCACGCAAGTGGCTTGTACAATATTTTTTGTACGAACATTAAATTAAAAAAATATTATTGATTAATGTCATTGGTATCATACCTAACCTAAGATATATTACCTACTTGATTTAAGCATTTCATGTAGGTATGTAACTATTACTCACCTTTCCCTAAAATTAAGTTATTATATTCTTACACATGGCAAACATGAGGTATTTATTCTTATATTTATAAATTTATAGTACATTTATTGCGTTTTTTGGTTTAAATACAAACAATTCAGAACTGCCAATATGAATGTCGATGTGGTTTCAATAGATGGCGCTTGAATCTTGCTTAAGATGTCGCTTAAAATATCGTCAAATAGATGGCTCCACAATTTTTTTGGAAGAATTTTTAATTATTACTCCTATTTCCCCAACTTTTAGTGAAGAATAGTGGAGGGAAGTAGTATTTTATAGACTAAATTTTATTACTACCAAGTTAGATTTTTTTCTAAATGTCCCAAAGTGCCAGTGTTTTTTTCAATTTTTACAGTCGCCTCAACCGGGAAAACGTATTTCCCAGTCGAGCTAGACATGCGCCAAATGTCACTTTACAGGCGGTGAGTACAAAAAAGAATATAAAGGACGACAACGATTAATGAATATTCTATATATACTTTTCTGAATTAAGCAATAAGGAGTCGCTTCTTTATTGTGTTTTTACGTATACATTTGGAGTGCAATAACCAACAACATGAAGTATATCTGTAACAAAAATCATTACAAGATGGTTAAAGAGAAGTTCCATATTTAGGAATACCTTTTTTTTTCAAAATGCATAAAGTTGTATAATAATGGCGAACCTAGTTACGTACACAATAAATTTTCTTTGAATACCAGGTAGTAAATACTACTAATATTGCTATGGTACTGTTGCGCTATTATTAAACACCATAACGTTATTTAATAATGTCCAACGTAGTTATGCAACCATAAATTTTCGTTATGATATTTATCTGATGAATATGGGGTGGTTGTAAATACCATTATTATTACAATTGTACTGTGGGGACTTGCGATGTAGACTATCTTCGTCCTAATATTAACGAGGTAATATCCGAGAGGATTGAAATTATAAAAACTTCCTTGTTTCGGGTAAATCATTAATGCATCAATGTAAGTTTTAATGAATAATAGTTACATTATTCATTAAAACTTACTTTATAGCTCTAATAAAAAATGAGGTGTGGCCACCACACGACTTTCTTATACGTATCAGCGTTTCAAACTATAGAATTTTAAGAACTTTTTATACAAAAATTATTCAAAATCCTATTTTATGTACTTCTATTCTCTTAATAAATCTCTATAGAATGCATACTTGGCAAGATATAATAAAAAAAAGTACTGCTCGCTAAGAGTAAAAGTGCTACTTCTGGTCCGAATTTTGAAATTTCATTTATACAAAAACATTGCAAATCTAACTCTAAATACTTCTGTACTCTTGATAAATATATACAGAATGCATAATTTACGACATATTTGCATAAAGTTGCTATTCGGTAAAAGTAAAAGTGTTACTTCCGGTCCGATATTTTGAAATTTTTTTATACAAAAGATATTTAAAATTACGTTTTAAATACTTTTATACTGGTAATGTACCTGCCTAGAAAGCATGACTTGCGAGATATTCGCAAAAAACTGATTTTCGATAAGAGTAAAAGACCTACTTCCGGTAGGAATTTCGAAAACCTTTTTTTATACAATTTTTCTCAAATTTAATTTTGAGTACATTTCAATTCTTTATAAATTTGTTTAAACTTAGTAATTGACGAAATATTTGCAAAATTCGATTTTTTTCATTGAAGTAAACTACTACTTCCGGTCTACCGATTTTACTTAAAAACTAATCAGATCTCAAGAGGGAGATTATACACGTAAATACAAAATTTGGAATAGATATCTACAGCAGTTTGACCGCTATCGTGGTCATACACAGACAGACACACACACTGACACACACAGACGTTTTTTAAAACCAATTTTTCTGTATCAGGGGACCTCAAAACGTGGACATCTTCAAAAATCTCGAGGTCGAAAATTTTCATCATCACAATACTTCTTTATACTACGTATAAGGAAGTAAAAGTTATTTGATCAAAAGTCGATGATATAAAGTAATCATGTAAACACATCATTTTAAACATAACGTATACGAAAGCAGATAGTTCGAGAACAAAATTTAAGAGAGCGAGAGCAAGTACTTTTTCTCAGTCGACTTCAGAAAAATTGAGTACACCTTCGAAATCATGAGCTTGACATTTCCTACTATTTACGGGTGTGAATCGGTTTCTTTGCATTGTCAATGTTTATTTTTTCAATAGGTTAGGTTTAGAGAAAAAGACATATTACTACATACCACAAACACGTTTATTTTGATTAGAAATAAGAACAGAAATATTCTTATAAACACCAAATTCTTAGAGCCCTCTGAGCTTAAACACTTTGCTCAGTCTTCTAGGCATAGACGAAATGAGATTTTGCCATTAGTTTTGCTCATGAATTAACTTTTCCCAGCAATCTTCAATTGCTGTCCAGAGTTCATTGGTGTTTGGAGGCCTAAAATTGTTTGATAATTTTTTTTAAAGTAAACCCAGACGTTCTTTATAGCATATAATATAGTTAACACTGTGTAATGGCCACGCTAACAATTCTATATTAATGCCTGCAAAGCATTCTCGAATAATACCTGCCACGTGCTCAGGGCTATTATCTGATTAATCGTGGTTACCTCAAATACATAGCCAGATTTACTTTACAACATAACATACTACCGCTAAGATTTGTTTTCAAATAATACAAAGTTATGAAATCATATTTCAATTATTCCTTTAAATACAATACTAAATAAGTATTATTTACAAAATAATATGTAATACGAAATCTAAGGTTAATTATTTTATTAATTTTATAACAAAATACATGTGTTCGTGACAAATATGTGGTTTCTATATATTTACTCAGTAATAAAGTAGAGTAACAGGTAGGTATATGGAGATTATCTTATTTTAGGAGGAAAATATAGAGGATTACAAAGGTCAGTAGTCCTAAACTAAAATATTTACTATGCATTATTACAGAGGCATTTGCACAGCTGGTTCTCCTTAAAATAGCCTTCATAATTTAGACGTACATCGTATTTAGAGGATGATAAATTAAGCAGAAGTATACTAAATAAACCTGTTTCAGCCTTTAATAAATTAATTTCCCAAATGTATTCGTTTATATACGTATACATGTATTTCTATATATATGTATTCATACACTTACATATACATTGTTTTCGTGTTCAAATTGGTACGTATTATGAAAAATTTGAGTAAATTTAAGAATAGCTTAAAATGATTATAAAAACATCAGAATTCAAATTAACAAGTTTGGCACGAAACATAGATCCGTTTATGATGAAATTACTAAAAAATAAATATCTTATTATTAAATATTAATATAAAATCAGCGTTTAAAATTTAAAAGTGGTAAATTATGACAGAAGAAGTATTATTCAACGAGTTCCAATATAGAAATCTTGGCTATTGCTAGTGCAAATAGAAGAATTTTTTAGTTTTTCCATCCTTTGTAGACGAGGTGCCATTCATCGGTATCTCACTAATTATCATTAGCGTGGTCGCACTAATATTTATTTATATAGGATGGAATAATAATCTATGAAGACATCTATAAATTAATCATTATCTCTACTATGTGAATTAAGTATAAAAATAAATTGCTACATTATAGCTACGAGGGGAGTTTTTTTTATGTTATCTACTAGCTATGAATGAAACGAGTTAGCAAGCAAACAAAATTTTATTTTTCAACGTTTTCTAATATCATAGCTCGGAAAGCATTATATTTCGCTCACGTGAGATTTCGCTTGGAGTCCTTGCTGTGTAATTTACAAGTGACAACTGGAGTAGATACAGCGACGATTTGTCAAATTTATGTGGTTTTCTATTGGATGGATATTATCCGGCAAGGAATATTGATCAGAGCGTTCTGTTATCACGTATTTGCTTGTATTCTCTTAATTTTAGACGCATTTGTTCCAGTTTATTATTTTTATTCAAGCTATGTCACAACCACATGACTCTCCAGTTTTACTCAAACTGCTAGATTTCCGGGTTCCACATGTTGGCGCTCGTTACTCCAGGCACCTTCTACCATTGCAGTTACTGCAGTCTCCCATTTACATGATGTGTTCTTATTTCAATACGATTTGCTCGCATTGTGATGTTTCACTCTTCTATTAATGCTGCGAAAGGTGCTGCTACTTCAATTTTCAACAATTTTGTATAATACTAAATATTTTCTTTGGATTTGACACTTGTTCTTTAATTTTTGTTAATATATTTTTGTACATGAACTCATTACATTATATTACATTATTTCAAAAATTCTCCAATAATTGGAAATTGTAATATTTACTTGGGCAATAAAGAGTATTATTATTATTATTAATAAAAGAACCATTAACACTAACACACAACGTTTCTTTACTAACTCTATACCTTCAAAAGGGAATTCTTTTGGCAATTTTGCAAGATACGATCCCTCAGCGTTTTCCACGTCTTCATTTGATAAAAATTGAGGCCCTCTCAAGTGTTTTTTGTATTTTGGAAAGAGATATAGTCACAAGGATCGAGACTGTAGGGTAAATGTTGTAATTCCTTAAAGCAACATTCATTTATTACTGCTTGAACAATTCGTATCTTATGCACCCTACAGTTGTCATACAGAAACAGAGTTTTCTAACCGTGTCCTGATCGTATTTAAGAAGTCTTCATCTTGAGATAAAGGTGCCAAATTCTCTTCGCAAATTTGTCGTCTACACAATTTTTGTTCGGGACTGAGCAGCATGGAAATCCATCATGCCGATACTTTGCTCATTCCCAAATCTTCGTGTAGAATTTTAAAGCACTCATTTCTGATATTCCTATTTCTCTAGCAATAACTGAAACTTTTACTCGGCGGTCAGTCAATACCAAATCTTCAACTTTCTTGATGATTCCTTCATTTCGTGTTTCTAGAGGTCTACCACATGTGATCATGTGACTGCTGATAGCAAAATTTGACCTGCGTATTCTTCAGGCTACTGTCTTTTTGAAGTGAAAACTTCTATGGGGCTCGAGTCGAGTCGACTAAGGGAGCAAGAGAGATATAGTTAACGCGTCTCTGCCGGTCTCTGCTATACTCGCTCGGCAACCGTTTCATGCTCGGCTTTGTATTATAACGCTAACTAGCGGTATTTAATGTTAATTATATTGAAATTTAGAATAAATACGCGAAATATTGTATTCTTATTTTCTGAAAAATTCTTGTACGCATGTAGATGCGATCCCGAACCGCCCGGGTGTGAGGCCGGCACGTTACCATTAGACCAGCGCGGGTACTCGTATGACAATTATCATATCGTCTATTTGTATATATATACCTGCGTACGTATGAATTTTTGAAGTGAAAACTTGATCAGACCGAGCGAAATGTACTAGAATAATGTATACACAATAATAATAAATAAATATATATATATATATATATATATATATATATATATATATTAAATGTAATATAGAACAAAAATGGAAAATGTAAATGTAAGTGAATATAGAACGAAAAAAAAAGTTGTATTTCGTATTATTAACCTCGTCTTGATGAAGTTTTCACTTCTGCCGTGTGGTATTAAGCACGCCCATTTTTTTTGATAAGAATTTCATGACACCTCTGTGGTCAAGTGTTAATTCACTCATTTTCTATTTTTAAACTAATGTGAAAGTAACAAATGTTAAGCGCTTCGAACCAAACTTAAAGATGACACCATAAAATGTCACAGAAACGGAATGTAGGAAAATTGTCGCGATAACATATTATTTTCATAGCTACATAGATAACATAGAAAAGCTCCCTCGTATATAAAGATTATTGATAATAATTGATAATTTTTGCAGACTCAATTTTTAAAGTTCCCAT
The DNA here is from genome assembly GCA_963170755.1 of Amphimallon solstitiale. Lineage (NCBI taxonomy): Eukaryota > Metazoa > Arthropoda > Insecta > Coleoptera > Scarabaeidae > Amphimallon > Amphimallon solstitiale. Next base: position 131,609,262 of record OY720676.1, read on the forward strand.
ATCAAACAATTTGTAATATTTAAACTCAAATAAGATAAAGTCAAAAGAGTAATTTATTTATGTTAATTTATTGATAATTTAATCTAATCATAGCATATAAAAAAATCACATTTTACATTAATAATTGGTTATTGTAATACCATTCACGGTTCTTTCAGTACTGTCAACAATAGTGACAAAAGTGAGTTTAAATAAATTCAGTTTAGATTCTACTTGGTTTGGTTATTGTCTGTTTAATGTTTTATTCATACTATTAAATATAACTCAAACAATAATTGTCGAAGAAGAAATTTCTAGCTACTGTAGTAAATGTCGGTAAGCGGAAAGAATATTATTAATATTTTTAGTAAGTAGGTAAGTAATTAAGTAATAATTTCGAAAGGTGTTCTATTCACTAGTATTGATAAAATATTTTTGTGCAGTAGTATTACATTTTTGGAAATTCCAAAAGAGGATCATTTTATAAATATTGATATGAATCCAATTTTATTATTTATTAATTGTTATTACAATATTTATAAATATATAAATATATATAGGCAAACATACTCTGCTGTATTTACTTAATGTAGAATTTCGATTTTAATAAACACAATCTCACATGACATTTCAGATCTTTATCTGTATTTGTGCTATTAAGTTAATAGCACAAGAGCAACAATAATTATTGCAAATAATTAAACAATATCAAGAATCAAGTCATGCATGCATATTGCCAAACGAAAAGATGCTGCCACTTTGTAAACCAGTGAAGATCAATTGAAATGGATCTCCCTACATCAAACGTTCCGTCTAAATGTTCTACTGTATTGGTCTTTAACTGTAAGAGGTCACAGGTGTAAGAATATTGTTGTCGACAATGGAATAGTTACTTGTTGTTTCCACCGCCGTGATTGTTGCACCTAGCCACGGGTTGTAAGGCCGTAGAGCTGTACGTTTGATAATTGCTTGGTGCCGGTTAGTTTCGTATAATAAAACACAATGTTATGGATGCACTGACTTTACTTCTTAAAACTCACAATTAATATCACTTAAATAATTAATTTAAAAACTATATATACTGCACAGAATTGTTGTCGTACTTGTTGCGTATGTTATATGTTTGAATTGTAGTATGCTATGTAGCAAATGTTACTGTTGCGAGTGTGACTGTTGTTTTTGTGAAATGATGTTCACCCTTTTGATTCTGAATCGACACTAACTTGAATTGAATCTTTCTTTTCCTACCCTTGTGGAGTAGAAGGGATAAATATGAACAATTGCCTTTACGATAAATGTTTCTTAATGGTGAGTTCTAGGAAATATTACGCGTTTACAAATTACAATACCCAACAATCGGTACGTAATAAAACAATATAAAGCAAGTTTATTGTGAACAATCGCTACGTAATAAAATAATATAATATAAGTTCATTGTTACCTTTCGAAGACTAATTTCTTACCGTTGTGCTCGAAAAGAGTAATTCATTTTTAATTACTGGGGAAAACCTAGATGACTAAAGTATTCAGATTATCCTAAATTAGATTTCTATAGAAGTTTAACATTAGAATGATTTACCTATAATCAGGTAATGACTGTGTATGTATCATTTATTGATCTGAATAAATTGTCTAACGTTTGAATAATAATTCTGATTTAGAACTATCTTAATTAATACTAAATAATATTGTTTTGGCATGAGCCAGAACAAATGTACAAATGCGGCTTTCCAAATTTTCTTTCCAGTCTTTCCATTTCCGAATATGTGCCATTCTGTTTGAACTCTGTAATGTCGGTATGTGATATATGAACCTAGTATCTAACCTATTCTTAAATTTGATAATATAGGTAATTCTGTTTTATATGTCATTCTGATATCATAATGTTCTATAAAAAATTCGCTTTCAGCTTCAAAAGTGCGGTCATTATGGAAACTCGTCAATTTGTTTTTAAGTTTTATGCTTAAGTAAAATTTGAAACTTAAATATTTTTTTCAAAGAATAATGATAATCATCACTGTTTACTATAATTCCAGTAATTATTATTACACACTTCACTAAAGTTTCAAAAATACCAGGAAACTACATACCTGTAACTTATGACAAACAAGACTTACCAATCTTCAAAAGTCGTCAGTGTAACTATATAACAATAAACAACCGAGAATTGTTCCGTTTTACCTCATATATAAATCAACATTGCTTTGCAGCTGTTCAATTTAGGGTGAATGTGATCGTTAAATATGCAAGGTTGTTGGGGTAGAGTATTGTTTCGTACTTGAGTAAATGCGGGATTTAAAACTAGAACTGTAAGCTTGAGCTTGCAAGTGAATTTATGCCAATTTAAATGGATACTAGGCAACTAGAATACTTTTATTTGAATTTTCGTCCAAAGTCTTCTAAATTATTCACCGCTTTTACAAAATCGCTTTAAATATAAAAAGGGTAAATGCACAAGAATTTTAAATTATTGTTCCGGAAACGACGACGTCGACAATGTAGATTGAAGAATTGTTGGTAATAAAACTCCCTAGATTATAGTTACATGTAGCATCTGGTAAATAAAGCATGTTAACGCATACCACAATTTGTTATTACTTTTATTTATGTCCATATAAGTACTGCAATAATTAGTCTCTGCTCTTCAAGAATGAATTAATTCAAAAATATATTGTCATATATCGTACATATACATGTTTTAAAAGTTACTTTATTTTACTAAAAAAAGAATATTATTACTAAACAAAAAATATTACCATGATTCAGAAATAAACATATATTTGTTAATATTAAAAATCCGACGTAAGATACAACAATAATCAATTAAATACTATGAACAAAATGTAGTCATACATTAAAATTTATTATTAAATGTACTACCGACCTGGATAGATAATGAGCGTGTGTTTGGCAGAGGATACCTAAAATTATATAAATAGTTGCTATTTTGACATTGATAAAAAAGTTTGTTTAATCAATTAGAGAACATTGATGTTTGTACACCTCTAAATCATAATATTCAATAAACTAAAGAATATTTACTAAAGTTATATTCACTTGAATATATATAGCAATGAAAACAAAAATGTTTAACACAAGAATATTAAAAAGTATGAAGCGATTCAACTAGAGCATAACAGGTATTCTTTTTATGTAAACATACTGCACTGCAAAACATTTTCTATACAATTTGTTTTCTGTATCATACTATTGCTCGAAAATTGCAGTGAATTCATTGGAATTTTTGAAATATATTTATAGGTAGATAAAGAAATATATTTCCCATGCGACACATGTCATACTGCATAAATATCCGATTAAACTAACGTGAAATACGACAGTCTTTTACCTTGCAACTTAATACTTTCTTATACGTAGTATCAGGAAGTATTGTGATTATAATTTTGGACCTCGAGATTTTTGCAGATGTCCTCTTTGTTACCTTGTACCAAAAAAGTTGTTTTTAATCTCTCTCTCTCCCTCTCATCCCCTTCACTCACTCTCTCCCCCTCTCTCTCTCTCCCTCTCTCTCTCCCCTCCCTCCTCTCTCTCTCTCACTTTCTCTGGGCGTGTGTGTGTTTGTGTGTAAGACAACGATAGCGGTCAAACGGCGATACTTACTATCTAAAGAATATAAATATACTAAAAAATGAATTTGAAAAACATCTAATAACAAAAGTGTTTCGAAATTCTTACTGGAAGTAGGTCTTTTACTCTTATCGAGAAATAGTTTCTTGCGAATATCTCAAAAGTAATGCCTTTTAAAGGGTATTAATTGACCCTACTAATTTGTCTGTAGGTGTAGAAACACTTAAAAATATAAGCAAAGCTGGTATTTTGGTTAGTTGCGGTGATATTACTTCCAAAAAAAAAGTTAATTGACTTGCAGCCCGAGAATATTATGTGCGCAGTTGTTAACCAGAATGAAAAAGTAAAGATAGATAGGAAGTATATCAGCACACCCAAAATGAACTATGGTAACGTAATAATTGATGTAAAATCGAATGTACTTGGAAAACACTACTGAAAGAAAAAAATAATGCTAGATGGAAGAAATACGATGGGGTCGACATATTTTAATTTCTGATACGAAAGTAGAAAGAGGAAAAGTGCTCGACGAAATAAACTAAAGATAAACATAAGCGAGGCTGCCAAGAAAGTACACTCGGCAAACGTTGTGTGAGGATCCCCCGACATCAACACTACGTTGCTCTCCCACCACTGTTAGCAAGCAGGCATCGCTGCATATCATAAGGTCATCTTCTGCATATGATACAAGTGCAAACCGAAATTAAACTTTGACGACTATGGTATATGAAAACATATATGTATATAATAAGGTGTAATAACTGTGCAGGTTATACTCATTTTGCGAGAGATTGCACAATTACTAAAATATGCCGCACGCAGGTGTGAAGGTGAACACTCTACAGTTTATTGTGTTAATGCTGTTGGTGAGGACGAGAAGTGCGTAAATTGTATGAGGACAATACTAAAATTCAAAATTGATATGGATTGACACCATAGAGCATTTGACAGAAACTGACACTTATGAAGGAATTCTAGAAATACAAAAGCCTAAAATTAAGTATATTTAGTGCAAGACTCATAATTTTTGTATCGAGTTTCTTGTATAAACTAATAAACAAATTACTGACATTGTGTAATATATGTAATATGAGTATATTAGTCGATAAGTTTGTTTACTATTATTTTTTTAGGTTAAATTGTTTCATGTAAACAACAACAACGTATTGTTATGTCAGAAAATGTATAATAGCAACTGCTAAAGAAATGTATATTATTATTATTATATGAAAGTATTTTGATTTTGAATATCTTTTGTATAAACAATTTTTCAAAATTTGGACCGGAAGTAGCACTTTCGCTCTTATCTAATAGCAGTTTTTTGCTAATATGTCGCAAATTATGCATTCTAGAAGTTACGTAAGAGAATAGAAGGGACCTGAAATTACTCATTTACTCACAGGTTTTTTGTTAAGAAAAAACGAGTGTTTAAAACTTATTTTGGAACAACATTTGTATAATTTGCAACGCACATACGTATAAGATAGTCGTGCGTTACCCACACCTCATCTTTTTACTAATTGTTACACAAAACAAAAGCTCAAATATATAGGAAGAATATTTAAAGTAGTACTAACATAAACACTTATAAACTCCACAGACAATTGTAAAACTTTTGTTTCTTTTCTTTTTCCTAAATCATTCTGTACTTTTTACTAAATCGAACCTACATAAAACAAAGAGTCAAGCAAATATCAAATATATCTCATATTTATTTAAAATACGCAGTAACAACTAAGCTAGCATAAAAGACAAAGTAAAAAGCGAATAGATTTTTTTTCCTTTGAGTGATAACATACAAGGATTTCATAACTTCCGATTGAAACATATTTCATGAATAAGTTAGCTCTCGGCGACACTCGGCAATATCTAAATCATTTTTGAAAGAACAATTGTGATATTTCTTATGAGGCACGACCATCTATGCTAGGGATATGTATTTTTCATCAAAAATTTATTGCGACGCTGACTTTGAACTGAAAATCTGTAAAGCAGAATACTTTATGTAGTTTTGATAGAATATTCATGTCTTTTCCGGTAGATGTCTCTCTAATTTATTCACTGCAAATACATGAATTCGTTAAATTGGTGTTGACGTTTTATCTTTTGTATGGCAATTTAAGCGAGGCAGAGCGTGAAAATAGAAGGGTATATTGGGACATTAAAATTTCGCATAAATATGCTAAATGTAAATTTACGAAAATATAAAAAGGTTATATACCAAAGCATTAAAATAATTTTTAATAGTAATAAGAAAAATAAAGAAACTTTTGACTGGAATAAATAAATTACTATAAATTAATTTGATTGATAGTTGATTGTTTTTAATAAGAACATGATCTGCATGTTATTAGTCTACATCATGAATGTTCAGAGAAATCTCGTTTTTCTTACTAATAATGTCGCTTATTTAGATTATCAATATCAATAACACTAATATCTCAACCACTGTTCGAGATATTCATATTCTTAAGCCATCAGATTGTGATTATATGTATTGGATATTCAACTGTAGTTCTTTCTGATACTGTACTATTGTAAATGCATTATTTAGATAACAACAATTTGATTAGGCAAACAAATCGTAAAAGATGTTCTTAGTATCCAAATTGTAGCCGCGGCGTCGTTTTTGGTTCTACTGTAGAAGTTTCGTCCAATGTTCTAAGGGGCATCTTCGTGGCTGCTAATACTAATGCGATAACTGCGATAACCTGAAACGGCAAGCTGTTTCAGGTTATCGTACTATGATAATTACGTAGATAGCTTCTTCTATGTGGGCGATATTATCCTGATAACAAAAGTACAAACCAGAATGCATTCACTAGGTAATATTTGGACTCAAGTAACAGAGGAACTGAAGGTGAAGATAAATATTAATAGAAACAAAGAGATTGTTATAAACGGAAACAACGGGCATAATATATTTCGCAAACAAACTAAATTAGAAACAATGAAAACATATTTAGAAAATAAGAATAGTATTAAGAATTAGTTTAAGTATTAAAAATAAAGGAGACATTAAAAATCAGACTTTATTATATTTGAAAATTTGAACATTAAGTTTATTTATGTTTGCAATACAAATAACACAAGTGTATGATAGGTTGCATATATTTAAGTATAGAAAATTCTGATATCAAATAAATTTATTGTTATAATTGTAGGTTAAATAAGTATTTAAAAAAAAAATATTATTAGGTACAAAATAAAGACAAAATATATCTGAGTAATATATTTCTTTTGTAGAAAAGATAAACAAGAAATATGATTTGTGTACAATAAAACGCAACGTAACTTTTATCAAGGCGTGAAAATTGCATTAAATATTCTAAATAATAGACCTTTGTTCAAAGATAAAAAGGTACTTAAAGCAAGCAATAGAGAGAGAGTGATGTTGAAAGATGTAACAGTGAAGAGAGTGAGTCATTTAAACGCCATCAAACTATACGAACAGGATCAAATACGTTATTCGAGAGAAGAAAATATTATAGAATAAATAATGCACTTAAAGCATACATAATATAATAAATTTAATAAAAGAGATTTTAAATAAATCATGCTTAAAGGATAAAAGTTACCTTAAACTTAAAACTATAGATAAAAAAGGATACAAGTATACATTCTGACACGATACGATCAGCAAATGTTTTTATATAAAAGACAGCTGAGCAAATAAAATATATACATTCATGAACTTGTATGTGTAACACAGAAGCTTCATAGACTGTAAAGACTTGTATGGTTTGGAGACCTACAAAAGGAAATATAGTATAAAATTTGTTTATAGCTTCTTGCAGGTGAATGTATTACTGTAGGAAAATTCCTAGTTAGAAATGGAACTGACGTGGTGAAGACTCAATAATCGTTGTAATATGGGTGATATGGGAAGAGGAATTCTGGTCATCTGCAATGTGTTTTCGAGTGTACCAGATCCAAACATATCTAAATGAAAATTGAAGATTATGTTAGCGAATGGGAGAAACAAGTTTATAAACAAATATAAGGAGGAATTGTATTAAGAAGAATATACCTACCCTTGAAGATACCGAATAGTTTAGGGAAAAGACTTTTAAATAAGCAAATGGTTTAAGGTGTTGACGTTTAAGTGAATGAACTGTCAAAGACAATAAGTGCGCGTGTGTTAGTGTCACGACGGCAACTTGGGGGCAGAGATTTCACAGATGATGCAGGGTGACAACCTAAATTTTAGTTCGGTGGATGGCGTAACAAGCGTTACATATTTTTTTTCGGATATAAATTCAAGAACAGGAATGAACAAGAGGAGATTTTGATTTCGACTTCGAAAGATAAGGACTTTTTGAAAAAGCTAATAAAGGTTTAAGCGTAGGGTTATATATACTACGAATATACAGGGCAATCCAAATTAAGTGTTCACCATTGGTAACACTTTTATTAAAGATACAAGATTGTTTAAATTAGCAAATTTGTAGTACTTTTAACGCTCTTTAAGATGGAAGAATAAAAACAACAAATGAGCAAAGCGTTTTCGAGTTTTGCCGAAAAATATTTTTTTTTCTAATGGAAACTCCTGTATATTATATCATTTTCTGCTAGAACTTTAATTTTTAAACAAAAAATCTTATAAGAATTTTTTTACTGGGATTAAAAATACTTGAGTTATAATGAATAAACGAAAACAGCTAAATTAGTTTTAGAAACTTTATTTTATATGTACATAAACTTATCAATAAAAGAAAAGAAAAATCACTGATTTTTTCATAGAAGATGTTCAAAAATACCACCTTGTAGTTCAATACATTTTTGTACACGCTTCCGAACTTCTCGAACTGCCTTCAGTATGGTCCTACCATGTATTTGGTTTATCTTTTCACTAACTGCAATCTTTAGGGCGTTTACGTTTTCGTACCTTTGCTTATAAATCTGGTTCTTTAAATAACCCCATAAAAAAAAATCAAGCGGCGTTAAATCTGGCGATCGGGGAGGCCACTGAATAGGACCATTTGTTCCTATCCATGAAGTGTTAAAAATAGTATTTAGAAGTTGATGAGTACCTCTGTAGTTGTGCGCAGGTGCGCCATCCTGCTGAAAATGCAGATTCTGTCTACTTATGAGATCCAGATCGTCTAAGAAATTATTCAAAATTTCAGTCAAAAATTCTATGTACCTTTCACCAGTTAGAGTGCCCTCATAAAAGAAAGGACCAACAATCCATGAACCGATTAAACCGCACCAAACATTAAAACTGAAACGGACTTGTGGACGTCTTGGATTTACTAAAAGAAGATTTTTCCTTTGACCAGTAATGATGATTTTTTTATTGTACATTCCAGAATTTGAGAAATTCGATTCATCGGTCCATAAAATATAACGAAAGTTGTTAAAATTTAGTCAACAAAAGTTAAGATACCAGTGGCAAAAAAAAAATTCTTCTCTCTGGATCCCCTGGCAAAAAAACCTGAACTGGTTTGTACTTATAAGGAATGAATTTGTGTTTCTTCAGAATCCTATGCACAGTACCGTGACTCAAATCTGATTCATTGACAATATCTAGTATGGAATTCTCACGGTTGGCCTCAAAATATGCGATAACTGCAATTTCCGTGGCCTCGCTTTTTATAAAAGTCCTTTTTGTCCTTGTTTTGGCAAAAACACTCTCATTGCCTCTAAATTTTCGTTAAAGTCTCAGAAAATATTGCTCATGTGGTTGTGTTCGGAGTGGATATAATTCAGCGTAGTGTTCTTTTGCCCTCCTAGAGGATTTTCTGCACACTAAATAAGATTCTAACATATCACACTTTTCTGAATGGGTAAAAATCATTTTTTTGTCAAATTAATAACTAGCACAATGAAACTTATGAGTGAAAAACTAATAAAACTGTACTAATATTTGACGTTTGGTAGAAAGACTTATCGTCGTTTTCATAGATACATAGAAATGCACTTGACTTAGCTGTTTTTGTGTATTCATTATAACTCAAGTATTTTTAATCCCAGTAAAAAATGTCTTATAAGATTTCTTGTTTAGAAATTAAAGTTCTAGCAGAAAATGATATAATATACAGGGGTTTCCATTTGAAAAAAAAATATTTTGCGGCAAAACTCGAAAACGCGTTGCTCATTTGTTTTTTTTATTCTTCCATCTTAAAGAGCGTTAAAAATACTACAAGTTTGCTAATTTAAACAATCTTGTATCTTTAATAATAACAAAGTTACCAATGGTGAACACTTAATTTGGATTGCCCTGTATATATTTATTCATTTTGTATTAGTATATTAATTTCATTTTCATTTTAATTTCATTTATAATAATAATTTTTCTTTTGAATAATTTTTTTGTATTTCAAAATGGAGATGCCTAAAGCAGAATTTGAAGAAATGTTTAATGAAACAAAGTGAGTTTTTCAATTATAAAGGAATATCAATGCTGCAATGCGTTTGTTGGAATACTATGTGAAAATATTTATTCCAGAATAACGTTGAGCAGTAAGGATAAAATAGATATTGTCCTGTAAATAATAATTCGTTAGTTTTTTTTATATTATATAACACAGAAAGGATTATTAATAGTGTTGGGTAATAAGAAAATACAACGCGCGAATGTTTATTTTCAAATACCGTTATCAGGCATCATTAATTCTCGCAATTCATTTTTGATTTCAAATTTCAAATAAAATATACAATTAGAAAAGAGAAATGTTTCTATGTGGCGGGTTTTGAGACGCTGGCTGCAATACGTGCGAATGGTTGTTGCCAGTGATCAATTCAAGCTTATCTTCGAACATGGACCATTGCGAAGTTCTAAAATTATCGGGGCATTAGGTGCAAATATAATGTTTCTGATAAAATAGAATTAGCACAATATTTACAGATTATCGACATTCAATTGAGTTTCTTTATTTTGAAACATTAATAATATTTTTTTTTTGATTAGCATTATCGATATATTTATTCTATAAAACATTACAACCGAGAATACGGTACAAATGTTTTGTTTCAATTATGTGCTTTTTATAATTTTTTTTGTGGTGAATATATTAAAGCGATTATTAATATTTGAATAAAATATACAAGTATGATTTTATATAGACTTAGATTTTTCTTTAATACAAATTATAACCTTATCCCTATTTAAAAATAAGCAAGAGATTTACCAGGAGAAAAGAAAGCTGAATACACTGCAAGAACTCACGCGTACTTGTAAAGTACGTGCTGTTTAAAAAAAAAGTGAATATATCAAATATAATGAAAATTATCATTATTTTTATAATTATGTTGCTGGTACAGCACACAGCAATATGCATACTTAGAAGTGTAATAAGTTATGATGGAAAGGGATATGAAGGAACATCCAAGAAAAGACGGAAAGCTGCAAATATTTAACATGCCAATAATAAAACCACGCTAATTAAAAGAAGAAATAAACTAGTGCAATTGGGTATAAAACTATACAACTGTAATAGAGGTATCTCTGAAGAGACGAATTAAAATTGGATAATGTAGCAAATGTTGAGGACTGAATAAGTATAATTTTCTGAAAGTCTAACAATTTTGTTTTCCACATAATTGTGAAGTGTGAATTAATTAGTGTAATCGTTTTCTACATCAGATGAGTAGTGATGACGTTCTAAATAAACCCCTCTTCACTAATGAACTGTGTAAAATATATCAATAGAAAAACATTGAATACATGATTTAGTTTAAAAATATGTGAATTTAATGTTTTCCCCAAGAATAAGTATTTGGCTTGCAGTTTTTCGTATAGTGATTATTGATGCAATATTCATTTTATATATTCTGTAAAGGCAGAGAAACTTCGAAATAATTAATAATTAAACCATGCCTTTGAGAATATTTCTGACTGAATAGAACAACAATTCATAAAACAATAGAGGCGGTGAAATTATCACTTGAATTACTTGACATTATAAACTTTCAGTAATTATTTCCAGATTTAAAAGTTATGAATTATTTTATTGATTCACATCTAAAACAAAATATTTACAAATTCTTCTCATACAATAGCAAAACTCACCATAGCTATCCTTAATATTTATGATGCAATGACGCCGCAAAATTTGGGTACTGTTGGCAATTACCTAAAACATAGTAGTGGTATGTATCAAAAATGAAGCAGATCACTTTGATCATTTCTGTTGACTTTTAACTTTTTCTACTGAAATGTTTGCGTTAGTTACTTATCAAAATTAAATGGATAATTTATTAGTCTAGTTAAATAGTTAATAAATTGATAGACAAGTCAAATATTGAATTACTAAATAAGTTGGACGCATATTCAATCAATATATGCATGTCTGCCGCAGAACGTTTATTAATTTATTTCTACTTTGATTTGATTTATAATATATCCATAAACTAAGCTGGATAGTCTTAATATAATTTGATACCATATGATTCGAGCATGATAAGCAGTATCATAAACTACACGAATAATCACATTTTGAGCATAGAAATAGCCGGAAGTTGCACAGCTTGATATAGATAGGAAATTCTATATAACAAGAATCAATCACACCTCTTTCATAAAGCTTAGGCACGATCTGATATTCACTACAAAATTACATCTAGTAGTTTTGTAGTGACCATCACCCCGCCTAGAAATCTTTAAAAGAAGTGTTTGTTACTCTGCTGCTATTTACATCTATCTGACAGTGCTGATGGTTGGTAACCTGGAGTGTATTTTAGAATTTAGAATAATTTGCGGAACTTTTTAAATTTACAAAGATGATAATGTGTAATCGGAACTAATTACATTTTAGTTTGATGTGTAAAGTATGAATATTTAACTAAATAACTTTACATATTATTTATATTAAAGCGAGGTATAGTTATATATTTTTCAGGGGTCTTTCGAGCTTAAATAAGCGAATTAAATAAATTATCCTCATATTATTTTTTATATGTAAGTATTCTATAATATGCAGTGATAATAGGCTAATATTATATTGTTATTATTAATAATGATAACAATAATTATAACGACATTACTTAATTTTAAATTTAAAAGATACACGAAATAATTAAAGAATAATTATTAATATTTAGTCCAATAAAAATTATTATGTCTATTTGATTTTTTGTCTAAAACTTACTCTTTCTTACTTTTCTTAAGATGTATAGCATTTGAATTTACTAAGACACTACCTAACAAATACACAGTTGTCTAAAAGACCTTCAATGACATATAGACACCAGTATTTTTAGGTACACCACAGTCCCTCTTTTATAAATTTCAAATAACTAGATATATAGTGGGGTTTATCATTAATTTGATTAAATTATTTATTCGTATTTAAGTTTGCACTACAACAATGTGAATATTAAATTAGGTTACAAAACATGTACTGTACATAATGTGCGATCTTCGTAATATATCTCTTCGTCACTCAAGATGTTTTAGATTAATTAAATTATATATGCAAATGGCACTTTCAGTCTGTGCGATAATGTATTCCAAGATTGTGATTGCATAGATCGTATATTTAATCTCAAAACATAGAAAATGATTATTTTGAGTACATGCAAAATGTACACCTTGAAAAACACAACCTAAGAGAAATAATCATGTAACTTTCACACAGAAAAGGACATTATTAGGGGTATTTGCAGTCTTGAGAGTCTTCTTAGCTATAAAGATTACAGATTAAGTATTGATTTTCAAAACATAACAATAAGTACATCAAACTAAATATATGAAAAAGTCAAAGTAAATGTTTACTTTTACGTATAATTATAATTTTCAAACACTGAGAAAACCTAATTTGTAATTTAAAATCATCTAACTGTAGTAAATTTGCCGTAATGCGAGCTATTGTCTTAACGACCGATATCTGTTGTAATTTGGATCGATTTAAAGATACGGATTCACAGGCCCCCCGGTGGTTCAGTGGATAGGAGGATACATAACAAGCAAATCGTAGGTCGTGAGTTTGAATATCACTTGTAGGTAATTTTTATATTTAAATTATCAGTGGCAAGCAGAAAGTGTAATTATAATAACACTGGGAAAAACTAATTTATAATTTAATAGTTATTTATTATACAAGGGAAAAAAGTATCAGATTTTAGCTCGAGGTAAGGTTTACCTCACGACGCGAAGCCGAGTGAGATAAATTACCGAGAGCTAAAATCTAATTTTTTTCCCGTGTGTAATACACTAATTTTTTCTGTGATGGAAAAAACGACGATTTAATATTGAAAAAATCACGTAAATACTATATATTGAAGTCAGAAAATCAATCGATGTGACATTTCAAGTGACATTACACCTGCGTTGCTAATGGAAACCTGTAAAATAATCAAATATCTGTCAATTTAAGCGGGCAAAAAGTGAGCACTTTTTTCCCGGGTTGATAAAATGACATTTTATTACCTGTCAAGAAGGATAAAATGTCAACTTTTTTTCCCGTCACAGAAAAAAATTATTTAAATTTAATTTAGTAAATACGCATTATGTGGAATTCTCTCTTAACAACCGATATTTGGTGTAATTCAGGTCAATTTAAAGAGACGGATTCCATACTCCGGTGGATAAGACACCTGACTTGCGATTGGGTGGCCGTGAGTTCGAATCTCATCCGTGGGTAAATTTTATAATTAAATTTCCCAACTAAATTACGATTTCCAAAGAGGAAATATGTATATTTAAATTTTTCAAACACTGAGCAAAATTCATTAATAAACTAAACTTATTTAAATTTAGTTTCTGTACGTACTTTATGTAATAGTTTTTTACGAACCAAGTGCGGGAAAACATATTTTTGCGAATGAGCTTATGGATACGAATTCGCGAAATATTTCACGCACGACGTTTGTACAATAGTAAATATTATACGTAAAAAAGGTCTGGAAGCATTGAACACTCAAGATTAATTGAAAAACTCGATATTTACAGAATTAGGGGAAGAGCTATCTCTTGTTTTCATCCTATTTAACACGTAGGTAACAAACTGTTACGCTCTTACATACTACTTACGCAGAGGTGCCGACTAACAGCCGGGAGGTAGGACGTAAGGGGGTGGCGCCATATACGCTAATGTAAATTCCGCCGATGTAAGGTATGCGTTAAAATAAAACAAACAGCAGACATTTTTGTTTTTCTTATTATGTTTTTGCATTAAATTGATTACAAAGGATTAATTAAGGCTTCGTTGGAAATACTTTTTTATAATTCAAATTATTTACTCCTACATTTCACTCTCAAAGTTGGCAAAAAATCATAACACAGTTTCAGAATTCTAGTCTAACATGCATTGAGCCTTTGTTTTGTTTGTGTTTTAAATTTCGTTTTTGTATTTCGTAAATAAAAGCGGTACTATTGTTTTAACGAAACCTTCTAACGTCCATAATTTACATTAGCGCATATGGCGCCAGCCCCTTACGTTCTACCTCACGGCAGTTAGTCGCGTAAGCCTTCTTAAACTAAAACAATTACCTCCAGTGCCTTAAACACTGTCCTTAAGGGCAGCATATTCCGTCCGTTGTTATTTTTAGTTTATTTTAATAACACTTACATATCAAGTGTCCCGATGTTAAACTTTTTTACCTTGAACCAAGTGTTGTAAAACATCGAAAAATTGTTGACCTAACACTTAAAAAATTCAAATGTCACAGCAAGGATGAGAATTTTATTATATCAATAGTTATGCCACAATGTCACTAATTAAATTACATTTATAGTGTTATTTCATTATCAATTGAAATCTGAACACCCGTTTTCCAATTAATAATCTTTAAATATATAATTGTTGCTGCGTCTGTTAGTGATCGCGTTATTTATAAACGAGTTGATCGATTGAGGTCATATTCATAAAATTTTCTTTGTCGAGACGATGGTTCATAGCTATGCTAAGATCCGATAGGTGGCGCTGTAGACAAGTAATTGACAAATTCTATATTTATGGACCAAAATGTATATATGTTGGTTTTGCGCCAAGAAAAAGAAAATCACAAAATCTGGACCCTATAGGCGAAGCTGGGGCCGAGTTATTAATACATTGTATATTTATAAACTGAATTAATGTATGTGTACACAATATGTTCGTGCGGTCACCAAATTGTTTTGATATATGCTGTCGTGTGATAGATGGCGCTATTTTTTTGAAGAATACTCATCGCGCCACCTACCGGAAAGGGCAGAACAACGTCTGCCGGGTCAGCTAGTTATGTATATATCAGTATCAAATATTCCAAATGTATGAAATTATACCCATATATTTAAGTAATAAGAAACCTTCTATGTATTACCTTAATATTAACTTTGAATTTACATATTAATTTTTTTTGTAGACTGTTGGATCTCACACGGTAATATCTATAAAAAATAATAAACTCGAAGACGTGACCCTCGTTTGTGTGTCATAATTAAATCCTCAATCCCTCAGGCCCGTAATAATTTGTTACTAAGCACATTAAGCTGCGCTCATGACGTGCTTCTTTGTAGTTCTTCGGGGAAATAAAATTAGTATATACAAATAACATAAAGCAAACCACAACATGTTCGCCTGCATATATAAATAATTCGTTTGTTCCTTTACCATTTTTAGTCTATGAGCGACTGAGTTTATGTTATCTACATTATCCACTTTTCACGACCTGTTAGGTACGTATCATACATGCTTCAAAAATATAAGAATTCAGAAAGTCAGAAAATACACTAAATTAAATTTACAAATTCAAATGATGAAGGAATACATATTTCATAGTCAACACACGTCTTCCATTATACGAACATTCTTTGAATACCAGAAAGGTTAAAAAGAAAAAATATATCTTTTAGATCGTGATAGATTTGTATGTACGTAAATGTTTCTATCGTTCTAAGGTTTAGCCCTCATTTATTTATTTGCACATATTGTGATTATATCTTATTAATAATTACATGATACTCCTTTTATAAGTGTACTTTTCATTGAAAACTTTTAGAATAACATAACAATGGTACAACCTTCATATTTACTAATAGTAAAATATCTACCACCTTATACATATATACTTATAACCAGTGGCGGCTCGTGATTTTTTGGGACGGGAGGGCACCGGGGGTCTGAGTGTTTAATATCAAAAATTAAGTACAGACAAAAAATAAACTCAATATGCTATTTAATTAACTTGTTTGAAAATGAAATCCATCCTTCCTTACGATCAACAAAATGATTAATAATAATTCATTGAAGTTTGGTGTTGATGTCAGTAATTGTTTTTCAATGGAACACATTACTAATGCACATAGTCTGCTTTCCCGCATGGTATTTCTAGAAAATGTTTTTATTCTCTTCAAAGTAGAAAAACACCGTTCACTTTCATCTGTTATCATCGGTATGGTGCAAATTATTTTCAATAGCTTCACAGATTCGGCAAATGTAGTTGTTAATTTATTTTCATAGAAACATTACAGTAATGTTAGAGCAGATGAAGCAGTTCCAAAATCTGGTGTATTATACAAAACTACCAATTCGTGTCGAACTCTGAAAGCTAACTGGGAAAATGTAGCCGAATCTGTCGTCTCGTCTGCTTGTATAGCGATATAATGGGCTTTGTTAATTTTGTCTAGAATCAAAGTTCGAGAAACTTCGTAGACACTGACCAGCAATTTATTTTGAATGTTTTTTGACAAACCTATAAAAACTCTATTATTTGACTTGTGGGTGCTGTCAATTCCTACCAATAAATTAATCAATCCACGAAAAATCCCCGGATTCGCACTGTGTTTCGTCATGGCCCATTAAAGCGATTTCAAACATGACACATAACTTAATGCAGTCTATTAATTTTCAAAGAGTATATCTGTTTTTACTGACGTTTTCATTGTACTGAATTATATTTAATCTATCTATATGCAGTGTTCAGCTGGCACATTATAGGTATTTACCTTTCCCAAAACTGAATATTCTATCATGTTACTAAGATGTTTTTCACTTACTTTATGTTTTTTTACTTTCTCACCAAGTGTTTTAAATTCCTACTACCATTAGAAGTCCAGACAGGGTCGCTTTGTGGAGAATTCCTAATTAAGCACACATACAAAAAAATAGTATATTAAACTACAAGTTTCATAACACACGATTTTTGCGCACACGTTTAAGTTGAGAACAAGAACAAGTGTGCAAAATGTGTTATGAAACGTGTATTTTATACTATTTTTTCTATTTTGGTTATTAAAAGTTCAAAAAACTTAAAATGAGAGACATGTTTCGTTTGAACATTTTAAATATTTGAATATAGGCAGTGTTATATGTAATTATGATTAAAATTCAGACTGATTTATGCAATAAATTATTTCAAATTATCAACAGAAAGGACGAAATAAATAATTGCACGCCCCTAGACATTCGCAAAATAGCAGAAGACAATTTACAAAATCTTTCGCCAACATAGTCTCGACATATTATCAAACACAAACTTTTATAACAGTTGTACTATTCAACATTGGAAGTAAATTTCAATAGTAGCATCAGAAAACTTATCATCAACTCTGCTTAACAATTTATATTGTTAATTAGTAAATAAAATGTTAGCATGTGTGCTTTTTATTCTTTGTGCAACTTCTATTGCACATGTTTGTTACATTAAAGGCTTACATTTTGACATTTAAATATAATTTGGTTCCATTTGTTTATTACATTTACACATGTACACACGCGTATAATATTCAGTAACGTATTAAATAAAACGTAAACCTCAACCATCTCCGTATCTAAAATTTCACATTCATACATCAATTATCAAAAAATTCTTCCGCCATTTGTTTTTTTTTTGACATTTTGACTTTGGATTCGTGATCGGCGATCTAAGACACCCCCGTATCTAAAATTTCACATTCATACGTCAATTTTCAAGAAACTCGTCCGCCATTTTGTTTTTTTTTTTGACATTTTGACTTTAGATTCGTGATCGGCGACCTAAGACACCCCCGTATCTAAAATTTCACATTCGTACGTCAATTTTCAAAAAAATCTTCCGCCATTTTGCTTTTTTGACATTTTGACTTTGGAAATGTAATCGGCGACCCCCAAAACACCCGTATCTAAAATTTCACATCCATACGTCAATTTTCAAAAAACTCGTCCGGCATTTTTTTTTTGACATTTTGACTTTGGAATCGTGATCGGCGACCTAAGACACCCCCGTATCTAAAATTTCACATTCGTACGTCAATTTTCAAAAAAATCTTCCGCCATTTTGTTTTTTTTGACATTTTGACTTTGGAATCGTGATCGGCGACCCCCAAAGCCCCGTATCTAAAATTTCACATCCATACGTCAATTTCCAAAAAACTTGTCCGCCATTTTGTTTTTTTGACATTTTGGATTTGTGATCGGCGACCTAAGACACCCCCGTATCTAAACTTTCACATTCATACGTCAATTTTCAAAAAACTCTTCCGCCATTTCGTTTTTTTTTTTGACATTTTGACTATGAAATGATGATCGGCGATCTAAGACACCCCCGTATCTAAAATTTCACTTTCATACGTCAATTTTCAATAATACGAAATACACGCGTATAATATTCAGTAACGTATTAAATAAAACATATTCGCACATTTATTACATTTACGCGAGCGGCCATTTCGTTTGGTCGGTTCGGACGTATGTGTATGTATAAATATACGATATAAATACTCGCTTATGGTGCCGCGCTTGGTCTGATGGTAACGTGTCGGTTTCATAGTACTTCATACCCGTGCGGCTCGGGATCGAATCTGTTCTGGAACATGAATTTATTTATTCATTTAAATTTCAATTTAATTGAATTTAAATACCTCTATATGATATATTTATTTATCTTGTTCCCTTAGCCGACTTTACCCGAACGAGCGTTACATATCCGAGCGTTGCAGTCAGTCTTGTTCAGTGCCTACAATCAGCGCAACGCGCCTAAAGAAGTTTACACTTCAAAAAGCATTTTGCACATTACACCCACTGGTAAACTGTAAGAGCTTCTGTTGAATTTTCTCGTCACGGTTTTATTAGTTTTCTATCTTAATGTCATAGCTCAGTGTGTTATTTTCTATCATTTCAATTATGTAACTAACGCAATTCATAGTTACATTTGCATCGATAGAAACTACAACATACACTCGCCGCTATATATTACATACTGGACAGCCACGCGGCACCATAGAGGAGTGCCCCACCGCTGACGTATATCTGCGCGCTACCCGCGCCAGTTTCATCGCTCGATTTCCAATACAGACGGGGCCTCACGGGGCAGTCGCGCGAGATGCCCCGGAGCCTACGTCAGACTGCGGTTTTTAAACGCGCTGAAAAGACGGACTTTTACTTCCGAAAACATATTATTTGTTATCAAATAAATCAGAAAAATTACATACAAATTAGGTATTTATAATTAATTTATCTGTTAAAAGAAATTTGTCATGGGGAAATTTGTCACAGGAGGGCAGTGCCCCGTTGCCCTCCCTGCAGCAGCCGCCACTGCTTATAACCAAAGTTAAGCAATATATCACAACCGATAGTTTTATTTCTTTGTTAATTATGTTTTCATCAGAAAATACAATCAACCAAGAATCCATTTTTAAAGCAAATATTCCATTTCGTAAAGGAATTGAGTACTAATAAATACAATTTAAATTACATCATCCCCAAATGTAGTCTAGAGTTAGTTTCGCCTATGTGCTATCATCAACTAGATTCCGCATTAAGAAACAATGGAAAAATATCACATAGCAAAAAGAAAGAGAGAGAGAAGGAATAGAGAAAATTTCTGCCAGAGCAAAGAATGTTTTATAATAATCTGTCGAGTGAATATTTATTATATAGTTAATTCTTAAATTTATTTTTAATCATATAAGCACAGAATAGTAAAATCAATAAGTACAATTTCAGAATCCGCTTAGATCATACAAATCATTTATTATCAAAATGCGCTGGTCGAGTGGTGAAATGCAAGGCTGTGTTAGAAAACCAAATAAAATAGAGTTGTCTTAATGATGATTCACCATAATCTTCACAGAATCATTATGATTGTAGAATGGTAAGAAAGCATCCTTGAGTGAGAAGAAACTTGCAGTTTGCGGCATATGTGGCTGTTACTCAAAGTATGGTGACATGATGATCAAAAAGATTAACTGCTGTTATTGGAGCTTCTGGTCAATCCTCATGTTAGATGGCTACACTAGATCTTTCGTTTGTAGAGCTTGTCACCAATATAACACGTGTGGGATGTGGTAAGCAGGAGTATTACTTATTTACAACCAACCCGTAACAATTTAGGTGTTATCCAACAATCGATTTCAAAAGCTTGCGGTAGCTTATCGGGATTGAGCAGTGAAATTCATCCGGCTGAGACTATTGCTGTTGTCTTTTTTATGTGCAAATGTGATATAGATTCTAAGACGGTTGTGGATACTGGAAAAAACATTCTTTGTATAATATGCAGGGGGTGAAGACCTTCACTCTAAAAAAAAATACAACTCGAAAATTTATGCAACAATTACCAGGCTGATCTGACGGCCATCAATGCAACAGTTAAATATATTAGTAATGTAGGAGCGCGTAAGGCAAAATTATATACAGATAGTCTCTCCGTACTGCAAATCTCAAGTTATATGCGAAGGTCTACCGACCTTGCTATTGAAACATGGCGTACAGTTAGTGAATTTGGAATTAGGCTAAACTGAATAAAGGTACACGCCGGCACTTGTGGAAATGAGAGAGCTGATTTAACTTGCCAAAGAGTCTAGGAATGATGTAGTGCAGTAGTGTCTGATAGGGTGCCAGAACACATCGTAAATAATGCAATACCGAGTAATACTGAACGTCAGTGACAAGCGCACTGGGAGAGTATAAACAATAGTGTGTGCACTAAACGGTTTTAATTCTGCAATGTTCAATTTACTAGACTTACAGACCACGCACGAAAATATTTACTAAACACAGTAATTCTGCAGCTTATTTGCATCGTACTGTTAAACGTGAGACAACGGACTACCAATGCGAAACAGTAGGCGCAAAAGCTCATGTCCGTTTTGAGTATCCAGGTACTGAAGTGTGGAGAGAGAATACGTATAAAGACACATTAATGCCAGGTGATGAGTGGCCGAGAAAACAAAGAAGATATAAGGAATGACAACATAGTGGATTGGTGGTGACGAGTGAGCGTTAATATTTTTAGGGTGTGCTGCTTAACCTATGCGAAGATATTGAATGTTGACTACTTAAGCACTCATAATTAGTTATTGATTAGTTTCATTTATTGTTTTTAAGTTAGGTTAAATTTAGTTTAAAATAATAGAGAATGCTATCACAAACTGTAATTTTGTAACACAAATGTTACCAAAAAAAAAAATTAATTCGCCAATTTCAGTACTGCCAAAACGCGGTTTCCCATGCCCATAATGTTGCAGGTCGGTTCAAGTTTACTAAATGTAAATCAAAAACATGAAACTGAACGAATTCAAATGATAACTTATAGCCCTTTACCAAGGCTAAGAAGTTTCCTTCGCCTGAAAAGGTAATGAAAACTAGTTTATGGTAATCGAAATAATTTTCTAATTGAATATCTCGCCAAGAGCCAAAGTACGAGGTAGGCGCCATAAATTATCGGCCTGACAGGCTTATACAGGTTCAAACGTGTTCAAACACTGTCACGTCGTGCATGCACATACACGAGGTGTACAGTATAAATATGACGGTTCGGAGCCTAGTAGTTTTTAGTAGCCAGCCAACCAACGTGACTAGCGTACGAAAATGTCTGAAGTAACGAAAATTGAGTACCGCGTGGTCATTAAATTTTTAACAAAAGAAAGGCATACCTTATTAATTAAACAACGTTTAGACGGCGTTTACGGTGATTCAACTCCTTCGTATTCAACTGTAAAAAAGTGGGCAAAATGTTTCCGTTTGGGACAAGAATCCCTGGAAGATGCTGATCGGCCGGGTCGACCAATTGAAGTGATAACGCCTCAACAAATTTTAATTATTGAACATTTAGTGCTAAAAGATCGCCGTTTGAAAGTGAAGGAATTAGCAATGATAACAAACATATCCGAAACAAGTGTTCGCCGAATTCTCCATGGCCATTTGGGTATGAATAAAATTAGTGCTAGATGGGTACCGCGACTTCTTTCTGCTCTCCAACGTGAACGTCGAGTCGAATGTGCGCATTCGTTTTTAAACATGTGTGGAGACGACCCAAAACCGATTTTGGAGTCCATTGTCACAGGAGATGAAACAATGGTTCTGTTTTACAATCCTCTATCGAAAAGGGAGGCCATGGAATAGCGTCGACCTGAGGAACCTCGTCCCAGAAAGGCGAGTCGTACAATCAACGAAAAAGTTGGTGGCCAGAATATTCTGTGATTGTGAGGGCATTTTGCTAATTGACTTTAAAGAGCGCAATACAAGTGCGAACGGCACATATTATGCGTCTCTATTGCATAAATTAAGGGACAGTATTCGTGCAAAACGTCGTGGAAAATTGACCAAACGGTGTGCGATTATTGCATGACAATGCCGCCATCCATGCTGCCGCCATTTCACAAGCTGCTATCCTATAGAATTGGAACATCCACCGTATAGTCCGGATATGGCTCCTTGTGATTTTTTTTGTTTTCTAATTTAAAAAGACCTTACGGGACGACAGTGAGTTGCAAGCAGCTGTTATAGAACATTTTGACGGAAAATCTTCATATTATTTCGGATTATTTTTACAAGGGTATCAAATCGTAATAAATGTATAGAATTTAGGGGAGATTACATTGAAAAATAAAAATTCTTATATTGTCCCAAATTTATTTCTTGTATATTAGTCAGAAAATTTATGTCGCCTACCTCTTATGAACTGCCATTACCGAAAAAAGACCCGTAAAGGTTCATAAGAAAGGCTATTCCTTCAATGATGAAATAACACTTCCACCATACCTTTACGCGCATTATTACGTTCACCAACGCTGAAAACGTGTAATAATTTACGAAACCCTCAACTTGAATATTGATGAACGTGAGTTTTCAATATTATTTGTGTTATGAAGGAATTAATAATATAAACAAATTCCATTAAAATAAATATATATACCTATTACAACATGATTACCAGAACATATTTGGAGAATACTGCTTATAAATTAACAAACTTAAACATGCTTTTTATGTAGCTATAGTATATATAAATAAACTTCTGGAAGAAGTCCATACCTAATTTAAATAAATTAAAAATAAATTAGCATAAGCCCAAGTACCAATTTTAAAAGTAAGATATTCAGTGCCCTCGCCAAACACATTAAATATAAAACCCTTTTTTCTTGCTTTTGTGAATAAAACACTCCAGTAATCCCGTGGTCTTTCCACTCAATTCGAGATAATGGACGGCTTCTTGGCCCTGATGAGAAAAAGAGAGAAGGGCAGCACTGTTATACGACAATAAAAAAAAAGAAGTTCATCGCAAATATGATTAAGCGAACAGAGTGAGTGTAATAAATTAATATGACCTTTAGGTTATCACACCGTAGCCGTCTGTTGTCGATTTATTTGGCGAGAGTGGTTAAAATGGGTAATTTATTTTCCGCTTGCTGGGAAACCTCAATTTTCGAATTAAGCTTTGTTGCCGTTCGGTTTGTTTAGGTGGCAAAACGCTATTAGCAATTATTATTTTTTATTATTATTAAGTTGTAGTTGAGACGGTAAAATGAAATGTGCTTTTGCGAAGTGTATCTTATCAGGAAATGCAATACTTTTCTGATGTAATTACAGTTAGCATAAATTAAAAAATGAATCATTTAAAGTTCATGATAGCATGTGTGAGATGCAGTAAATATTAGTTAAGTATATTGGAATACAGTATTTGACAATAAAAGTACAATAAAACGACATTAGATATACCGGGTGTCTGCTTAAACTTGACTACCTGCCATATTTCGGCAGCCTAGAACTTTGCCGTAAAAATCTTTACAGCAAAAGTGCCCAAGTGAATTACAGTAAATTCAAGTGAAGGATAGATTAAAATTATTGCCAACATAATATTCAAACGTTTTCAAGAAATTTTACGTGCCTGGGCGCAGTTCATATAGTAGAGAGTATGGTTGCCCAAAGTAACAACAAGTTTTTAATTTATACATACTACTTTTTCTTTTCTTTAAAAATTTGAATATAATGCTGGTGGGAGTTGCTACCTTTCTTCGTTATGAAGTTCTTACCATAAGAAGAGCCGTGTGAAAAATAAAGCTCTTATTTAAATTATGTAAATTGAATTTCCCCATTTTTTAAAGGTTGCCTCATCAGCCAGTAAGATTTCAGACGTGAAGTTTTTATATTTTTGCATTATTTGGTTTAACTAATGGCAGAAATTTAACTTAACGTCGTAATCTTAATCTGATATAACTATAGTAGAGAATTGTATGGTTGCCGAAAGTAACAACAAGTTTTTAATTTATACATACTATTTTCCTTTTCTTTAGAAATATCAATATAATGCTGGCGGGAGTTGCTACCTTTCTTCGTTATGAAGTTCTTGCCATAAGAAGAACCTTGTGAAAAATAAAGCTCTTATATAAATTATGTAAATTGAATTTCCCCATCTTTCAAAGGTTGCCTCATCAGCCAGTAAGATTTCAGACATGAAGTTTTTATATTTTTGCATAATTTGGTTTAACCAATGGCAGAAATTTAACTTAGCGTCGTAATCTTAATCTGATATAACTTGATGAATATGCAGGTGCACTTTGTTTGTGAAAAATTATGTCTGAAGTATGTCATCGTCCATTTAAATTATATAAAAATGTTTGAAGACGATGGACGCCAATCAAATGTTTGGCAAATATTTTAAGCACGTTTTTTGGCAAATTACACTGGTTTTTGCTCCCGAATAAAACTAATATTTTTGGTTTCTTTTAGCAAGAGTATTTATAGAAAAATAGTATAAAAAAAACTATCACGTCTCATTCGAGCAATAAATAAAAACGCTTGATTTATTAGTTTTTAAAAAGAATTTTAATATTAATAAATCTAAGAAAATATGTGTACATTACTAATATTATAATACGACTGACTTTCTATGCGTTTATTCTTACGAAGAAAACTGTCTATTGCTAAAATGCACGTTCAGCATCCTCGGTACTGATACGGGTCACAGAAGGAATGTTCTCATCGTAGCTTATCTGACTGCATGTACGGATCATGTTACTCCTCCATCCTTAGAAGAGTTCTTGACGTCCTGTTGGATTCTCAAGAACCTGCTCCGATTTTCTTAGAACTTGTTTACACTTAATTTTCTTTATAATTAATACAATTGTGATTATTATCATGATTATACAAACTATGAAATAATTTATATAAGAGTTTACTTTAACAAACTTTTCTAACTTCGGTATTTTAACATTTTGTATTTCTTCTTTTATTTTGTTAAAATCTTTAACATTAATTTTATTCAATTCAATCGGATT
Source organism: Amphimallon solstitiale (assembly GCA_963170755.1). NCBI lineage: Eukaryota > Metazoa > Arthropoda > Insecta > Coleoptera > Scarabaeidae > Amphimallon > Amphimallon solstitiale. The sequence continues at coordinate 131,635,228 of OY720676.1, forward strand.
TACATTGTGATTATTATATACATCTACAATAATTTTTGGTAGATTAAATATTTCCCCTTTAAGCATTTCATTCCTAAATACAAATTTTTCTTCATTTAATTCTATTGAACAATTATAATCTAATTTTATTAATACGTTTTCTTTAACTACAGAAATACCTAACTCATTACAATCATAACTTATTTTAATATTATGTGGAGCATACACTAATACATCTCCTGGTCCAATCTGCTGTATTATCGGTTCTTCTAGATGTACCTTGATTTTCTCGCATGTGTCTTGATTCTTCATTAAATTCAATATACAATTATCGTCGACAGGCACGGGTTGTCCTTGGCAAATAAAGGTGTCTTCCAATTTTGGACACAGATCGGTGCGTAATATGTATGTACTATCCTCAATTAACAAATACGGCTTAGGTATGGGAATTATAAAGTTATCATATGGGATAGCATAAAGGTGATATAAATTATAGGTAGGTTTAAATAGAATAGGAACAGATATTTTAATTAGGATTTCTTTGTCGTCGATGTGACTATCGATATTGAAATATAGGTAATAATTAAAGGTGTTTTTGAACATAAGTAGTTGTCTGGGGTTGTAGAGGGAATTTAATTGGTACATGATCTCCCTTATTTCAACTTACAGATATTATTGATGGATGTAATTTATGCATACTAGAGAATATAATTGCATCCTCAATTTCCATTAGACCTTTAAACATCATATCATTATTTTGCGTTATTAGTGCAATTGCATCTTTTATTAATTCATAGAATTTGATTTGCTCCAAAGTTTCTAATATCTCATCTATTTTGTTGTTAATGGCATGTTGGTTCGCTTTTACTGTGTTTAGTGTGTCCACTAACTTACTTGACATTGATTTTAGAATAGAGAGGCTAAGTTCTTGTTGTGTATGTATATTTTCTTGATTGTTGTGTAGTTGTTGTAAAGCAACATCGATTCTCCTTTTTTCTTCGTTATCCATAATACCAAATAACCAATTTGCGGCGTTACCCACAATATTTAATGGCGATCTTCTAGTTCTTATAAATTCAGGAAATATATTCTTGAGTTTACTTTTAGTTTGATTAATACTACGTACCGTTTGTGCAATTATTGAATAAGTCGATTTGATCTGATCGTCATCTAACGATTGTGCAAAAATGACTGATGATATTAAATCATTGCCCGAGGAATAAACTACATTTGAATTTGGCTTCACCTTATTAATAAAAGTTGTCTTTTCTAGCTGAATTTGGTCATTTAATGACTTAATGTACACGAATAAATCGTTGGCGTTTATCTTATAAATAAAATCATGTTTTCCTTGTACTAATCTAACATTTCCTAACCTATAGGGTAAAATATAATTATTAATTTGCTTTACTTGTAGTTGGCAAATTATTGTCTTCTGCGTAAACAGGAATAGGATCATCCACGGGATCTTCATCCTGTAACAAAGGATCCTCAGTGAATTTTCTTTTCTTTTTTATTACATCTTTTGACAATTTACTTCCTTTTTTCGTTTCAATTGTTTTAGCAGTAACTTTTGTTACCTTTTCTTTAGAAAACTTCGGTTTTAATTTGTTTCTAAATTTCTTACGTGTGTAAATTTCTTGTCCTTCTTCTATATTTTCTATCTCGGATCTGTTTGCGTTGACTTTATTACAAGCCTTTGCTTTGACATTTTCTAGTGATTTATAGATTTGTTTATTGATTGCACTTATTTGATCGGCTCTATTTAGGATGAATTCTTGTGTTAGTTTTTCCTCATTTAAATCAAATGGTAGATTTGTTTCTGAATGGCCGTTAATTACTTCAAAAGGAGTAAATTTGGTACTTGAATGTAGACTATTGTTGTAACTTAATACTGCATTTACTAAATGATTTTCGAACGTTGTTTTGCTCTCTATTAACCTACATCTGATTGATTCTGTGAGTGTACTATGGAATAGTTCTACGATTGCATTTGATTTTGAATTACCTACCGAGGTGATATGTAATGTGATTTTATGTAAATTGCAAAATTCTTTCATTATTATATTATCAAATACTTTTCCCGAATCAGCAATGATTTTACGAGGCAAACCGTGGTGACTAGTAAACTTTATGAGATTGATTACAATGGTGTTTGAATTTTTATCTGAAATTTCATAAGCTTGTCCGTATTTTGAGAAATGATCAATAATCGTTAATATGGTTCTGTTATTCATAAATAATAAGTCTATATGAAGTTGTTCAAAAGGTCTTTTAGGCGTATGCGTATGAGATATAGTCTGTTTTTGCGGTGTTCTATCGTATTTCGCTAATTGACATGTTTGGCAGTTATTAATATAGGTACTAACGGTTTTCTCTAAATTAGGCCAGTAGTACTTTATTTTCAAGGATTGATAGACTTTATTAATACCTCGATGTAGAGCTTTACCTTCATGATAATATTTAATTTTTATTTGTTGCTCATCTTTATCTTCAATATCTTCTAGAATTTTATTAGCTATCTCTACTTTTAAGGTCTTGAACGACTCTTGGACAACCGAAATTATTTCTCTTTCAATACTTTTATGTTTAAAATAAATAACATTCTTTTTTTCATACGTTAAACATTCTTTTAATGCCCTAACAATATTTTCTCTATACGTCGTTAAAGGAAATGTAAGACAAATTCTATTTTTCCCAAATATTTTAAAACTTTTAATCATGTGTGTTTTTATATTATGTGTGGCATCTAATATAATTTGATTTTCTGCAATATTTAGTATTGTTTCCGTATAAGGCACTGAAATTTCAATATTACTATTGCCTGAATGAATAGTATTTGTCTCGTTATTAATTTCATCTAGATTTTGATTACTAATTTGTGTAGGCTGATCGTTTCTTTGTATTTTGTTTAATATTTCGTCTAATTCATCTAACATACCTTCGTCAATATTGTCTTGGTTAACTACTAAAGATTCCAATTCATTGTCTATCGTATTTACGTAATTTTCTGTAGTATTAATTTTTATTCTTGATAGAGGATCGGCTTGAGATACATGATTATATAATAATACATTGCTTTCTACATAATTGACCGAATTAGTTTTTAATACTCTTGATTTAGCAGGTATTTTAGCAGAATCGTTCTTTTTAAATTGTAAAGGAATTTTGTAATCATTTCTATGTAATGTACCCTAATTCAAATCTATGTTAAATTGCATAGATCTTAAATCTTCTAAACCTAAAAGTCCATCATAAAATTTATGAAATTTAAACATAAGCATTTTCAAATAACCGTCTGATTTTAATTCTTTGAAACAAGGTATCATAGCACATTTATTTATTGTAAAAGTATTACTTGCTGTTTCTACTTCTAATTTTTCATTTATAATATTATTAGGGTAATATCTTTGCACAACCGCGGGATCTATCATTGACACAGTACTTCCTGTATCTATAAGTAATTTTATTGGTGGATTGCCTAATATTATATACGGGAGTTCATTTATCGATCGTTTATTGAGTTCTCCGGTAAGACAGTTAATAGAAAATTTTTCTTCTGCTTCTTTTTCTTCTTCGTATACCTTTTCTTCTTCTTGTTTACCCTCTTCCTCTTCAGGTGGGTAATCTACGTGATAATTATCTTGGGGTGGTTCTATTGGCACATACCACAAACCATTTGCTTCGTTGAATATTGGTGGAGCTTCTTCATAATTTTGAAAGTCTGTATCTTCTATCTCGTTATGATATAAAGGTTTAGTTATTGCGGTCGATATTCCTGACATAGGGGTTGGTCTTGGAACCGTCGCATTGTTGTATTGTCCTGGATTCCATACATTCCATGGTTGACCAAATACTTGTTGACTCGAAGGAAAATATCTTCGATTGTAATTTGGATTTGGATAGTTGGGAATTGGCCCAGTTGGAAATGTTTTTGTTTGAATCGTAGGGGGTTTGTTAAAACTGTTATAATTTGGGTATTGTGTTGGAAATTGTTGTGGTGGATAATTTGTTGGAAAATAGGTTTTCATAGGTTTCATAGGCTTTCTATATGTGGTGTTATGTTGCGATGTTGAAGATTTTATTCCCTTTAGTTCTTTCGATCTCGCTATGAAATTAACGGCATCTTGCACCAAACCAATTGCTGTTTCCAATGACGTTGGTTTCAAGGGTCTTACATGAACTTGTATTTCTCCTGGTAGATTTAATAAATAAATTTCCAGCGCCGTTTGTGCATAAATTTCCGCACGGTGTGTTTTATGCGTGATGTCCGTCGTTTGTGTGAGTTTTGAATTTAATTTTGATAACAAATCTTGTATTCGATGTCCAAACGAAATCGGATCCTCGTTATAATTCATTCGGGTGTTATTAAATTCTTGAATAAGTTGGCCAAAATCGCGTTTGTCCGCAAAATAACTATATAACGCCTTTTTAACCTTTTCCCATGTATCTAGATCGTCTCTTGAACAAATTAGTGTTCTCGCACGATCTCTTAGTTTACTTAATATCGTCTGAAATATTACATCTTTAACCGCCGCCGTTGCTACATACTTTTGTACAATTACCTCGCACGCGTTTACGAATTGATTCACGCAATGCGAATCCCCGTTGAATAGCGGTATTGTATCTAATTCTAATTTGAATAATTGGAAATTTTCTGCCATTTTCTTTAAATTATTCTTAAAATATATCTACTCTCTTTACTAATTCTGTATAGGGTTTACCAATTAAGGGTACGACAGGATTGTCACTTGCACGGATATGGGGGAAACAATGAAGGTTTCTTTTTCAAATAATGAAATTGATTTCAATAATCAGGTGAGCCGCATTGTAATAAAAGATAGTACTTACTTTGCATCTGGGTAGGCAAGCTGTTTTCTTTTCTTCGGAACGTTGGAATATTGAATTCAACGAGTACGGTAGCCCACTTTGCTCATTAAAGTGCCGTAGCCGGCCCGTACTTTCTTCAATATTCGGTCCTCTTGCGTCTTTTCCCAGGTTCCGGATGCTCCCAAAATGTTGACACACACCAAATTTTAAAACTTTAAAACTTGTAGAACAATCCTACTGACTGCGCCAAATAAATAAAAACGCTTGATTTATTAGTTTTTAAAAAGAATTTTAATATTAATAAATCTAAGAAAACATGTGTACATTACTAATATTATAATACGACTGACTTTCTATGCGTTTATTCTTACGAAGAAAACTGTCTATTGCTAAAATGCACGTTCAGCATCCTGGGTACTGATACGGGTCACAGAAGGAATGTTCTCATCGTAGCTTATCTGACTGCATGTACGGATCATGTTACTCGAGTAATATATTTTTTTGAATAAAAACCGTGACATTTTGAGTTATTCACCTAAAAATGGGTTCCTTTACTTAATCTTACAACAAAAGTAGTATTGGAGTGTTTTGTTACCGTATAGTATTGTGTTAAAGTACCTACCGTAATTTTTTACCATTTTAGTAAATCTGCAGAACAGTTGAAATTAAACACGTCCTTGAAATCAAAAAAATATATTCATCAAATAAATGTTATTTTATGAATATAGTTTTTTATTTCAAAGTAAAGTCATAATCGCCCCATATAAATAAAATTAAAATCAAACAAAATCGGATTATTTTATTTTGTGAATAAGCCTAGCCACTTTTTCTTTTCATGTTTTTTTTCTGTGAAAACAACACGTGTGTGGACATTTTTACGGCGTACGGCATAAAAATACAACTATATCGGGTAAACTCTGTCGCTCCTTTCGCTTTCTGCACGTCCGCTTCGTAATGGATTTGTCTATACGTCCTAGCAAGCTGCACTATTTAGAAGAAAATGCGCTCTCTCTACGCACGATTTGTACGAGTGTACAGATGCCTTTTAAGTTTGCGTTAACGTTAATATCTCGTACGCGTTTGACTTTATTGCTTTGTTTCCGCATTCAATCAAGTACATATAATGCTAGGAAGTGTGTGAATTTGGTAGATTAATTTTGTTTTGTGTCAGGAAACTTTAAATCAGGCACAAGCTCGAGGAAAGTTCTTGCTGCTACTATTGCAATCGTAATGTTTATGCTTTGGTTTCAAGAAAATTTAATCAAGCCGCTGAGTCCGAATTTTATGTCTTCAAGATGTGGACTAATCAATGCCTCTTGCTTCACCACCTATAATGACGAGAACAGCTGAATCATTTGAATGATGGTTATTTCTTCTCATTGAAAGTTACTGGAATTACGTCTATCTCAAAGCACACCATAGATACCCGGACGTGATGTCTGTATCGAAACCTTGTGAAGGAGTTGTAATTCCTTTGCTACCCACAGCGGCTACAACTTATGAAGAACAGACTCCACGAAGTTTGGAAAATTAATATGATATTTACGCTTCTGACCAGGACAGGGTAATGAGGACAACTTCGAACCAATGACACGTGAAATACATTTGACTAAATCTCAACTCAAAGTAATCTAAAGGATCTGATTCGTGATCTTGATTTGTCAAAAGAAAATTCCGGGGTTTTGGTTGGGTTGGATTGGGAACATTTTTGTCAATGGAATTTCCTTAATCGAGACACACGAGTTGCTGCTCATCAAACACGAAATAGTAGTGTGGTAGATTTCTTTTATGAAGATAATAATCTGTTGTAAATATTTTGTGGGCCTAATGTAAATTGTAAGCTGTTTTATTACATAACGGAAACGAATTTCCAGCTGTTCATATTACTCATAGAGTTATTGTTAAAGAAACCTACGAAAACTCTCTTCCGAAACTACGGATTAGTGTCAGCTTAAAGTATACATATTTAGTTTGTACACAACAACTTAATAATTTGTTGAATTTCTGTGTGTTGTGCATTCAAACAATCTTGTCTAAATGAGCTTAATATTCTCAATTTGTATAAGGTGCTTAACTTAAAGTGACACTAGTTGTTAAGAACTTAACATGTTTTATTTTATTTTATATTATTGAAGTGAAAACTTCTATGGGCGCGTTGATTGATGCATTGATTGTTGGGCACTGAACGAGACTGAGCCGTCACGCTCGGAATGAAACGCTAGTTCGGATAAAGTCGGCTCGACGCTTGGCTTTGTATTGTAATACTAACTAGCGGTATTTAATTTAAATTAAATTGAAATTTAGAATAAATACGCGAAATATTGTATTTTTATTTTCTGAAAAACTCTTGTCCGCGTGCAGATGCGAACCCGAGCCGCTCGGATATAAGGCCGGCACGTTACCATTAGACCAGCGCGGGTACTCGTATGAGAATTATAATATTTGTATATATACATGCATACGTATGAATTTTTGAAGTGAAAACTTGATCAGACCGAGCGAAATATATTAGAATAATGTATACACAATAATAATAAATATATATTTTTTAAATGTAATATAGAACGAAAATGGAAAATGGAAAATGTAAATGTAAATGAATATAGAACGAAAAAAAGTTGTATTTCGTATTATTAACCTCGCCTTGATGAAGTTTTCACTTCTGCCGTGTGGTCTTAAGCACACCCATTTTTTTATTGTTTCTTGCTCTATATATGAATGTTTTTCTTTATGTTGATGTGTTATTATATTTTTGTAATGTATGTTTTATTTTTGTTAACTTTTAATTATATTTCAGTTAATGTATTTTTTACTTACAAATATTGTGAGCATACTGATGCGGAGCAGCTTTCGGAAGTATACAGTCTCAGCGGCCGAGTTTATTGTCTGCCGGCCCGAGTACACGACCGTACACTGAAGGCGATGCAAGACCTCCTATGTATGCGTACCGTATGCAATGTCTGGCATCTGCATATACATAGGGGGCATATAGCTTATCGAGCGATTCACATGTACTCGTATATACATATGCTGTAATCTTATGTTCGATGTAAGAGCGGCCCCGAAATATCGACGCACACCGAAAATAAATAAATGTATATTTGAACTGAAAGTTTTATTTTACGGTACTTTCAAAATAAGAAGTTTCTTTAACACTAGTATTTTGACATTTTCATTGTCATAACCTACCTTGATACTCGATAAAGGGCATTACTTTACATTGTTACATGTGATACTGGTTTCATTCAATACCTACATATCATATATAATTTTTGTGTACATATTCAATTAAATTTTTAAAAAAGAATAGGAAAACATTTAAAATGGGAATTTAACGGTGCGGTCTTCGATGCCTAACCCTAACGGGGGTCCATAGATGGAGCTGTGATTGCATATGGATTTTTTGCAGTTTTTATTGTAACCCTTGATGAATAGAGAAACAAACAGAGAAATATTTATAATAAAGATAGTAATACAACAAAAATTAATACAGAAAGTGTTCCTAAATTCGAATTAAAACACCCATCTAATGGATCTTTTCGGTACCATTTTAGGCGAAACCAAAAATCAAAAATAATTTTTTTTTCGGATTCGACATCAGCATAGTGCCTTTTATAAATTGAGTTAATTTCGTTCTGTTTCTTCCAAATTTACTAATTTTATGATTTTTTTTGAAAAAAGTAAGGGCACTAGGATTTTCAAAATAACTCAACCTGATGAGTGCGTTTTAACATTTACTGTGTGAAAGTTTCATTGTTCTTGATTTACAACTTTTCGTTAAAATGGTACCGATATTCCTTACGGACATATAACACGGGCGAACCCCAGCCTTAATGTACCTAGTGGAAACAGTAAAGTAAAATAGTGAATTTATTAGTAATGGAATAAATGTATGTATTCGCATTTGCATAATGGACATGTTAATAAATGCAAACTATACATTGCTTATTTACTTCCTTAAATTATTACTCCCAGAAATTTATGTTTAACAGTTTTATTTTTCTCGATGCTCTTCTTATTATAACTTCGTAAAGAAACAATGTAGTCACTTCCGGTGTTCACCATTCATTATTTAAGTAATTTAACAATATCATTTCACTTAAAATTTAAAGGAAAGGCAAATAATACATCAAAATTAAGAACAGCTCTTCTGTTATTATTGTGAACCATACAATCCATACTACAGACAAATTAATTCTCTGTAAAGTTCTCTTCTAATAGTAACATGAAAATCCGTTAAATTAACCCGACGTTCTGACTTGTTTGGTATTTTGTGGGGATAATTTTACATCATCCTTAACTTGAATTTAATGAGAAGAAGAAGAATTGTGAAATTACGCCCCCTTACGATCATTATGAAAAAGAATATTTTTAATTTATTTAATTTCTGATTGAGATTTTTTGTTGCAATGTTGTACAAAGAACGTTGTCGAGATATGATAGGTGGCCAAAATTAAAAATACGCCAGGTATATTACGGTCGTCTGAATTTTAAATTTTAATTATCAGGCAACTGCCATTGCATGACGAAGAAATTTGATTTTACAGTAAATTGTGTGACATAACTTTAATGTCATAGAATTTCCTGGAAACTATGTAGGAAACATTATTACTTCTTAAGAGCAAAAATTTGCAAAAAATCGTGAGATTTTAAAATGTTATAGCGACTATGGACGATAACTTTCTGATGACCTTATATAAAATAGACATATCTACTAAGTAAATAAATAATTTGACCCTACTATCTTTTAAAAGACAGTTGTATATTTGCACCTTGCCAACCTAGATTATCTCTACGTAAGCGGTTCAGTTAGTGTGTAGTAAATTAAGCAGAGGTATGCTAAATAAATCAGCTTGTTCGCTGAATAAGTTAGTAAGCCTTGTAGAACACTCCATCCTAAACACACAAACCAACAACTTTCAAAACATTTATCGTAATCGAGAAACCATTTATGATGACAATAATGTTACATAAAATATGAAAGCACCAATCGCACATGGTTATATTTAGTAAGAATTAGAAATTTGAAATTAATAATATGTACTTTAATTGAATTATTTGGTAAAACGACAATTAAATATGACTATATAAAAACATATGCAACTTATCCCAACATGTGATATTATCTACTTAATTGATCATAGAAAACTGCGTTTCTATCTATGACAACGAAGTTTATTGGTTTTAAAAAGTTTCAATAATATTTCCAAGAATATTATCATTTTTTTATTATTTTTATCATAGTGTCTAATATACACAGATATTTATCTGACCATTGAACTAATATGAATTTTTAAATATTATTTAATACTTCTAGTAGGTATACATTTCTGAATAATTTTCAGGAAGACATTATAACCAAATATTTCAATATTTTTTTAATTTAAGCAAATTGGTAGGGTTTAAATATACCCGCGACCACTGTCATTCAAAGCACAAATATAAAATATATCCTTCAGGTGTTTCAATTAATTTCAATTTGATTTTAGCAATGTCCTTTTATAATTCGTAACAATTGTAAAATTGTTTTTTGTTTTTGTGCAATTCCTTGTCAATCACTTAATTATGGAAACACACATGTTTATGATCCATACTGGTGAGCAATCCACCTCTCTTTTTCATAGTCAATGTTCCTTATTAAATGGAGGCAATTCATGATACATGGTTAAGTATAAAAAAGAAAACAATTAGTCCTCTATATTCCTTGCAAGTTTCGGTCTGAATTTAGGAATTAAATGTACTCAATTCTTAAATCCATGAAATATATATTAAAAGTAAAGTACTTACTGTCAAAATATTTAGAAATAGATAGATAACCATTATAATGTATTACACACATGAAACTGATTCTTCGTTTAAGATATGAAGTTTAAGAAATGACAAGAAATGTCAATAAAGAAATATTTAAGGTGTAATTATAGACAGACATGTAAAGTAAGGACTTGTTTAAATATTTGATGTCAATGTAGGAAAAATTACAAAAGGTGAAATATTGCATGAAAAACGAGAGCGAGGTCTACATGTTTGCACTACATACACTATATACAGCATGTATCAATTTTCATTAGCCATAGGCGATTAATTCATACAATACGTGACAACATGGCACCCCTACTTTCCTCTCCAATGCGAGCGCGACCGATACAAGCTCAAGTTATAGCAGTAACTGTTGGACCACTGACTTGGCTCTTTGTAATGCGTTCAGAAATAATATTTACGCGTTGCAAGGATTTGTTTTTCTTTTTCCTTTCAGTAAATGCAGAGAATTATTAAGCTGCGTTCACGCTGCATGACACAAACAAAAGCGTAATTCTAATAAAATTAAAAATAAGGTAAATAAAAAAGGATTCTGAAAATAATAATAAACTACTAAATCCGGAGATTTAGAGATGGCGGCCATTTGATGTTTCCCGTTCCAGTAATAAGACGGCTTTAATGCAGACTAGATCGCAACGTGTTCGCAGCTAAACTTTGAATGTAGAAGTGGGAAGATCGGAGAAAATCGTTGTATGTCGATTGTTGCCGGGATTGGTGACGGACGGTAGGGGTGACACACGTTGCCATGTATTATTTGTATACGTATAAATCGCACGTAAACATTGAATCCCTATACTTAATGAAAATTGACACATGCGGTATTTCATATCTTAACGATAAGTGTATTCGGCTAAAAAATCTGTAAAATTAACATCATCTAAGCACAAACTTAAAAAAATTAAGAGTACATAATATAAATTTAACTATTTCATAACTAAAATAATGAATACCAATATTAAAAATTCGTAAAATTTTGTTTTAGTATTGAACCACTTTTGTTTCAAAACGAGAAAATGAGGTGTAGGCACCACACTGCTTCCTTATAAGTAAGTGCGTTTCGAATTTTGTATAGCAAACTTATTTCAAATTAGGTTTTAAATACTTTCATCCTCTTAATAAACATGTGCGTAGAAGTGTAATTTCCGGTCCGAATTTTAATTTTTTTACGTACAAGAATTGCTGCAACTCGAGCTCTAAACATTTTTGTAATAATAAATCTGTAGGAATTATACCATTTTCAAGATACATATATTTAGCAAAACAGGGTTTTTCGATTAAACAAAAATACCTACTATGGGCTGGAATTTAGAAACACTATTTTTATAATATATTTCTAAAATTCACTTACTTTTGTATTCTTTAAAAATTTGACTAAACTTCGTAGTTGATTTTCTCGCAATTAACATTATTTTAATTATTCATGCTCTATCTGGAGATAGCATTTAAAACATTAATTGCGATTCGGTGAAGAAGAATTATTTTACCATTATTTTATTTAATATTATTGAATTGGAAAAGTAATTTAAAAACAGCCACATCAAATATCCTCAAATAACTTTTTTAATTGGGTGAAAATACACATTTATTTATAAATAAATTGCACAATTTTTTAATCGGAAAATAGAAGTAATACGCTTAATGTGTTTAAGTTCACTGTAATTCCAATAAAACTTCAATCAGAAGGAATACCTTAAATAAAGGATCTTCAAAATTGTTCACAAAAGAGCTTTATTAGTATCTGGATTACGTTTTTCCCCCTAGCAAATTGGTTTTGTCCGCTCACGTTAATTTACTTGTTAATTTCTGATCAAAGAGAGAAGATAATTACAATTTATGGTGGTAATTTTCATACAGTGTTTATTATAATAACATTGTTTCCATTTATTAATATTTATATTCATTTTTATAGCGGCTTCATTTATGACAGCATGTTTATTCCGGATATTCATTCAATTCGACTACTTCGTGGCTATCTTATAATGGAAAACGCATTCTATTTTTAGGGAACATTGATGGAAAGACAAGTCATAAACATCCAACGAGTATGTTTGTCTTACTTAACGCTACCTAAATATAAACTTTTGTCAATACATTTTATATGCTTTGGATATAGATATTTAACACGGTTTGTTTGGGCTTCATGTATTCATCGATGAAATATTCACTTATTTTTTAACAAGGCATTGAAAGTAGCCATCACACCATAAATTTTATTTGATAGTATATAATTTTAATGTAAATAGATACTTCTCGCACTTTAGAGAATAGGTTCGTTGAAAAATGTAATCTTTACCACCGAAATATTTTTAATATAGATTTTTTCAAATTAAGAAAAGTAATTAAAAATCGTATTTTACTCATACATAAAAAAAATATCATACTTTTTGAATAAAAAACTACGTATTTCTAGAGAAGCCTAAGTTTCTTAATAATAATTGTATATACTTTATTAATATTTCAATATAAGGAGAGGTAAAATAGATAGAGGGCTTGATATAGAAATTTGGTTTATAAACTAAAAAACGTTATATTTAAATAGAAATATTTAAAACAATTAACCATACAAATATTAACATAAGCAAATACTTTCTTATATTTTATAAATGTTAGGAAGTAAGTATCTATACTAAAATTAATTCATATGTAAAATTTTCAGGAAGTAAATTGACTGATGCATATCTAAAAAATGAGGTGTGGCCACCACACGACTTTCTTATACGTATGAGCGTTTGAAACTATACAATTTTAAGATTTTTTTATACAAAACTTATTCAAAATCCTATTCTAAGTACTTTCATTCTCTTAATAAATCGCTATAGAATGCATACTTTGCAAGATATTATCAAGAAAGTGCTACTCGCTAAGAGTAAAAGTGCTACTTCCGGTCCGAATTTTGAAATTTCACATATACAAAAAATATTGAAAATCCACTTCTAAATACTTTTGCACTCTTGATAAATATACCTATATAGAATGCATAATTTACGACATATTTGCAAAAAATCGCTATTCGATAAGAGTAAAAGTGGTACTTCCGGTCTGAATTTTGAAATTTTTTTTATACAAAAGATATTGAAAATTATGTTCTAAATACTTTTATACTCGGAACATACTTCTCTAAAAAGCATGACTTGCGAGGTATTCGCAAAAAACTGATTTTCTATAAGAGTAAAAGACCTACTTCCGGTTGGAATTTCGAAAAACTTTTTTAAGACAATTTGTCTCAAACTTAATTTTAAGTACATATGAATTCTTTATAAATTTGTTTAAACTTAGTAGTTGACGAATAATTGGCGAAATTCGATTTTTTCACTGAAGTAAACTACTACTTCCGGTCTGCCGATTTTACTGAAAATCTAATCAGATCTCAAGAGGGAGATTATATTTGTAAATATAAAATTTGGAATTGATACCTATAGCGGTTTGAGCGCTATCGTGGTCACACACACAGAGAGAGAGAGAGAGAGAGAGACACACACACACAGACACACACACACACACACACAGACAGACATACACACACACAGACATTTTTTAAAAACCACTTTTTCGGTATCAGGGGACATCAAAACGTGGACATCTGTAAAAATCTCGAGGTCGAAAATTTTCATCATCACAATACTTCCTTATACTACGTATAAGAAAGTAAAATGTTACAATACGATTAACCAGGCTGCCGCAGACAGAAAAAGAATGAGGTGTGGCCACCACATGACTTTCTTATACGTATGAGCGTTTCAAAGTATACAATTTTAAGAATTTTTTATACAAAAATTAATCAAAATCCTATTCTAAGTACTTTCATTCTCTTAATAAATCGCTATAGAATGCATACTTTGCAAGATATTCGAAAAAAAGTGCTACTCGCTAAGAGCAAAAGTGCTACTTCCGGTCCGAATTTTGAAATTTCATGTACACAAAAAATATTGCAAATCCAACTCTAAATTCTTTTGTACTCTTAATAAATATATATAGAATGCATAATTTACGAAATATTTGCAAAAAATCGCTATTCGGTAAGAGTAAAAGTGGTACTTTCGGTCCGAATTTTGAAATTTTTTTTATACAAAAGATATTTAAAATTATCATTTGAATACTTTTATACTCGTAATGTGCCTGCCTAGAAAGCATGACTTGCGAGATATTCGCAAAAAACTGATTTTCGATAAGAGTAAAAGACCTACTTCCGGTAGGAATTTCAAAAAACTTTTTCAAGACAATTTGTCTCAAACTTAATTTTGAGTACATTTGAATTATTTATAAATTTGTTTAAACTTAGTAATTGACAATATATTTGCAAAATTCGATTTTTTCACTGAAGTAAACTAGTACTTCCGGTCTACCGATTTTACTGAAAAACTAATCAGATCTCAAGAGGGAGATTATATACGTAAATACAAAATTTGGAATAGATATCTACAGCGGTTTCACCGCTATCGTGGTCACACACAGCCAGACACACAGACACACACATAGACATTTTTTAAAAACCACTTTTTGGTATCAGGGGAGTTCAAAACGTGGACATCTGCAAAAATCTCGAGGTCGAAAATTTCCGTCATCACAATACTTCCTTATACTACGTATAAGAAAGTAAAATTATTATTGGAAGAGAATTTTTTAAATGTTTAATCTTGAAACTTACGTCGTATTTAAGTGGCGACTAGAGTGTCTTTATAATAAGAGTGAAGACACGAGATAGTAAATCAATAGAAACGATGTCGACCATTATGTGGGTAACCTGTGGGTATCTATCAAATGGCAATATAACAAATAATTTAGATTATTAATACGGATAGATACAGTAATCTATAATTTGCGTATTAAATGCATATATGTATGTATTTTTAAACAAGTGATAAATAAAGATAAGAATGTAACTCTAAAATACATTTTCGCACAAGACGCCATTATGTGGGTACGATTGCGTCAACCTCTGATTATATAGGCACTTTAACGGAGACAAATTAGCAGCGCCCTCTGTAGGTTACTGGTGATAAAGATGTGTACTGTCTAATTCAAACGAATTTCTATCGGAATATGGTAAAAACGAAATATTAAAAATATTGATAATTTCATCATAATTTTTGTGCAAATACACATACCCTTTTAAAAAAAAAATGAGGTGTGGCCACCACACGAGTTTCTTATACGTATGAGAATTTCAAACTATACAATTGTAAGAATTTCTTTATATAAAAATTATTCTAAATCCTATTCTAAGTACTTCCATCCTTTTAATAAAGCGCTATAAAATGCATACTTTGCAAGATATTCGAAAAAAAGTGCTACTCCCTTAGAGTAAAAGCGTTACTTCCGGTCCGAATTTTGAAATTTCATGTATACAAAAAATATTGCAAATCTAGTTCTAAATACTTTTGTACTCTTGATAAATATATATAGAATGCATAATTTACGACATATTTGCAAATACATAATCGCTATTCGATAAGAGTAAAAGTGGTACCGGTCCAAATTTTGAAAATTTTTTTATGGAAAAGGTGTTGAAAATTAAGTTCTAAGTACTTTTATATCCGTAACGTAGCTGTCTAAAAAGCATGACTTGCGAGATATTCGCAAAAAACTGATTTTCGATAGGAGTACAAGACCTACTTCCGGTAGGAATTTCGAAAAACTTTTTAAATAAAATTGTTCTCAATTTTAATTTTAAGTACATATTAATTATTTGTAAATTTGTTTAAACTTAGTAGTTGACGAAATAATGGCGAAGTTCGATTTTTTCACTGAAGTAAACTACTACTTCCGGTCTACCAATTATACTGAAAAACTAATCAGATCTCGAGAGGGAGATTACACACGTAAATACAAAATTTGGAATTGACATCTACAGCGGTTTGGCCGCTATCGTGGTCACACACACAGAGAGATAGACACAGACATTTTTCAAAAACCAATTTTTTGGTATCAGAGGACTTCAAAACGTGGACATCTGCAAAAATCTCGACGTCGAAAATTTTCGTCATCACAATACTTCCTTATACTACGTATAAGAAAGTAAAATACAATTTACATTTAGATAATGCATTAAGATTTGTCTTAATGGTCAAATTGTAATTTACATCTTGCGTATCTTCATTTTTGGGAAACCTATAAAATAATTTTCTTTCTGCTTTTAATTTTTAATTTATATAGTCATAAACATATCAATAAAAATAATATATACAATCTTTGAAACTATGTTTAGCAAAAGTTTATGCTAGGCTAACATAGTGTTAATTTGCTTCTAGAACCATCGATGACTATGTTCGCAACGTCGCCAAAATATCGTCTGTTTCCAGTATTATGTATTTGATTTAACTAAAAAGTCATATAAGATTTATGTGTAACAAACAATTGTGCTTCTTTAAAATAAATTAATATTAGTTATTTACCATAAATATCCTCATATTTACATTTATATTTTGGAAGTACAACTATAAAACTTAAAGGACCGTGGTTTACGCTTTTCAACTGCTTTACTTTCCATTTCTACGTTTTACTGGTCATTTCTTACCAGTTATCTACTTCTACCTCGCTGATCTTCCTTCGCTGCCTCTAACTAAGTTTTCTTCGTCTATTTTCTTCTTTCTCTTAATTTATCTTGTCTTGTTTGCCATCAATTCTTGCTACGTATCCCAAGCGTGTCGTCTGGTCCAGGTAGTTCGATACTCGATAGTCCTCTCCCCAAAACAAGATCTCCTCTGATAGCCATATTAAAAAATTACCCAATAATAATGACAAAAAATGGCGAAATTTGAAAATAGTATACAATTAGTAGTGAGATAACACAATACAAGTTTCGAATATTGATATATTATTATATTATCTACTATCTTTTACACGCATATCTTAGCATGAACCTCTGCTTTCTATATCTTGTTTTTTATTTATTAATATTCAACCCAATTCTGTAGCCTTTACTGCAACTAGATATTTTAATTTGCCACTCACTTGTTTCTTTTTTCTGTTCTTGCCATATGGATCATTTCATCATAGTAGGCTAAAGATTGGCGTAATTTCTCCATTAAAACCAGGTGAAAGACGCATCTCTTTTTCGCAGATCTTTCACCTGGTTTTCCAATTCGATATACGTACACCCATCAACGAGAGTAAATGTGTATCTGAAACAGAAATTTATTTGACAAAATATGTATCTAACTGCTTCCCGCACGTTCGATTTATTGCTTTTCTTATGAATGCTATCAAATTTAGAAGCTACAGAAAACGGATACTATTTAATTTGGATTTAAATTCCGAGAAACAATTCAAAATAATCCCACATAGCTTAGCACGTTTCCTAAATATTTAATACTGTTCTCTGAAAAAATGAACTGATTTAATTTTAAGTTCGTATTACACTGAGTAGGTATTACTGCCTGCATTTACACCTTATTTACAATTTCTGGACAAAGAAAGAAAACTATAAACTCTTACCTATTAGTAATTAATCCAAGAAATATGGGAATGTTAAAAATAAAATAAATTGTAACATTGAAGAAATGAAAAAATATTTTACTGGGATGCAATGCGAAATTATAGATAGTGATATATTTGGAATTGATTTTCTTACAACAGTCTCTTTATAGGTCTAGGAATCAATATATATATTTTCCTTGCAATCTCCAAACGTAATCCGTACATTTTGTAAAACTTTGAGTGTGGAATTTCTCCGGGGATTCAATATAAGAGCAATAGAGGTACGGGTGGGATTTTGTATTCTTTCCATTACTCTTACCTACCATCTGAAGACAGAATTAATTCCAGTCCATTCTTTCTTTTTCGTACATGCGCTAATTTAAAATTTACCGAATAAGGTAAAATGTAAAATATTCCATTTTCATTTCATAGAGTTCATATCTTCAAGTAATTTTAGTTTAAATTAATAGTATCTTTGCATTAGCTAAAATCGCTTAATCATTATTTTTCAAGTTGCAGAAGTGGAAGCCACACTTTCCTCTCCTTTTCTGTTCCTATTTTCTTAGTAATAACTCTAACAATACATATGTACGTGATAGGAAGCTTAATAAACTTAATTAAACTTGTGGAGAAGATTGCTTTGTGCGGATCAAGTTATTCATTCAAGCGCAAAACGAAGTATGTATTTTGATCTCTTAATCTAATTCTGTTCATAAAACTTATTTATACACAGAATTGCACCAAATGGCAAAATGAGATCTTACATTAAAAAAATACATTTCTTCCAAAAATTTGTCCATGCTTAAAAAATGTGTTAATTTGATTCTTGTAGTAAATTTTTGGTTAAAAATGGAATTTATAAAAGTACAAGGGCTATTTTCAGAACAAATTTTGAAATTTTCTCTATACAAAGATTATTCAGAATCAAGTTCCAAATATTTTTTATGCTCTGAATAAATTTGAGTAGAAAACATGACTATTATTCGATAAGAGTAAAAAACCTACTTTCGCTTGAAATCTCGAATTCTTTTTCGAATCCACTTTTGAGTTTTCAATTCTTGAGGAATTTCTTTAGGCTTAGTACTTGACGCGGTATTCGTAAAACTTGATTTTTTCACTGAAGCAAACTACCGATTTCACTGAAAACATTACCAGATCTCAAGACAAGGATTACAATCGCAAATATAAAGTTTGGTACTGATAGCTTTAACCGTTTCGCCGTTATCGTGGTCACAGAAAGAGAGAGTGAGTGGGGGGGAGATGTTTGCAGAAACCACTTTTTCCGTATCACGGGACTTCAAAACGTGGATATCTGCATAAATCTCTAAAATTTGTATTATCACAATACTTCAATCACAGATTTCAAAAGAAACTTCACATATTTAGAACCAGTATGTGAGATTATTGTTCACTCTATTGGACCTGGAACGATCGACATTCCAGGAATTACCTACACAACATGATCATATTTAGCCAAATCTAGTGTATGGCTGTGGTTTGCTGTCCTCATGGGACCCGATTTACTAGTGTCACACGTGGCGACGCGTCTTACTAGGGGTGTTGACTGTATGTGTGTTTGTTTGAATTCAGAGTATTCTAGGGACTCCCCCTTCAAATCTGAAAGAAATCACGCGGCTAGTTCCCGAGATATGAGTGTTTGAAAATCGTGTGTTTTTAGCGGTAATCGCGTGTGGTTTTCGTCCTATGAATTCGATCAAATAAGACTTCGGGCTCTCGCAACGAAGTTCTATTTATTACATAGAAATAATAGATTAGAAATACATTAGGTTAGAGCATGAATATTAATATTTTAAGGGTGTTTCTTAAGTTTTTCCGTACGGTTTTCTACGGCTTCTACAGGAGGCTGAGTACCTCCGTGACAGTCTTGTGTTTTCCTCGGGGTTTTTCCTTGATAGTCTCCTCCAGAGAGGAGTTTTCTATGAAGTTCGCCCTTCGGAAGAACTTCCCATTTGATTCTTCGATAAACTCTGCCAACGAGTTTATTTTGGCGATGTTCCTGATGTGTGACATCGGCGTGCTATTCGGTTCTCCTGTGGCGATCCTCAGGCAGCGGTTCTGCACCCTCTCCAGGCGTTCCAATATGGTTTTCGGCATGGTTGTCCATGCACGGTTGGCGTACGTCACGATTGGCCGGATATGTACTTTGTACAATATCACGGCCGCCTTCGTGGTCAAAAAATACCGGACTGTTCAAAGGCAATATTAATCGAATTTCTTAAATTTCCTTAAGGAAAATATGTATATGTAGGAGCTTGTAAGCATTTAACACTTCAGTTACACTTTATTTTAAATTGACATAGCGAATTAAGTGATGCATTTAAAAGTACCCGATTGAAATACATAATTCAATCTAGCATGTTATGTTAAAGACCATAACCAGTTAAATTACATTGCATGACTCATCTAAATTAACACGCACAGTGGATATAGTGGAATCAACCCTAAACGACTCATAAATTTCTTCACTTATCGTAAAAGACATCCACGCTTCGCAAACATACGAGAATAATGTCCACTAAATGCCAGTAATAACAAAAAAGAAATTACATGAAATAAAAGTTTTGGCGGAATACTTGTGCAGCGCAAGCGAATGATTCATTAAAACAGCAACATTCATCGCCAATCTACATCGCTATACATGTATATATGTATGTATGTATACAAGGTGTCTAAAGTTAAGTGTTCACCATTGCTAACTTTGTTATTATTGAATTGAATTATATAAGTTACCAAAATGATCGCAAGGGGGCGCAATTCTCAAGATCAATTAAAAATTCAATAATTTTTCATTAAAATTTAGATTAAGATAGATTAAAATTTTTATTAGCAACATTTTCAGACGTTTTTATACAATTTTCATTTCAAACTTTTTGATCTAAGTCCCTTACGAAGGGGAGGGTGGAGGGGCGTATGCCAGCATACAAAAGCAGGTATAATTTCGGTTTGTCTCGACGGATTTTAATGTTTCTGGGCTCATTAGATAGAGGATTTTTCAAAGAATTGAATGATATATAGTACGAAAATACGCGGTTGTCAAAAAAAATAATAGGGGGCGCTGTTCTCAATTTATGTACATTACTTGTTTTTTCTATAAAATTTTAATATATATTTTTAATATCGTAATATTGAAGCACGTAAAAAACCGAAGAGAATGATGAAATCCGGAAGTTGCTGCCTTTTACTTTCTTATACGTAGTATTGTGATGACGAAAATTTTCGACCTCGAGATTTTTGCAGATGTCCACGTTTTGAAGTCCCCTGATACCAAAAAAGTGGTTTTTAAAGGATTTCTCTCTCTCTT